>CM051389.1:17227321-18427321 GCA_028015245.1 Cardamine occulta | reverse complement strand
CAAGATAGCTGCAACCGCATTGTGTCGGGCTTCTGGACTGGTTGGGGGATACTATGCTCCTTCTCTCTTTATTGGCGGGGCAGCAGGAATGGCATATGGAAAGTTTATTGGACTTGCTTTGGCTCAGAATCCTGAAATACATCTCTCCATCCTGGAAGTGGCATCTCCACAAGCTTATGGTCTGGTACTGTTCTTATGTGGATAATGTTTTAAACTAGAAATATTGTCTTAATCTCTGAGTCTCTTGATTGTTTACCTGCTAAAACTTTCATTTTCAGACTAAAGAAAATAGGGATTTGCATTTTAATTGAGAAACAATGCATCCTACAGTTTGGCAGCTTCATCGCTAATGTTTCGTCTCATTGTTGTACACAGGTTGGAATGGCTGCTACACTTGCAGGGGTTTGTCAAGTTCCTCTTACATCTGTATTACTGCTATTTGAACTCACTCAAGACTATCGTATAGTCATACCCCTACTGGGAGCTGTAGGCATGTCTTCGTGGATTACATCTGGACAATCAAAGAGACAAGAAACTAGAGAATCAAAAGAAACTAGGAAAAGAAAAGGTCAGGAGGCGGTACAGCCTTTGACCTCATCTGATGATGAATCATCAACGAATAACCTTTGTGAAGTTGAAAGTTCTCTTTGCATTGATGATACACTCAACCAAGCTGAGGACCTTCCGAAGAGTATCTTTGTTTCAGAGGCCATGCGGACAAGATATGCCACTGTTATGATGACCACTTCTCTGGAAGAGGCAATAGCTCGCATGCTGATAGAGAAACAATCTTGTGCGTTGATTGTTGATCCTGACAATATATTTCTTGGTCTACTTACACTTTCAGACATTCAGGAATTCAGCAAAGCAAGAAAAGAAGGAAAGCAAAGACCCAAGGTACGAAACTGGAATAGTCTGTTCTTGCCTCAAACCTTTGAAATAACTATTTCTTGTGGTAACCTGATAAAATAATTGAAGCATTTCTTTTGCTTAGGATATTTTTGTTAATGATATCTGTTCGATGAGTGGAGGACAATGTAAAGTGCCGTGGACTGTTACACCTGATATGGATCTTCTCGCTGCCCAAACAATCATGAACAAGTATGAAATTTCTCATGTTGCAGTCGTTTCAGGCAGCAATGATGCTCGCAGAATACACCCTGTTGGGGTCCTAGATAGAGAATGTATCACTCTAATGCGCAGGTATGCCTGCATCTAGCTTCCCTCTATTTAGTTGTTTTACTTAATTTCACCCTTTCATATGGAATTCTTTTAGTGAACCTAACTGACTCTAACCGAGTCTTTCATATGGCAAGAATATGTGGAGTCTGAGTTGTGGTGCCAGGTTTCCCATATTGGATGTAGTTGAATTTAATCCTGTTAGAGAAATTTTACTTGCGACTTTTTGGTTGCTCATCAAAGGAAAGGAGTAGCAAAGTCTGTTTTGCTAGATTCTTTATTCTTAGAACAGTCAACTATATCTAGAGTTAATGCCAAAGCTATTGACCCAGCAAACAAGTTTCCTCAATTCATTTGAAACTTTTTTTGTGCATTTCTGCTTTTGCTCTGTATAGATGCTGCACTGGAGATGATACAGGCTTTTCTTAATTTTTTTCTCTTGCTTGACCTGACAGGGTTCTAGCAACCAGAATGTTCCTCCTCAATTCACTGTATCCGTAAATGGGCTTGCTTTGTAACTCTTCTTGAGCTGACCAGGGTGAATTTCGAGTTCCTTCTGTGAGGCTCAGGGCCAAATTTTGTTCTTTGTATTAAGAGATTTGTGAAGAAGTAGTTGGCTGGTGCAGCATAGATCTTAGTCCTCTCCATCTGTTGGTTGAAATGGTTTAAGCTCCCTTATCCCACTTAAGGTGTTTTGAGCAATCCAAGGGGAATAGAAACATGGAACATGGTACTGAGAAAATCTTCAGAAGTTTGCTGAGACTAAAGATACTGTGCTCAGGTGATTCGTTACTATTTCCGTCTTATTTTGTACAGATTGTTACTGTATCATACTCAACATTTGTCTATTATGTAAATTTGTTTTTATTGAGAAAATTTTGACTAGTTGAAGACTGACAGTGTCAACAATTGTAAGGATTTCCTTGTCCACTTGTATTTTGTATTTTGAAGAACACTGGGATTTTCTTGAAATCCCCTAATTTCTGGTGTCTCTCTCCCTGTGACTGTCGTCAAATTATATGGAGATTTTGATCCAAGAAAACTACTAGAGAAAATAGTTATCAGGACATTGTGTTGGTTAAACAACCGTCCTAAAACCATTTAGGTAAAGGAGAAGCTACCCCACATGGCCACATGGGTTGCATGACCTACCTAATCTTTACTTACCTCCAGCATGGTATAGCTAGTACCTTTTTAACACGGATGGATACACATGCTATATAATCATTCGGGTGTGATTCAATTAGTACCGGAAAATGGATCAAGCAAAGGGAAAAGTCTGTGTTACTGGGGCTTCAGGCTTCTTAGCTTCTTGGCTTGTGAAGAGGCTCCTCCTTGAGGGATATGAAGTTATTGGAACAGTCAGAGATCCAGGTTTGTTTCCTTGTCTTGCTCCGTTTTGGTGCCTGTCATTGCTTTGAATTGTAGTAAGCTAGCCAAGTGAGACTCAGTTAGTTACCCCGGTTTTGACAGGAAATGAGAAGAAACTCGCGCACCTCTATAAGTTGGATGGGGCAAAGGAGAGACTACGGTTGGTGAAGGCTGATTTAATGGAAGAAGGAAGTTTTGATGATGCCATAATGGGATGCCAAGGAGTTTTCCATACTGCTTCTCCTGTGCTCAAACCTACCTCTAATCCAGAGGCATGCCACTACAACTTTTTACCCCTGGTCACGATCTTGTACTGGATTATCTATTCTCTAATACTTTTTCATTCTTATGATCTGATAGGAGGAGATTTTGAGACCAGCTATAGAGGGCACACTTAATGTACTGAGATCATGTGGGAAGAATCAGTCTCTGAAGCGTGTGGTTCTCACCTCATCCTCTTCAACAGTCAGAATCAGAGATGATTTTGATCCCAAAATCCCTCTTGACGAATCAGTTTGGACCTCTGTGGAACTCTGCAAGCGTTTCCAGGTACAATCATTTGAAATAGCCTACTTATATCTTCTAGCTGACTCAAAAGTGGAAGGTGGCTATTTTGCTCAATACAAAAATCATATTAGTTTGTGTAAACACGTTTCACAATTTGATGCAACATGGAAAAAAAAAAGGTCTGGTATGCCTTATCAAAGACATTAGCTGAGCAAGCTGCATGGAAATTCTGTGAAGAAAATGGTATTGACCTCATCACTGTTCTACCATCCTTCCTCGTGGGACCCAGTCTGCCTCCTGATCTGTGTTCTACAGCATCTGATGTCCTCGGATTACTGAAAGGTATCCTCTAGGCAACATCACCAGAATAGTTCTCTACCATAACTTTGGGTCTAATGTGAAATGCAAATGGTTTCCTCTGTTTCAAATGCTCACACCTGGTCATTCAACACAACAGGAGAAACAGAGAAGTTTCAATGGCATGGACAGATGGGATATGTTCATATCGATGATGTAGCACGAACCCACATACTAGTTTTCGAACACGATGCAGCTCAAGGCAGATACATTTGCAGCTCTAACGTTATCAGTCTAGAGGAACTAGTTTCATTCCTATCTGCTCGTTACCCATCACTCCCTATCCCCAAGAGGTCTGACACTGACTGTTAAATCATACCCTTTCTTCAGGTTATCAAATTTAAAAATCCTAGACGATGACATTCTCTTTGAAAATTTCAGGTTTGAGAAACTAAATAGGCTACATTACGACTTTGACACCTCGAAGATAAAGAGTCTCGGGATCAAGTTCAAGTCCCTTGAAGAGATGTTCGATGACTGCATCGCGTCATTTGTCGAGCAAGGCTATTTATCTACTGCTGTTCAGTAACTCTTACGAGTGGAGAATATGTGCAAATAAAATCGATCTGAGATAATAATAATGTCGCTTCACAATAAAAGAATGGAATTGGAAAACATGTAGACAAAGTACAAACGACCTAATCTTACTTGTTTATGACCCACATCAAAACATACTTCTATCAAAGTTGCTTTCAACGAAAATCCCTCGGGAGAAAAAGATTAGATCGAGACGAGAAACATGTTTTAACCGCATAAGAACATACATGATGAAAGAAACTACTTAGTAGCCTGAGCGATTATGTTACTTATCGAACTGGCTTCCTCTTTTGCAGCCTCCACCAGTTGATCCTTCAACATCAAAATAGACAGAGATTTTCGTTTGTTAAGACAAATTCTACAGACTAATCTTTTCATGCCGATGACATAAGGGTAGAACTCAGTACCTGGGCGGATATAATCCTGGCTACTGTTTTCTTGCTCGACTCTTGAAGCTCCCCTGCAATCAAGAGCTCATCCAAAATGTAATACGCCTAAGAAATCAACAAGAAAACCGGAAAATGTCATCACGAAATTAAGATGCAGAGAATAGAGAATCAAAGTTTTGAATGGCAGAGTCCTGCAGAGCTTGTGGTATGTTATTACCTTGTGGAAGTTAAATATCAAATCGAGTTCACACACCTGAAGGTCATAGATAAAACAATGCCCAATCAAAATCTGTTAAGATAAGAGATAGTACAAGTGGAAGTAGAGGTTCCAGGTGCTGATATTTTTTACTCACACTTCCAAAATAGCGATCGAGAATCTCAACATAGTGATGAATAATCTCAAGGACCTCTAACTCGTTATCCTCCTGATCAATGCACATGCAGAAGTAGAGGCTTGCATATCTTTTATAAACAACTTTGTAACCTCTCCATTCAACAAAATTGCAGAGCTTAGGACCTCGATTCAGAATCACTCCACTGAGTTCACGTATAACCTATCCATAGCATGTTTCCCATGTAAGATCAAATGTATGCTTTAAGCATAATATGGTATTAAGCTCAATAGTTTTGTCTTCATACCTTAGATCTTTCCTTCTGTGCATAAGGCGAATACCATTTGGTGAGCCTTACCTTTCCTTGCCGGCTAACTAGAAGCAAAAAATGTATCTGAAAACACACACACAATAGATTCCACTACTGTTTGATTAATAGAATCATTTAGCTCAAATCTTCCATGACAAGAATCCTGAAAATTGGAGAAAGCAATTCCTAGCACGGATATGGTGGCAAGTTTCCAACTTTGTTGAATTTTCACAAGTACTCAAAGATGAGAAGACAGATCATCCAAAACGATAATGCAAGTAGCTTGTTTGAGCAAGCCGAGCGAAAAAGAGAGACCATGCGGATCAACTAGCAACAGCATTTGTAGCATCACATACACAATTGTGAAATCGACGACTATGTTTACTTTTAAGAAACTAGCATTGTCTAAATAAAGGTACCAAATTCCTATCTGAAACTGAAACATACAAATCACCGATCAATTCCAAGCAGAGAAATAAGACACGAGACGATCGGATCATGCTAATTTATCGAAATGAAGAAAAAACATAAGAACGAATTGGAGATGCGAAATTCAAATTCAGAAGTTGTTTTCGGACAGCATTGTAACACACAGAATCAAAGATCGATCGTGATTCTCAAGGAGTAGAGATTGTTACCATGATTTTCGTAACTCAAGAGCAGAACAAATCTGTAGGCAGAGATGATGATCGATCCTCACAGATAAATGTTTTTCCTTTGCTCAAAACTCTCAAGTGTCAAACACCCAGGGTTACAATAGTCATTTAGCTATTCAAAACGGGTTTGCAATCCGGGTCGGATCCCTGCAATGCGATCCGACTCTGAGCTACAACTTTTCCAATCATTTCCTTCCATTATTGCGTCTAAAATTCTCTTTTCTTTTCCGATTCTGGTTCAACTCTACCATCATGTGTTCAAGTATACAATTTGTTGTTCCAAGGCATTTTTTATGTATCTTAATCTTATCGAATTATCAATTAGCGAAACACACCTTAAGCATAGCAATTATTTTAAAAGAGTTGGAATGAAACAAGTTATTTAATCTTATAGAATTACTAATTTTGATATAATTTGCAGTTTTTTATTAGTGCATAGTGTTATACTAAATGTAAAGAGAAATAAAGTTTCTTATTATTTGGTTACGGATATCCAAAATTTGTTCCTAAGAGGCTAAGACCCAATAGATTGTCTGCGAATAATAATCAACTTTAGCTTCAATTGTTTATTTTGAGAAAATATATAGGCTAAAATTCCTAACTAAAAAATAAGTATATAAATAAAAATCCATATGGAAAGGTAAGTCCGTAGTCAAATAGACATAACCAACAGTTATAAAAAGAGACAGATATAACATAAAGAACTCTTGATTAAACATAGGCAGCGACTAATTGAACACAATTGTGAAGTTTTTTTGTTTTGTTTTGGGTCACAATTGTGAAGTTATGAACACTACCTCTCACATAAGCTTTGTATTTATTTAGCTGAACTGTGCCATACCTTGGAGAGAAGGCATATTCTATGCATGCAGGCTTTTTTTTTTCTTTTTCTCAAGTTTCAATGTGTTTTGAAGTTGACATCATAGAAATTAGGGTTTTAGTTGTTCTCCCAAAATATTCTTTCCCCTTCTTTGACAGACAGCTGAAGTTCAGTTTTATGACCAATAAATATATAATTCTATATTAATGTTCAATATATGCCTTGGTTGTAATACACACAAATTAGAACATGTCATGACAATAATCGGAAGATTTAGTTAAAGCCTTAATATGTGGAACATCAATCAACGAATGTAAAGTTCATTTTGCTCCGCGTTTTTTCGCTAATAATATTAAGGGGCTAGAACATGTTATAACAACAATTCAAGCTATGTCACAAAATAATATATATATATATATATATATATATATTCTTTTTGTAACACTTACCGATTATATTCATAATAAACAAACAGAAAAAAGAAATTTAAGTTTTCGTTTTCTTTTGCACACACCAAGTTTTTTTTTATAACAAAAGAAACCCTAGTATTCGCAATTTCGCATTTCGCAACCGCTATAGCTAGTTTGATGTCAAACTCAAACGCAACAAAAAGTGTCACCAAAACGCTAAAACGCGGGTCTAGCAACACCTCCACCTCCTCCTCCACCGCCGCCGCCGCTCATACCGAAAATATCTCCACCAGAGAATTGAAAATTGTTCATATTCATTCCAAGGTTATAGAAAGCAACCCCTCCTCCACCATTTCTACCTCCAAGGTTTGAGTCACCCACTTGGGCCCCAGCCCCCGTAACCTCCGACGACTGAGACGCCGCCGACTGTGGTTGCTGCCCTCCGATGGTTCTCGGCGGCGGAGTTTCTTCCTCTTCAATCGGTAACCTATCATAAACTGCGTTTGCAAAAGACGCAGCCATCAACACTACCGGACCCGAAGCAATCAACGAACCAGCCACATTCCCTCCTAAAACTTGTCCTTGGCCTCCGGCTAGATACACCGTCAAACCTCCTGCTCCCGGTGGCGCAGGCGGTGGAAGCGCAGTTCCGGTTAAAGACAGAATCTCAAACCGACCATGCAGTGTAATCACACTTCCACCCGCCGGAGCAGCCGGTTGGCGTATTGTGACATTAGTGACTGCACCGGTGCCGCTTATAACGCAAACTCCGCAGCCGCGACGAGTCGCGTAGGTGGAGACAGCCTCGGATATGTCGGAGCCGGAGGTGATTTCAAGAACGTGGGATCTAAGGACGTTAGGACTATCTCTGGTTATAATCGTTGGAGGTTTGGGTTTGTTTTTGGAACCAGCAGGACGGCCACGTGGTCGCCGTCCGGAGGAAGAGCCAGAGGCGGTGGCTGAACTGGTTGCTCCGCCGGTGGGAGTGGTCTCGGCCTTTGCTTCGTCTGCTTCAGATCTGTTAAGTTCCATGTTATTTTGATCAGGAGGGGTTCTGGAATCTTCAGGTCTCTGTAGATGCAGTTCTTGCCCTAGAAGCGGGTGCATATAACCAGACATTGATAACCAAAACAAGAAACTGTGGTTTGGGTTTTTGGATTTTTTTGTAAGCAGAGAGAGACAAAGACAAGAATCGACAGAAAACTTAGTGATGAAGTGGTTTGTCGCTGAGAGTGTTTCAGAGACTCAGTTTGATTACACTTACATTAATGCCAAGGACCAAACAAGAAGACGACAAGAGAGAACAAAACCCTACTGAATGAATAATGAGAGAGAGAGATATGAAAGAGGGTCGGCAAAATTTGTCTGGACCCAGATCTAGATCTTCATGTGAACTGTGAAGTAATGGAATGAGAGAAAGAAGTAAAGCAAGAGCATCAAAACACTAGTTAAACACTGCTGCTTATAAGTTATAATATATATATTTATGTGTATATATAGAAAATAATTTTGTGTTGAACATATAATGTTTATAGAAGTATATATATGTATATATAAGAGGGTTGGTGGTGGTGACTTTTCCTCGAGTAAAGCAAAATAACTAGATTAAGATGTTGACGACTGGACAAGGGATTGATGGATTCTACGGGAGACAAAAGATGGAATTTGGAAAGACTAATATAAACGGGGATAGAAGAGAGAAACAGATAAGAGATTGATTTTATATGGTAAAGCTGAAGGCATACAAGCGAAAAAAACAAAGAGAAATTAAAGGAGAGAGACCTTTTGTGACGGTGAAGGTATGGTTTGGTGATATGATGATTGTAAATAAAGAGAAGAGAAGCATATGGTAAATTGTTATTCCAAAGTCAAGTTATGCTGTTTAATGTCAAGGGCAATAACTGACCTAACTTTCTGTTAGTGTTTTTGTCGGTAACAACGTAAGAATTGCCCTCTTTTATTTCAACAATTACTCTTTAGTATTTGCAAAATTTGGATCCGAGCTTTTAAATACTTTCGCTTCTAACCTTAATTTAGTCTCTAAGATATAAAATCATAAATATTTTTGGTAATCAAAGAGGTTGATAGTCTATGATCCATAATTTCATCATATTAAAGACCAAAAACAGATAGTAGTTATTTCCCCACCTAAAACTCTAATTTGAGACAATCGTTCAACATATCTCCAAATAGATGATTGTTCAACCAAAAAAGCTTTGTGACTACTGATTTAATGATTGTTCATTTAAAAGAAATGAATAATTATACATTCTTGAATAAAATAATAGAAAGTAATGGAAAGTGGACCAAAAAAAATATATAAAATATGTGAATGTTTAAAGTAAGTAATAGTCTATATTTTTCTTCTTCATCTGAATCAATTATAAAATATGGATTATTGTAGTGGCTGGGTAAAGTGATAGATAAGTTACAGGGTTTTGGTATATATAAATTATGTCATGAAAAACTAACTATTGGTCGCATGTAAAACAACTATTCCAGATATCAGAAAACGAATACTATATAAAAGTAATTTATAACACTAGATTGAAATAAATGATATCATTATTTAATTTGACCAAATTGAGAAGTTAAAATTTATTTAATTAGTTTAACATTCTGCTAATTAATTTTTTTCTTTATGTAGGACAAATCAAATTGATTGGATTTCTGATTTGTTGTTGGGATATCTTCAAAATACAACATAATCATGTAGATTTTTCAATTTACTACATCCTTCTTTCTTTTTCAAATATACAATTTTAATAGTATGTTAATATATCTGAAATAAATTGTGATAATGTTCTTTTTTTTTTTAAATAAAGGCATAAGGTGGTAGTTTGCTACAAAAAGTTACAAAATAATGCATCCCAAGGTAATAGTATTATCTGAATTGTTGTAAATTATATTGGTCTCTCCTAATTAACCAAGCTGATATATAAACCTACATTGTTAGTTTTCGAATATTTTCTTTTGAGTGGTGATGAAGTGATCGGACGAGTAAAGCTAAAAAAAATTGTGTTGTGTAATGAGTAGTGGAAGACAATGGGGCTTCACCATTGGCTGTTATTGTGAAAAGAGTGGTGGATTTCACATGATGAGCATTTTGCTTTCTTCCTTTTCTCAGTTTAATTAAACCTTTTAATTGCCTCGAGCCACTCAAGGGCATGGCTTCACTTTATAAATATAAAATGATGCTTAAATATTAAAATTGCTAAAACTTTACAGAGGGGATCTGTTTTGTGTTACAATTTACAAACAAATGAACCTCAAATTTTATGCACATGTTTGCCAATATACTAATTCGATTTCAACGATTAATGGTTGGACCTGCATTGTTAATGAAACCGGTGAACGATCACAAAAATCTAAAAATTCAAACCAAGTCTACAAGTAAATACGTAAGGAATTTGGTTTTGCTGATGTCAAATTTCAATTTATTGAAAAAATAGGAATTAAAAATTTAAGAAAAAGATAGAACATTGAAACTGAATCAAAAATAAAAGTTGGACATTTGTGGACAGCATATATTACTCGTGAAAGAGTAGAATCCCAAAAAAAAAACATCATTTCATCTCATTACCAGTTAAAAAGGCCACAAGTCTCAACATACATAAGACGTCGTACAATGCCACACAATAGATTTAGACAGAAAACATTTATGTGATCATAATCTTGGAATAATTACAGATCAACCTGACTTGGCCACAAGAGTGTCGTGGTCAAGATAGGCAGATACGAGATAATTAATCGCGAGGTTGATGAGTACAATAATAGTGGCAAAGCTTCGTGCAAAATGTCTTATCATGAAGCTTAGGCATGCATTTATTGATGATACACTGTTTGATGCAGCAATCTGTATCCAGTACGCTGTTCTGAATCGATTTCGTTGAAGAGATCTACACACCATTCAAGCACCAAGTCGCACTCATTAACATAGCAACCACTATCATCAATATTGCCACTCTTTCGTTTATTCCTTTTGCACCCATTTTCTAACTTGAACAATTGATTTCTTACTCAAATTGTTTCTTGGTTTTATCTTTAAGGAAGTAGGAATCGATTGTGGTTTGCATTGCACATTGGTGAGATTTTGAGAGAATATATGTGTTTGTTTTCAACTATTTTGTTGTACTCATTTTTGCGTGTCAGCAAATTTTACTAAATATAGCTCTATTTTTTGTATGTTTTCGTTAGATCCTAAATTAAGCAGTGTACTTCTGTATGTCGTGAATCACATTGAGTTGTAATTAATAACGCTAGAAAGAATGTAACTGTTATCACCATTTTTTTAAGGCCAGATTGGAAAAGTGGAGAAGGGAGGAGTAGCTGTGAGCGGAGGCTGGGAGTTAAAGACCTAATTTTTTTACAGCAATTTTTTTTGTTTTAATAAAATGCAATTGGAAAAGACATTTATTTATGACTAAATTTAATTAAAAAAATAAAAAAATCTCAAATAAATAACGAAAGTTACAAAATAATATATTTACTAACTCTCCACATATGCTCTCCAATGTTATTTCGAATACCCGTCATATATGCATCACCTGTAGGTACATAATCACTTTGAGTTTTATCATCATCATCATTTGAATCTGACAATTCCAACAGATCTTGTTCCATATGTTGATATTTATAGAGTTTTATTTTTATATTATTATGAATTTTATTTAAGATTTTGTGAATAAAATCTAAAGAAATTCTGTTAATTTTGTTTTAAATATTTTAATTTGAATTTGAATCAGAGAAGATTTAAAGCATATTCAAATATATTGTAAATTTTGAGTTAAGTCAAATATTTTCTTTACCAGAAAATTGATTTTTGACAAAAAAAAACTAATATATTTTTAATTGATTTTTTTTGAAAAAACTAAACTCCCCTAAACTCTCCATTATCCTGCGTGATAATGCTTAGCTGATTATGGCAGTTCCACCTTTTTAGTTACACGTGTGAAACATGTTAAACTATTCTTGATTGGCGTTGTGACTTAGCGGAGACGACGTAACGTCTCTAAAAACACGTTGCCAATCTAGTCTTTAATCCTCCTCAATTAACGCTACAAATCAAAATAGAATTTTTAGATTTTGTTTTTATTAGATTTTAAAAGTACTAACTTTGATTCAACCCGGTTGTGTACGGAAAAATGGGTAAAAAAATCATGACATTTTTCAAAAACATTAAAAAAATCTTAATTTTTTTGGGTTTTTAAACTCTTAACTTTTAATAAATGGTAAAATAAACTTTAAGTATTATTAAAAAAAACTAAATATATCATTATATTACAATAGAAATAAATAGATAAAAGTTGGTTTATGATTTTTTTTTAAAATTTCAGTTTGTGAGTTTTTTCTAAAATTTGAGATTTTTAACTAAAATATTATTATAAATTAGCACATTCCATATTTTGATTCGAATTTGTTCGATTTTTCTTTTTCGAATTACTAACTAAAAGTAATTAATATTAGTCACTTTTTGAAATATTTTAAAGTTATATTTTAAATATATCTTAATTCTATGTATTTAAATTAAAATTATTTTGGTGTAAAAATTTATGTACTTTCGTAATAATAAAAATAATTTTATTTGTTTTCATGTGTTAATAAGTCTGTGACCAAACCAAATAAAAAATTTATTAACATAAATTCATATTCGCTTTAGTATAAAGTTATATATATCGTTTATATATATTCATATTCTTACGAAATGAAATTTATTGAATATGAATTTTATGAATTTGAATATAATATCGAAATAATTTTTATCGATTATAGTATTATCGAATATGAATTTTATGTTAGTAAATTTTATTTGGTTTAGTCACATAAACTTATTAACATGAAAACGAACAAAAACAAATATTCTTATGAAAGTACACAAATTTTCACATCTTAAATATATAAAATTAAGATATATTTAAAATATAACTTAAAACTATTTCAAAAATGACTAATATTAATTAATTTTAGTTAGTTATTTAAAATATTTTTTTTTGACAAATTCGAATCAAAACACAGAATATGCTAATTTATAGTAATAGTTTAGTTAAGAAATTCAATTTTGGGAAAAAATTCACAAACTCAAATTAAAAAAAAAAAATCATAAACTAAATTTTATTTATTTATTTCTATTGTAATATAATGATGTATTTAGGTTTTTGATAATACCTAGAGTTTATGTCACCATTTATTAAAAGGTGAAAGTTTAAAAATCTAAAAAAAAAGATGTGGAGATTTTTAATGTTTTTGTAAAAGGTTAGGAATTTTTTACCCATTTTTCCGTTTTGTACGAATCTTTAATGTTTCATGATTTATATGCAGACTCTGAATGTAAACCCGACGATATATTTATTCACACGAATGCACGTGAAGAAAATTTATTTCACATTCTCGTCCTTTTCTTTAAAATTACCCAACGTAAAATTTTATTTCAAGAAAACAACATAAACATATATGGCCATAATTTATTCGGGTAGACAGCCAAACCCAAAAAAAATGCGGACGAAACAGAGATCCGAGCGGATAAATATAACTTAAGCCGCAAGCGACTAAGCCAAAATAGGACCAATACACGATTTCAAAACATTGCTTAGAACGTACGGTACTTGTGGAGAGCAATGCTCAGTCCTCACAAGATCCACCAACAAAGGGAAGAAGCTGGACACGTGTCTTTTTAGAGACTCTGCTTCAAATGAGCATAAGGCTTCAAGTGACGAAACAAGCAGCGAAGTTCTCGCCGTCGCTTCTTCTATACG
This sequence comes from Cardamine occulta, assembly GCA_028015245.1. NCBI lineage: Eukaryota > Viridiplantae > Streptophyta > Magnoliopsida > Brassicales > Brassicaceae > Cardamine > Cardamine occulta. Next base: position 18,413,701 of record CM051389.1, on the reverse strand, counting down.
ATCTGATTCCATCGGAAGAATCCAGTGGACAGGTTGTTTTATTAGTTGTTGTTGACCTGTGCATTTAAGGTAGATCTTCACGACTTTTGCACATTCAGTAACTAGACGAGACTCGAGATCGAGTTCTTTGGATACGTTTGGGTTGCAAGTGACCATGTCTTGGAGGAACATCATGTAAGATTTGTTAGAGTCGTTCTCGAAGTTGAGCAATGGAGGTTCTGTTAGGTTTTGGACAGAGCATGCTCTCTTGAACTTCCTGCGAAGGACTGCGTCTGTGTTTAGTTGCTGCGCGTGAGACGCGATGCACGAGAAAATGTCTGCGAGAATATCCACGTGTGATGCGGACAATGAGAATTGTTTTTTTCTGTATAATTCACTCACAACCTGCAAAAGAAACAGAGGAGTAAAAAACAGAGTAATTGGCTTAGAAAGAGAGAAACAAACAAGTAAAAAACAGAGTAATTGGCTTAGAAAGAGAGAAACAGAGAGAGGGTACCTCGACGATTTGAGACAGGACATCAATGTGTTTCTTTGTTCTGGAGACAATATACGACATGATATGAAGATTGTCATCATCGAGACCATCTTTGTTTACGCTTTGACCAGAGACTGTTTCAACATCTTCGATATCATCCATTGTTCTCAAGACTTTCATAAAACCAGCGAAAGTAAGAGAAGCTGCTTCCTTGAGAGCCAAGAAAATCTCTCTCCATTCATCTTCAGAGGCAGTACGAGCCAATCCATCAGCCAAACGAAGCAAAACAGAGATTCCAGAGCCTGTAGAGCCTTGAAGAGGACTCTTTATGAACCCTATGAGGATTGACAAAATGCTTGGAAGCTGAGACCTCACGGAGCTGAAAAAGTGAATGAGTAGATCGACGAGAAGCTGCAATGCTAATGAAGATATCTCGGAGTCCCATGTGGTTTCTTCGTTGTCTAGAGATGCTGAAGATGGCGAATCAACGCTTTCTTCGAAGAGCATATCGGTTTTACTACGTATGTTGTTGAAAACCGGGAGAATGATAGAGCTGAAGATTCCAGTCCAAAAGGATCTTGTAAAAAGATGACCATGATCCATCAAAATGTTGAAGAGTACTTCTATGGAACGCTTTCGAATAGCTGGTCTCGGATCAGAGGCTTTCTTAGATAAACCTGAAAACTCAAATCATTTAGTAAAGCAGAGAAAGAAACTTAATAAGTATATAAAGCATCAAATTTGGTTGTAACCTGAAAGCAGAGGAACCCAATAGGATACTTGTTCATCCAAGTAAGTAAAACTCTGTGTATCAGACGAATCCTCCTTTAAAGCTGATATAGTATTGTTCTTGAGTTTCTCGTTCAAGACTAGTTCTCCTTCTGCAAGCTTTAAAGCGCAGAAACGAAGAAATTCTATGGTGTTGAAGCCAATATCACCTTCAAACTTGCTGTTTGTGAAGGTGATGAGGCATCTAATGCAGTCAACGTATACCGTTATCTCTGTCTCGGTTATGCAATGAAAATGATCCCTCACGATTTTCTCAATTGTCTCAATAGCTAATAGTACAATGTTCTTCCTCTCATCAACCGCTGCAGTTGTGAAAACCTAAACCAACAAGATCATTAGATAACATTTTAAAAGAGGAATATTGGATTGAGAAATGTGTGATGTTACTTACAGTGAAGACGCTTTTCCAACCAGATTTGACATTACTAACTCTACTAAGAACCATTTGAGAAACACATCGGACTATTAGCTCTCTAATCTCTGCGGAACTGCTTTTCTCCATGACAATGGCGAATGGTCGAAGAAATTCATGTTGGAAATGGTAGTTTGCTAGCTCCTCACGCTCTAAGAATTTCATAGAAAGCTGACGAAGCGAGTCCATTACAAATATTGCAACAGAGAGATTCTCTGACAAGCCGACTGATACGAAGAAATCAGAGAGAACGTTCCATATACGGGACCAAACTAATCTGATACGGTTCATGTTATAATGCCTGTCACAGAGAAAGAAATATTTGTATCAAACAACAGAGAGTAGCAAAACAAAGCAATGAGTTAGTCACTTAGTATAATATAAGATCATAGAATGGGAGTTTACGCTGTTTCGACTAGTTTTGTGAGGCTAAAGACACGAGGATCTGTTGGTGATTGAAGTTCTGACATGGAGACTTTACATAGCGCTTTAACAAAAGCAACTATAGCTTCACTGTTTAACCTTTGGCTATTAGCATAGACATGGTTCAACTCAAAGTTACCTATTTGATCAAGTAGATTCAAATTGGCAATGAAGTTCTTGATCTGGTCTGGAGTAACTAGTTTGGGAACGCTTTTCACAAGCGAAGTACTATCATAAGAACCTCCTCTGACAACAGCCATTACAGATGGATTCTGAAGAGCTCCACGTTTCTTTAAATGTGGAAAACCCAAAGCCTTCTTTTCATCTACCTCAGCTTTTTTTTTTGGGATCTTGGGACGTGTATCGCCAGGTGATACTTCTCCAAGAAGTTGTAGATGTTCGATACGAGATAGGCAAGTTAAAATATGTTCCCAAGATCCTTGTAGATAGTTACCATCTTCTATGGCTATTGTTATTATTGCCTGCAGACAATGTTGTTAATCCAATCAGTTGCTGATACAATACATATATTTAGATAGGCTTGAGATATGGAAACAAGAGACTTACTTTTACAGCATCAACATTTTTCTGCTTCATATCTGCAGCACAATGAAGATTAGTGAACTTGGCCATGGAAGTAACAAAAGCATCTCTCTGTGTTTGCATTCCCATTACAGCAGTAACATGAACCGCATATCGAAAGCCTTGTAAACAGAGAGAAGTAGCTAGTCTATCATCACTCTGGTCAAGCGTGACACTAAATGCAGCAAGCATCGGTCCCCAAGAGACTTCGAGTATGAACCTCAAGATCGAGACATCTGTAACAGTATGATAAATTGACCTGCAGATCAAGAACAGCACAAAAAATTGAGAAACAGAGAATAATATGACACTTAAAGCTGGTATAGCAATAGTTCTTACTCTGATTTCTCTGGCTTAGCTTGGAACTGTTCCTGTATATCTCTTATAAGACGTCCATTGGCACCATGTGGTTTCTCATCTGGTTGCATCCAAGAAACCAGATTGAGGATGCCGTCTAAGCCCAGTAGTTTATTCAAACCATTCACCTGTTTGCTTTGTGGGGCTAATGTATCAGAATTCATCTTGATTTCTTCTTTCACAACTCGATCATATAGAGAACCTAGATACTCTTCAGATAAGTCTTTTCCATCATCTATCCCTCGATTGTTGCGGACAAAGTCAGCTTTTGTCATCTAAAAAACCATTGAATTTGTACAATACATCAGAAAGGTTCAAAACATTTATATATATGCACAATCTCAGAAAGGAAGCATACCTTATTCTTAACCATGTTGTTGTGTGCATCTGTGTTGAGCATTATAACAGAGTATGCAAGAACATAAGCAGTGTCGGCACTTGTAAAAGAACCAGGGTTACATTTCCAGTAATGTTCTGCAAACTTCTCCATGATTCTGTCGATTTTCTGAGCTTCTCCTGGTAGCCTAAAGCCACGTAAGAAGAATCTTATTGCTTCAACAAAATCCTTCTTTTCGAAGTTAAACGAGTCGACATAAGCATGCATAACTTTGAGTGGAAGCTCCTCTCTTTCACCAAGATAATCACCAATCACTGTTCCATTGAGCCCTGCTGTCTTCATCAGAAACGAAGCCACTTCCTCAGGTGAACTTCCTATTTTCTTGCTGTTTATGAGAAATTCAATACCTTTCGAAGGCTTCCTATTGAACAGAGAGATACCTTTCTGCAAATCACCAAGAACTATTTGTCAGTAAACAGAAGCAATCAATTGTGCACAAAGGACTTGTAGATACTGAACCTGTAATTCAATTTTGTAAGCCCTTCGTTGCTCAAGCATAGAAGCATCATAAGCTTCAGGATTAGTAGTATCAGGCTGTGAATCACAATCAGATATAGTTCCTTCTTCACTAATCTGACCTGCATTACTATCCATAGAAGCATAAATTTGTGAGCCCTTAGGCCAAACCGTCTCATTCACTTTGAACTGCTGATCCATCCAATTCCCCATTGCCTTGACTACGTTAACCAAACACTTGACAGATTCATTCCTGAATGTACTATCTTGTGCTGGAGACAACGTTGTTGATGAACCAGTCGGTGGTCCTAGAGCAGTTTTGAGAAGACCGTTCACAATCCTGCAATTATCTGATGGAATTATAAGAGCTTTAATACATTATATTGAAACTCTTAACGAGCCATGCAACAATTTTTGTGACACTTGTGTTAGACTAATCTAATAATACCTTTCTAGTATGTTTGAAGAATCCACATCGCAGTCATAGTTCACAAAGATATCGACAATCAACTGCGAATCTTGCGACATTTTATCCAGTAACTTGAGAACAGTCATCTTCTGTAAGTAACTTGGTTGAAGAACATTCTCAAGCACACGGAGAACTATCATTGGAAAGAAGATTCCGATTTCTGCTTTCAAGACTGATCTAAGCTTTGATAACAAGCTCATGAAGATAGCACATTGCAATTGGAATATAGACATGATTGACACAGCACTGTTCTTTAGTAGTGATAAGCATAAGTATTGCTTAACGGCATTGATGAAGCTTTCATTAGAGCGCCAAACAGAACCTCCATTGTCGACAATAACCTTAAGCAATTCCAAAGACAAAGTCTTACCCCTCACCATGATCTGGTCATCATTGTTCTCCTGCGATGAAAACCTCATAGACAATTTACACAAGTTCTTGAACAGAAGAAAAGCGTCTTGTCTCATCTTACTCATGTCTCCGGTTTCTGATTCAGCTTCTCCGTTTGGTACGTAGCCACGAAACGACGGTGAATCCGGAGCCATAACCGTTTCGGTTTCCGGATTTTGAAGAAGAATCTGAATCACATCAGGAGGAGGAAGAGGACTTCCTTGTCCTGCAGCCATGACTTCATTCACAAACCCTTGACAAAAATAAACAGAGCTTCCTTCATTAACACTCTTGTCCGTGAAGGTTAAGAGCTCGTTGACGTATATAGTTTTGACGGAAACATCAAGAGAATCTTCCTCGGATCTTGTGAAGATCACAAGCATCATCTGAGCTAACACCGATTTAGCACAGATATGTGTCGTGCCGCTCAAGCCACCGAGGTAGATATTGTAACAAGTCTTGACAACGTGTAACAAACAATCACCACGGATCAAGATACATGGAGATCTGACTGCAGCGAGGAGAACTCGTAGAACGGCGAGTTGGATTGGTTCCTCGGCTATAGCTCCGACTTTGGAGACGGCGTTGACGAGTTTGAAGAGGATTGAATCTTGTTTAGAGGATTGGATCTCGCCACGGAGGATTGAGAGAGAGAAGAGTTTGAAAGCGCAATCTAGAGATGGCTCAACGACTTTGGAATAAGCCGTATCGAGAGAGAAGAGGAAAGGTTGGAGAACGGAATCTGCATCTGATGCGGCGAGGCCGGAGACGACGGAGGAAGGATCGTGAAAGTCGTCGGGAAGAGATTCGAGCTTGTCGAGAACGGATTTACATGAGGAGACAAGGTACGTGTGTTTACGCCACGCTGCGTTTTTGATGATCTTGTCTAATGATGGACCTATGATCCGGCCACAGCGGGTGGTGCCGCCGAGAGTGTGTGACGTCGACATCGCCGGAAAATCAAACGTTTTGATTTAGTCCATATGGGAAGAGAGAGAGATAGAAGCTTTGATCGTACGTTTCAATTTGGTTTGGTGGGCATTTATATAGCTTCTTGATTTGCTGAATTGGTAAAAGCCTTCCTGCTGAAGAGGAAGAGCGCGTGGAAGTTACGTGATAGATAAAGGCGCGTGTGATTAGTTTTGTCTTATTTTCCCACTCATCTCCCACGTCCACTAGGGCAGCTATGATCCAATTGAATGTTTTTTTAATATTAATACGATATAAAAGTATAATAATGGTCACGTTAATAAAAAAAAGTGTTGTATAGTAATGGTCTTGATCAATTAATTGACTTTGATGGAAACGTAACCGTAGTAATCTCGAAACGTAATTCTACGACTTTTTTACGTAACAGTAGTAAGTAGCAACTATCATTTCCTTCAACTCCCTCTCTAATTTTAGATGTCCTTCTAATTATAATTCTATTTAGTCCTTTTAATACATTGGTTTAAACTTTGTTATATTGACTCCAAATTTTTAGGTGGTTATTCTCCGAATTCGGATGTGATATGATGTTGAATTTGGATGATGACTCGAAAGGTGATTTATGTATTTGGATGTATTATATATTAACTGTTGATTTCGGATTAAGAAACCATTATAGAGAGAAAATATGTGTCTCCAAAAATGCGGTTATCACTTATCAATCAATCCACTGCCGAAAAAATAAAAATAATAACCCAATTTGTATAAGTACAAAAAAAAACTGTTTAAGTACAAGTCAAATGATTATTTTAGTTTTTTTTTCCAAACCATAGGCCATAAATTTATCGTGGAATTAATCCAAACGAACTTATGTTCAAACGCCAAACACGAAGACTTTTCCCTCTTTATATAGACTATAATGATAGACATTCATTGTCATGCTATATCCTCTTTGTTACATATTTATATACAATGTGATACGGTGATGACATCACATATATAATCGCAATATCTGGGGGCTCGTCATTTCTACAAAAGTATGTAACTATATACATAGAATAAGACTGGTTGTATTGTTTATTGTGTTAGTATATACAAAAATGGACTGTTTCAAAGCAAGCTATTCAAATGCTGATGGAAGGACGATGTTACGTTTTAACTTGTATCGGTCAATTCTATCACACAACCGATTTTTCATATAGACATCATAGACCTAAGACCTAAAGATCTCATGAAGGACAAGAATTAAGAATAGTGACTATGTTTTTGTTAATATAATATTATATAAATCAACCCAAACCGGACAAGTGCGGTTTACAAAAATTGAAAGCGAATTACAAAAACCGGAGTTAACCGGGAGACACACCAAGAAACCCTAGATCTAGAACAGCCGTCGTGAGCGTCCTCAACCTAAGGAGACTTTTACGACTAGAAATTCCGGCATGATCCCTTACTCCGAGCGTAGCTTAATGATCGACCGGTCAATGGAGAAGCCGCCAGTGGCAAGCATGGGATCGGAGCGAGTTGATCAAGTTCTCTCTTCTCCGCCGCCAGTCACCTACTTTGGTTCCGCCGGAACTCGCTTCCGACACTCCTCCGCGACTTGCGATGCTCACCCTCCAAGCCACCAGCCGATTTCCGCAGCAAAGGGAGAAAGAGCAGGCTTCCACGATGGCTCCAAGACCGCCTCCTCCTAGCTTTCTCCGCCGTCCTCAAGCAGACTCCACCGAGATGAGAAACTCTTCGGTCTGCCTTCAACAATACTCCACTCTGCCTCGACTAATGGCTCTACCACTCTTTAGCACCGTCGGTGACCGTTGACTGCTCCTCCGCTTCCAATTTAAGACACACTACATGAAGATCCACAAGAAAATTAAAAGAAAAATTCGCGACGCCGGCATATACACCGACGCCGAAGAACCATGAAGAGAAAAAAAAGGAAGGAGACGGCGAGATTAGAGAGAGAAAGCAACGATTTAGCTGATTTTTCTAAAATAAATTAAGAATAGTGACTATGTACTTGGTGAACGTGGCAATATGAGATTATGGCAGAACGTTATCGCTAAAAACCGGAAGCTGTGAATGCTGAGGTAATAATAATGTTTGTCCAAAATCCGGAATTGGAAAAATGTTTGAATTTGAACACGAATACTAAAAATTGAATAAACCAAGAAAAGAAATTAAGATAGCCAAACCGAACCAAAGAACCAAATAATAAAACAATACAAATTAAACCAAAATGACATGGCAGAGTCCAACCACACATGTTGTATCATCGTTCATACACAAGACTTGGGAGCTAAAGGAAGATTCTGAATAATCCCTCATACACTTTGCTTTGGCTGTGAGCATTGACGAACAAGAAATGGAAAGCGACTCCGAGATGGTTCCGTTGCCTCTGTTACCGATTCCGATAGAATCAAACTACAGAGCTTGCACCATTCCTTATCGATTCCCATCTGATAATCCCAGAAAGGCTACTCCCACTGAGATCTCTTGGATCGATCTCTTCTCCAATTCCATTCCTTCTTTCAAGTTACATCTCTCTCTCTCTCTCTCTCTCTCTCTCTCTCTCTCTCTCTCCATTTTACATTTTTGTTCATGGGTCAGCTCAAGCTTTGATCTTTGTTTACATTTTACATTACAAAGATGCGAAAGTACTCGAATTTTTTGTTTTATCGGTTAACTGATCTGGATGATAAACGTATGAATTCGTTTTATTGATCAATCTGTTCAATTTTGGTTTAACAATTGTTGTGTTGAATCCCTGATTCATACTATTTCTGGCATGAGCTTCGGCTTTGTGACATGATGAAGAAACTTTGATTGTTTATGGAAAGTTTTTCTTTTTGGCAGGGAACGTGCAGAGAGCGATACAAGCGTTCCAGATGCTCCTGTTCGAGCTGAAAAATTTGCCGAAAGGTTTGTTTTTTGTTTTCCCGAAGAGGCACTGGTTCGGGCCAAAGCATCAATATTAAGTTTAGTTTTTCGCGTTTGAACTGAAAGGTATGCTGAGATTCTTGAGGACTTGAAGAAAGATCCGGAGAGCCATGGTGGACCACCAGATTGCATTGTAAGTTTGTTCCTTTTGTAAACTAAATGCTTGTAGTGAGCTTTGTTGTTCATGGATTAGTTTTGGGGGTTTTATTTATTTTTGCAGCTTCTCTGTAGAATCCGTGAGGTAATACTCAGAGAATTGGGATTTAGGGACATATTCAAGAAAGTTAAGGTATGATTTTCTTGACAAGTGTTTTGTTTTTCGGAAAAGCATAGTTTCTCTTGTACACTTTTCTGATCCGGCAAGTTCATTTAGGATGAGGAGAATGCTAAGGCTATATCACTCTTTCCTGAAGTTGTCCGTTTGAGTGATGCTATTGACGATGAAGGAAAGCGCATAGAGAATCTGGTCAGAGGGATATTTGCTGGAAACATCTTTGATCTGGGTTCTGCACAGGTCTTGTATATGAATGATCTCTTTCTTTTCATGCACTGTTGCTTCCATCACCTCGCTTTTGATGAATGGATCATGTGTTTCCTTTTTTCACATATTGAAGCTTGCCGAGGTTTTCTCAAAAGACGGGATGTCGTTCTTGGCTAGTTGTCAAAACTTGGTTTCACGACCATGGGTCATTGATGACCTGGACAACTTTCAAGCAAGATGGCTCAAGAAGCCTTGGAAGAAGGTCACTTCTTTAACTTCACTCTGTTTTTTCTGCTTGACCTTATTCGAGCTGGATAAATTGATTTGTTTTCTCTTTTTCTTCATGACAGGCAGTGATATTTATCGATAATTCTGGTGCAGACATAATTTTGGGTATATTGCCGTTTGCTAGAGAAATGCTACGTCAGGGAATGCAGGTACTTCTTTGTTTAAAAGCCATCTCAAGTTTTTCTTGCACAACTGAGGACATTATTATTTTCTGGTTTGAATTTCTGATTGTGAGAAGTTCTTAATTAAGTTATATATTCTAAGTTGTTCCTTCTTTACTCCTTCCCTTTGAAGGTTGTGCTGGCTGCTAATGAGCTTCCATCTATCAATGATGTAACGTATACCGAGCTTGCAGGGATCTTGTCTAAGGTGATGAATAGAGTAATTCTGGTACTTTCTTCAGTTACATATTAAAGAAACTCGATCTTGACTGAGTCTTTAATTTACCAGCTCAAGGATGAAAATGGACAGTTGATGGGTGTTGATACCGCGAATCTTCTGATTGCAAATTCAGGGAACGACTTACCGGTATGGTATTCAAAAGCTTCCAGAAGAAAAATGGACTTTCAGTATCACCAAGTCCTGTTTATTTGTTGGTTATTACTAAAATTTTCTTCTCCTTTCAATAATTTTGTTGCAGGTTATTGATCTTGCAAGAGTATCACAGGAGGTTGCGTACCTTTCAACGGATGCAGACTTGGTCATCTTAGAAGGCATGGTAAGACCTTTTAATCATGTGAAGGTGGCGAAATATGTGTTATCTTGTCTTAGGTTTCAACAAACTGACTTCTCCTTGACTGTTGTGGCCAGGGCCGCGGAATAGAGACAAACCTTTATGCTCAGTTCAAGTGTGATTCCCTCAAGATTGGAATGGTAATTAACTTAATAGTTTCTTAGTTACATAGAATAAGGGTTATGACTTATGGGTTTCTTGATTCTTCCTCATTACTCTTTTGTTATGCAGGTGAAGCATCCCGAAGTAGCACAGTTTCTCGGAGGTCGGCTTTATGACTGTGTCATCAAATACAATGAAGTTCAGAATTAATTATATTTCACAAACCACATTTTTATCATATCATATTAAACAGCTCTTAGACTTTGTAACTTAGAGATCCAAATTCTACTCTCTCTGCATTCAGATCTTAAGAATTGATAACTCTTTCCACATTCTTTATCAAAATTTCCTAAAAGCACCAATCTTTCTGATTGGCCCTTATATGGTATTTGAAACTTTCATATATGATGAGAACATGATCTTATTGAGAGGTCATGGTTTAAAGTTTCTTGAAGTTGAAGGACCATTTTTTTCTGACCATGAATAACAAACTGACTAATCTGATGTAGCAAACGTTATGGGACTTGTGATTAAGGTTTATGTGGGACGAAAAAAAGCAAAAAGAGAAATACATTTGCTGCATATCTTTTTCTTCTTGGTCATTTTTTAGTTGTTTTTGTTTCTAAAGAAACTAATAACCTCCTTAGTAACAAGTTATCCAAAAATATCATATTCTATTTCAAAATTCGATATTATTCCATAAAGAAACAAGTATTCTCTCGGGTGGTCATGGTTTGTTGCTCCCATATCTTCGGGACACGCTAGTGTCCGACAGTGTATCCCACACCTACACCAGCATACACATATATATATACATACGTTAGTTTCCTAAAAACATAATTTGTTGTTTCTTGTATCATAAAAACCCCTACTCACTTTTAGCTTTCCTTCTGAGCCACCAACAGCAAGTAAGAAGGGGCACTCCGCAGAGAATGAGACCGAAAAAACTATTCTCTGTTTGATATCAAAGTTTGGAGTGGTGAACAAAGAAACAAGAAAGAAACAGCTGACAACAAAAATACTTATTCATGGCTCTTACAGCATCTGGCTTGTGAGTAGCAATCCATGATGGTTGATTGTTTGAAAGATCCCAAAGTTTCACACTTTCATCCCCAGATCCCGTAGCCAAAAGCTGCACAGCTCGGAGAATATAATGACTTAAATGTTAAACACACAATAACCAGTTCACTATGAGGACACAAGAGAGAAACAGAGAGAGAGATGTGTGTACATTTGGCGCATGTATGTTGTATGATATGGAAGAGACTTCACCATCATGAGCATGGAGAGTGAAACTTGGTGTTAAATCAGTAGCACGTATATCAAAGCCCTTCACAGTTCCATCTTTGAGACTCGCCTAAGATGGAAGAAGAAAAGATAAAGATTCAGATCAAATATACCTAAAATATTCATCATATGTCTGTTACAAGAGCAAAAGAAAGCGTAACGCACCACAAATGAGTGTTGACTGTGAGGATCCCACGCCAAGTTTTCGGCTTTGGCCTTGGTAGACCATTTCAAACCCGAGTGTGAAGGGTCTCTTCCATCTTTCTGTAACAGATATAAAAGACTGCTCAACATAATGACAAATTTGTTCATGTAAAAGACTTAACACATGAATGGAACAAAACAGTTACCACTACTACAGTGCGATCACGAGACCCACTGAGGAGTACTTCGTTCCATGCGACTGCTTGAACCTGTTTAGGTAACCAACTAACAATAAACCATGAGCATGTCACAGATGCTCAAGAGAGTATGGAAACAGTTTCACCTTCATACCTCCTTTTTGTGATGTTCCATAGTGACCTTGCATTTCCCTGTAGCCACATCCCAAACCTTAACCTTTTTGTCGGCACTGGCACTAGCAACCATATTCCTATTGTTCCGGTTAAAGTAGTAAATGAGAGTCTGAAGAGAGAATTTTCAATCATGGAACCAGAGAGCTTAAACACATGAACCATACCGAAACTCCTTGTTCCAACAAGACCAATTACTGAATCAGTGTGGCAATCTGATGTCTAGAGTAAGACAACAAACTAAGTTAAGAAAATACAGTTGGAGAAAAAAAGAGAGGAGCTAAATAATTTTCAAAAGTTGGTTTGTCACACCTCCCCGGCCTAATTGCACAGTAGCACAGATGATCAGTGAATCAGTTGGCCTAATTGTCATATCATCGAGATCCTCTGAGTCATAGTTAACCTATAGGGGATATCAACATCAGTATGTATTAAGTTTCCACAAGTAAGAGAAAAACTAATGGTATGTTATGACTTACATCACTATCCTTTAGGTATGGATCCATCTCATTGCTTGGATAATAAAGATCTCCCTTCCCAGAGCTAAACAGTTCAATTTCTGAGTCCAACACAAGAATGAAGGAAACTGTATATTAGCATATGGAACACAGAGATGAAAATATGCAAATCTTTAGGGAAAAAGAAAGAGGTGACACATATACCATCATCCTCTTCATCATAGTTATCCATGTCGAGTTCTTTCAAGAACTTGGCTACGTTATCAGCATCTGTTGAAGAAGAAGAAGAAGAAGAAGAAGAAGAAGAAGAAGAAGCACTCTTGCTTAAGGAAGATGGCTGTCCAAAAGATTTAGCTACAGCCTTGGCATGAGCAACTTCAGAAATCTGTATCCCATCGTCTTCATCCATGTCACTGAGACTGTATCCGCGGTACATGTAATCTATGGGTGAGTTTGTCCTTAAAGAAACAGGAAACGGAATAAGAAATCTCACCTTTTCTTGAGAGTGCCATTGTGGATGAGCTCTTTGATTTGCTCCTTAGAAGGAGTTTCAGCAGCATCGGGCATGGCCTTTGATACCCCTTTTGGTATCCGTGAAAGTGCAGTTATCATTCTGCAAAACCAAATATAATGAAATTTACGTTATAGAATTTTAGAAAAATCTCTAAGATACAACACAAGAAGTTTCAGATTCTATAATCAAAATTTACAATTGAATCCAGAACAACGTAAAGCTTCCCAGGAGCAACGCCAGCAATTATGTTTATCAATATGAGAATCGACAGAAACCATGGAAACAAAATAAAAAAAAAGAGTAAGCTTACGTTTGGAAACGAAGAGAAGGATGCGAAAGCAGAAGATGGGTTCTTAAGAGAAAAAATCGAAAAGGCTTAGCTTTTGTAAGTAACGTAAAGAGGCAAAACGACAAATGTTCGTAGCAATTAAAAATCAGGGTTTTCTCTTAGTCTTAACTTACAAATATTTTTCTTTACTTTTTATTTTGGTCGGCCAGAGAGAAAAAAAAAAAAAAAAAATCCGATACTTTACTTACAAAAAAATCATTTTTGTAAAAAAAAAAAATTAATCTTATTGGTCTGCGAAAACTAGTTGGACTTTCTGATTGGTCTTTATGATATTTGAGAACATGATAGAGGTCATGGTTTTTAGGTTTCTTGAAACTGGAAGAGCATTGGAGAACTTGCAGTGAGAAAAAAAGGTAAGAGAACTTTCACCAATATTATTTAAAAATCTCACATTCATGAATACAATATGATGTGCTTTAAGCAGGTAAAGAATCGAAATGCATTGCAAGAAAGAAAAAAAAAAAACGTAGGATGCAGCAACAGAAGATATAATGATATGTATCAGTTGGTCTTGGTAGGATATGAAGCCATCTTGTTGATTCCACAGAGTCCCTCTGGTTTACCTGTGTTTCTCTTCATCCTAATAAACCCTTTCTCTCCCCATCTTGGTCCCCATGAGTTCTTCACAATTACATACTCTGATCCTTTTGATGAACCGTATCCAACCGCTGCTACACCATGGTCTAGGTCTGTTCCACATCGTCCATTAAACACTCCCTGTAAACAAATATAATTCCCATGCAAGATTAGATATATAGAAGACAGTTTAGAAATATCAGAATGACCTGTTATATATATACCCCTTTGTAGAACTGGAAGTCTCTTCCTGAAGCCTCAATAGCCACACTCACTGGCTGATGAGCTAAAGCCTTTAATAGGCTTTTGTCATCGTTTGCTGGGACATCTTCATAGCCGCTGATCGTCACACGTTCCACATCCTCCTGTGTAAGATTCATGGATGATTATAATTAATCTGTAATAAAGTGCAAGTTTTGATTCATGTTTTTTGTCTAAGTGTTTTGTTACTTTCTGCTCTTGGCAAATTCCTTCCTCCATGAGATAAGGGTAATCGTCTTCTTTGTGGAGACCACCCGTTGAAACTATGTACTGGAATGCATAGTCCATAAGACCTCCATTGCAGCCACTGTTGAAAGTTGTGTCACAGTCTATGAGTTCTTGCTCTGAAAGCGAACTCAGATTCCCTGTAGCGATCTGGTTGATCCCTTCCACAGCTGCAACTGTTGAAAACGCCCAACAGCTACCTGCAGCAACAAAATAAGATCATTGTAAAGATATGTTCCAATCTCTGGTTCTGTTCTATCTACTTGGGACCAAGAAATATGAAAGAGAGAAAATGTTACCACATGAACCCTGGTTCTTGACAGGAGTCACAGCGCCTTTCGTCCTCCAGTCGACGGATTTAGGCAAGTCGGTGATGTCTCTGTACCTGAAGTTAGCAGCGGGCTGTCTCTTTCTAGAGAATTGTGGCTTTGTAAGTCCTAGATATCTTCCCTTGAACTCTTCATGGGTCAAATCTGCAAATTCGTTCAAACCGAGCCAGTAGCTGTTGATCTCATTGTTCCTCTGGTCTATATGCATAAGGTTCTCTCTGAAAACCTCGAACCTGTGCACCTTCTCCTCCACACTTTTGTAAGCCTTGCTGTGTTCTGACATCCATGACTCAAAGAGCTCTAGAAGCTTATCAGTTGATGTCAAATGCTCCGGTGTGTATCCAACAATGGAGAAATCACGGGCAAGAGCAGAACAGAGGAGGGCTGATGCTGAAATGGCGACAAAGAGAGAGAATTTGGTAAATGATGGTGCAGAAAAAGCCATAGCTAACTCTGTTCACTGAGGGAAGAAGAGATGGTGTGAAAGAGAGTAGAGGAATATAGGGTTTATATACAAGTTGGAGACAAGACAAAGTCTCAAAGTATTAGCTTTGAAGCAAAGACAAAGATTATTTAAAAAAACCAAGTACTCCGGTCTCTGAGTCTTCACGGTTGGATCTTTACTTAGCCTTTTGCTCTAAGCGTGCAATTTTCAACAAAATAGCTTCGCTTTCAGACACTTACGTGTATATTTAAAATATCCGGATGGAGTATTTACAAAACGAAGTTATGTAGAGGATTAAGAGCATAAAAAAGATCTGGAATATATATAATGCTCTTGAGAGTTATGGTTCCATACATGACCGATGAAAAATCAATATAGCAACGAATATGAGAATACCCTACACGAATACAAAATCGCGATAGTTCAAAAGCTTATCTCTGTACTACAATAATGATGTAATGTTTTTGGCAGATGAAGTGTAACATCTTTCTTTGCTATCATCGTAGCTTCCCGGCGGAATGCAAATATACTGAAACAGAGACGACCCTACAAAGTGCAAACACAGTAATGCATTTTAAAGAGAATTAGCTCTTCTATCCATAAATGTTGGCTACTATTCATATTAAAAGTTGAGATGATTGTATTGGCAGAGGTAAATGTAGCTAACTTACGTTGAACCCAAGAAGAAGGCTAGGGAAAGATGAAAATTGAAGAGAAATACAGAGACAACTGCGGTGAGAAGCATTGCCACTGATGTAGAATAAACCTACAAACAGATTGATAAAGTTAAAAGAGTGAAACACAAAATAAAAGACTACTTAAGAGCATCTGCACATTTACTACCTTCACAATATTGTCTGCATATTTCATCACCATTGACACAGCAATGCCACTGCATAACAAAAACGAATAGAGTTTTTAATGTGTTAATTTCACTTACTGACATTAGAGTTGAGATAAGAGTTTGGCCTCTAAAGTAACTTTTACCTGAGAGCATGGTTAAGAATCATGAGTACTGTAATAAACGAGTAACCATGGAAGAATCCCCTGAAAATAGAAAACTACTCGCTTAGTACCAGACCAGATGTGACATTAACGGCATAATAATTAGCCAGCAGAAAGGTAATGAACTCTACAATACCAAGATTATTCACAAGTGGTATTTTTCTTTAATTATACATGAAGAGTGAGTATATTAGTTACTGAATATCGACTGTGTTGATATAAGAAAGCAAATTTCAATGTACTAATTTATAGCCAATATTAGAGGAGACAAATAAGAATATGAGTTTTGGATTTACTTATTTGCGACAGCGTCGAAATCTTGGATCACAATAGCAATAGCATTGAAAGCCATCCCAAAGACATATAGCCAGAAGTTCTGTACATTTATATTCCTTGAAGGCCGCTTTTTTATAATAGCCTGCCAAAATGGAAAGCAAAACCCTTATAAGCTTTATAAATCAATCTTATCAATGGAATGACCAAATCAAACTGTTTAAACAACAATATAAATCAGTGTTACACAAAATAGAAAACAAATCAGTGTAGCTTTGATTATTTAAAGTAGCTCACCTCTGTGTACACTCCGGCAAAACCACTTAAAAGAGCCATGACCTAGGAATGACAACAAATGATAATATTGATTAATGTGGACATGGAACATAGTTCACAACCCTTAGTATGTAATTAGCATGCAAAAAAGGAAATAAAAAATTTTTTTTAATTAAGCGGGAGGAGGGGGCTTTAAAAACACGATCAGAACTGCAAAAGCAAATTCAAATGAGTACTGTAATAGAGAAATCCGTAGAGATGTCAAAGTTCGCAGAGCCAAATAAATATACACATAAACTAAGCAGAAAATGAGCTTGTATATTATGCATCGTATGCAAAAACCAATGAAGCTCATGTTGATAGCAGTCAATAAAACCAAATGGGGAAAAGAGTTGAGAGCCAAATTTACTTTGAATTCAACTGAGCAGTGGTGCATCCGCAACACAATAGAATGAAACCCGCCCACTGAATCTCGCTCAATCTGTTAGAGAAGATAGTAAGCACACTGATAAAACAGAGCCTATTCACACTTCAAATCAAGAAATTTATGTTTCGAGAAGAAAACGAGGGGAATATAAAACTCAAAAACTTATGGATTTCGAGATCAGTGATTCATTGAAAGCTATGAAATCCATTTAGATGAACAAAAATACCTACTTTTTCTTCAGTATAATTCTGTACAAGACACCAGTACTTATGATGTTCAAGTTCTTCAATATCTGATAGCCTGGAGCGTCCACGTATGCAAAAATATAGTACTGCCACATAAAATGTGCACCAGAATAAGTGAGAAACATATTAACATGGAAAAAGAGGTTACAAATATCGCGTAAGCCACAAAAAACTGAAGGAATGTTCACCTGTAATAGATTCTTGAAAAGATACAATGCTGCAGGAATGGGAAAGACTTTAACTTCGTCATATGTTGTGCTTAACCTGATTCGGAGACAGGAATTGGGTATCAATAATGAAAAAGTTCAATGAGCTATCTACGGTCATATTCAACGAGATACATGTAATCAGTTCGACCAGTGGATTCAAAGGAAATTGATAAGCAAATTGAGTAGCAAAGGAATACGTAACCTATTGTCGTCAGTAACACCTTCGTTTTTCCATATTCTTGTCAATGCAAGCAGAGATAACGCACATTTCAGAGTCTCAACCTGATAACAACAGAGTAAACAAACTCACTATTTCAGCATGATAGAAGATTATGATTTAGAGATTGTAAACACACACAAAATTGACTTCGCTTGCAACATATACATTACACTAAATTTCAATAGAGAGTAATAAGGCGAACAAACTCACCAAAAAGTTGGCGGTTGTAACACTATACTCATATTTCCCAGCTCGCTTCGACCAAACGATGAGTATCGCTTGAGAACTCGTCAGAATCGTCAGTGCACATGTTACTACACCCCTGCCTCAACACAAGAAGGTTTAACAAAACGAACTTTCCAAAGGTTTCGCCATTTTACATTCCAAGGAATAAAACTTACTTTCGTTTCCAGTTAGTCCGTTCACTGGATCCTCCAACCCCCAAAGTAGCCATAGCAAAATTACTCGAAGCAACTGCCAAAATCGAAGCATCAATGAGCACACAATACGAACAAGAGAAGTGGAGATTGAGAATAACAATTCTCACCGGTATGAGATTTTCCTTTCAAACTCTCGATATCAGAAGCTACGTCATGATCGTCCTGAAGCTCAGTATAAAAAAAATTGAGTATTAAAAGAGAGTGCAAACCCTAAATTGAAAGCAAAAGAAATAGAAAGTGAATAGAAGAAGCAACGAACCTCATCTTTGATTTTCCGGTACTCCATTGTTCAAGCTCTCAGATCTCTGTGATCTCCGAGCATACTCTAGCTAAGAAATGGAAATTTTAGCAAATTAAATGTAAAAATAAAAAAAAAGTGCTTTTTAATCTTTTGTTGGGCTTAAACACTATTGGGCCTTAGTCCAATAAATGCTGGGCACGTCTGGGCTATCTTTTGACACATTGTTTTTTCTGGTTTTTGTATGTCATTTGTTTGTTTTTTCTGTCTTCATGAAATTTGTTAAACTAAAGGTCTAAAACTAACGTTTGTTATCCATGGACAGATTCTGCTACATTTTTCTGATAAAAAAGATAGTCAAAAAGACTTTTCTTACATCATGGAATACAATTGCAAACATATTCTTTAACTAAATTTTTTATATATATAACCAACCTTTGAATTAAAGATACAAATAAAAACTAATAAATTTTTTGCGATGGAGCCCTACCTGAAAACGACATATATCTATATTCACAAATATTTATCAAAAAGAAAATTTTGTATTTCCAATTTTGTAGCTGCATAAACATAAATCCTTTAAAAAATTAAAAATAAAACAAACAAAAAATGCATGGCTGGGCACAAAAGTAAATGGACCCCACAATTAATAAACACAAAAAGAGAAAAAAAAAAAAAAAAAAAAAAAAAAAGCGGAATAAAAACCCAGGCTGTGTTAGAGCTGTGATCACTACCTCTTACCTCTAATCTCTCTCTCTCTCTTTTTTAGATTCCAACATTCAAATATTCTTCATCTCATCAAAATCTCTCTGTAGAAGACAATGAGCTCAATGATGGAAACTCTCCAGATTCGTAAACCTACTTCTCTCCCCGTTTCCCAACGCCCTAATTCCTCCACCACCGCCGACGACGAGCCTGGTCTCCTCCGCCGTCGTCTATCTTCTCTATCTCTAAACCTCTCAAGCCAACCAGCAGCGATCGCAGCTCGATTCCCGAGATCCAAATCAGTTTCCGCCATGGGAGAACAAGCAGGAAGCTCTGTGAAAGAATGGTGGGAATGGGGTTGGTCATGGATCCTCTCAAGGAAACCTATTTTCATAAGAGATCTCGAGCTTAACAAAGACGAAGCTAAATCAATTGGTTCTCAAAACAGAGGAAGTATAATGCACGTCTTCTTCAAACTCCGATCTCAGATCCGTAATCTCATGGGATCTTCTTCTTCTGATTCTCTTCCTCTTTCCTGCAAAAACAAGCGTCAACGATAATCAATCATTCTCGATTGCTTCACATGGGGGTTGAGATTTTGTGCTTTTTTTACTTTCGTGCAATGGAGTATAATGTATAATGTTTTTTTTTTTTTTTTTTTTGAATTTTGATGTTTGTATTTTGCTATGATTAATTTGCCTTAGATTTTAAATCAATTTATTATTTATTTGATTTGTTTTTACAAGTTTGTTGCTGTGCAGTTGTATTTTGTAATTTAATAACCATGAAATTATATAAAAAACCCGTTATTTTTGTTTTAATCTTTAACGCGCCAAAATGAAATTCGTTTGTATTATCATGATGATGATTGATTATGGTGATGATGATAATAACAATAAGAATAGGTTCAAGAATTTTATCATGCTATAACTCTAAAACATTTCGAATCCCATTAATCCCCAGCATTCTCGTACTAAGTAAAATAGACGAGCTAAATTGTTTCCAAAAATATATATACTGTAATATTTTTCCCATTTTGTGTGTGTGGTATGTAAAAATCATAGTATTAACGAAACTTGGGTTCCATAAATTCTGAGATGTGTGTGGCCGACATAACATTTGTCGGTGGGAGCAATATCGTCGGTGGCGACTTGATATTTTATTGCTCTCATGTAATCTAAATTAAAAAAATTCAAATCTTAGGTGGACTCGTTTAGCTAAAGAGAATTTGGATAATCTGACCCCAAAAATGGTCGTAAGATATGGTTGTTTTTCGACGAAGCTGCCCAAATTGCCCTTAGGTCGTTGTTATCAAAGGTTGACACTAATATGAAAAAAGAGAGACCAGAAATAGATTAATATAAATATTTTCTGTTAAAGGTTGCGGCGTTGCAAAGCATGTGAATACGAGAACTACCAAAAACATATTTATGTGTAAAAAATATATAAAACGGTTTTGGTATAGTATAATGTTCCAAATTACAGATTGTGGCCAATGAATGATTGTTTGGAACAGCCTTGAGTTTTGGTTTTATTTGAGTTTAATTACAGATTACTTGGAAAAAGCAATTTGATTACATGATTGAGACTTGCTAGCTCACCATCTTCCACACCAAAGGAAATTTGATATTTTCATGTTTATATTTATTCAAATCGAGTTGTGTAGTCTGAGATGGATGAAGGGTCGTGATCATCTAGACAGCAGAGTTTTTCAAAATTAAAAATGCTTTAGAAATCACACAACATACAAAAAAAAAACATTTTTTGTTTTACAAATACAAGAGTAAACAAAGTTGAACAAAGGAAGATGATGAATAAAGCTCACTAACTTCAACAATGGCCAAAATAAACAAACAAACATACAAACAACAAAGAGGTCAAGAAAAAACCTCCAAAGCTACTTGATGATTAAATCACACAGTCGTTAAACATTAGCTCGAACCCTCCACACCGATGAATCCGGTTTGGTCTTCTTTCTTCTTTTCCTTCTATGTGGTGAGCATTGAGATTGTTGATCCCATGAATAAGAACATCTTAGCAGTCTCAAGCGCAAAAACACCGGGAAAAACAACCTCTATGCGTCTCTCATGCTAATGTTTAGACTATTTCTCATCGTTCTTCTTCCAACACCAGCATTGCCCTTTTGCATCATCGCCACAAACTCACCATAATCAATCTTTCCATCCTGTTCGGACCAACATAAGAATCCGGAAACCTTTTATCAGCTGACGCCTCAACATGTTAGTCTAGAGAGGAGTGTGGAAAAGAGTCATCATAAGCTTACATTGTTTTGATCAACTTCTTTGATGATATCTTCCAGGAAAAGATCGGTCATACCATGTTCAACACATGCTTGCTGCAGCTCATCGATTGTTATGTAACCGCTTCCGTCTTTGTCAAAGTATTGAAATGCAGATACAAGATGCTCTTCCCTCTCCAGTTTGTTGAGATGTATCGTCGCTGCAATGAACTCACTGTAATCTATAGTTCCACTGTTGTCCACATCAGCCTATCAATACATGAGCTGTGTGTAAGAATACACAACAATACTTCATTGTCGGTGTATTTAGACAAATAAGGTTAGATTTTTTACTGCTTCCATAAGATCATGGATCTCTGTGTCTTTCAAGGTTGATCCATATTTTCTCAAGCCAGCTTTGAGTTCATCAAATGTGATTGCACCGCTGTTATCAGTATCCATTGCTTGAAACATTTCTCTTAAACCAGCAATCTCTTCTTCCGAGAGACTCTCAGCTATAACCTGATGACCCCAAAACAAAGAACAACACAAAAAAATTCATGAGAAGTGAAGCAATGACTATAGACGATAAAGATTTTATGCACAAACTCATTCACCTTCAAAGCCATTTTCTTTAGTTTATTCATTGCAGAGAACTGCTTGAGTCGAGACAGAACAGCAGGATCAAGTGCTCTATCTGGTGCAACACCATTCTCGCAGATCCATGGATGACCTGAAACAAAAAAGATTATAAAACAAAAGGATATAAGTCTAATGCTGTTTGGTTACTGCTACAAGCAACCATTTATGTGAATACATACGCAAGACTTCATGAGCAGTCAAACGTTCTGCAGGCTTGGAGGATAACATTCTACGGATCAAGTTCTTAGCACTGTCGGATATCACAGGCCACGGGTCTGACTCAAAGTCGATATATCCCTTCAACACAGCATCAAATATCCCTTGCTGGGTTTCTGATTCCAAAAAGACAAAGCAATACACATTTCAGGTGACAACTATTTTTTTTAAAGGACTAAGAGATGGGCTTACGAGCCAAACGCCAATCACAATTACCTGCCCAGAAAGGCGGGACTCCGCTTAGCAATATGTACAATATAACACCAGCAGTCCACACATCAGCTTCAGGCCCATAACGCTTCAGCAAAACTTCAGGAGCAACATAATATGGACTTCCAACAACATCAGTGAATATTTGACCTGAAAGTCACAGGAGGATAGATCAAAACTAAGCACACCAGAAGCAACAGTCCAATTAAGAACAAGTTCCCACATTTTACCCATAAACCAGATTCTTCAGTTTCATAAGATTCTTTTACCAGCCTAGTTAAACCAAAGGCTTCAAACAATTTACCTGGTTTGAAAAAGACAGATAGCCCAAAATCAATAGCCTTGAGGGAGAAATCATCATCCTTATTAACCAACAAGAAATTCTCAGGCTTTAAGTCTCTATGCATAACACCGAGCGAATGACATGCTTCAACAACCCCAACAATGATCTTAGTCAGCTTAGCCGCTTTCCTCTCGCTGTAATGTCCTCTTTGAATAATCCTATCAAACAATTCACCTCCAGCACAAAGCTCCATCACAATGTGAACATACAAAGAATCTTCATAAGCTCCTTTAATCGTCACGATATTACCATGACCAGCTAAATGGTGCATTATCTGAATCTCCCTTCTAACATCCTCAACATCTTCCTTAGAGATTAACTTCCTCTTGGATATTGACTTACAAGCGTAGTCAACGCCCGAGGCAAGTTCTGTACAGAGATAAGTAGTTCCAAATTGACCTTGTCCAAGCTTACGGCTAAGAGTATAGAGATCACGAATGTTTGGTGTCTTATGACCAAGAACATAGTAAGCTTGATTGTCTGGGTTACGCCTCATGATTGGTTCTCCTAAAGGAATAACAAGAGTTGGATTTTTACTGTCTTTGGAGAATTCTTGAGCAATGATGTCAGCAGCGTTGTTGATCGGAGAGTGTTCGGAATTAGAGCGATCTGAAGAAACGTTGGTAGTAGAGGTTTTGGAGTAATCTTCAGGCTTATTGTTATTGCCTTCGTAGATTTTGTCCTTGAAAGACCCACGGCATGAATTGCCCATGAAACAATGGATGATTACCAAATCCTAGTTTAAAGACAGCAACTTTCACTTTCTGTTCTTCATCCAACGGACTGTTCATAGATATTTTTGGAAACACTGTTCAAGAAGTCAAACCCACTAAATCAGACCAAATCACAGAAACTAAACGAGATAGAGTAACGAACTTTAACAATCACAAGTAAGAAATTCGCTCACATCTCAGATCAAATAGTCAAAATAGCCAAATTAACCAAAAAGAAAGAACACAGAGCTAAGAAGTTTCGATGGATCTTCCAAAGGAATCACAAAACAGAGAATAAAAAAAAAGCAAAAAAAACAGAGGGGAAGAGGATCTAATTACCAGTAGTCAGAACGGCGAAAGAGAAGAAGAGTGAAAGAATAGATTAGGAATCAGATTTAGAAGAAAGAAATTTAGGGAGACAAAAGAAAAGTCGAACAAGAAGGGAAGGCTATAATATTTAATACTATAAAAAGAGTATATTCGAGATTGAAGTAAAATAAAAAAATAGATTTTTAGTTTTTTGTTAGCAGAGTGGTCGGATAGTTAGATTCGTTGGATGAGAATGTGTGGCTTTATTTTTACGGCGGCGATTGGGCGAAGAAAGGTCTTAACGAGTGCTCACCAGCTACACTTCTCTGACTCCCTCTCTCAACGCGGTTTCCTCTCACCTTCTTCACTTTCTTATTTGCATTATTAAACTAGTTCCTCTTTTATATTTTGGTAGCGGAGAAAATTAATTTTTCTTGAATCAACAAAATTCCTTTTTAAAATTTTTTTAATATTCGATTATAAGCCTGTTTTTTTTATGTTTTATGCTGTTATTTTGAACTAATGAATGTCAACGGTCATCAACTTATAATCTTATGACTACTAAATGCCATATATGGTACTATAGTAATTAAATGGTGCTGACCACACTTGAGAACAGGATAGCTCCAATTCCAAAGTAACTCTGCGTTCACTGTATTACCATCTTTTGTGAAATCTCTGTTGCCCTTAGAGTGAAATCTATGATACCAGATTCTTCCTTCTTACCACTTAAAATAAATGCCAATACACCTTAGTAAAATCACTTGTTACGGATTTATAACTTTGTATTTATTGGAAAAAGAATTTACGAACCAAATATTAGTTTTATGCCCTTTTAATCTGTAAGAAATTATGCAGTAGTAAAGTGAAGAAATTAACTATTCATTAGATTGTAACATACGAATACGACTCACGATTAACTAAAGTTAAAGTGTCTCATTGTGTGTTGGACAATATTCTCCATCATTGCATTTTTTTTCTTTCTTGATTAATTATGTAAAGTTGAAATGATGAAACAAGCTAAACGTTACTTTACCAATAACTTTATTTTCAGAGAACTCAAGTCCTGCTTACATGAAATTAAATATCTCTCTAATTTATCCTAAAGATCCTAGTAAATCTAAGATTTCAAAAACCAGTCCAATTGTGTCGACAATGAACTCATTGGTTTTGACTTTTGAAGATACATATTATAAAAGTTACCTTGACTTCATGAGTGCCAAGATAGTTCAGAATAACATATGGGAAATTTTTGAATTGATGAAATATGTGAGTTTATTAACGGTGAATGAATTAATGATGTACAAACTCGTGGACCCAAATGGAAAAGATGAAAAATTTAAGAGTTATTGGTATTTATTTTCAGAAAATTCTGTACGCAAACACGAGAGAGATAGAGAAGAGAGTAGATACGTGGAGGGAGAGGACAGGAGCAAAGCGGCAGGTGTCACTAATCCCATAGGCTCTGTTCGCTAAAGTTTTAATTTTTATTATTTTAAGGCCTACGGTTATTTCGAATCCTAGCTTTCGTTTTCTTTGTTTGTTTTAACCAAAAGGGCAAAGAAAAATATATGCTTTTTGATTGCGTAGTGACGACATTGAAGCGGCTTACTCACAGTGGCTTAATTCTGCCTCCAAATCCAAGTTGCTAACCCTAGTTTCATCTTTCTTTCTTTCTCTCTTTATAACATATTCTCTCGCGCTTTCTTGCTTTCTCGCTTTCTCTTCTCTTCTCTTCTCTTTCTACTTGAAAGAGAGAAAAAGTAGTCAAATTTTTATTTCGTTTTGGGGCCTTTACCTCTGTTTTTGTCCAGCACTCCTTTGGGTCTGTATCTTTTACGTCACTAAGGGTTTGTTTCAATTGGTTTGTTATAGTCTTATGTCATGTTTTTTTGGTGTTATCCCTCTGTTTATCTTTAGCTTACCAGTGATTGTGTCTGATTTCGATTTTTCAGGTGGGTTTTGTCTCACTCATCGTTGATCAGTGACTGTCTTTTGCGAAATTCGCTTCAGATTTCGTGATAATTCAAAGAGGAATTATGAGTGGAGCTGTGCTTGTTGCTGTTGCTGCTGCTATTGGCAACTTGTTACAAGGATGGGATAACGCAACAATTGCAGGTGATTGATTCATTATGTTCTATTTTCATAATTCTGTCTATGACATTTAGGATTGAAAAAGTAAGGATTTTTATGGCTATTTGATATTATTCACAGATCCTGTTTGTGTGATGGATTTTAAGCTTTCTTTGGGACTCTGCAGGAGCTGTGTTGTACATTAAAAAGGAATTTGATTTAGAGGGTAATCCATCAATGGAAGGTCTAATTGTGGCGATGTCACTTATCGGTGCTACTCTGATTACAACATGCTCTGGAGGCGTAGCTGATTGGCTTGGTCGTCGTCCGATGCTAATATTATCCTCAATTCTCTATTTTGTTGGTTCTCTTGTAATGCTATGGTCTCCGAACGTTTATGTGTTGCTCTTAGGAAGGTTATTAGATGGATTTGGGGTTGGTCTTGTGGTCACACTTGTACCTATTTATATATCCGAGACTGCACCACCTGAGATAAGGGGACTGTTGAATACGCTTCCGCAATTCACTGGCTCTGGAGGGATGTTCTTATCGTACTGTATGGTTTTCGGAATGTCGTTGATGCCATCTCCTAGCTGGAGGTTGATGCTTGGTGTCCTTTTCATCCCTTCCCTTATCTTTTTCTTCCTCACTGTCTTCTTCTTGCCTGAGTCTCCAAGGTGGCTTGTGAGCAAAGGTCGAATGCTTGAAGCAAAGCGGGTACTGCAGCGACTACGTGGTCGAGAAGATGTTTCTGGTTAGTCTTAAATCATTCCGACTCTAGTTCTTTCAGTGAAGAAATTCTTTTATATTAAATGTTCTTATGTGGCAATGAATAATAGGTGAGATGGCTTTATTGGTGGAGGGTCTTGGAGTTGGAGGTGAAACAACCATAGAGGAATATATAATCGGCCCTGCGGATGAAGTCACTGATGACCAAGATATAGCTGTGGATAAGGATCAAATTAAGTTGTATGGTGCAGAAGAAGGGCTGACTTGGGTTGCTAGACCAGTTAAAGGAGGAAGTACTGTTAGTGTTTTGTCTCGCCATGGAAGTACAATGAGCAGGAGGCAAGGCTCATTGATTGATCCTCTTGTCACACTGTTTGGGAGCGTTCACGAGAAGATGCCGGACACTGGAAGCATGAGGAGTGCCTTGTTCCCACATTTTGGGAGTATGTTCAGTGTGGGAGGGAATCAACCGAGGAATGAGGAATGGGATGAGGAGAATCTCATTGGAGAAGGTGAAGATTATCCATCGGAACAAGGAGATGATTCTGATGATGATCTTCATTCTCCATTGATTTCACGTCAAACGACAAGCATGGAGAAAGACATGCCTCACATTGCTCAGGGGACTCTTTCTACTTTCAGACATGGAAGTCAAGTGCAGGGAGCTCATGGGGAGGGAGCAGGTAGTATGGGGATTGGAGGTGGATGGCAAGTGGCATGGAAATGGACTGAGAGAGAAGATGAATCAGGACAGAAAGAAGGTGGGTTTAAGCGGATATACTTGCATCAAGAAGGTTTCCCGGGATCTCGACGTGGCTCCATTGTTTCATTGCCTGGAGGTGATGGAACCGGTGAGGCAGAGTTTGTACAAGCGTCTGCTTTGGTTAGCCAACCTGCTCTTTATTCCAAAGACCTTCTCAAAGAACATACAGTTGGTCCTGCTATGCTACATCCTTCTGAAACAACTAAAGGGTCAATCTGGCATGACCTTCATGATCCTGGAGTCAAACGTGCTTTATTCGTTGGAGTTGGGCTTCAGATACTTCAGCAGGTAATCTAGATAAAGGTATCAAGATTAGTCAAATCACGGAAGATGTTTTTGCGGTTTATGAAAACTTTTTGTTTTTGGCAATGCAGTTCTCAGGCATCAACGGAGTTCTTTACTACACACCTCAAATTCTAGAGCAGGCAGGTGTCGGGATTCTACTATCAAACATGGGGATTAGTTCTTCCTCTGCATCCTTACTGATTAGTGCACTTACAACCTTTGTGATGTTACCTGCAATAGCTGTTGCAATGAGGCTCATGGATCTCTCTGGTCGAAGGTGATTAAAACTTTAATCTTCCTCTGTTCTCGATTCACAATACACACGAAACAAAACAAGCTAAAATGCGTTATGAAATGTCTCTTTTCTTTGCAGGACCTTGCTTCTCACCACGATACCAATCTTGATAGCATCTCTACTGGTCTTAGTAATCTCGAATCTAGTTCACATGAACAGCATTGTGCACGCGGTCTTATCAACCGTAAGCGTGGTGCTTTACTTCTGTTTCTTCGTGATGGGTTTCGGCCCTGCTCCAAACATCCTCTGTTCAGAGATCTTTCCAACTCGAGTCCGCGGAATCTGCATCGCGATTTGCGCTCTGACTTTCTGGATCTGTGACATTATCGTCACATACAGTCTCCCTGTGCTACTCAAATCAATTGGACTTGCTGGTGTGTTTGGAATGTATGCAATCGTCTGTTGCATCTCATGGGTCTTTGTGTTCCTTAAAGTCCCGGAAACTAAAGGCATGCCACTTGAAGTCATCACTGAGTTCTTCTCTGTAGGAGCTAGACAAGCTGAAGCTGCTAAAACCGACTAAGAAACTAAAAGGCAGAGATAATCTTCATGTGGATTTGTTGTTGTTTTTTTGTACTTTGTGCAGTAATAATCATCTATCTCTCTCGTGTGGGAGGGAAAAAAGTTTCAAACTTTCGATTACGAATCTCTTTATTATCATTTACCATTTGCAAAATCCGTAAATTTAAGAACAAAAAAATCGTAAAGTTACATGCGTTTGATAAGTCTTGCTCCAATTTTGTCAAGTTTCTTAACGGAAGCAATAGATTTCAAGTTTCCAACTTTCAAAACCGCTTCAACCATTTTCTCTCCGATCTCGTTACCTTTTTCCGCCGTGTCAATAACCGCAACCGCCGTTGTACCAGCTCCACTAATAGTACAGCCGAATGCTCCAGCTTCTAAAGCAGCTTTCTTCACAGCTTCCATTCCCGGAATCAATGGTGCTCTCTTCGGCTCCACTACTTTATCCAACGAAAGCGCTTTCCCGAGATTATCCACGTCACCTTCCAAAACCGCCGCCACCAACGCTGCTTGACTACTGTTCCAAACATGGTGAGCCATCGGAATCTCTGCAGCTAATGCAGCTCTCATTTTTTTAGTTGGAGCTTCGAAGTCAGGACTGACGAGAACAAAGAAGAGATCTTTCTCCGGTGGGAACCTCAAGGGTTTTAAATCAAGCGGCTCGTAGCTTCTGATCAAAACGAATCCACCCATAATCGCCGGCGCAATGTTATCAGCGTGATAACCAGAGACTTTCGCTTCCGATTCTAGCCCGGCGAGAACAAGCTCGTCGTTTCCTAATTTGCGGCCGAAAATTTCGTTAACCGCCACAGCTGCTGCGGCGGCGCTAGCTGCACTGGAACCTAAACCACTCCCTAAAGGGAGTCCTTTATGCAAAGCTAAGGACAAACCAACCGATTTGATCCCAAGCATCTTCATCGTCGCCATGGCTGCAATTCCAGCGCAATTATGGTGTGGATCGGTGCTGAGTTTGGTCGTTGTTCCGGTGATTTCAGAGATTGTGATCTCTCCGTTACGGACGGTTGGGTCAACGTGGAGAGTGACGTGGTCACCGAGACCATCGACCACCGAAGCCAAGTTCTTTCTTCTTCAGAATTATGATACAGGTTTGTCTTACAAGTTTATGCTTTAAATTTTTTGTGGTTAAAAATGTTACGTATTCTTCAAGGCTTGTTCTTGAAGTATAATTTTAATCAAAATCTGCATCTACTATATATGTATGAGGTATGTGTCTGCATTTCTTTGTCGCAGCATCTTTGATGTCTGAAGAAGATTGCTTGAGTAATGGATCTGTCACATTGGTCAAGAAGGCCTTCTTACAGAAAGATCATCGGTTCGTTTACGCTTCAACCTTCTCTTGGATTCATCCTCTTTCTCATCAAAATAAGCTAAAAATGTCTGCAACGTTTTAGAACGCGAAATTTCCGGTGAAGGCACTATAGCTTCTTCCTCAGGATTGTTGTGGCGAAAAAAGTCGCGGACTATTTTGAAGAAGTAGATGAAGAGAGCGATAAAACAAGCGATCCCACACACAAGGAATAATCCCCAGAAGCTACGCAGTTTAAGCTGTTCTGAATCCTCATCTGACTGCAAACCATTCAGGCTACTGCAATTGGATCTTGAAAGCCACTTGTCATGGATCTTTTGAAGCTGCCCGGTTTCTGATAGGCCTAAGATCGCGGTTGACATGTCAACTGCTAATGGAGAGTCTCTCGGGAATGCCTTTGAACAAAACCACAAAGAATATGATCAAGATTAGTGTTCAAATAAGCCACAGAGACAGAGAAAGAGAGAAATGAAGGGTACTCACATATCCCCAGCCGCTTCTGGTGAATTCTTGGCCTCTAATGGCAAATCCGCAGAATTCCGAAAGGAAGAGATCAACGTAAGGGCGTTCATCGACAATTGCAGAAACAGTTCCATTTTGAAGAGCTGTAGCGTATTCTTTTGGAGAGCCAAGTGGTACAAGTCGGGATCTCGCTATGTTAAGCTCATCAATCATGTAGTTTTCAGCATAAGAGCCTACTTGAAACCCAACTCGTCCGCTGCTGCTGATGAGTGTGTCTACACCTTTGATTGGTGAGTTTAGTTGTTGCACTGTAAGAATCGAAGTAAGACTCGCTGTGTAGCTTGACGTGATGATCAGTACCACAAAAAGCCAGATGAGTAACACAACACGACCGAGTGTGCTCACTGTATTCTCTCCTGCAAGTTTATTTGCACAAAGATGTTAAGAAACCTATACAGGTACTCTAAAAGCTAGCTGCAGTTTCAATATGAACTTACTGTGGGCGAAAAACATCGTCGAGAAGCTGAACCTGCAAAAAAATATCAGAGCTTATGAGGTCCTTTGATATGGAACATTTATGGGTGTTTCTTTATCTTGTAGTATTGAGACTGCTTTACTAACCATAGTATTGTGATAAATTGCTTCCTAGGAGGTCCACGAAACTCATCGTTGGTTCTATGTTCAAGAATCCATATTACAAATCCAACGATAAGGAAAAAAGCTGCTGTGACAGCCCACATTGGAGGTGTAAAAGGGCGTAAGAACGCCCAAGGAGTATCATTTAGCTTTGTGGCAGGAGCAACCACGACAAGCCCTGATTCTATGTATGGCTGAGTGAAATCCACAATCCTGGTTCGTTTTGTAACAATAGCTATGTCTCCTACAACAGCATCAAATGGCTGAAAGCAAAAATGAACAGCTCACTGTTACAGGCAGTTTCCACAATGCATTGTAAAGAAATGATATATTCTGGATCCTTTACTCACCCTGGTAGTGATATTGTTGACAAGTTCATTGTAGTTTGGGTTCTTGAGACCGTCTCCAAAAAGGACAAACTCATGAGGAACCGGGTAAGAAAGCAATTTTATTGCAGCTTCAAATACATCTATGCAATACCCTTGCACTTTGTTACTCCCATTGACCCTTGACACAAAGTCCTTGAAGCTTGCTCTATCGGGTACACCGATTCTCAATCTTCTCCCGTTGTTAGGAAAAACCCATCCACGTGGCGTCTCAGAAGTCCCACCAGGCCAAGTCACATTGTTCAGATCTTGGTTTGAGCTCGAACGGTTTGAAGGCTTTTTGTATAGAGACTCAGGAGGTATAATAGAGAGCCCAGAATAGTTAGACCAATACCCTATCAGCCTAAACCCGTCATCAACCACGTTTATAATGTCATATGAAGGCTGTATCATCGATCTGTCGGGAAGAAACTGCACTGGACCTGTAAGACCTGACATTTTTGTATTCACAATATAATCAAGAAATTGTGATCCTTCATCAAATATGCTCAATGCACCAAGATTCAGTGACCCTCCCTTCATGCTGGTTAACTTCAAGTCGCTGGAGAAGGAAATATTCGCTCCGTTATCTAGAAGTGTCTTAACAGCTCGAGCAATGATCCAGACAGTATCATAAGCATAGAGTCCATAAACATTTAACCCAACAGTCCCATTACTCAACTTGTTCCACCGTGCCACGAAATCTCTTTTCTTTCTTGAATTTGGCGTGTGAATACGAAGAGTGAGCACTCCTCTAAGAGATTCAGCATTCTTGGGAGGTAATGGGTTAAATGAATCTAACAAAGAAGTCAACCAAGTTGTAGCTATCCAAACATAGCCTTTCTCCATCATGCCAAGCTTCTGGGCTTCCTCAAAGATCATCCTACCTGTTTTAGGGAAAGTGTTCACAATGATTACCCGAGATTCCATCCCTTGAATCTTAACCAACTCACCTATGATCACACGAGGACTCGTAATCACCACATCCAAAGGAAGCACAGCCTTGTAAGAAATCTTGCAGCGCCTTCCTTCAAGCTCATCACCTAAGGATGTCACACTGTTTCTACTGTTGTCATCGTCGTTGTACAATGCAATCACATCTGACCAACCGTAATAAGTTATCATTTCTGCAATGGCACGCATCAGAAAGAGATCGCTTGGCGCTGTTTGGACAAAGAACGGGAACTGGAGCGCCGAGAGGCTAGGGTCTAGAGCTGTGAATGACAACATAGGCACACTAAGCTCATTTGCAAGATGAGACAGTACATGAGCCATAATAGATGTCTGAGGACCAATTATAGCCACAGCATCCGTCTCCATGAATTGCAAAGCTGTGATATAAAACCAACACAAAGGATAAGGAAAAGACTAACAGTTAAGTTTCAAAAACAAGAATCAATGAAACAAGATGATTTTTTTACCTCCCATGATGGTGAGGAATCCGTTGCGCTTGGCATCATACATCATTATACGCAATTTAGATCCACCAAGGAAGCTAGGATCAGAATTTATATCATCCTCTGCAGCTTTCATGGCAATACTTGCAACTTGACCATGAAAAGTGCTTAAACTGAAGATGGCTCCAACATAAATATTACGAGGCCTTGAAGCTCCCACTGATATAATCCCATCACCATTAAGAACAATGAAGCTCAAAAGAACCAAAAGCCAAAACATAGCTTTGGCTTAATCAGTTCCTGAAACACCAAGTTTGATAAACAAACAACAATTAGACAAATTCCCAATATTCTTCTAAGAATCACTAGTCACAAAATGAGAGATTGTGAGCCAGTTCAACCGAATCAAAATGGGAACTTTATGTTATCACAGCAAAGAGTAACATAAGAGAAAGCTAGAAACATCCTACAAGCAAAGAAAGTAACTTTTACCAGAACTGAAAAAGGGTCACGAGGATTAAACCCTTACCTCAAACATAATAGAGAAGATAACGCTTGGTGAGGAATTAGTGGCAGAGATGCCAAAACCCAAACCAAAATCATCTTTTTTTAAGAAAAGCAGATTCGTAAAATCTAGCTGAAACAAGGCATGAGGAACAAGCAAAGAGAGAGTTATATTTTATATAAAAGAAAGAAACTGATAAAGGAAGAACGAATGGGTCTCCAACAGAAAAAAAAAAAAAAAAAAAAAAAAAAAGGAGGTAAAATTGATAAAAATAAAATAAAATCGTGGGTATGGCTTGAAGATTTGGGAAAGTGGTAAACTTTTTGGTGGGGTTTGATTAGTTACAATCAGAATTCATGCAGTTGGAACATTTTATTTTACAGGCTGAGATAAAAAGAAAGTAGAGAATGAAATTACATAAGACTAACAATGATTGTGACATCGATAATGAGCCATTTATCAAGTAAGAGTCTGAAGCTCTAAACTTTATGTTTGTTTCCAGCGAAAAAAATATCTTTTTGTTTTGTTTTGCAAGTTGACGAAGAAGTGGCCCTTTTTTGTTCCCAGCCAGAGAAGAGAGTGGAGAAAGAAGAAGATGGATTTTTAATCTTTATTGGGTAATGAATTAATTCAGTAACCAAACAAATATCTTTTGTTGTATCATCGAGTTGTATGATTATACTTTCGATTATTGAATCAGTATTTTTGAAATATTTGGATTTCGTTATAAAGCCATGATCCAATTAACTCTCTGATACAGTCATGCTATGTATATGTTTTTTTTTTTCTTTTTTTGTCGTCTCTCTTTTGATTAATACCATGATCCAATGCCTTTTTCGAACTCATTATTCATTTTCTTTTTGAAAAGTCGTATTATTTATATTTGTGGTCTTTGATACGAGAATTGAGAAAGTCTAATAGTAGTATGTTTGTTTTCAAATGTCTTCCACCATTCCACTCCCACTCCCACCAAACTCCAAAAATGTTGTTATTGACTGACATATATGTTGGTAGTGTTACTGGATTATTCTTTCATTTGTCATATTTATACCCCAAAAAATTAAAATTAGAGTGCTTATAGCATTTTCGGATTTTGTTGTCTATAGGCAAACTTAAACCTTGTTACCAAAAAAGAGAAACAAATTAACACCAACAGCATTCTAATCATCTTTCAAATGTGTATAAAGATTAACAATAACGCACGATGAAGAAAAATTAACGGATAAAGTCAATATGTCAAATTGAAAAGAGAAAATCTAGGAAACAAATCTTAATCAATTGTCCAATATCAATACATAGTGTGAATCATGGTATCATGGGAGAGTGGGGGTTTTTTCTGTGGAAGCTCCACCGAAATAGAGTAATGGAAGTTCAAAATCCACTCAAATCTTTACCTTTTCCAGTGCACCATAGAACCTATTTCCTCATAATCATATGAAGAGAGAGTCTGAGAGAGTCAACAATATGAACAATAAGAGTCAACAATATGAACAATAAGTTTCAAAAAGAAAAAAAAAAAAAAACAATATGAACAAATATAAAACCAAAACAAATAATATATGAAACTGCTCATGGACTTTAGTATTATAAGGCCCATTAAAAGATGGGCCAACAAATAAAAAACAGCAAAATTGACACAAAGAAAAGACGTGGTTTGAAACTGCTAAGGGATAAGTCATTTCCTTACAGAGTAAACCGCTATGTTCCTCAACTGAAGTAAACTGTCTCCCTGTTCCTCCATAACTTCCTCACCACGTAACCGTCTCCTTCTTCTTCTTCTTCTTCCTCTACTTATGCAACTCTTTCTCTAACTTCCATCCTTTTTTTTTCCTTTTCTCCCATCACTTTCTATACGTGATCACTAGCTATGGCCAACAATAATTCCGATTCTGATCCCAGTTTCAACATTCCACTTCATCCTTCTAACGCAATCATCCCTCTCTTCCCTAATCCAAATCTTCAGTTTTCTTTATCTCCAAGTTATGATCAAAGTCCGAGGAAGAAACGCACCAAAACCGTTGCATCATCTTCTAGTTCTTCCTCAAAATCCACATCAAAACCCAAATACCCCAAAAAACCAGACCCAAATGCCCCTAAAATTACACGTCCGTGTACCGAATGTGGCAGACAGTTTTGGTCTTGGAAAGCTCTCTTTGGTCACATGAGATGTCACCCTGAGCGTCAATGGCGTGGCATTAATCCTCCTCCTAACTATCGTGGTCCCATCGCGACTTCCTCAAAACAACCAAACCAGAGATCACCACATTGGGCCTCATTTATGTCCGAGGAAGACTATGAAGTCGCTTCTTGTCTCTTAATGCTGTCTAAAGGCACACCATCATCATCGAGTATTGAACGGTTCGAGTGTGGAGGATGTAAGAAAGTGTTTGGATCACATCAGGCTTTAGGAGGACACAGAGCGAGTCACAAGAATGTTAAAGGATGTTTCGCAATCACGAGCGTAACCAATGATCCTGTGACGGTTACTACTTCAAGTGATCAAGATCATCAGGGCAAGATCGTTCCGTTTTTGGGGCATCATAAGTGTAATATCTGTTTTAGAGTGTTCTCGAGTGGTCAGGCTTTAGGAGGGCACATGAGATGTCACTGGGAAAGAGAAGAGGAGCCAATGATCCGTGGTGTTTTGGATCTGAATGTTCCTGCTACAATACATGATCTTTCTACGTCGGACACATCAGGGTGTTCTTTAGATCTTAGGTTAGGACTTTAATAAGTATGTATATTGGATATTTTCCTCTAGCTAGCTAATACGCTAATGTTGTGATTTGATAATATGTACAATATATTTAGGATATTGGTGTATTCTTCTATATATATGCTTAATAAGAAAATGTTTGGGTTTTTTTTTTCCTTTCGAAATGTTCTGTTTTCGGGTATATTAATCTGCAAAGCATTCTAATCAAACAAGAGATGTTAATATGTTATATCAAAAAAAGAAGAAATATCCTAATTACATGCGATTTGATTTTGTGACAAGTACTCAAATTTTTAATTTGGCGAGTTGGTATTCCTTCTTACATGAAACATGCATAAGTATAAGTACTCCATAAAACGCAAGACGTTTAAGGCTTTTATCCTATATATTGAATAGAAGAAAAGTTTAAAGACAAATTTTTGTGGAATAGAAAGTGATATTATTCAACGAAAAAAACTCTTGGGAGATTTGGAGATATATCGAAGGTCAAAGTGAATGAATATAAGAGATTGACAGCTTTGGTCTAATAGTATATATGATGAATAATTATATTTGTTTCCGTTAAATTTATTTTATGTTTTCTAAATAAAAATGTACTCCAAAAATTAGCAAAAGCGTGATTACTCTATATAAGTCGCAAAATGGTGCATGGAAGTTATAGGTACATATATCGTTAAACTTGTGGAGTAACAGAATTGGCAATCCAAACTGTAAAAGAAAGTCTCAAATGTAGAATGTAACCAAATACAAAAAAGAGTTTATTTCTAATTAAAACATGAAATTCATTAACAAAAATAGTTGAAAGTGTATGTATCTTCTGTCAACGGTATTTAATCTTAACATTTTTACCAAAAAAAAATGAAATTCATAAGCACACTGATTCATTCTGTGAAAACGAAGCCTAGCTGATAGAACATTTTGATTTCACCGAAGCTTAATTAGTATTGTTCTTACTAAATTTCATTGTTTGACTTGATCTCAAGCTCACCACGATCTCCAAGACTCCAACTATTCTATTTTTTTAACTCTTACCATTCTATCATATATGGATTAGATCTTGTTCCGCTAGAGAATCTTAGTGTTACTCATATCTAAGATAATCTTGTTTGCACCAGCTTGCTTTAATATAATTTATAGACTAAGATTGAATCTTAAAAAAAGTATTAATCTGAAGATTCAGATGCATTATAGGTAAGCACGCGGAGCTAATTACAATATGCACGAACCCTAATCCGAGACAGTTTTCAATTAATCTTCTCGAATCTATTAAACAATTATTTAATCAATTGTCCTTCAAACATTTATCAAACTGGTGCGACACACAACCTTCGTGAATTATGAACTACTAACTCTTTTAATAACAATAGTTATCGTTTACATCGATGCTTGTTAGTATAGAAATACATCAAAAACAACAAGAAGAATCTTCTTCTGAGAATTTACTAAAAGAATATTAAAATATATTATGTAAAATGCAGTACTATCAAAACAAAATTCTTCTGCGCATATCAAAGTTGAATCTCCCTTCCTCCTCTAGCTCTTGATTCATTCTACTGGCTCGTGTGTATCACACGCGCGTGAGAAATATGTGTAAAATTGTTCACGTCCATTGTGATTCATTTCATATGTCTACATCTGCTACATGTTGACAAAATAAATAAATATCTTTTTTTGATAACGTATATATAAATATCTGCATCATAATATTTTATATGTTGTTGATTTGTTTATGTATGTTTAAAAATGGTAGATATGAAGGCTTACGTAAGATGAAGTTGACCGATTTATCTCCTCACACGTTCTTTACTTCTTTACTAAGCTCTCCATCCAGAAAAAAATGGTGAACTATGTAAAACCAAAAAAAATAAAAGGGTGAACTATGCTCAAATTTTGTTTACTTACGACGAAATAGTTTAATAATTATTGAATGATTTGACGAGAATTATAACAGAAAATTTAGAACTTCCCAAAATTCGATTTTAGCTATATATATATACCAAAAACAATATTTCCAGAAATTCGTTAAAACTTAAAAGTTTGTTTATCGAACAGAAATTTGTGGGGAAAAAAACCAGACATAAAGAACTGCACACAAACAAAGTTAGTTGAATATTACGATAGCCAGAATCCTGATATATTAAAACATATATTTTTATAGAAAATAATTACAAAATTTCATATACCCATATTTTTCGTTTAGAAACGTCGTCCAAACAAATTTTATGATTGGAAATTTTTAATTTAATACTTTCTCTAATACACAAAAAAAATTGTCTTTCAAAAAAATAAGTTTACTATACAACTTGAATACTATTATATGATCCAAAATCATTAGTTGGCTTGAGATCATAAGAAAATGTCAGACGGATCCAAGGTCATAAGAAAATGTCATATGGAATCAATATAATATATTAGTTATATGAATGAATTTGACGATTCAGCTGATGGTTGCCGATTCTGCAATACGATGTTGTTTTTATCTTAATATAAAAAAGCAACATATAATCTTAATTTCATTACATTTTTAGTTGACTACGTATTATGTCTTTAAGTAATGTAGATTGTAACTTATTAATTAAATTCAGATCCGTAATTGAAAAGTGAAGGTGATATTAGAAACCAGTCAGTAGAACATATATACAGTTAAGTATATATATGTAGATTTATATTATATTGTAGCTAGATTTAATTATGTGGGAAGCACGTCATCGTGGTTTTTATAAGAGAAAAACATACTATAAAACAATTTATATGCATATATGGCACCATAAATAACTAAACTAATCGAAATATAATTATATGCATTTGTGGGAAGTTCTAAATTTACTGTTATAATGCTCGTTAAATCATTTATTAATCGAAATATATTAAGTGGATTCTTTAGCGGGATTATTTTATCTTTTAATCCAGGCTTTACACCTAACCAAACTATTATTTCTAAATCAAAATAGCAAATTGTTAATATATAACAAGTCTCTCAATTAACTTCTAGTGTGAGTCGACAAAAAAAAAACTTCTAGCGTGATGCCGCAATGGGTGGCGACTAAAAATAATATTCATTTAAAAAGTCATTAAGCGGCGTGACATCATCTTCCATTATCGCGGGCTTTTGCTTTAGAACAACAATACAATACAATATTTATTTATTAATTGGCTTTGAAACAATAAGTACTTATCAGATAATTAGTAAAGTAGTTACATACTAATTAACATTTGCCTTAAGATTTAGCGCCACTTGCTACATTTTTCTTAACAAGTTTGCACGTACTTACACATATACATGTACATGACGCTCATGGTTTTGAATCTTTTGATATATACTTGTTATAATTATATCAAAGTCTTTCATCTAAGTCTAATTAATATTAAGGAGGTTTAACATGTAATCAAGGAGTGAAATTATTGTTTCCAGAAAAGCGACATGTGTAGGGCCTCCCTGATTCAGACAAAAATTTCAGTGATAGAATTTCGTGCTATTATTTTTTTATTTAAAAAGAGGAAGATATTTCGTGCACGACAATATATATCGCATAATCTGTAAATTAAATAAATAAATCAATGAATACGATAAAACTGATAAGTTATCAGAAACTCGAGGATTCCCAACTGAGTATTATGAAAATGTAAGGAAATTAAAGTAAAGAGGGTTATAATTGAAATGAAACCATTTATTTAGTCAGGTCTTTGGACGCGGCGAGTCGAGGATCGGACGATGATGAAGGGACGATAGCTCCTCAGATCACTGAGAGCCGTTTGATCCTTACTTTTTGGAGCAATGTGGCTTAACTACTTTACCCCATCTTTCTCAGCTCAATGCCTGACCCTTTGGTAATTGTTTTAGATTATTCTCTATGTATATTTACTCATTATTTTCTAATTTATTATTTTCGAAACTGATAAGGTGAGATGAACATGTGTGTACGACCGGATTGGATGATAAATCTGCCGTATAGTATCGATGAGTTTACCGATCTTGAAATTCTCAACGTCCATTTTGAAGTCCCATGGAGAATTTATATGTACATTATACCCAGAAATATAACTATAAGCACAAGGTTACTCTAGTATAGTTTTTTTTTTTTTTCAATATCTCGCATTTTTTATACATTTTGGAATGAGTGATCAAAATGTACAACTTCTGAAAAATGAGTGGTTTCATCTTTCAATTATGAAGTTTCTGGGATGAGTGATTTTAGTGTTTAATTCATTGATTAATACATTTCCTTACATACAAGTAATTTCTAAATATAATGATCACACTTTATAAGCATCATGGAAATTAAACAGAAAAAAATGGAAAGTACGTATATCATTATTTTATTTTAAAAAGGTTTGCTATGATCAATCAGTGTGAACTTTTATCATAAAAAAAAAATTCAATCAGCCAGTGAACGAATCATTGTATAACTCGGGAAAAAAAAACCTATTTCAGTCTCTTCTTCCATAAATCGGACTCACATGGACGCCATTTGAAAGCATGGAATTAACTTTCAGAAAGCATTAAAGTTTACAATTTTAATGAATATATATAAAATAATGTAAACCACTTTTGTACTGAAATCAATTCAAAACTCAATCTTATAGAAGAAGAGTAACTATTGGCTAAATATTTTAAGAGAATTTTTGCATCCTTACATAAATTTATGTGCATACACACACATATTCTGAAACCAAAAGAAAGATGAATAAAGAGCCATTCTTTATACAAAGGGCATTTAAGAAAATTTCAAACTTTTAACAACAATTATTGAAAAAAAGGTTTTAAACTGTAAAACTAGGGCTGAGGTCACGAAGGGATTATTGTTTTTATGAGAAGTTAAAGAAAGAATCTTAAAGGTCAAATGAATAATGAAAACCTATTCAACATGACAGACATTGTCTTCTACAAGAATCTTTCTCCCTCTTTCATTTATACAGATGGAGTTTAACCAATGAAACAGAACATCGCTTACGTAATCAATAATGTATTATATCTAATCAATTAATATATTAAAATCTGGACGAGGCTAAAGAATCTTAAACAATGAGGCTAAAGACATCACCAACTACATCATTAAGAGAACAAATTAACATCTCAGCTCTTAAAACCAAAACTTCAACTCTCTTTTTTTTTTTTTTTCTTTCTTGCTCTTCTCTATTCTTAGAAGAAAACAGAGAAACAAAAATCGTTCTTTCTTCTTTTAATTTAACTGCAGGTGGGATTTTTTTAGTTAATGTAAGTGTGGATATAAGAACAGTAGAGAGATCTAATTGGATGGTAATAAACGGGTCCACTTTGTTCTTGGGAAAGATTCTGCACGCCCACATGGTGAGGTTAAAATAGACTTTCCTAATATTATCCTTCATCACCTACTTGTGTCCAGAAAGAGAGAGAGAAAAAACAAGTGGTGATGATATTATCATCTCTGTGAGCAAAAGAATTTTTCTCAGCTTTTTATGTTTTTCCTCAGAATCTTTTCATCATTTATGTGTTTGTGTGTACTATTAAACAGAGACCAAACTACCTCTTAAATAACTGAAAAATAGAGCAAACTCACTATGTCAACTTACTTCTCCTGAGTGTTTGTAACCCAAAGTCAATTCTTTTCTCTTTATTTCCTGAAATTCTCTCTACTTGCTCAAGGAATCTTGATAAAGTAAGTAACTTTTTTTTGTGGGTTTTGTAGTTACTAACTATTTCTGGGTTTTTGTCGAAAGATTGTTTTTGTTCTTTGGATACTTGTGTCATGGAGCATCAGAAGATTTTTTTGTTCTTTGGAAACTGATGTCATGAAGCATTAGATTCTTAATTTATAATTCCATTATCTTTTCTTTTTTTTTCATCTGTGTGGCATTTATTGTCTGTTATAAAATTTCTTTGAATTGTCTTTTAAGTGCTCAATAATTGGCCCTCTTGGAGTTTCCATGTCCATTGGGGAATATTGTACTTGGAAGCTGATGTTAGTACTTGATGATATCCCCTTTCAAGTCAACTCTCTTGCTTTTATATATTTATAGCCCTTCTCTATGATTTCACATCTCCTCTTAAATTTCTATTATATACATGTTGAAATGCACTTTTGATCTTGTGCAGTTGACAAAGACTGAGTTTTGCTCTTATCTTGTTTCTTCTCTTCTCTTGTTCTTGTTCTGTTTTTGATCATGTTTCTGCAACCTTTGCAGGTCGGTTATGTAGACAACGAGGAAAGGAACCTTAAGGGGACCTCAAAGACGCTTGGTCTTACTGGTTCATGAAGAACAACTTCAAAAAAGAAGTCTCTGATATATTTGACGGTTTTGGTGGATGCAAGATTGAGTTGAAGAACTAAGAGATTATTTTGATATGGAAGGTGGTGGAGATGGCAATTTCTTATCTAATTCTAGCTTTGGTGCATTCTCTGAGACGGCAATGGATATGGATTTCATGGAAGAACTCTTCTTTGATGGATGCTGGCTTGAGACAACAGATGGTAAGAGCTTGAAGCAGACGACGGGACAACCAGTTTCGGATATTACCACTATGAATGAAAACAACAACAACTCTTTCCTCTATGGTTATCAATTTGCTGAGAACCCTTCACAGGATCATATATCCAATGAAGAAACAGGGAGAAAGTTTCCACCAATAACACCGGGCTTTCTCAAGATCGAGGATCTCTCAAATCAATCAATAAATCATGTATCTTTTGACCAGTCTGCAGCTATGAGTTCTGCACTAGCAGAGAAGTTTCTCCTTGAAGAAACTGATCAGGGAGGAAGCAGATGGTGGATTGCTCCAAGAACAAGCCAAGGTCCTTCTT
Source organism: Cardamine occulta (assembly GCA_028015245.1). Lineage (NCBI taxonomy): Eukaryota > Viridiplantae > Streptophyta > Magnoliopsida > Brassicales > Brassicaceae > Cardamine > Cardamine occulta. Next base: position 18,370,960 of record CM051389.1, on the reverse strand, counting down.
CATCGGTAAAAGATAGATTAGTACAAGCTATAAATGGTCTTAACAAGGCAGTGCAAGATAAAGACTTCCTCATACAGATATGGGTGCCAATTCAGCAAGAAGGCAAGAACTTTCTCACCACTTTGGAGCAGCCACACTTCTTCAACCCGAAGTACGCGAGTCTCAAGAGATACAGAGATGTTTCAGTGGCTTATAATTTCCTGGCTGATGAGGAGTCAAAAGAGTCTGTGGGTCTCCCAGGCCGTGTGTTTCTTGGGAAACTACCAGAGTGGACACCTGATGTGCGGTTCTTCAGAAGCGAAGAGTATCCGCGCATCAAAGAAGCGCAGATATGTGATGTTCGTGGATCATTAGCCCTTCCTGTGTTTGAAAGAGGTAGTGGTATTTGTTTGGGTGTTGTTGAGATTGTTACAAAAACTCAGAAGATGAATTACAGGCTAGAACTTGACGATATCTGTAAAGCTCTCGAGGTTTTTCTCTTCCCATTATTTCTCTTAATCATCCATTCAATTGACCTTAACTTAGATGTCTCAAAACCAAAAAAATAATTGAAAAACAACAAAACAAAAGAGAACTTGGATTCCAAGGCCACACACTACGTACACTTTTGGTTATGCATCACCAAAACATTTCAATTGGTTATGTTCACAAAAGGATCCTTCAATTCCATATTCTTCAATGGAAAGTTTTGTTTGTGTATTGTAGTCTAAAGAGGTTACCATTTTGTTTTTGTAGGCTGTTAATCTAAGAAGTTCAAGAAACTTGAAATCTCCAAGCAATGAGGTGTGTCATAATTGTCTCCTTAACCAAATCATTTGTTCAACACATGTAAACAATGCTTTTTTTGTTGTTGTTGTTTCTAAATGTTCTATGCTCTTTTGTTTCAGCTTTCAAAGGTCTATAATGAATTCTACTCTGCCGCGTTACTTGAGGTTTCAGAGTTTTTGACACTCGTCTGCAGATTATATGATCTGCCTCTGGCTTTAACATGGGAACCATGTGCTCGGCTAGGCAAACTTGGATCTCGCCATTCTGATGAGAACTTCTCTGAGTGTGTTTCAACTGTCGATTCTGCTTGCTTTGTTCTAGACGAACAGAGTAATAATTTTCTAGAAGCATGCTCTGAACACCATTTGCTTCTAGGAGAAGGCATTGTGGGAAAAGCATTCAAGGCAATCAAACTATTTTTCGTACCCGAAGTAACGACCTTTAGCAAGACCAACTACCCTCTTGCACACCACGCTAAGATCTCTGGTCTACATGCTGCTTTAGCTGTCCCATTGAAAAACAAATTCAATGGTTCGGTTGAGTTTGTGTTGGAGTTTTTCTTTCCAAAAGCTTGCCTTGACACCGAAGCGCAACAAGACATGCTCAAGTCATTGTCTGTGACCCTGCAGCAAGATTTCAGGAGCTTAAATCTTGTCATTGATAAAGAGCTAAAGCTAGAAGTGGTGTTTCCTGTTAGAGAGGAAGTAGTTTTTGCAGAGAACTCGCCTATTAATGCAGAAAATGGAGAGAATCTGAAACCTTTGCCTTTGGAAGAAATTTCTCCAGAAGATTCTTCATGGATCTCTCACATGATAAAGGCAAATGAGAAAGGTAAAGGCGTATCGCTTTCTTGGGAGTACCAGAAAGAAGAGCCAAAAGAAGAGTTTATGCTGACATCTGGATGGGATAACAGTCAGATTGGATCAGGCCACAATAACTTTCTTTCAGAAGCTGAGCAGTTTCAGAAGATGTCAAATTCAGGACTCAGAATCGACATGGATCCAAGTTTTGAATCGACTTCCTTTGGTGTGGGGCAGCCATTATTAGGAAGTAGAAGACCTGGTGAGAAGAGAAGAACAAAAACAGAAAAGACAATCGGTTTAGAAGTTCTTCGGCAATACTTTGCAGGAAGCCTCAAAGATGCAGCCAAGAGCATTGGTGGTAAGAAAACTTCTTGTTATTATGTCTACTTGAACAACTTCTCAGACAGTGATGATTCACACGGTTTCATTCTTATGTTGCAGTTTGTCCAACTACCTTGAAAAGAATATGCAGACAACATGGGATAACAAGATGGCCTTCTCGAAAGATCAAGAAAGTGGGACACTCATTAAAGAAACTCCAACTTGTTATAGACTCTGTTCAAGGTGTTCAAGGCTCTATTCAACTTGATTCATTCTATACAAGTTTCCCAGAATTAAGCGCCCCACATATTTCTGGTACTGGTACTTCCTTGAAGGCTAATGACCAGTCAATGAACTTAAATACTCAAAACGAGAACGGTATTTCAGCAGAGGGAACTGCTGCGGCTCCAAAGTCACCACCAACATCTTCTTGTAGCCACAGCTCTGGTTCAAGCACCTGTTGTTCAACAGGAGCTAATCAAAGTAACAATACTGGAAATACCTCAAACACTGTAACCACTCCGATGGCTGAAAATGCTAGTGCAATCTTGAAGAGAGCTCGAAGCGAGATAAGACTGCATACCATGAATCAAGAGGAAACAAAGTACCTATCTAGAACCCTGAGCCACAAAACATTCAGTGAGCATCCTCTTTTCGAAAATCTACCTCGGTTACCGGAGAGTAGTAGCAGGAAGTTAAAAGCTGGAGGGGCCTCTAAAGTGAAAGCCACATATGGTGAGGCCAAAGTACGGTTTACTTTGCTCCCTACTTGGGGCTTCAGAGAGTTGCAGTATGAGATTGCTAGACGTTTTAACATAGATAATATTGCACCATTTGATCTTAAGTACCTGGATGATGACGAGGAATGGGTTCTTTTGACATGTGAAGCGGATCTTGAGGAATGTATCGACATTTATAGATCATCACAGAGCCGCACAATAAAGATCAGCGTTCATGAGGCTTCTCAAGTCAAGCTGGGAGGTTCATATGGTAGCAGTGGTCTTGGTCCATCGTTATAAGCAATCTGGTAAGGCTGCAAAAAGAAGAAAAGATCAGAAGATTTCAACTAATTTAATAGTGTGTTAGAAAAATATTACTCACCATTTTATAGCAATGGGCATCGTTTGTAAACATATTTTCAGTGCCCTGGATCATACCATTTTGCAAGCAGTAGTAGTGGACTTGGTTTCTGCATCGGCTTAGCAGATTTTTTGTATAATAAGGCGATGCGTACCAGAAACATGCTTATATGTATTTTTATTGTCTGTACATCATTTGTCATCTGGATTCTACTAAGCTCTGCAAGTATGTTATATTGAAATATCTTCTACATCTTCACTCCTTTTATTTGTTTTCTTTGACTTAAATATGCATGAAAATATTAAACTAGGAGAGTGCGTTTTGGAGGATCAAAGGTTGTACAAACATTTCAGTCTTGGGAAAAAAATATTGAAAGATGTCCGGTGATAAGACACTATCTCAAACATCTCACTACAGATTTGTTATTTTAGGGAGCAAAGGTTCCATATGCACAACATTTCAGTCTAGAGAAGCCATGGCAAGAAAAAATGAGGAACATGTCTAGTTACTATTCTACCAGAAACACGAAGAAAACGCTGAGCCAGTTCGAAAGTAAACAAAAAAAGGCTTAGACATTTCACTTGTATATGGGTAATGATAGTCATATAAACACAGAAGCTGTTCTTGTCAGAGAAAAAGAAGTTTTCTTACCACCAAATCACCAATGCTCTAGTGGTCTTCCAAGTTCCCAACAGAGTTAGTATCTCTGTTATATCCTCAAAACCCTTCTTTTCAAGCAAGCCTGCAGACAAAAAGGTTCGTGCTTAGGTTTGTTCTTGTTCTTGCTGATTCATAGAGGAACATAAAAGAAGATAATTTATCCTGAATCTATTCAAAGAGGGGAGAAAACAACATGGAAATGTGCAGCTATTTCATCAACCTTGAAGGTCTTTTGCTACGTAGATTGGATTTCAAAGCACTATCCTTTTTCAAATACTTTCACCACAACGTATCCTCTTTTAAAATTGTACATGAGGATATAACATTTTACATATGAGAGTGGGAATAATCATAAATCCAAGAATATTAGGCTAACGTGCCTGATTGGTTCTAAAAATCATGACTTTGGTTCGAACCTCTTAAAGATACACTCCATTGCCAATCTCTGATTCTTTTCGTCTTCTTTAACCAAAGCCTCGACAAGTTACAGGAAAATGCGGTCTCATAAGCAGATATCAAACTAATTACAGTAATACAGGAAAATGGTAATGGGGTTAAATATTTGGGGGCAATTGTATAAATACTTTAATTGATGACTTTGCAAATATGGTCTCGGACTCCATTATCAAATTGTTTGTGGATATATGTTAATGAAATGAAGAGTAGAGTTTGGAGGCAGACGATAAAAGAAATGAAGAGTTTGGGTCGATTGTGTAAATACCTAAAATATAACAATAAACGCATTTCGTCTGCCTCCAGCCCCCAAAGGCCAAAAGGACGAATCTTCTTCTTCTCTTTCGATCAAATCTTTTTCAGATTCAAACCAAAATTGCAGCGCAAAGATGTCTCGCCGATCGCTAACGCTCTTGAAGAATCTAGCTAGAAACGCTAACGGATCAGGTTTTCAAACCCGATCCGTGACTTACATGCCCAGACCCGGTGACGGAGCACCACGCGCGGTGACACTGATTCCTGGAGATGGAATCGGTCCACTGGTGACTAACGCGGTTGAACAAGTGATGGAAGCGATGCACGCGCCGATCTTCTTCGAGAAGTACGATGTTCACGGAGAAATGAGCCGTGTGCCTCCGGAAGTGATGGAGTCGATACGGAAGAATAAGGTTTGTTTGAAAGGTGGGCTTAAGACTCCTGTTGGTGGTGGTGTGAGTTCTCTCAACGTTCAGCTTAGGAAGGAGCTTGACCTCTTTGCGTCTCTGGTCAACTGCTTTAATTTGCCTGGTTTACCTACTCGCCATGAAAACGTTGACATCGTTGTGATCAGAGAGAACACTGAAGGCGAATATGCAGGACTTGAGCATGAGGTTGTTCCTGGTGTTGTTGAGAGTCTTAAGGTGAGAATTCCGATTTTTCTCTTCGTTTAGTGTGGTGAATTTTGTGACCTGCTTATTGGATTATGGCCTTATGCTATGACTTTTAGTGTGATTTCAATCTGAAATTTCTGCATCTTGATTTGAATTTTGTGGAATCTTAGCTTAGAGAAAAGGGTTTTAGAATTGCTCTGGCATGTTCTTTACAGGTATTTCGATTAGTATCTAGTTGAAACTTGAAACAGTGTTGGATGAACATGAGCTTGTTGTTACTGTGGTTTTCCAGTTTCTTATCTATATTGTGTGTGTATACTTTTCGTGCACATTTGCAGATGCGAGTTACTTTTTCATCGTTATAGTCAAGTGGTCATTCATTTTATATATGATTTGGTCTGATCCTATTTCTATGCTAGGTGATCACGAAGTTCTGTTCGGAGCGTATTGCAAAGTATGCTTTTGAGTATGCTTACCTGAACAACAGGAAGAAAGTTACAGCGGTGCATAAGGCTAACATCATGAAACTTGCAGATGGTTTGTTCTTGGAATCTTGTCGCGAGGTTGCTAAAAAGTATCCGAGCATCACCTACAATGAAATTATTGTCGATAACTGCTGTATGCAACTTGTAGCAAAACCAGAGCAATTCGACGTCATGGTATGTTTCAAAATTTTGCTTTTCTGATAATAATTACTCAAAGATTTTGAAGTAAATGTATGCATATGATTTTTTCCAGCAATCACCATTATCACTTTATAATCTGACTGCGTGAATATACTGCTGCTATTAAACTTTATCTATGTTCTCTCTCGTTGATGTATGCACTAGCTTCCTTTGGCTTTTTATTCTCATTTCTAAAACGGTCAATTTATAAAATGTTTTGCAGGTAACACCCAATCTCTATGGTAACTTAGTTGCAAATACTGCTGCTGGTATTGCTGGAGGCACAGGAGTTATGCCTGGAGGTAAGAAGAAGCCTGTAGTGATATTCTCATTACACTCTCGAGCTATACAATATTGGATAAAGAATGATTTTGAAATTTATATATCTGTGACATAAAATACGAAAACAGGAAATGTTGGGGCTGACCATGCGGTCTTTGAGCAAGGTGCATCAGCAGGAAATGTCGGGAAAGATAAGATAGTATTGGAAAACAAAGCAAACCCAGTGGCGTTACTTCTCTCATCGGCTATGATGCTTAGACACCTTCAGTTTCCTTCATTTGCTGACCGGCTGGAAACAGCAGTGAAAAAAGTCATCTTTGAAGGAAAGTGCCGGACCAAAGATCTTGGCGGAAAAAGCACGACTCAAGAGGTTGTTGATGCGGTCATTGCAAATCTAGACTGACTTTGACAAATTACGTGTTCCCTCTCTGCATAAATCATCAAATTCCTGCTACAGATTTTGTGTTACCAAAATATGGGTATGATCCAAGCACGTCGGTTATTTGGTTTTGTACCTCGAGTTTTAGATTCTTTAGCCGTCGAATATTTCGATAAAAAAGAAAAAATAAACATGTTTCAAATAATTCATGTTGCTACGTTTGTTGGCGGCTTTTGTCGTTTCAAAGTTTCTATACTCTTGTTCATGGAATATGCAAATTTTTCTGGATTCTTAATTCTATGAAGATGAATGAAAAATTGATGACACCTTATTGCCAGTCTTCAACTGTGTAGTGTAAGAAAGTGTAAATATGGATAACATTTTCCTAAGCATAAACAGATGTAAAAAAATGTGTGGATGGGTAAAATGAACAAGCTGCAAAAGGGAATTTTGGCAATTGAGAGCTTCTGTTTCGTGCTGAAATGGAGAATTAAAGCACATGAGGCATGGCGTTTGTTTTATCTAATGGAACTTTGTATCGATTCAAGGATCAGTACAACTACACACATAAGCATAGTAGTTCCATATAGTAAACTAAATGTAGTGTATTTGAACCGATTACCATATCATGATAGCCAAATATTGTAAACCAATTTGGTTGATTTTACAATTTTACACTCCCCTCCAATTTGGTTTGATTTTGAAATCCCCAAAAATATTGGAAAAGTCTTGATTTTTCCTAGCAATGAGAAAGGGCTTGGGCAACAGGCCCATCAGTATAAAGAGGCCCAACTTGATCCATGGACTCAATTGGAAGATCTTTGTCCCCAATTCGACGAGGACAGTAAACCATTGATTGACCAATTCGAAGATGATGCGGTCCCTAGGAAACACCGTTTTTTTTTTATTATGTATAACCTCGACTTTCGGGCCTAGATCCTAATTTTTGTAGGCTCAGAATCAGTTTTTAGTCCATGTTCTTGGGAAATACCCCTTCTTCCAAGGGATTGAAACATAGACACAATAGAACCAACTTCAACTGCTAAACCACTAGTCCACCACACCCTTGGTAGGAATCACCGTTGCTAAAGTATTCGAGAGATCTTGTCGCAGCGGTAGGTTGCAGCATCGTGATTTTTCATATCTGATATTTGCTTGAATCAATTTGTAGATGAGAGTAGTACCATCAGCAAGATTATTGTTCAATATTGCTTTAAAGGGGCGTTTTGTGGTGTTGGATACGTGTTCGGTATGTGATCTGTAACATTTGTTTTTTCACTATAAAGTTAGCAATTTTCTTGCATTAACAATTTCTTTTTGGCTTGGTTTCTTCGGGCATCCCCGGTCGCAAAAAAAGGTTGAGGACGCTGAAGAGGTAAATAAAGAGAGGATTGGGGTTTTTCAGCATCTTTTTTGGCTATTCCTAGTCATGATTCTTCTTCTCATGTTTACAGATGCTAGAAATTGCCGGTTGCTCAAGATATAGATTTACGATTCCTCCTCAATGCATCCATGGTTGCCTGAAACATGACCAGTAAAACTAATGGTGAAGAGACTAATTAACAGGCCCAATGTTTCATCATTTTGCTTCTGATAACAATTACTCAATGTTGAAATACATGTACGTAAGAAAAAAATCAAAGCCCAAAGCGGCCCATAAAACATAAATGTTTTCTCAATAATAATAAATAAAAAATGAAAGCCAATCCAGTTTCACAAAACACGAGCTGACGTGGCCAAACTCTCATCAACTGTCTTCTCTTCTCTCTATTCCTCTCCCCTTCACTTGTCTCTTCTCTTTCCAACTGGTGATGGCTTCTCTCAGGCTTCCCGCTCAGCTCGTGACACGTGGCACTCTCAACCACCATAATTCCTCTCCCTGCTCCGGGCGCCTCTCTTGGCGTCGTTCTCTCACTCCTGACAATTCGATTCCGACCTTCCCATCTTCCTCTTCCTCATCTCTTAACCGGAAATCATCAGCAGTAGTTCCGGTCACATGCAGTGCTGCTGCGGTTAATCTTGCTCCGGGTACGCCAATCCGACCGACGAGCATTTTGGTGGTTGGAGCCACTGGAACTTTGGGGAGACAAATCGTCCGGCGAGCTTTAGATGAAGGGTATGATGTTAGGTGCTTGGTCCGACCAAGACCAGCTCCCGCAGATTTCCTCAGTGATTGGGGGGCCACCGTCGTCAATGTACGTATCAATTTCACATCTTTTTTATAAAACAAGTCTTATGAGAGAACTAAACCCAAGTATTTCTGTGGAGTAGGCTGATCTTAGTAAACCGGAGACAATACCGGCGACTTTGGTTGGTATTCATACTGTAATTGATTGTGCCACGGGACGTCCCGAAGAACCCATTAAGACGGTAAGCTTCTATATGATCTCTTTCAATTCACATCCTTTTTGTTATTGTTAAAGGTTCAATTTTGATGTTCCAATGAATTGTGATATGTGAATTTTAGCCTTATTGAAGTTTGACTGATTTGTGTGTGTGTCTAATAAATAACCACTCTCATCCTTTTGCTTGTTTGTTTGAGTGTTGGATTCAGATGTTGAATTTGTGTGTGTTCGGTTTAGGTAGATTGGGAAGGAAAAGTTGCTCTGATACAATGTGCAAAAGCAATGGGGATTCAGAAATACGTCTTTTACTCTATCCACAATTGCGATAAGCATCCTGAAGTTCCTCTCATGGAGATTAAATATTGTACTGAGAAGTTTCTTCAGGAATCTGGTTTAAACCACATCACCATCCGGTTATGCGGTTTCATGCAAGTAAAGCTTCATTCCCTTTATCTATCTATCTCTTTTTCCTTTATGCATCTAAATGGCATGAGGAAATTGAATATATACTGGTTGAAATGTTGGTAATGCCTGATTGTTGTTTGACCCTGACAGGGTCTTATTGGTCAATATGCCGTACCAATTTTGGAGGAAAAATCGGTTTGGGGAACAGATGCACCAACTCGTGTTGCTTACATGGACACACAGGTGAGTAGACAATGTAGATGCAATTCATTTCTTTGTGTAAAATGACGGTGAAGCACACAAAACGTTTTTAAGATTTTCCTCATCCTATAAACAGGATATTGCTAGGCTGACACTTATAGCTTTACGCAATGACAAAATCAACGGAAAGCTTCTAACTTTTGCTGGCCCTCGTGCCTGGACAACCCAAGAAGTGAGCTGGGATATAGTTACCGCTCTTTTGTATGAAACGAATTGAGAAATGTTACCTTTTTCACTACCCTTTTGTTTTCAAAACATGTCAGGTGATAACATTGTGTGAGAGACTTGCTGGGCAAGATGCAAATGTCACAACAGTTCCAGTTTCCGTATTGAGAGTCACGCGTCAGCTAACTCGGTTTTTCCAGTGGACAAACGATGTCGCGGATAGACTGGCCTTCACAGAGGTAAAATTTGGCCTTCATCGCATAAGGAGATGCTTTTGTTTCATACTAGTTTTCAGATTATAACTGCAATCATGCTTCTAACATCAATATGACACTGGCACATTTAGGTTCTCTCGAGTGACACGGTCTTCTCTGTTCCGATGACCGAGACTAATAGTCTACTAGGTGTGGATCAGAAGGACATGGTGACTCTAGAGAAGTACTTGCAGGATTACTTCAGCAACATATTGAAGAAACTCAAGGATCTAAAGGCACAATCCAAGCAATCAGACATCTACTTCTGAGTTCTGACATTGTAGTGTCTTTATAAGATTCAACACTTTTTATAAACTGCATTGGCCTTCCATACTGTGAGTTTCGTTGTTGCTCTGTTCTTCAATGGTTATTGTGCTTCTTCTTGTAATTAAAGATAATTATTGTAATATAAAATGTAGCTTGAGGTGCCCAGATAGATTTTTTGTTGCCTTGAGGAGAAAGCAACCAGTGAAAAGATAATAAGATTCCTCTACGAACCATCCTATCTTTAACTTTTGTTAGAAGTTAGGGCTGTGAGATTCTTGTTACTGTGTTTCTCTTCACCGTAAGTCTTCTTCTAATTTATTGGATTTGGTTCTTGCTATTGTGGCTAAAGTTAGATAACTTTATGGCAAATGAATAGTAAGATCAAATAAATGTAAGTCTTAAGTCTCTTAAGGTACTTGAGGACCTAGCTAGTGGAACAAGATCATCAATTATCTATGGTTGAAATTTGCTTTCATTTTTTTGTGAGAATTATTAATCAAACTTTTTGCACCAAAATCTGGAGTCTATTGCTACCCATTTAACAATCCATAATGCCCCAAAAACAAAAAAATACAATTGGAAATCAACGTCTTATCTGGACCAGCAAAATCACTTTTAAAGATCAGTAGTAATAAAATCAGTAAATGTTTGCAAAAGGTGTTTGAGTTGTTAAATCAATATCTTAATAAAATCTTAATGTTTGACCAAAAAATAAAAAATATCTTAATAAGACCTACAATTAAGATCAACACGCGTTTATCACCGAGAAAAAAATCTTTTCTTGTATACAACAATAGCATAAATATATATACTTAATTGGGATCATGGGATGGTACGGTCATGTTTAATAAATCAAAATCTAAAAAGAAATTACGAAGAGGAAAAAAATTGTGGAATCTAATCATAGGGTTAGGTAGTTGATCATCATTTAGGTTGTCTTGTTGTGTCTTTTCGTATAATATTATCATTGATTTTATTCCATAGACGTTGAACAGTATTAAATAATGAAAGAAGAAATAACATGAAACGTCGAAACCACATTCACATTCTGTGTTCGTTCTCCCCTAATTGTTATGGCCTACCTCGACAGCGACTCCGATACTATACCAAAGACGAGTAGTCCATTTTTAATTTATATTAGTTACTTTACTTATATTATGCACATTCTTTTCTAATTGTTACCAAAATTCTATATAGTTTCTTCCGTCGTTTTTTCTTGGATAAAAGTTTCTTGCGTAGTTAATTATCATGCATTATAAAATCTCGATACTATCTATAAGTGGATGCGTTTTTTTTTTGCAGTGGTTAACCATAAGTTCCTAAGTTTGTTTACGTCAATCATATTCGTTAAATACCTAAACAAACGATCAAATAAGTTAACATGTTACTCTAATAGTCGTTATTTATACTTATTTTTTCTTGAAATTGTTACCGAAATAGTATACTATAGTTCTTCCTAGTTTAACGCATTATAAAATCGTGATGCTAGCTGGATCAGTGGATGTCTAAAAGGTTTTTACAACAGCTTTTCCGTTTTTGTAATTTTATTATTTATTTATCAACAAAAATAAATTTGCAGTTAATATACAAAGCATCATAGAACTATCTAAAAGCAAAGAAACATCAGTTGAAATTTCTTAAAGTTCTTGCAATAGTTCTTTTTTGGTTTAATGTTAGTTTTTGCAATAGTTTGTCATAACTCGTTAAAATTTACTCCTTCTAAGCTGAAACCGAATAACTAAGCGCCGGTAGTTTCAGCCGATTATAAAAGAGACAAAGTGATTTTGTCGAATTTGAATAGGAGCCGGCACTTTCATATTATTTTTTGTTGTTGCATGTTGTTGAAGATTTCATTTGTCACAAAAAGAGATTTCATTTGTCACAAACCTGATCTTAACAAATTGGAATATAGTATGGACCAATCTAATTTACTATACGTTGGCTAAAAACTAATTTTATATAAAGTAAAATTCTAGGCATGTGTTATTGAGAATCTCACTACATCAATGCCAAAATTGCCAATGGTACGTACGTTTGTTCTGTTTAGAACCTTTCAGATCTTTTTTTCCTCAACTTGAAAGTCGAACATATAGGAGAAAAAACAATTTCAATAATAGAGAAGAAATCACATGGAAATGGAAATATACACGTGGCAGGATGAGCGAAGTGATCTCCAACTATAATACCCTAGTGGCAGAGAAAGAAGATAAAATCCAATGAATGCTCTTCACAATCAGATCAGACCAGTCTTTAATTTTTTTAATATATATATAATATATATATATATATATTATATTCTTGTTAATCGTTATTTAGATGAGAGAGCACCGGAGCAGTTGCTTTCTGTTGAATATCCTCTTTTCCATTTGTCCTACCTTTCACATAAATATTTACCCTTTTTATACTTTCTCAATCATATTTTTGTTAAGTTTTATAAAGCGATTACTATCTAATGCAAAAAGACGAAAAAGAGTGAATACTATTTACTACCTGTATTTTTCAAAGGTCTTCGAAATTACTTATGAGAAAAAATCAAAATCTATATGTATACAAATCTATAAATACATCTTTTTGCCAAAATAAAATAAACTGCTATATAATATAAATATATATATATATAACTGAAATCAGAATGAATCTACTTAATAAAACTTCTATTAGATTTATTTATGTAAAACATTATCTCGAATTCATAAAACGAAAATTTTACTCAAACACTAGTACAAAAAAGAATAGTGTTTTGTACATATTATATCGAACAGTTTTAAAAAGAATCGAATAGAATTTAATATTTAATATTTAAACACACACAAAAAAAAGCAGGTGCCGTTCCACACCATACAAATAATTTAAGCAGAGTAAAAGCTTATGAGAAGAATCTCTGGTTCCAAGGAGGAACACAAGAAAGTCAAAGCGATTCTTTCGAGTGTAAATTTCTGCTTCTTTCTTTTTCTTTCCTTTGCAGGAAAAAACGAAGCTTTTCTATTAGTTTCGCTTTACCAGAATATACTCTTTGGTTTTAGGACCCTTTATTAAAATATTTATCTTTTACTGTAACTAACTATTATCGATTTTCGTACTCTATTTGTTTTCCCTTGACCATTATTTTTCTTGTTATGTGAATGATGGGAATTCGTATAATTTTGACTGCCATGTGATCTATTGCCGCATTAATTAGTTTAAACATTCATACATAGATCTACGATATTATTTATGAGAAACATAAGTGGGTTAGTGGTCACACCTCTGTGGTTTCTCTATCAAATCTAAAGCTTGTACTTTTGTTTTGATCTCACAACTTGAAAATCATTGGACCAGTGAAAGAAGAATTCTATGACAAAGTCTTTTAGATTGCTTCACCCCAATCCCAAAGTTAGAAGACCAACGAAAACATTAATTTAGCTATTTTAAAAGGTTTTAGAAAGTTACTTATGCACTTAATTTAGTTTTAAATCAAATTTACATTGTAATCTAAATGTAATGCGAATTTTGCATTAACACTATCAAACTATACGAAGCAAACACCATATTTAGTATGAAACTATCAAAAATATTTTCGCCAGGTTAAAGGAGTAGCCAAACCTTTCATTTCGAACTCATTGGAGGGTCAATCTCCATCCGGTTCGAGGAAGCATTTGCGTTATCATATGTTTGTATATGCATAATATAAGATATTCACACGTATCCATATATGTTATACACCAAAAAATATATTGCTATAAGAAAACTTTCTTACCAAAATATTTTCACCGCTATGCCACAATAACTTTAGTAAGTTTTCCAATGTTTGTATATGTATAAATAAGATATTCCTTACACACACACACATATATATATACTATACACTGAAAAAAAAATATTGTTATTAAAAAGCAAAAGTTACCTCAATCATCCACTATTGTCATATATATAGAAGGAGAGAGTTTCTTGCAGTGTCACTACAAGCCATCCAAAGCATTCGCAGACATGGAAATATTTCCCTTATAATTCACAACACTTGAGTTTCTCCTTTTCCTTATTAAAGGTTTCATTGAAAACACAAGGCACCCCAAAAGTCATAGCACATGAAGGTTTTGTTGAACCACCAGACAAATTAATATTCCATAAGTTAAAAAAGTATACATTTTTGGAAACAGAGAAACTGTATATAATCAAAGTTTTGCAAATATTTTTAACACTGTCGTATTTCTTTTAAAAGTTGAATTATCATTTAGCAAACTGCAGTTTGTTCAACCATTAAAAAATAGTTGCATCAATGACATTGAAATTAGACCTTATATATTTCGACTATACTAGCATATTAGCATCCCAACTAGAAAAGGAAAAAAAAAATCGTTTCTAGTAATTCTTAACTAACTTAAATTTAAAAGACCAATTGATCAAAAACCCAAAAATTTCCTTATCGAAATCTGATGTTGTAATGCATGGATAAAATGTCTAAAAATTAGTGTACGTCCTCGTAGACCAAAGACTATATATTATTACATACGCATAATTAAATAGATAAAATAGTAAACGGAAACCATGTGTACAGTGAATCTTTTTCTCACCAGTGAAATGTGTGGCACATGTCACCTGTCGCCCAATTATTCTGTGCCGAATAATTTCCTCCTCCTTTGAAATCCTTACTGTGTTCTGTTTATTCCCCTATAAACCCTAAATTTAATCACCTTCCATTAATGACCATCACATTAGTAACAATAAAATATACTCCCAGAACTTGATACCAAACCCACTAAATAGGAGAGGAATAAAATAGTTGTATAGATTATAGTATACTAGTATTAGATTTTTTTCTGACATTCATTAAGTCATATATATACTCGTTAATAATGTGTAAGCCCTAATCTATCACTTGCATCTACAATTAGGTTGCATTAGGTACAAATAAATCAGAACTTATCAGTCAATAATGAGTGAGAGTTACGTACTACTGTTCATTTACATATGACATCGTTATAATCAATATTGTAGAATTAGTACTTCACTGAAATGAACCATTATCTTCTTTTTTAAAGTTAGAATATTATTTGCAGACTTTGTTCTTGAATTGTCACAGGAACTCAACTTTTTACCAACGTTAGCTCTTATTCAGAAATTTTAAATCTATTCCCTAATCTCTACAGCTCAGTTGGTGAATTAGATGACTAAATAAAGGGAGAGGCTCTCCATCTTTTTTTGATATATTACGACTCTCCACCTTTTGAGTAATGATAAATTTGATATTCAAACTTACGTTATTAGATTTTATATTATTTCAATTTTAAATTATAGCCGCACATAATAAACTAAACATCTAGTAGACAACGATTAATTGCAAAATATTTGAACAAAATTTTGAAGGACGACATTAAAAAAATCCATATTTTTATTTTTTTCTTCTTCTAACAATACCACATATTTAAAGAAATTTAGCATATACCTCGAGAAAAGGTTGATGAAGAGGCTTATAAGCTTCTTTTTTTTTTTCCAGATATTTTGGAATTTTACGAATCTGGTGGTTGCTATGAAAAACATTACTTCTGATTTCAAGTTGCTATGAAAAACAAAAAAGTTTTAGTTTAGAGCCTCGGTAAATAATAACACTTCTGATTTCAAGATAATTTTAAAAATATCGTAAGAACATGTTCTTTCAAAAATATCATTGCCAGCTGATTAATAATTCTCTTTTTTAAGAAAAACAGAAACATGAAGTTTTATTAATTTTGGCGAGACCTTACATAATTCATGCCTATCTCATTACAGATAAAAACTGGAACCCAATTGAATATCAGCACAACAGTTAGAATCTCCAGAATCTGCCTAAAGGTGATATTTTCATTATGCTTTTATAGAAATATGAATAATCTTATTCTCAAATCTCAGTTGATTGACGTTTTCTTTCTCTGTATTTTTCAGCCAAATCATTAGTTAAGGTGAAATGCGAAAAGCATTTTTAAGCAAGTTTTATTAAAAAGAAAATCAGTCATTCAATTTTAAAAAGCCGAAACGTTAGTACCATTTGGTACCTCAACAAGTCAGAAATAAGGAGAATATCTATGCTATTATCATTACAAAAATCTACAATATTGACAACTTTTTCAGGAGTTATATGCCAAAAAGCAGTAACATATTTTACTTGTAAATATTATGATACTTGTTAACCCTCTCTTGTTGTTTTTTTTTTTTTGTTTATCGCCAGAAATGGTCGCCGAAACAACTATATATATGTAGTAAAACGAAGACTAATTTACGACATCATTTTTAATTTTGCTGCAAATATGAAAATATAAATCATATAATTTAATTAAACTATGAGTTAAAAATTTTGATGACCAATAGCGGTTGGCGGTTAATCATAAAATTTTGTTTGGCGGTCACGCTGGATTAGGCACTACTGCACTAGAGCAATAACGAGTGGATAAACTGGTTTATTATTGTCATGTATGATATATATATATATATATATATATGGGGTATAACATCTACAGAGAATGCTCACAAAATTGTATATATATATATAATATTTTTAATCAATAAAAAAATAGGTTGAAATAAAGAGAATAATATTTTCTTAAAACTGTACAAATTACTGTGACTTTTTGTCTGAGAAAATTACTTTGTATGTCATGATATTTTTTTCAAATAGTTCTTATAAATATTTCAAAAATTTTACCACTATAATTTTCTTGCTATAGTTACGCTGTATAATTTTTGCATTATATTGTTACAACGATTAAATGAAATATACCGAATAACTTGATCCAAATAAAGTATAATAGAACTTAATTAATTAATTAATACACATCAACAAAAAAATATTGGAACTTTATAACTTATAAGCCAAAGAAAGACAAAAAAAGAAAAAAGAAAAACGATAATATTTTCTAGATTCTTGAATCGGCAAATTAAATGGTGTTGAGCTTGAACGTGCTTAACTTGATAAGCTAAAGAAAGTGAGGAAAATAAAAAGGTGATAGGGACAAGAAGAAGACGACGTCACAATGCATTAAATCAATGTTTAGTATAGTACTGTTAAATATATATATACACACATTTTCATTTACAGACACTTCGACTATATGATATTTACTTCGTCATTCTTTCCCCAAAATATAACAATCAATTGACTTATTGAAGTTAGGTAGGGGACCAAAGTAACTTTCTCATAATATGCTTACCTCTGAATCAACAGGCTCGTCTTATATTTTGCACCTAACATCAAGATTTGGACATTTGTCAAATAATTTTGCATGACAATTATTAGCTTCAATCTCTACTATTTTGGATTTTAAGTAAAAAATGAAGACTATTCTCTTTTTCAAATTAGTCGTCGTTTAAAATTGTTTCACACGTATTAAAAAAATATGTAATTTTTCTGTTTTATCTCTAATAAATATTTATTTGATTTTATTTCATTGGTTAACATTAAAAATATTAAATGACAACTAATATGAAACAAGTTTTAAAATCTAAAACGATAATTAATATGAAACAGAGAGAGTATTAAATTTATGCTATATTAAATTATATGCGTATACTATACTGGAAAGTTTAACAGAAATAAAACAAAATACATATTATGTATATATCATAGATGTTATTGACAGAGTAATTGGGACTTTTGTTCACATTCCCAGTATACAATTAATTTACGTACTGGTATATTATATAATCGTTCGTATGAAGTTTTAACCGCTTGGTAACTTGGATACTTTTATGTTCGTTAATGTAAGTTGCATGAACTAAAATGAATATATATAGGAATTTGTCAGCATTTTCACTTCGAGGAAATGAAAAACTTGCAGATAGGTCGATTTGGTTTGTTGTGACTGTGCGTTCTCATGGTTAATACATGTTCTAGACTGTTCCTTCCAGTCGGTAACAATTAAGAAGTTTGACAAAATCGGGGTGTTGTGTGAATCCGGTTAAACAAAATATAAGTATTTTGTTTACGTAAATTTGGCTAAAGTTAATTTTGCAGTAATTTGAGTCATAGTAGTTTCTGTAGAAACATGTCTTTTGCATTTTTTCTTTAATTAATATATGCAGATATGCCTAACATAACGCAACCAAAATCACGTTTCTCTCCAAATATCTGAAGATAGTAAAATAACACCTAAAGAACAAAGATTTAGATGTCGATATATTATAACTGTTATTTTCTTTACCGAATTTTTATTTATCACATCATCTACGTTTTTTAAACCGGCGTTTGAAAATAGGTATTTGGAGCTTGCATCATGCAAATTTGCAATAATCTGCCCGTAAAGTTTTAATTCGTGTTATTGATAAAAAATAAAAAGTTTAATTCGTGACCTTGCATGAAATATGTATCTATTTAATTCGTCTATGTATATCAGCATATTTGCTTTAACAAAAAAAAAATATATATATATATATAAGCATATTTGAGTGTCTATGTCAAGTTGTTTCTCTCCCGTAACTCTCGTTCAAAAAAAAAAAAAAAAAAAATCGTTACACAACTCGTCACACACTTTAAGCCTTCTTGATTTGGGATTTCTGTAAAAGAATGTTTGTAAGCTACGCAATATTTCTTTTTTTTTGGCAAAAACGAAACTTCCATTAAGCTTTCAGGATGCGGCTTTATTCGGAAGAAAAATCAATCCAAAGTTTGAGAACTTACATGGATAAATGATATATTACGTGCTCGAACCTTCTTACCAAAAATACCGGCACGAGCATTCAAAAAACGAGGATTAAAAGAGATAACAAAAGGCGTAAAATAGAGTTTAAGAGAAAAGAAATCTTCTAACTCTACGCAATATTTTATAAACGTAAAAAAATGTTTTTTTTAGCAGTAATCATCAGAGTTAGGTTTAAACTCTGTCTAGGAAGAACATTCACTCATCTTTGTTTTCAGCCCAAAAAACGTTACATACCGAAGATCCAAAATTTAACACCTAGTAAATTTGTTTACACTTGAATCCCGAAAACATGATTGATTCGTGCAGCTTAATTGTCAGTTTTCACTGATCATAATCCATATTTAATTGATAACGCTCTGATTATTACTGATCATAAAAACAAATATTAGTAATTACTCTTACTAGTTTATTTTTTATATTTTCTACCTATTTTTTATTGTTTATTATAATTTCTGTTAAAATTGTTTTAATATTAATTACTAATTTAGCTTCTTATATTGTTAATATGATGATAATTTAATATATGAAGAAAAAAGTATAGTCAATGAGAGAGGAAGAAACCTGACGACGTTAGCATCACACCTGAAGCCTGAAGTGGTCAAGGTAACAACATCGCTTTTAGTTACGTCTCTAGTTTGAACACCCAAACCAACTACACACGGCGATTATTAATTAAAACAACCCGTTTCATTCCTTTGACAATAATCAATAGTACAAAATTTTTGACTCTCCACATACAATTAATTCATCATTTAATTTCTTTACGTTACCATCATGTAGTAATACGATTTAAATTGTCCGAAATCAAATACTGTCGTTACGTAACTAAAGTCTATAAACTAAGTGTATATTGGGAATAACAAAAAATGGTCAAAACGGGTCAAAGTTACCGTCAAACACCAAAGCAAAAGTAGAGAATAGTACTTGCACGTTATTAACTTAAAGATCAAAACTACAACCGTATCTTTTCTACGATCCATGTCATCTGGCTGAATCTCTCTCAAAGTACTGTCCTAAAAAGGTTAAAATTTTCCAACAAAAAAAATCTACGTTATATTTTATTTTCCTTCAGAAACTTCAGGTTATTTAATTTTCTGAAAAGAAGATTATGGTAATTAATAATTACCTCTAGAGAAAAAAAGGAAAAGAAAAAAGGAAAAGAAAAAAGAAAATGAAGAAAAAAACACCGACTCATCCTATGGGAGAAACGGACGAAAATCTCGGTGCTGGCAAGATTCCTTCATAGTCCTTTGCTGTTTTTTTTTTTTTTTTTTGTATCCTCTTTTCTTAAGCCCTAAAATTGAATAAATTTTTGAAGGAGAAAACAATCACTTCACTTGTTTTGTTTCTATCACCATCAAGCCACACCATCTTTGCCCCTTATGCGCCTCCATCCCTTATTCCTCTCACCTACCTTTCAACTCTCTCTCTCTTTCTTTTCCTTTACAAAAGTCTTTTAATTTCAATTCTCTACCTGATTTCAAATCTTGGGTCTTTTTTTTTTTATAATTTAAATTGATTTTTTTTTGTTTTTGTTTATTTGTTTTTGTTTTTTGTTTGGAATTATTATTGATGGGTTGTACAAGTTCTAAGCTTGATGATCTTCCGGCGGTTGCTCTTTGCCGTGAACGTTGTACTTTCCTAGAAGCGGCGATTCAGCAACGTTACGCTTTAGCTGAATCACACGTGGCCTACACTCACTCGCTTAGAGGAATCGGTCACTCACTCCATCTTTTCATCAACCACCACCACCGTTTCGGCGCTTCCGGCGGCTTTGTTGATTCTCCTAGACTCAATCTTCCTCCTCAGAGAAAAGGTGACCCTGAAGAAGAAGAAGATGACGACAAAGGAAGAAATTCCCCTAAAAAACCAAAGCTAGCTCACTCCGGTTCTGATTCGGGTCATCTCGAATTCGATTCGGATTCTGACGATGACGACGACGACGACGAAGAAGACGATTTGGATTCGGATTCGTTGCATCACCACTCTCCTCAACACCAACACCATCTCGGGAATTTCCCAGTACACGAGTCAGCTGCACCGATGGGAGGATACATGGACCAACCGGGTTATACAACCCGGTATCCGAATCCGGAAATTATGGGTCATCTTCCTCCTGCTTACTCAGGTGGAAGTTATATGCATATGAATTACATGAAGAACAAATCCATGCCTCCTTCAGTTGTCTATGAGCAAAGACCACTTAGCCCTCAAAGAGTCTACATAGGCGAATCATCTTCTTCTTCTTACAATCCTTATCCTCCTCAAAATTCATATTTTGGATACTCAAATCCCGGACCTGGACCCGGACCCGGACCCGGATTCTATGGTCCTTCTTCAACTTCTGTAGCTTCAAAACCACCTCCGCCTCCACCGTCGCCGCCTAGGTCTAACGGCTGGGACTTTTTGAATCCGTTTGATACATATTATCCTCCGTATACTCCGAGTCGAGATTCGAGAGAGTTAAGAGAAGAAGAAGGTATACCGGAGTTGGAAGACGATGATTTACAGTACGAGGTTGTTAAAGAGGTTCACGGGAAACCAAAATTCCCCGCCGGTGGTAATCATCCAAATCCCGCCGCCGTACACAGAGGGGAAGAGTCTCCGTCTCCGTCGATTCCTGTTGATAAATCCGGCGCTAGTACTAGCGGAGGAGGTGATGTTGGAGATGCGTCTGCGTATCAGGCTAGACCAAGCGTGTCGGTGGAGAAAGAACGGATGGAGTATGAAGTTCACGTTGTTGAGAAGAAGGTAGTTGAGGATGAGGATCGACAGAGCAATGCCACAGCAGCACGTGGCGGTGGTGAAGGAGGAAGAGGCGGGCCACGTGCGGTGCCGGAGGTAGCGAAAGAGATTGAGAATCAATTCGTGAAAGCTGCAGAGTCAGGAAGTGAAATCGCTAAATTACTTGAAGTTGGGAAGCATCCTTATGGTCGTAAACATGGTAAAGCTTTATCATCTTACATTGCTGTTACTTCAAAGTTTTCAGCTTTATGTAACTGGGTAAGTAAAGTTTTCAACTTTTATGTGGAACAGCTTCATTGAAAACTGTTCGTTACCTTCGTTACCTTCTACCTCTGGAAGATCTTCTTCGTCTGCTGCTGCTGCTACTGTACCGCCTACTTATGCAGACATTGAAGAAGAGCTTGCTTCGAGGTCTAGGAATCTTTCTTCGACATTGCACAAGCTTCATCTTTGGGAGAAGAAGCTATACCATGAAGTCAAGGTAATCTTTTTTTATATCAAACCTTTGGTCTTACAACACTGTGAACAAGATGTGTTTGTTCCTTTATCTGAAGAGAGAGTTCTACTCTGTGTAGGCTGAGGAGAAATTGCGTCTAGCTCACGAGAAAAAGCTAAGGAAGCTTAAGCGTTTGGATGAAAAAGGGGCTGAAGCTATTAAAGTAGATAAAACGCGGAAATTAGTGAGAGATATGTCCACCAAAATACGGATTGCGATTCAGGTTGTGGACAAAATATCTGTGACGATTAATAAGATTAGAGACGAAGACCTATGGCCGCAACTTAATGCATTGATTCAAGGGTAATATAAACTTGTCTTCTCCAAATATATATGTTTCAGATATTTGGAATTGAACTCTTAAACAAATGTTGGTTTTTATAGGCTTACAAGAATGTGGAAATCCATGCTTGAGTGTCATCAAAGTCAGTGTCAAGCTATTAGAGAAGCACAAGGTTTAGGCCCGATAAGAGCAAGTAAGAAACTTGGCGACGAACATCTAGAGGCGACTAGTTTGCTTGGACACGAACTTATTAATTGGATATTGGGATTCTCGAGCTGGGTTAACGCACAGAAGGGTTATGTAAAAGAGTTGAATAAATGGCTCATGAAATGTCTTCTCTATGAACCCGAGGAAACACCCGATGGAATCGTTCCTTTTTCACCTGGTCGTATTGGGGCTCCACCAATCTTTGTGATCTGTTACCAATGGTCTCAAGCTTTGGACAGGATATCCGAGAAGGAAGTTATTGAGGCAATGCGTAGTTTCACGACAAGTGTGCTTCAGCTTTGGGAACAAGATCGGTTAGAAACGGTGATGACAGGGCACGGGGATTCGGAGAAGAAGGTTAGAAACATGGACAGGGAAGAACAGAGGATACAGAGAGAGATTCAAGCATTGGAAAAGAAAATGGTTCTTGTGGCACCTAGTGATGGTAATAGTCTATCGATATCCGGAAACATTGTCTACCAAAGTGATACTAGCAACGATAGTTTACAAGGTAGTTTGCAGCGGATTTTTGAAGCTATGGAGAGATTCACTGCTGAATCTATGAGAGCTTATGAGGAACTCTTACAGCGCACAGAAGAAGAAACTGCTCCACGAGAACTTGAGGAAGAAGAGGAATAGTAAGCAAAACGGGAGGAAGATCTTTGCTTATCAATTCAATTTGAATCCCGTGATCGAGCTTTTTGCTGATCTTGCAATGCCGGAATATTCGGTATTGTGGGTTGGTAAACCTGGAAACCAACTGGAATCATCTGTATCTCCTCTATGAGACTCTGGCAAGAAGAGCCCATCAAGATGATGGATGATCTCAGAGGACGCAGAAACTGGTTTAAGGCACAGCCAATTGATCGGTTAACAGAGGCATTTTAGTGCAATTGGCATTGAACCGGATGGTTTTGATGCCATGGTGGAGAAAGGTTTGATAACTTGACACTTTGCCACATATGGAGCAAGTCACAGATATGAGTTGAGTCTAATAATATTTCAATTCGGTCTGTATATAAGACGCTTAGGACAAACTTATGATAATTATCAACAATTTTTTTTATAAAATCCGAAGGTAGGATAGCTCAGCCAAATCTTTTGTTTTTTCTCTTTTGATCTTGGTGAAGGGTCGTGTACTTTTTCTCGGACTTATTTCTCAGTCCAAAGATGCTTCGTCTTGAGGAATTGAACCGTCTTTTAGTAACGTTCGGTTTATATTCTAAAACAAAACAGAAAAACCAATTCGAATCTTATTTGATTTGGAAAATTTCCTAGTTGGATTAGTTGTATGCGATCACATCACGTTCTTTTCGGCTTTTCATAAACGATAATTTTTTGTACCAATGGCCAAGTAAAAAAAATCACATCATCGCTTTTCAAATCACTGGTTTTTTTGAACCGAACTATTTGCAGAAACTAGATAAACGTTACGCGGCATTAAAATAATAGTATAAAGTTATCCAATACTGTTTTGACAATACACGAGATATCCATGTTATGGAAATTGGAGAAAAGATGGTGAATGATTTACGTGAAAGCGATGTTCTCGTTAAAGTTAGTGTTTCATGTTATGCAATTATGCATGGCCAATAAGTTACTAGGCCCAAAAATAAAGCTAAATAATTATTTTACGATAAGTAGAGACGAACTATTTCCAATCATTAACATGACCATCTTCTAAAACCAAAAAAAAAAGAAAAACAACACTGATTCATATGAAACTACTGACAAAAATTAAACGCATTGGTCTCAAAACTCTCGGCTAGAGTGCCTGCGCCAATAGTTACTTCTCGTCTTGGAGCTGCCGTGCCTAACATGATTAGCGTGAACTTGACGTCTCATGTGTCAATCTTTTTTTCTTTTCTTTCCTCTTTGTTTGTTACGAAATTCTACTTAATTGAAATAAAGTAATAACATGCAGAGAATAAGTGCCAGAAGTTATTATTGCGATCCAACCATAGGTTAATGATGTGTATATATTATAAATATTAGAGACAGTGCTTGAGCATCTAATCATTTAAGAAAGCCAATTACTTTGGAGAATCATTGGATCGCTTCACTCTTTTTTGCCTTTTCAACACAAAGAGACAGCTCTTGTGTTCTTGAAAGCTTGGAGCTCTGTTTTCTCCATATGGGTATCAAAAACTGCAAGCATACTTTTCATTTGCTTACATCCAAACTGAGAACACACAAATTAATGTTTTTTGTTTTTTTTTTGTTTTTTTAAAATTAAATTATTGTTGTTGTTATTTTTGGTGGTTTAATTTTTTCAGACCTTTATTCAATTTTGAAATTATAAAAAACTAATGGTTATATAAATAGAAAACTAATTTATCAGTTTTAAAATGGAGTATGCTTCATTATATGTAGTTATGTGATATTATATTGTTTTATCAATCAAATAGTCTTAAAATATAAATAAATTTATTGGTTAATAGAGGAAGACAATTAAATTATTATTCAGATATTGTATATCTATATTATTGTTTAATTGTTGAAAAGTATAGAGTAGTTCTAGGTGTCCAAACTGAATTCAAATGGAAGCAGAATACATGCTGGATAAATTTATGGTGTATTTTATTTTAAAATATTGTATTATATCACACTCTTTTTAAAAATAATAAAAATATATACGAGTCGCAGTTAAAAGTTTGAAAGCTTAATGCATATATTTGACCATGTTTTATAGTCTTAGGCTACCCGTCTTTATCTAAAAGTACCGTCTAAAAGTACTATATATCTAAGTCAAATTGTAACCTCTAAAATGCGGTTTAAAAATGAACAAAATCATATTTTAAAGAAGTTATAACATTTAGCCATATTAGTTTATCTGGTTTCCATATAAATGGTTACACATTCAGAGTTCAAAAGCCAAAGAAAACAACGTCTTTCTGGTTTTGAAAGATTTTTGTCTTGAGAGTAAATTTCTTAAAATAAGGTTCTTTCTATAAGATAGATTATAGTTTATTTCTAGCCTTCTAGGAACAACGCATCGATATAAACATTCTTGGTAACGGGGTAATTAGAACTCAAATAGAAAGAAAATCTGTCAGTCTGTCACATCCATTAAGAAAATTGATATTCACTTAACTTTACTCGATTTATAGTAGGTAATGCAAAAAAAAAAGAAACACACACACACACACATAAATAAATCCAAATACATATCACACGGTTTCAAAGTCAACTTCTAAAAAAAAAACTTTAGATTCTCTTTACATTAACACAAGTACGAACCTTTTGAAATAAGCTGCTAGGTATTTAGAACCAGGAAAAAAAAAACCAAACTTGATCGAATGAGAATGTTAGTTGAATAAATAAGAAAAATGGAGAAAGCAAAAGTAGGAATGGTTGATGATAAGTCACTCCAATCACAAACAATTTGAGCTGGCAATAATGTGATTTTCCAAAAATCTCTTTTGGTACCACAAAGTATAAATCATTGAACATCGGAATCAATTTATTGTATTATAGTACAGTATAGAAAAGAAGTTGGCTTCTTCTGATATTTGGCTTTTCAGTTTGCAAATCCATTGGTTTTAACTTTAACCATTTAAGATAAACAATTTACAGACCAAAAGCAGTAAACAAACATTTCAGATTTCATAGTCGACCTTCTTAAGACAATGAAAACAAAAAAAAAAGACAATAATATAACTTTTTCAGTAACAAATCCACATTTTACCCATATCACAATCAAATGTGATTTTATAATTTAATTTTGTGTGTGTTTTTTTTTTCAGTGGTACTATATTGACAATTAGGAGACAAGTCTGAGAAACTTACTTATTCGACCAGAAGAATTGAAAAGAGAAAAAGAAAGGAAAAAAATAGAAAGAAATCCAAATTTTCATTGGTTTTTTCGACCACAATCTTCTCTTTCTCTCTCTTACAAGGAGCGAACTTTCCGACTTCGGTGAGAAAAGAGTTTGATGGGTTGTTGTCAATCCTTGTGTTCGGGTGAAAACCCACTTGCTAGAGATGGAGCTCAGCCGCTGCAACAGTCTCAAAACCACCATGGTGGCGCTACGGCGGCTACTGGACTTGATAACGGCGGAATCGGAAGCGGTGGAGCTGGTGGTGTAGGCGGAGGAGGAGGAGGAGAAATCCCATCTTTCTCTGAGTTCTCTTTCGCTGACCTTAAAGCAGCTACCAACAACTTCAGCTCAGATAACATCGTATCAGAGAGTGGTGAGAAAGCCCCAAATCTTGTCTACAAAGGCCGACTTCATAATCGTCGATGGATCGCCGTCAAGAAGTTTACTAAGATGGCTTGGCCTGAGCCTAAACAATTTGCAGTAAGCAACAAAAAAAAGAAAGAAAAAACCCTTTCAGTTTTGATTAAATCTTTGTTGGATTTTTGTTCTGAAATATGTTTTTGTTCAATTTTGTATTAGGAAGAAGCATGGGGTGTGGGGAAATTGAGGCATAATCGATTGGCGAATTTGATTGGATATTGTTGTGATGGAGATGAAAGGCTTCTCGTTGCTGAGTTCATGCCTAATGATACTCTTGCTAAGCATTTGTTCCATTGTATGCTTTTTTTTGCCTCTTCTCTTTAGATATGACGAATCTGGTACTTAATCTTTTAGGTTATGTTAAGTTTTAATGTGACTCTAATAAAGCTGTGAAATTTAGTCTCTTTGAGTATCCAATGTTTGCCAATTCAGGACCTTTGCAAGATTATCTGAGGAATGAGATGGTTTATGTTAGGTGATTAAAATGTCTTAAAGGTGAAATTTTTATCTTATAATAGAGAACCTTTTAGGTTGTAAATGTGTTTCTAAAGCTATGAAATTTAGTCTCTTTAAGTATTCAATGTTTACCAATTTCAGGGCATTGCAAAGTGCTTGTTTTTATGGTTTTATGTTATGGGTTGTGCTGTTATATGGACTAAAAGGAGACTACTTTAGGTGAATTAGAATGTCTTAAAGGTGAAATTTTGTGTCTTATGTTATTGTTGTTTTGGCCATTCCCAGGGGAAAATCAGACTATCGAATGGGCTATGAGGTTGCGAGTAGGATATTACATAGCCGAAGCTTTGGATTATTGTAGTATCGAAGGTCGTCCATTGTACCATGATTTAAATGCTTATAGGGTTCTCTTTGATGAGGTATTATTACTCTCTTCTCAAGAGTTATTTTATACTTAGAAATCTACAGTCTCATTGTGATCTTAACAAGTTCTTTCGAGTGAATATTGTAGGATGGTGATCCGCGTCTCTCATGTTTTGGCTTAATGAAGAACAGTAGGGATGGTAAAAGTTATAGCACAAATCTAGCATATACACCACCTGAATATCTAAGAAATGGTAAATCAACTTGTTTCTTCTCTATAGATTTTTTATGCAATCAACATAAGACGCAAATTTATTTTTTTGCACTTATTTGCTTTGTTATAACTGAAAGTTCTTGAAGCAAAGATGGATCTCAGTGTAGTAAATTTTGTGTTGTAGGAAGAGTGACACCTGAAAGTGTTACGTACAGCTTTGGAACTGTGCTTCTGGATTTGCTTAGTGGAAAACATATCCCTCCAAGCCATGTAAGTTCCTATCTATCTGTTTTTGAGTAGGAAGAAGTGTACTTCTGGATTTGCTTAGTGTGTGTGTTTTGTGAAATTATCCACTCACTGGTCATGATTTTGTTTTAAGTTATGTGAAGCTATTGTAGTTGGTCATTGATCATGGTTTCTAGAAACAATATAATACTACTCTGTCACCGTCTCTCTTAGAATTATCAAAGATATGTGCTACACTCTTGTTCTTTAAGCACTATTTATCAGATATAGCTGTCACTATAATGTGGGTAACGTTTCTACTAGGTGTCTTGGTTCTTGCATAGTTAATCTTGAAAGATGTCCTTGTCATATGGTAGCAGTGAATTAAGTTTTGTGGTATTAATTTGGGTGTGTGATATCTCCTTCTTCTAGGCTCTCGATATGATACGTGGCAAGAATATTATTCTGTTGATGGATTCACACCTCGAAGGAAAGTTCTCAACAGAAGAAGCTACTGTAGTTGTTGAACTCGCCTCTCAATGTTTGCAATATGAGCCTCGAGAAAGACCCAATACAAAAGATCTTGTTGCAACCCTTGCACCATTGCAAACTAAATCAGACGTAAGCAAGACATCTTTAAACTCCCAATTTTGACCAAGTTCTTGGATGCGCTCTCTCTAAAGTGTTGAATATTTTGGTTACAGGTTCCCTCTTATGTGATGCTTGGAATAAAGAAGCAAGAGGAGGCACCTTCAACCCCACAGAGGCCACTTTCGCCATTAGGCGAGGCCTGCTCAAGAATGGATCTCACAGCTATTCATCAGATTTTGGTCTCGACACATTACAGAGACGACGAAGGCACAAACGAGGTAGTTAAATGGTAGTTTTGGTTTCAGATACTAAAAAACGCGGTGAAAAGATGCCAACTCACTAAATCTTGGGGTTTATCTATGGATTTCAGTTATCTTTCCAAGAATGGACGCAACAGATGAAAGATATGCTTGAGGCACGGAAACGCGGTGATCAATCTTTCCGTGAGAAAGATTTCAAAACAGCCATCGACTGTTACTCACAGGTATTGATTTCTGGTTATGATCAATTAAACCGAGTACATTTATTGTCTGTTCATTCGGCATTTGGATCGCATTTTCCGCTATGGTTAATACTGGATTTGCCAATTTTTTGTCAATGTGGATATTGTTAGAACTCATGTGGTTACATAAATTGCTTGTGGGCAGTTCATCGACGTTGGAACAATGGTGTCTCCAACTGTATTTGGTCGGCGAAGTCTATGCTACTTACTATGCGATCAACCAGACGCAGCACTACGCGACGCGATGCAAGCACAATGCGTGTATCCGGATTGGCCAACGGCTTTCTACATGCAGTCTGTGGCATTAGCCAAGCTGAACATGAACACAGACGCAGCCGATATGTTGAACGAAGCTGCTCAGCTCGAAGAGAAGAGACAGCGAGGCGGCAGATGATCTTGATTCTTGAGATATCTTGTTGTAAAATTTTATGAGATTCAAGAATTCTTTTTAAGAAAAAAAAAAGCCGGTTAAAACTTGTTGCTGTGATTGTTGATTGGAGATGTAATGTAACCATAGAGAGAAGAAAAATGATGTTTGTTTGTATCATTGTATGCAATACATGTTGTAAGTTTAATGGACAGTTTCGAAAATACAAATTGTCGTTGTTCTTAACATGATGAATCAACTATATATACATGATTTTTTTTTTTTTTTGACGGCATATACATGATTTTACTGTACGCGTGACCCTTTTGTTTTTTATTTTTTTCAAGTTTTTATGCAATTTTATTATAAGATTTTTAGTGATGTTAATAGGAATTCATCTCAATAGATTCTATAGAATCGGTTTTTATTGACATAAAATTAAATCCTAGGACTGTATTGAAAGAAAAGGAAAGCTAATTACATCGTGTTGACAGAAATAAGAAGGTTACATCTTATGAATGTTTGCGCAGTCAATCAAGAAACCTAAGTAGCCTCACTCGTTGGATTTCTCCTTGTCAAAAGTCTCGAAACACTGATATATAGTTGAGGCGGCAAGCAAGATTCCAGTCCCTGAGCCAATAGCTCCGATGAGATCAGCAAGAACAGTGAGTGCACCAATGCACATTCCTCCAAAAGCAGCTGATGTAGTGATATAGCGGTGTAGCTCCTTGTGCAAACTAGACTTTCTGTGTCCCGGCATCACCAATTGCTGTTCTTTGAGCTGCTTAGCTACGTCTTTAGCAGAGGATCCCGAGATTTGAACCCATGTCTTTGAGAAAAACGCACAAGCTGAGAGCATGAAGACGATGTAGAAGAGTGCGTGGCAAGGATGAGCTGCCATATCCGCTAAACTTGATGGAGCTGTGATTAAGTAAGCTAGACCACCGACTGGTATGGATTCTCTCCACTGTCCCAACATGTTTACCAAGAAGTTTCCATTGAAGTTCTTGTAGAGAAGCTGGGAGATGAAGTAGAGATTTGAGACGAGAGCGGATAGGAGAATGATTGGCATGTTGGAAGTGTAGAAGAGCTTGATCGGGTAATTAGAGCCTTGGCAACCACGGGAATTCTTTGACCTAACGGGCAAAACAACACGGAAGCCTTGAAAGTAGATGACAATGAGGAAGATCAAGACTGTTGCGAGCAAGTTTGTAACGTTTGGAAGGTTTTGTCTGAAGAAAGATTGTCGGATGCTTGACATAGTTATCAGCTTGTGGAAGAGTGAGACGAAAGCTCCTTCGAACTCAGGTCCAAAACGTCCGTTGTTGTTGATTACGACGGGACTAAACGCTTTCCAGATAACGTTTTCACAGAGATTTGTTGCTATGAAAAGAGAGATCCCGGACCCAAGACCGTAACCCTTTTGGAGAAGCTCATCGAGACAGAGAACCATGATTCCGGCGAAAACAAGCTGAAGGACGATGAGAATTGCGTTTCCGGCACCGAGCATCGCAACAGGACCGTACATACCAGAGAGAACATATGTAACGGCTTGACCGATGGTGATAAGAATACCAAGAAGCTTTTGAGCAGCGTTCAAGAGGGCACGATCCTCCTTGTCGACGACTTGAATAATCTTTGAGCCTGTCAAGAGTTGCATCACGAGTCCTGATGTGACGATGGGACCGATACCGAGCTCCATGACGGTGCCACGGCTCGATGCAAGAATGGCACGCATCCAGTATAAGGGATCCGAGCCGGTTGTAGAGTGGATTCCGTAGAGAGGAAGCTGACTACAAACGAGAAACACGAAGAGAGTGATCACAGTGTAGATCACTTTCTCCCTCAACGGAACCTTCTTCCCACCACCATGAACTTCTGGCATAAAACCCAAGAAGGGTTTCACCATCTGCAATAGTCCTCCCATTGATAGCTAGGTTTTCGTTAACTTGCACAATAAGTATCAAACTCTTGCTTATTATGTGTGTTAATTGAATCGTCTAATTGAGAGTTATGAATCTTATGATCGTTCTCTACTCTGTATTTATAGAGAGGCTTGGAGACGTAAAACCAATATTATTATTTTTAACACTGAAAACCAATATGATTAGGAATCCTTTTTCTACAAGGATAATATGTTATCAACAACTTTCCTTTTTTTTTCTTGTTTCTAATTTCTTGTGATATCCCAGTTTGACAGTGACAAGGAGATTTCAAGTACTGTAATTATATTACATAATTAAATTGCAACATCTGCAGATTAAAAGTGGAAATTTTTATTTTACC
The DNA here is from genome assembly GCA_028015245.1 of Cardamine occulta. Taxonomy (NCBI): domain Eukaryota; kingdom Viridiplantae; phylum Streptophyta; class Magnoliopsida; order Brassicales; family Brassicaceae; genus Cardamine; species Cardamine occulta. The sequence goes on along the minus strand of CM051389.1, from coordinate 18,339,359 downwards.
AATATTGTCAAGTCTAAGACCTTTTAAAGTAATTAAGGTGCTTCATTCTCATCAACTTCGTCTTCTCCGCACCTCTCTTATAGCTTCCTACTCAAATCTTCATATTGGTTGCATAAATCTGGCACAAACTGATGTTCATAACGTCAAGCAAACTAGATTATAGACAAGTCCAGATTTGACGGGGTTTACGAGGGAGAGAATCAATCGATGAGGATGCAACGAATTGGAGATCCTTCTGCTCCAACCAGTCTTAGCGGTAAGCAATGGACAGAGTAAACTCCTGCCTTCACATCATCCAGCTTCAATCCCTCCACAAGTATAGTCTCCTGTCAAGGTTTTATAATTTTCTACACCATCATTATCAAATCTTCACTGTTATGGATTCATCTAGTTTTTATTTTTGTTGTAAAAGGATTCATCTAGTTAACACAATTTAAAGGATAATGCTTGCTTACCCGGTATTTTAGGAATACTAGGTGGGACGGAATCAGATCATCATATGCAGCTACTGATAGATAATCAATCCCTATATATTGACATGATAACACCAGAACTCAATCTTAGAGACCTCTTCACAATACACAACCAACAAATTATATGTTTAAAAAAATCAATCTTAGAGATGTCATTGCATCTATCTTTTGATAAAGTAACTGTTTGTTTCAAGTCAGATTAACTCCACCGATGCCAAAACAGGTTGGAGCCATGATTTCCAAAACCACTTTCCATATTATCTAAAATGCTTCAAACTTTGTTTCATGTCTAACATAAGAGGGTAATAAGAACAACATAAAAAGTGAATAGTTTGATAATTACCGACAAGTTTGATGTCTGTGTTGTCTACTAACCATTGCGCACCATCTTTCATGAATCCAACATAGCTTGTATCAAACTCTTTCTTGAACATAAGACGTCTGAAATGTTTTTAATCCATACATAGTTAGCATATCCAACACTCGTTTCATTCAACAGATGATATAAAAGCTTATTACTGATACATTATAGAAACCATATCGAAATTATCCTAACGATAATTACTTACTAAATATTACCTATCAGTGTTCAATGTTCTGAAAAGCACACGACGAACTCCTCTTGGGATGTGAAGAGACTTCATCACTTCCGCTACAAACTCACAAGAAAAATATGTAACACAATCAATAAGTAGAATATGATCACTGCCTAATCACTATCTTCTAATTCGTTTTTTTTACTTACCAGTAATGTTCTTATCCTTAGGAACATCAACCAACAACGCAGGACCTACAATACAAAACGAAATCCAAATCCTTAACCAAAAAATTGAGAGATAATAAACAAATGGAAACAAGGCCTTGTAGATCATAATACCATTGAGAACTTCAAGATCAAGTGAGTCTACATCAAAACCAGCGTCATAATAGTTGTCGTAGACGTGTCCAGGGGAATCAACGTGAGTACCAGTGTGCGTTGGTATCTTCATCTCAGAGTTGTTAGCGAGAGATCCGTTCTTCATACTCGCAGCTAACCATAGAAACGGTCCGATTCCTTCCGATGATCCCCATGACGGCATCTCCGGAGTGTAACGGTGACTGATGTCGAAGATTTTGCCTTCGCCGTAGACTTCACGGCGGATTGGCTTGAGTTCATCGGCGAAACCTCCGTCGATAGGAGCGGTTCCGGGAATGGAAGGGTAGGCATCGGAGGCGGCGGTGGAAATGGGAAGAGAAGGGAGAGAGAGGAGTGTGAGGAGGATGAATAATGGAGGAACGGCCATTTTTAGTTCGCTTTAGCAAATTTCGATCATCCCAAAGAAGATGAATTAGTTTTAACCATTTTGGGTTTTTCCTTGAGTTAATTTATGGGCCTGAATAGGCCCAAACTATCTACTATATATGTACAGAGGTGTTTTTTTCTTTCAATTGGGAAATAAATGAATCCCTAGTCAACAAACTTTATAGGGTTTTTCATTCAGGATTTATTTACTACGTACATCAAACACTAACGACGTCCATTATAAAAATATCAAGAAGATTTGGTCGTGAGAGCGTCACAAGGATCACAACAAAATAAGACAAAAGAAACAGAAAACAAAACAACAAACTTTTATCTTTCTCAAGTTTCTATCCTTAAGACTGATTTTCTTCGATGAAAGACCTTTTAAAAGTCTAAAGAGCAATCTCGGTCTGCATGCTTGTATTAGAACATAACACTACTTGTTGGTGTTGTTGCACATTCTTCTCAACCTCCCACCTAGATTTTGCTATGACACCATCACTCACTGGCTCATATGCCTGAGGAAAATCAAAAACAAAAGATCAATTTTCGAATCAAAGTTTTTGTCTTTGTTATCTTCATCTTCACAAAGATTTTGTCAAAATCTCAAGAGAAAAACAAGGCAAAATTTTGGTGGATACCCACCTCAAGTTTTTGGACAAGCTCTTTGGCATTAGGGGCAGAGACAAAGATGTGACGCTGAGATGGCTTGATAAAGCCATCATCAACGGCTTTATCTATGAAAGTGAGGAGGTAATTGTAATAACCATCCACATTTAACAAACCCACCTGCAGTATTTTTTGCCCCCAAAGTGGAAACACAAACGAGCAAGATTATATTATATTTTGGCTATAGTGATTCAGAGAGCAATTCCAACAGTAGAAAGTGAAGCAGCTTTTTTTTTACTTACAGGCTTATCGTGGATTCCAAGTTGTGCCCATGCTATCACTTCCAATAACTCCTCCAATGTTCCATACCCACCTTATAACGATTTTCAAGAACAGAGCAAACAAAAGTCAATTACAAATGTATCTTGTTTTGGAAGAAAGATCTAAACTTGAAAAATCTTGACCTAGTTTCAAGTTTCCAAGGATCCTTTAATTTTGGCTGATATTCATACGACTAGTTTGCCTATTATGCGCCAAGAATCTAAAAAACAGAGCATAACGACAAACAAAGTGTACCTGGTAATGCAATAAAACAATCGGAGTGGCTTGCCATTTCGGCTTTCCTTTGATGCATGTCAGCCACAGCTCTGACCTCACCAAATGTTTCTCCGGTGATCTATTAGAAAATCACATTTCAGAGACATATCTCTTTGAACCCAAAATAATCGTTTAAGCAAAAACGTAGTTTAAGCTTACATCTTTGTCCATAAGAGTCCTTGGTATGATCCTAACCCATAAAAGAAGAGAAAAAAGGGAAGCAAATCACACTACAATATCGAGCAGTGAAAGACACAAAATTAAAGTGAATAGATCATAGATTTGAGCATACCCTAGTACATGTCCTCCACTTTCATGCACAGCTTGTGAGACCAGGCCCATGAGACCAATGCTTCCTCCTCCATAAACAAGATTCAATCTCCTCTCCACCTGTTCCACAGAACAGAGAATGCAGAAAAAAAAAAAAACAAATCAAGATCCATTTGAAGGTTTCAAGACTCTAATTACGATTTAAAAATAACCAAACCAGCTCTTGAGCTAGATCAATGGCGGCATCTCGGTAGCAGTCTCTGTTTCCGCTGCTGCTTCCACAGAACACACAAACCCTCTTGAACCTCGATTTCACTATTTCCATTCTCTTAGCCAAATCAGTTTGCAATTTATTTGTTGTCTTATTCAACTCTTGTGGATTTGAGGAAAAGTGAGTTTCTTTCTCAGAAGAAGAACGTGTGGTTCAAGCTAACTCATTCTTGTTTCACTTTGTGATGCAAGTTAGACAGTGAGACAAGAAATTATATAGACACAACAAAGGAACAAAGACAGTACTGTTCCATATATCCAATTGTAATCAAGTAACAAGCTTTCCTTTTTCTTTTTATGGTTTAAAGAGTGGTTGCTTTTATGGTTAAATAAAAGAAAAGACACTTTAGACTAAATTAAAATTCAAAAGAAATTTTAAGAACAGAGCAAAAAAAAAAAAAAAAACAGAGTTAGGAAGTAATATTAAAACCTGTGTTAGGAAACTTAAATAAGCGTGACTAACTATTAACAAAATACAACTCTTATATATATAATTATGAAATAGGGGAAAAAGTTCTGATTTATTAAAAATCTTTGAAACAAACATTGATATCTCTTTCGTTCCTACCTTCATTTTCAAAGTTGGTGTGATGATGTCACAATACTTTTGTGTGTTAGGTCTAACTTTTTCTTTTCTAGGAAGATGGTTCATCATCATCGAACCGTTTCTCTCCACTTTTCTCCATTCAATGTTTCGTCCTTGGCTCAAACGTGTCGAGTTCGGGTTGATCTACACTAATGGCTAAATTTGATGGGTCCCATATCATGACCATACTCTTGGTGTATATGTGTCAACAAGTAGGGTTCTTCTCCTGACACAACATTCCATTATTAGTTTGTTGGGTTACACCTTACATGTACTTGCAGCTTTGGGAGATTTAGATTGTCCCTGAACGACACGTAGTTTACGTTTTTCAAACGAGAACAGCAAACAGTTAGTTTCTCCGTGTTTCGGGTCAATGCCTAACTTTGACTCGGTCAAAGAAATGCTAACTTCCCTTTAACTACCTTTTCCAAACATGATGCAAAGTACAATCATTTCAAACTTAAGAACGAAATGACATCATTATCAATATCACCAACCAAACATTCAGATTCAGTGACCCTTTTTCAGAACTACGAAGACTAATTAAACCCCTTAATTTAAGTACTACAAGGTTGCTTAGTGACTAGATGTAAAGAAAAATTTGTAAATTACATCTAATCAAATATGTGCTTTTTCTTTTTCCTTTGTGTAGAATAAAATTGGAACCCAAGATTACGTCTTGAAATTGTTCTCTAATCAACTCTGACGGGTTTGCTAAAAGTTTCACGGATTTTTTAACATAAGAACAAGTTAAGCTTACACATCACTTCCATTCAAGGAATTTTGGATTGAAAATTCCTTAGTGCTTACCTTGGTTGGAAATTTTGTAACTCTTCCATACCTTAAGCAGTTGTTTTGGTTAATGTGATTCTCTGTTCTCGCTCTGTTTCATTGTTACATGCATTATTGGGGACAGAGGCTCTGTTTTTAAGCAAGACTCTGCTTTGACTGAAACTAAATTCAAGGCTTCAGTACTCCTTTACCATCTCCAAGCTTTCATCTTCGATATTGTCTATATATAAGCTATTTTTAAAATCTTGGAATGACTTCTTGAGCGACTTCGAGTAGGCTCAGTAGTGTTCTGGAAATTCTCTAAGCCCAAAACCTTTGTGTCTGAAAGTGTGTCATTGCTTATGTTTCAAGGAACCTTCAATAAGACCTTCAAAAAACTGACCAAACCCAAAGCGATTTTCATTCGGAAACAACTTTCGCACCCAAACCGGACTGAATTTTCCAAAAACCCAACCCAAACCGAGTCCAGGCCTACGTTAGGTAAATAGCCTTGTGTTGGGCTCAGAAGTTAAACTTTCCATCGAAGATAGGGAAAAGCAACCAGAAGCAGACGCAGAGGAATCACAAACCCTAAATTATCGCAAGATGATGCGAAACATATTACCTAAGGTATACAAGATTATTTCTTCATCTTTTACCGAAAAAAAAAAGATTATTTCTCCATCAGGATATTTTCATTTCCCATTTCCATGATTTGTGATCACCTTTTTATCATACGAAAGCTGCAGTATTTCTTCAAACAAACTGGTTGTATTGTTATGCATGAATTCAATTTAGATAGTTGTGGAATGTGACATTAAATTTATATAGGTGATCAGTATATATAGCTAGCTCCCTCTCTGCGAATCTCAGATTGTGCAGAAGCTTCTCATCTTCTAACAAATGCATTTCTCTTAACCCGTTCATGTATCAGATCAGAAGTAGCTCTGAGTTCGTGAAGATCCTGGAGAGCAGGAAAAACTCAGGCAGATAAATCTATAATTACTTCGTTTTCGTGTGTTTATTATCCATCTTGAGGATATAAACATGTCGTATGTTGTGCTTACCCAATCTTCTCTTGTACTTTGGATATTGTTGATTTCCTTCGTCCTTATATAAATTTACCAATCTCAGATTGTGCAAATGCTCTTAAAAGACGTAAGATCATGACTAGTTTCTTTTTAGGACATGGCTTTGACCTTTCACTCTTCATTAGTTGTTTCCAAGCTTACTACTAAACGATTTATTGGTTCATCTTCTAACAAATGCACATCTTTTAACTACTCAGGTATCACGAGTCACGACGATCCCGATTTCTTGAACAACTCGGTTGATTTTGTCCACAATGTGAATTCATCCTTGTAAACTAAGGACAAACACAGTCTCTCCGTGCTTAAATTTGACACATGTAAAGTTTTACGAGATATTTACCGAGCTCATCAGCTTTTTCCCATAACCATTGTCAAATGACCATCCACACTGGAGTTTTATATTAGCTAGTTTCATCCAAAGGGGAAGCAAAAGATCCATACTTTATTATAATGGCGAGAACAGTAAACTAGTACAATTATACCCATAGTTGTAAGTTTGTTAGGTAAATCATTTTTCTTTTTCTATATGGTTCATCATCATCCTCCATTCAATGTTTCGTCCTTGATTCAACGTGTCGAGTTCGTGTTGATTCACACTAATGGCTAAATTTGATGGGTCCCCATATCATGACCCATACTCTTGGTATATATGTGCCAACAAGTAGGGTTCTTCTCTTGACACACCATTCTATTATTAGTTTGTTGGTTCACACGTTATATGTACACTTGCAGCTTCAGTAGATTTAGCACAAACGACACGTAGTTTACTGTTTTAAAACCAGAACAGCACACAGTTCTTCTCTACGTATTTTGGGTCTTAACTACGTGTCGTGAAAATCTGCAATCTGATTGATCGCTGACAAATAACTAATGGAAAATTTAGAGATTAATTACAATAGATTTAATTAATTGGCAGCGTTGACAGTTTAGTTTGTGATCTTTTTTTTTTTAGTTGGTTGGTCGTAACTGGAATTATTTTATGTTTTGGTTTTCGTTCCGTTTCGTTTGTTCTTTGCGAGTCAATTATGTTTATTCTAGTCAATTTTGTTCATTATGCAAGTCGTCGTAATTGCGTGTATCAAAACACCAGGCATGAATAAGGTTCACTTTTATATACTTTAAAGTGACTGATTAGTTTTTCTTTTACTTTATGTCGATTTTAAATCTCTTTTTTGAATTACCAAGTGAATGAGACATCAATATAGTAGTAATATGTATAATTATTTCGCTTTCATGTTTCTCATATAATATATATAATCACATAAGGAATCGGCAACCAACTAGCCAATACTCACATAAGGAATCGGCAACCAACTAGCCAATACTCAATTGAGGACCACTTTACTTTTTGGAATTTCGACCACTAGTAGTAGTACTGCTACATTATTACTTTTTATTTTAACCACTTCTTTATAAGAAAATGCTGAGTCAAAAGTACGTACCAGGAACTAGTATCTCAACCGACACCTAAAATCTTGTAATGCCAAAGCTGACTTGTACCATGAACCAATCCTGACACGATCTAACGCAAACCAATCTTGTCTTTGACTTGAGCGTAGCATGGTCACACAACACCAGATGAAACCATCTGTATCATAAAGAGAGAAAACTCTTAAGGTTGTGATTGTAACTGGTATTTGAAAATGACATAGCTGTTTACGTCATATCTTTTCCGTTCCTCGTTACTACAAGAAACAATATTATTTCAATCCGACACGGGATCCACGTGGAGTATCATTACATAAAATCGTACAGCTATACTCAAGATAAATAATTAAAGATTATGCATAAATCTTTTGCATCTATATATAAATATTAGATTCATAAAATTCACTTGTATTTGCAAAGTGGGAGTCGAGCTTTTGTGTGAAGTTCGACGAAACGACAACTATCTTTATAATCTTATGAAATAAGATATTTTAATTTTAGTTATCAAAAGCAAACACTTGCGTTAGTCGCTTCGTACATTATCGTTTCAGACAACACTTTCAATACTTCGAACATTATCCTTTCAAAAAGAAAAGAAAAAAGCCACAAAAGGGACCAAAATTGAGCAACTTCTTCATCGTTGCTAAGACTTTTCAATATAATACGTACTGAAGAAAAAAAAACAAAACATCCGCGTTCCACCCTCTCTTAATTTATCATATAGCTAGGAGTAATGCACCAACTAATCCTCACTTACCAGTAGACTAAGCTACTTTTCAAAGTTTAGCTTGAAGCTACACTTAAAGCTAATCCAATCCACTTTTGAAAGTTTGGCTTGAAGGTAAACTTGAAGCTAATCGATCGTCACTTACCAGTAGACTTGAAGCTACTTTTGCAACTTTGGCTTCACGTAATTAGACTTGTAAAAGTAGATGACTAGATGCCTACTCTATACATATACTTTTTCGCATACTTTTAATTATTTTTGTTTATAACAAAAGTCGAATCAAAAGCAACTCGCACGTTTATCATCTCCAACTAGTTGAACAATAGTTCAATACTTATTAATCGTGTAAACAAAGAGACGACGAAGGAACAAGGAAGCTCGGCTCAAAGTTGACGCCTGCTTTGTCCAAAACACCCCAAGATCAAACAATGAACACAATCAAGCAAACGAGTTTTGTTACTTTTTGGCCTTAACTTGAGTTTTAAGCCACCGAACAAAATTAGAAGACTTCCACTTATACAGTGGGTCCCGCTTTTGAAAGTAATGAAAGTGACATACATAACTGATTACGTCATCTTTCTCTTGTCATTGATGATGTCATAGCTAATACTCCCCCGTTGTTTTTATATTTTCACACATTTTAAAAACAAATTTAAAATATCAAACATATCTTTTTATAATGTTATTATTTTAAAGTATATTTTTGATAACTACTTTTTGTATTTAATTAATAAAGGTGAAACTGATAAACAATCGTAACGTTTACATTGAAAACCTATAATTTCTATCTTTGTAAAATAAAAAAAATAAAAAAAAGTTAAAACATCCATCTTTAACGAATAAAGAGAGTAATTTCTATTGATCAAAGTATTTCTTAAATGGTAATTAGTGATATGAAACTTTAATTTGGTGTTGAATTACTGAGATTCTCAAGAGCACTTAAAGAAAAGAAAAAACAATTCCCAAAAAATATTTTCCCTTTTTTATGTTTTGGAAAAAGAGATTCAAAGTCAATTTAATAACGCACCCACCCAACTATTTTAGCTATATAATCCATGAATCAAGAGAAACAATATATATAGCCATACAATCTGTGGTAATACGTAACTATCGCGATTTAAGCGATCGAGAAATTAAAGTTTAAATCTTTTATACAATGTCTAAAACATTAGCCAAATTGTTTGATTTGGAATCACAGGAAAGTGGTAGTTCTCCTCTATTTATGTCACCAACCCTCTCCACGAATCCACAATCAATCTCCGGCGATAAAGACGGCGGGGATGGTGGGCGGATTCCTGTAGAAGTGTGGCTGCCGATCACAGAATCAAGAAAAGGGAATGTTTATACGGCGACGTTTCATCTTCTCTGTTCGGGAATTGGTCTCCAAGTGATTCTTCTCCCTGCAGCTTTCGCAGCACTCGGATGGTAAAAAACTTCCCTAAAATCAAAATAAAAGTTTCATCTTTATTTCTTCCGATTTAAAATTCTTTGATTCGAGTATCCTTTTTAGTTGTTGTGAATAATGTGTATACAATTAAATTTTATTTTTTTCTAGGGTAATGGGGAACGATAATCTTAACGGTAGGATTTATATGGAAGCTCTACACGACGTGGCTTCTTGTTCATCTCCACGAAGCCGTACCCGGAATACGTTTCAGCAGATACGTGAGACTCGCAATTCATTCATTTGGTATATAACAACAACCCAATCAAATTCTTGATTCCATCTTAATTCTTTTTAGGAGTTTTGTCATTTTCTGAAATCTGGATTTTGTTAACAACTTAAGTTTTGAAAACGGTATCGTTTTCGTTGTTGTCATAATAGGTGTGAAGCTTGGCAAACTTCTTGGAATATTACCTGTGATGTATCTCTCAGGAGGAGCTTGTACGATTCTAGTTATAACCGGAGGAAAATCAATACAACAACTTCTATACATTTTGTCTGAAGACGACAAAGTGCCACTTACTTCCGTTCAATGCTTCTTGATCTTCAGCTGCATTGCGATGATCATCCTCAGTTTCCTAATCTTAATTCTCTGTTTGGAGTCTCGTTGATCGGTGGTATTATGGGCATGGCATATTGCACCGTGATATGGATTGTACCTGTAACTAGTGATCCACAAAAGATTCAAATTAGTGTCTCGTACGCTACAACGGATAAAAGTTTCGTTCACATTTTCAATGCTATTGGATTGATAGCTATAGTCTTTCGTGGGAACAATCTCGTCCTCGAGATACAGGTCTTAAAAACGCGCATTTAAAATCTGATTTATATGTTATATGTCTCTCTTTCGTTCGTATTAATAATAGTTTTTTTTTTTTTTGTGTGGTGAATATTTGTAGGGTACTCTTCCTTCCGATTCAAAGAACCCTTCGAGTAAGACAATGTGGAGAGCAGTGATGATCTCTCATATGTTCATCGCGATTTGTATGTTTCCATTATCGGTTATTGTATATTGGGCACACGGAGACAAGGTATGTCAAAATCCAACTCCACTAGCTCTTTTTTTTTTGAGTTTACGTTTATTTTATTTTGGTTATATGTGAAAGTTCATTAGACCGAAAAGGTTACTTTCATACAACGGAGTGTGAGGAGAAACTAAGCTAACTTGTCGTTTTACGGACTACAAAGAACTTACAAGTTTTTAGTCGAAATTAAACGCATATGTGTTTGAAACAATTGATGCTTTAATGTTATAACTCTTGTATATGATAGATTCCAGCGACGGGAGGTCCTGTAGGGAACTACTTGAGACTTTACGAACAAGAGTACTCTAGACGCGCCGCTTGTTTCATACACCTCACGTTTATCTTCTCTTGCTTATGCTCATATCCGATAAACTTAATGCCGGCGTGTGACAACGCAGAGATGGTGTACATAACAAAAAACAAAAGCCGTGCTCCTTCACTGTCCGGATAATGTTGCGTGTGTTCTTGAGTTTGGTTTGTTTCTCTATAGCCGTTGGATTCCCGTTTTTGCCTTATCTAGCGGTTCTTATCGGAGCAATAGCCTTGCTTGTTACGTTTACGTACCCGAGTTTCATGTGTGTCTCTATCAAAAAGCCGCAAAGGAAAAGCCCGATGTGGTTGCTCAACGTTTTGGTGGGTTGCTTAGGTGCTTCTCTCAGCATTTTGCTTTTGGTTGCCTCGGCTATGCGTTTGGCTGATAAGGGTTTGATGCTAATTTCTTCAAACCCTAAAGCATTCTTGCAATTGTTAGAATGTAAATAGGATTTGTGGCGCACGAGGTAAACTTGTGATCGTTAATATGTTACAATCGAAATATTCAAATTTTGTAATTATGATTATTTATTTAAATAATTCTCACAAGAAAGAGAAAAACTTACGTTGTGATTTTCGATCAAATCTAATAAATTGATGTTGTAACACAATTAACAAGTGTTAATTAATCCCATCCAAAAAAAAATTGTGGTATTAAGAAAATAACAGGACATTTCATCTTTACATGTATATCTCAAAAAGGACACTTTCATGTTTACAAAGTCAATAATGAGAACAAGACTTGGAGAGATCAAGTGTCTTGCCAAGTTTGTCGCCATGGAAATTGATGCTGCATCTGATGCTCGAGTAGAACTTAGTCTTGACAAATGGGCCGGGCACATAGGCCCGTGATCGCAACGTGAAGGTCAGGTTAAAGGGCAAAACCACTTGGTCCGGTTTAGCTCGTTGGCCGTAAAGAGCCGGTACGCCTCCGTACAGAGGAATTTGATTACCTAATAATTTGGTCTCAATGAGTCTTTCGCTCTTCCTTCGTTGAGAGAACTTTTCAATCTATTTTTTCACACAAAAAAAAAAGCGAAATTAATTATTTCACATGAATCATCACATCAGCCCCGGTTTAGTCAATAAGGTTGCGTGAAATTTTTTACCTGACCGGAGGCGAGGATGAGCTGGGAATAGCTGAGCTGGAGGGGAGAGGAGGTGACGTGGACAGTGAAGAAAGTTGCGGGGTTTCTGTATAAGATCCTGACCGTTGATTTTAGGGTTAGCATATCTGTGAGCACTCCCGATGGGTCGTTCCCGGACTGCACATTCAAGCTCTCCACAACCATATCCTGATTAATTTTGTGAATATATAATTTGTGATAGAAGAGTAATTAGTCAAAACTATTTATTAAAGATTCAAACGGTCAGTGTTGAAATAATACTTATACCAATAAGTTTATATAAATATCTATTTACTACAAATTCATTTATATAATTTGTTTTTTAAATATTTTGTAGGGGTATTTAATTAGGGAGCTGAATGATTAATTTTTTTCTAACTCCACAAAATTTTAAATTGAATGAATAAATGAGAAGTAAAATATGAATTATAAACGCAAATATGAGTAAGTTTTCTTTTATGAGGAATTTTTTAAAAAATCTAAAATTTAAAAGGTAAACACCAACGAAAGTGAGAATATTTTTGCTTTTTTAGGGAATGTAGAATTTTCACGTGTAACACAAAATGTAAAAAAAAATTGTTGGAATCAAAACCTCTATCAATTACCTTCAAAGTGATAATAGGTGAGAAAGATTTGGAAACTCCCCACAAAATGAGACAGAAGAGAAGGAACGCCAACACAAACATAAAAACCAAGCACCAGTAAATCCTCGTCGTTCTCCTCCTCCTCTCATCTGGACTGTCCATTTCATCGTAATGTTCATCATCATCGTCGTCGGTTCGACGGTCAAGATCATGCAGTTGCCGACTTCTGTACTCGTTTCTCAATGGTCCTGTAGACCGTGGAGTTGAAGATGACTCGGCCACAGTGTCATGATGGTAATGGCTGATCTGGCCGTGTAGGTTAACGGGTGACCTAATTGGGCTAAAACCCGACCCGGTCGATATCTTCTCCACGTCTGTGTTTGGTGGGCTCTGCACTAAATAATCCGGGCTCGTCATCTGTGGGGCCGAGATCTAGCAGGCCACGTCGTCATCTCCTAAAAAATTAATTAAGCTTCTGATATTATCTTAGAAGTTTTACAATATCAGAAGGTTATATTTAACCTCTTTTTTAGAAGGTGGGAAAATGAAAAGAAAAATAAGTGAAAGAAACGAAAGATTATATCTAGTAGATCAAACTATCAAATATGACATATCCGGTAATGTTGTTTCATAAGAGGAATATTAGTTGTTTTATGTAACATCTAACGCAAATTAGATCATATACTAAATGAACGGTACAAAGCTTAAATTTTAGAATGTTGGGTGAGAGAACTGGGAGGAGACGAAATTATCCATTGAAACGGTCTGTCTTTTTATTTATAGTTTGAAACGAAACGTTATTTCTTAAGTTGTTCCTACAGGGAAAATACAAAGTCAAATAAGCCTTTCATATTGAAAAAAAAGGATATCTTTCGAATTAATTTCGTAAAATCAACCGCAAATTAATGTCGTGCCTTCAAGTCTAACATTAAAGTCGTCATTCACTGTGAAAATAAATAAAAACCTGAAATAAATCTTTAGTGGTCCAAAACATTTGGTTTATTGTCAATCTCACACACTTGAGATATTTCAATTTCATGCAGAAATGTTTTAAGAGTTGGTGTTGATTCTGGTCTGGTTATCGAACTCGGTTTAGCAACTTGATATATCCGGTTTTGAGTAGTGGTTAAGCGTGGTCAATTGTTTGTATGCTAACTGAGGGGCATTTCCGGAAATTTCAAGGAGGGATACACAAATGGGCTTGGTTGTTGCAAGTAGTTTTCTGATAAACATGATCTTAACACCTGGAGTCTTGATTGTGTGACATAGACCTTTAGTGGGTCTTTCATTTATTTGCACCAATTTACTAGCTTCAGCTAAATTGTATAAATCTAGTCTCTTAAATTTACTAACTAATCTATAATTTATTAAACCTTTTATCACCACATTACTAGTACTGTTATATATATATATATATATATGTATTGTGAACAAAGACATAGGCCACGTTTTGAAAATCAGAAGAAAGTATATTAAGAAATCACCATAATCTGCAAGAAAATTGACTTTATTGGAAGATATTCATAAGACACTTAGAACATGAAATATAAAACTCAGGTGGGAATAAAGGCTTATGTCAATTCATTCCAGTTTTCACTTGTGTGTGTGGGGAATTGGGGACGATGTGTGCACAGTTCTCCTTGAGAAGAGGTGGAAAGAACGGGTTTAATGGAAACATATGAGGCCAACAGTAAGCATCTATGGTCGAGAATGCTTTGCAACATGCGACTCCAACATTTCCAAACTGACCAGAGAAAATTGAATTAAAGAGTTCAATTACGCATCCATGAGTATTGAAAAGAGATGACCAACATTTTTCCATATCAATTGGAAAATCCGGTGGAGATTGTGAGCGTGGTGGTTGTTCATGAGCTATTCCGGAACTGATTAATACGGCAACGCACAAGGCTACAACCAAGACTGAAGACACAAGAGCTCTTGAACTGTTTCCCATCTCTCTCTCTCTCTCTTCTTTTTATTGTATTTTCTTCTTTTTGCTTTGATGTTTGGATGGTTAGGGCAGGAGACTAGTTTAGAATTTATAGGATGCCATTTAACAAAAAAAGAGAGAACAAAACGGTTTTAAATTATGTAATTAATTAGAAAAGAATTAAGTGTTTATAAGTTATAACATATAAGCAACGGACGAATTTTAAAGCATTCTAAAAGTAACTCATGTCTTGATAATTCTCTGGTTTTCCCAAATTTCTTCATTTTATCAAATGCATAATAAGTTATGGGTATCTTTAATACATTTAAATGATGCCTGACGAAAGACATAAGAAAATGATATTTGGTGGAAAGAAAAGATTCATTATATTTCTTAAAAATTATACAAAATTAATCATGCATTATACAATTATAAGCAAATAATTCACTCTCTCGGGGTGAATTTGGTGTGAGAGAAAAAAAAAAAAACCTCATTCGAGAAGTTTCCTTTTGGACAACATCACATGGGACGACATCATGGGTATGGAAGAATCTCTTGAACTAAGCGAATATGCAACAGACTTTCGTCTTGTGAAAGTCAACAACGGTCAAACAACTTCCTTTTAGTATATTTGTTACCATGAAATCAAATCCTTATTAAAATTCAAAGAAAATCAAATATCAATAAACCGGATTTTAGAATACCTGTAAACTATTAAACAATTAACAAAAAAATTTAAATCTGCGATCTTAATATTATAACATAAAAAAGTTATTCACATCAACTAAACCTCACAAACCAATCAACCTCCCTAAATTTTATTTTCTTGACGCCAATTGCATTCCTTATTGTATTTCCTTTTCTTTTTATATTTATGTTTCCTTTAAAGTAACTAAATAAGTGTTAAACCCATTTTTTTAAAAAACCAAATAAGTGTAAAAAGCAACACTAGATTGGCGACACTCCACCGCAAAGGTCATTTTTTATATTTAATAAAATCTTTGACATCCACCAGAAACACGAGATTAACGCAATTCCACAACTTGCATATAATCAAAGTTTTCCATTAATATATTGGTAAGGACACATCAAGCTGTACAAAGTGCCGATCTCTAATGTCAATTTTTTTTTTGGTATGAATGTAAAATTATATTCATCAAAAAAACCTTTTTACAAATAATGCTTCATAAATCTAAAAAGTTTGAAAGTTTTATCGAAATAACTACTTGCGTGGCAATTAATTGCTATAGGTATGAAACCAACAACATAACCCTCCTTCATATTCTGATGAACCCCTAATTGTACAGAGACGGTTCCGAACGCTCTTGTCAAAATTTTACATGTATATTAATTATAATCTTTAACTAATTACATAATTCATGTTGGTGACAACAAAATAAAAACTAATCAGTAATCATTTAGCATATCTTAATGAGTATCTTTAGAGACTTTTTATTTTTTTCTGTTAATCCACACAAGTTGTCTTTTTTCTTTCTAGCTAAGCAAAATCACAACAAACATTGTTTTTGCACAAAATTCCATTAACGTATTGGAGGAAATACACACAAAGCGTCTTAAGTTTGAGAATGGTAAATGGTTTGCTGGCAGTATTAGTATATTAAGAGGTGTTGCAAGGTTGAAGTCTTAAGTTTATCAAAAAAAAAAAAAAAAGGTTGAAGTCTAATTGAATTCTGTTTTATCATCATTAAGTTCATGTAACATACCGAAGCTTGTTCATTCCTTTTTGTCTCGATTAGTATTATTTGATCTTACCACATATATTGTGCTTTACATCTTTTCATATATTTTTTTGATAATTTACATCTTTTCATTGTTACTACTTACTAACTTGAGACTGAATCCTTAATTTTGATAGGAGTCGACAAAGAAAACAATAATATTATTCACCGAGGGCTCGCATCAGACCAGTACATCACAATTTTATAAGCAAATCGAAACAAAAATTAAAGACAGGTACTCGGCAATCGATCGACAGTAATAACCTAACAAAATAAACTAGTGGACAGAACTTATTGAATGGAGTTCTTAAATTTCATACTGATCGAGAACATTAAATTTACTGAAAGTCATTCAAATATAATCAGAAATGTTAACAAAAAAAAAAAGAAAAAAAATTAAATTCATTGAAACATGTGGGTCCTAGAATTACTATTGTGTCTTTCTAAGACGAAAATTACTGATGCGCTCTCATTTGTTTATTTCTATAAAAGAAAACCTAATTCCTCAACCCCAAATCACCTGTCTTTAGAATTACTTAACAAAATCTTTGATAGAAACAAAATGGAAGAAAGTAAAAGAAACTCAATAGACGAAGAAGCGAGAGCTTCTCTAGACAGTGTCGTGCTCAGGCATACGGAAGCTCAAGGCGAGCTTAGAAAATGTGGTCTTTTCATATGAAAAAAAACTAAAGTAATAATAACACTGTCTCAAAAATATAATGTTAATTAAAACCAAAAACAGAAAAATTCTAAAACACAATTTTTCTTCCTTTCTTTGCTATAAAATCATTCACCAAACTCACATAATCGAGTTGTCTTACCAGTTCCCTCTCTATTGATATAATAGCCAAACCATTCAACCTATCTTGTGACATAGTTGATCGAAGATAAGATTTTATCAATTTTAACTTTGAAAAACTTCTTTCTGCAGAAGCAATCAAAAATCGCGCAACAATATCCGATAAGCAATCCAAGAGTTTGGATAACAACCTTCTGCTGTTTTCAAAAAATTCAACACTTCAATAGGTCTCTTGTAGTCTCTTGGCAAAACCTCCCTTGGAACTTTCAGTTCAAAGAATAGATCATTCCCATTAACGTCTAAATGACTTTCATGTTGTAGAGAAACTTCAAGATTGATGCAAGATGTCATCAACTATCATCACTTGCCCCCTGCAATTTCCTCAAATCAAACAAAAAACCAAATGTTTGTTCATACTTTTGAAATTGTTCAAACTTCGCTTGAAGAGAAAACAGAGCTTGATCCATAATTTGGATGAAGTAAGAAATTCTAAAGCTTTCTTCTGGTGACAAATATATTGTCTCATCAGCTCTTTCTGAATCTTCATCAAAATATTTTTTCTTCTTATGACACGCTTAGCCTTTGTCGGGAATACAGGTTCAATCTCCATAGATTCAGCTATTTGTCTAGCTTCGAATTTTGCTCCATCAAAACCCATATCTCTATACTTTTGGAAGTAAGAAACAAGTCCTTTTAGCTGAGCAATAGCATAATCAATATCCATGTCTTCAGACTGTAAATTCTTGCTTATAGAGTTAACAGCAACTAAAAGATTGTACCAAATAACCATGGACAGCAAAAATTCATAACTTCCAATCCCATGTGTTTCACTGGTGGCAAGACACTCAGCATTACTTTGCGCTTCCGGATCATCACTTGTTTCAGCTATATAGATTAAGGCATCTCTGATTTTTGGAGCTTGAAATCTTATTGCCTTGACGCATGCAACATGACTCTCCCAACGAGTTTGAGATAAATTCTTAACTGTCAACCCTCCCACCATATCTTCAAGTATTTTCCATCGCTTAGTTGAAGATGAAAACAAACGATAAATACGTTGGATAATCCCAAAAAATGATATTGCCTTTGTAGAAGTGGTCGCCATATCACATAATGCAAAGTTAAGACTATGACATCCACACAGAGTATAAAACGCAAGTGGATTCACATCAAGAAACCATTTTTGTACTCCTTTATATTTTCCCTTCATATTTGATCCGTTATCATATCCTTATCCCCTGACATCATCAATACTCAAATCTAGAGCAACCAACACATCTTGAATCTCAAGAAAAAGTCCTTCTCCTGATGTGTCACCAACTTTCATAAATGTCAGAAAAAACTCTTCTACCTTGGCTGAATTTGATGAAATATCAACGCATCGAATGATAAAAGTCATTTGTTCATGATGACTAGCATCTGGAGTGCAATCAAGAATGACTGAAAAGTATTTTGCACATTTGATCTTCTTGATGATCATATATTTGATCTCATCAGCTAACATTCATATCACCTCATTCTGAATTCTATTGCTGAGATAATGATAACGAGATTCACCATCTTCAAAACGCCTAAGATGTTCTCTCATAGCGGGATCGCAGTCAGCAATCATCTCAATAAAGCTTAAAAAGTTTCCATTGTCATCTTCTCCTATTTTTTCGTTACTCCCACGAAATGCTAAATTTTGTTTAGCAAGAGTCTTTACCAATGAAAAAATTCTCAGCAACACATCTTTCCAATGATTCTTCTCTTTATTGAGCTCATCATGCACATGTTTATCTATGGTTTGCTTTTTTTGTAGCCTCAGATCCACTTCTGTCCACTTACTCATGCACAACACATGACCATAACTTGTTTCATGCCTCTTAAGCCTCTCCAAAATGTTTTTCCAATCTTGTAAGCCTGTAGATGCCAGCTGAATAAGCGTTGCTTTTTCTTGAATAACTTATAACAGAAACAAAAAACTCTGTTTAATGTTTTTGAAAACACAAGCCAACGTCTATCTTGTTTCTCTCCATTGCTAAGCTCTCTTGTATAGTATGAATGGGAAAAATATCTACCACCAATCTTGTCTCTTGGAAATTGAAAGCCAAATTCCTGTCTTGGCGCAGGTCCTTTTTCAACCATAAAATCTCACCATTGCTGATCAATTTTTTCCCAATTTGCAGGGTCACATATATCAGAAATTTCATGATGCTCCTTAAATTCAGAATCATTCTCTGCGTTTTGCTCCATCTCAATCTCATCCTCAACGACATTCTCATTCTCTTGTGCTTCCACATTCACATTCTCATTCTCTTGTGCTTCCACATTCTCATCCTCTTGTGCTTCCACATTCTCATCCTCTTGCTCATTTATATTTTCATAATCAGCCATATTTTCATCAGACCCACCACCAACAGAAGTATTAAGATCCTCAATTCTGTCAGAGATCTTAGTTTTCTTCATGTATCTTAGCATAGAATTTTGTTGAGATTTTAAGAACTCCTCTATTTTTTTCTTCTGTTTTTTTTATCCCATCTAGGAGTGTGTTTTCTTGTAGGTACTGGAGGCATCTTCTGAAATTCTTAAAAGAAGATGAGTGTAATGAGTATAACAAATCAAATTTGAAACACAAGTGAAAATAAGATCATGAAGAAGATAATTTGTACTTACTAGTGATGATCGGCTCTGTTTCGTCTCGTAGAAAATGGAAGAAGAAAAGATACAGACTATTAATAGAAGTAATTGTGTTTGTGTATTTGAGATGCAAAAAGAATTGGAGCTGAATCGACTTCTCGTCTTTGTTTTTTTTTCTCTTTGGGTTGAAATTTTGATGATCTAATTTTTTTTGCTCTTTGTGTCTAGGTTTTCTTTATTTTTGTTTAGATTTTTATTTTCTTTTCTAATTATCCTTTTATTTTATTATATATTAAACCAAAAATGTTAAATGTGGAGAAATTTCTATACAAATAAAAATAATAATAATAACAATTATAAAAATATGGGCTTTAACACATAAATAACTCAACCATAATTATCAAACTAATAAAATCCATAATAAGCCTTATTAAAAAAATGTGGCCTATTTAAATTTTTAAAATTTTGTGGCCTTACGCCATTGTCTTTCTCCCACCGCACGGCTCTCTCTAGACATATGGAAATATGTCTTTGGGTTTGCAGATATCGCAGCTGCAAAGTGTGCCATTGATCTTAAAATACCTGAAGCCATTGAAAACCATCCTTTGTCACAGCCCGTGACACTAACCGAGCTCTCCTCTGCCGTCTCCGCCTCTTCGTCACATCTCCGCCGTATAATGAGGTTTCTTGTGCACCAAGGACTCTTCAAAGAAGTTCCCATAAAAGATGGTTTAGCCACAGGCTACACTAACACGCCACTCTCTCGCCGTATGATGATCACAAAACGCGATGGCAAGTCTCTGGCTCCGTTTGTTCTCGTCGAAACAACTCCCGAGATGCTCACTCCATGGTTGAGACTGAGCTCAGTCGTTTCTTCGCCGGTCAACGGTTCAAGTCCACCGCCTTTTGATGCAGTGCACGGTAAGGACGTGTGGTCGTTCGCGCAGGATAATCCGTGCCTCAGCGAAATGATCAATGAGGCCATGGCTTGTGATTCAAGGCGCGTGGTGCCACGTGTAGCTGGAGCTTGTCATGGCTTGTTTGACGGCGTGGCTACGGTGGTTGACGTGGGAGGTGGTACCGGAGAGACGATGGGAATACTTGTAAAGGAGTTTCCTTGGATCAAGGGAATTAATTTTGATCTACCTCATGTTGTTGAAGCTGCTCAAGTCTTGGACGGTGTTGAGAACGTTGAGGGCGATATGTTTGATTCTGTTCCCGCATGCGACGCTGTTTTCATCAAGGTTAAATTCGTTTCCATACTCTATATTCTTTTTTTTTGTGGATAAATTGATTTGGCTATTTATATTATACGTAATCTTTTAGTTTTTTTTTTTGTTCTTACAACTTTCATTTAAAAGTTCAATATTTATTCTCTACCATCTTCAAAAAACCTGAATGATTTAGACATGACATATTTCACACCAAAGTAGCTAATCAATTGATAGAAATTTAACAACGACTATCAAGTACCCAGTAAATAAAGCAACCACTACCAATTTCCCCAGATATTTTATTAAACACTCTCCAAGACACATATTTTTATATAATAAACACAAGGGAATATTGCAAGAATGTCGTTGTCAAAATTAGATATATATATATATATTGTTCGTAGAATTTAATTATTTTTTTAATAAAATAATTTTTCGGTAGAGTTTAAAGTTTAGTTTGATATATGGTGTAAATTGAACACAAACAGCACCAATTTAATGTATGTCTACAGACTACAATCTACATTAATATATTGGGTACCTACATGTAAGTCTTAAATTTCATCAAGGACAATTTCATATTTTCTAACTGCTTTTTGACAAAACATTGCAAATATGTTTAGTCTTTAAATTGTTTATAGAAAACAGAAAATGAGGTAGATACCATTTTTAGTTTTTTTTTTTCCCTTTCGAAATTACTATTTTTAATTAACCTGCATAGTTTTCCAATGCATTAAAACTACATTTGAAAATCTTTATTTTGTGGAGAAGTATCTCTATTACATCTAATACGTAAAATTTGATAAATAAATGGCAGTGGGTGTTACATGATTGGGGAGACAAGGATTGTATAAAAATATTGAAGAATTGCAAAGAAGCGGTCCCACCAAATGTCGGGAAAGTGCTGATAGTGGAGTGTGTGATCGGAGAGAAGAACAAGACAATGATAGTGGAAGAAAGAGATGAGAAGTTAGAGCACGTGAGATTGCAGCTTGACATGGCGATGATGGCTCACACAAGCACAGGTAAAGAACGGACTTTGAAAGAGTGGGACTTTGTTCTTACCGAAGCTGGCTTTGCTAGACATGAGGTTAGAGATATTGACGATGTTCAGTGTCTTATCATCGCGTATCGGTCTGGAAAGGAGGATATGAAAAGTTGAATCCTAGCTGAGGAAGACCTAAACCAAATAAAATATCATCTGAGAAAAAAACTCTATAAATTTGTGAATTATTGGTTTAGTGGTACGTGAGAAACGATAACTAAGTGTGGATAATTGTGTTGAGTGAGAATAATCAAGGCTTGTTTCAGCACCAGCCGTGTTGTATCGTGTTTGTTATTTGTATTTTCATAAGTTTTTAATATTGAAAAAGGGCGAAAAATGGAAAACCGATTTCTATGGAAAAATTCACCAAATTGTTTTTTGGAAGACTTGTCTCATTGCTATTGGTTTAGTTTTTTATAACTTTAAATTTAAGTAAGTAATGAAATTATATTGAAAATAGTAATATTTATATTAAAGAGATACCCTATTAAAAGTATCTACGGATGACGATGCTCTAACCACTATCGGTTTCTACATATTTTCATTGTTATTAACTTTAGTCTGTCTCCTTGATTTGATAAGAGTCCACAAGAAAAAAACCATTATTCATTAAGGGCTAACATCACAATTAAATTAGCAAATCCGAACAAAGACATATAATTCATCTATAATAATCGGCATCAGCAGTGATAAACTAACAAAAATAAACAAATAGTCAGAACTTATCCTCACAAAAAGTTATTGGATCGAGTTCACAAATGTCATATTCATCTAAAACATTAAATTCATTGAAACATTAGTTTGATAATTTCATTGAAACGTGCGGGTCCTGAAATTACAATTGTATTGTCTTTATAAGATCGAATTTACGATTGTGCCCCAATTGTAGTTAATATAAAGAAAACCTAATTCCTCAACCCCAAATCACCTGTCTTTAGAATTACTTAACAAAATCTTTGATAGAAACAAAATGGAAGAAATTAAAAGAAACTTATTAGATGAAGAAGCGAAAGCTTCTCTAGACATATGGAGATATATATTTGGGTTTGCCGATATCGCAGCTGCAAAATGTGCCATGGATCTAAAAATACCAGAAGCCATTGAAAACCATCCTTTGTCACAGCCCGTGACACTAGCTGAACTCTCCTCTGCCGTCTCCGCTTCTCCGTCACATCTCCACCGTATAATGAGGTTTCTTGTTCACCAAGGACTCTTCAAAGAAGTTCCCACAAAAGATGGTTTAGCCACAGGCTACACTAACACGCCACTCTCACGCCGTATGATGATCACAAAACGTGATGGAAAGTCTCTGGCTCCTCTGTTTCTCGTGGAAACAAGTCCTGAGCTGCTCGCTCCATGGTTGAAATTGAGCTCCGTCGTTTCTTCTCCGGTCAATGGTTCAAGTCCACCACCGTTTGATGCAGTGCACGGTAAGGATATGTGGTCGTTCAGACAGGATAATCCGTGCCACAGCGAGCTGTTCAACGAGGCCATGGCTTGTGATGCAAGGCGCGTAGTGCCACGTGTAGCCGAAGCTTGTCACGGCTTGTTTGACGGCGTGGCTACAGCCGTTGACGTAGGAGGCGGTACCGGAGAGACGATGGGAATACTTGTAAAGGAATTTCCTTGGATCAAGGGAATTAATTTTGATCTTCCTCATGTTGTTGAAGCTGCTCAAGTCTTGGATGGTGTTGAGAATGTTGGGGGCGATATGTTTGATTCTATTCCCGCTTGCGACGCTGTTATCATCAAGGTTGGATTCATTTCCATACCCTATCTTCTTTTCATTAACTATTAAAATTCGGTAAAATTTCTTAGTATTTATTTATTTTTCTTACAACTTTCATTTAGTGTTAAAAATCAAACTTTAACATAAAAGACAATAATAAAATGAAATAAATATTTAAAGAAACATTATTTCTTTTAGTATAATGCTAGAAATATCATCATTCTTTTGACTTTTCAATAAGCACAAAAGCTGAACAGTTACTCTAAAGATTAAAGACTGTGAATTCTTTAGAACGAATAATAATATACCAGTTACCGAACCAACTAGTAAATAAATTGATTGTCTCGGCAAAATACAAAGTAAAATTGAAGAGAACAAATGAGTAAGTGCGGAGTATATAATCTCGCCATGTGAATGCAAAGGGTAGACATGAACTTAATTAGAGTACTGGGGTCAGTTATGAGAATTCAATCCAATTCACCACATTAATAAATCATAAGTGATGTAAACCTATAATTACCTAACTAAAGTGTAAAAAAAAATTAAAATTATAGGAGTCACCTGACCCACCCCCACTGGTTTGCAGTTAGAAAATCGCGCATAATGTCATTTTCAGAATTTGTTTTTTTTGTTTGTCAAAATCATTTTAAACCTGCAGATTTATCAAATTATGTGGGGACAATGAAAATACCCTTGCTAAAATAATGGTTTATATATATGTACGTATAGACGTACATAAACTTGGTTGTAGCCTTTGAAAATTAACCTGAATATTTAAATTTTATAAAAAAAATAAACCTGAATAGTTTACCAATGTATTAAATTATTTTGTAAAGTCTTGATTTAGTGGAGAAGTACATCTATTAATATAAATACTCTAAGGCTTCTATCATATTTTAAAACAGGATATGAATTAATATCTAGTACGTACGTGATCTAATACGTAAAAAATGTGATAAATTAATGGCGCAGTGGGTTTTACATGATTGGGGAGACAAAGATTGTATAAAAATATTGAAGAACTGCAAAGAAGCGGTCCCATCAAATGTCGGGAAAGTGTTGATAGTGGAGTGTGTGATCGGAGAGAAGAACAAGACGATGCTAGTGGAAGAAAGAGATGAGAAGTTAGAGCACGTGAGATTGCAGCTTGACATGGTGATGATGGTTCACACAAGCACAGGCAAAGAACGGAGTTTGAAAGAGTGGGACTTTGTTCTTACCGAAGCTGGCTTTGCTCGATATGAGGTTAGGGATATTGATGATATTCAGTGTGTTATCATCGCGTACCGGTCTTGAAAGGAGGACATGAGAGGTTGAATCCTAGCTGAGGAAGAGCTAAGCCATATTTTATTTTGAGATTTTTTTTTAAGACCTCAATAAATTTGTGATGATTGGTTTATGTTGTGTGAGAATAATCAAGGCTTGTTTCTGACGTTGTGTGCCAGCCGTTTTATATTGTGTCTGTTAAATATCCTAGTTTTAATATAAAGATAATATGTAACTAATAAATTCAAACAAAAATATTTTCTTAAACGGTATATTAGTATACTTCTTTGATAAAACAATGTCACTAAAATTTACTATCAAAATGGATCTAGCTTGACGACCAAAAAAAAAAGGATTTAGCTCATACGTTACAATGACCCAAACAATAAGTTTAAATGGGTACGTAAAGCACAATTAGTTTTTCTCAACAATTTTGGTAATTATTTCTCTTTTTTTTTTTTTTTCGTGTGGATGTTATTGGTCCGATTTTATATCTGCTAAGTAAATTTTATTGTTATCTGGATTTTGCTTCGTCGAAATTTTTGGTTTGGTTTCAACTTGGGTTCAACCTCTTAACCAGTCAAGCGTAACCTTAAAGGCTTAAACCAAATCCACTTCATTTATAATCAAATTTTTCCAGTTTTACTTCGTTATAAACTTTCGCTTATACCAACAACAACAAAAAAGCCCAAAACTCGAAAATAACGAAAAAGTAAAGATTCATAAAAAGCCTAAAATCTCAAAAGCCCAATACTAATGAAGATGATTACACGCGTCACTTTCATTGGACCAAAGACTCACCTCTCTCTCTCTCTCGCTCTCTCGGAAGTAGAAATTTCACGGCGAGACACAGAGCAATTAGATTCTTCTCTCTGATCATATTAGGAAGATGAGTGAGACAGCGAAGAGGTTTGGATCAAACTTTAAGGGATTTCATCACCCTGTTGTTGATTTCTGGCGACGAGAGGTCGGCGCAATCTCCTCTCGTAATTTCTCCAATCGCTTCTCCGCCTCCGAGGTTTGTTTGTTTCCTCGTTGATTTCTGATTCTCTTCAATTTCGAAAGTTTTTTGGAATTTGTACTTCTTCTATGAGTCTCCCCAATTGACTAATTTATTGTATGATCACTTGAAAACGCAATTCTGTATATGTAGAATTTGGTGCTGCGTTTTGAGATATATCGGGAGCTAGAGAAGCACAAAGGCTGTGTCAACACTGTGAGCTTCAATGCCGATGGAGATGTTCTGATTTCAGGTTCTGATGATCGACGTATCATTCTTTGGGATTGGCAACTTGGGAAAGTTAAGCTTTTGTTCCATTCAGGACATGGTAATAATGTATTTCAAGCAAAGTTTATGCCTTTCTCTGATGATCGAACCATTGTTACCTGTGCTGCTGATGGAATGGTAATCTCTTTGAGTCTGTTCTATGTTTGTATCACACTTTACTTTTGCTAGCTTCTTCTTAATAAGATAAAATCTTCAAACATGTTTAGGTTCGGCGTGCAAGTATTCTTGAGGGTGGGAAAGTGGATACGTTTTTCTTGGGATTGCATCAAGGACGAGCTCATAAGCTATGTATTGAGCCAGGAAACCCTCATATATTTTACACATGTGGTGAAGATGGATTAGTACAACGTGTGAGTAGTAGTAGATGCATTACTTTTGGATATATACTTTAGAATCTTTATAATTTGTTTAAGAAATTGGATTCTTGCTGCCCATTTCAGTTTGATCTGAGGACTGAAGCCCCTACCGAACTTTTCACATGCCAATCAGCTGGTCGTAGGGGGGGGAACATGGAAGCCAACCAGCTTAACGCAATTGCCATTGACCCGAGAAATTCCAACCTCTTTGCTGTTGGTGGAATGGACGAGTACGCTCGTCTTTATGATATCCGTAGAGTTCAGGCTGACGGTTTAAATGGTTTTAGCCGAGTCACACATCATTTTTGCCCTCCACACCTTATTGGCAATGAACAAGTTGGAATAACGGGTTTGGCCTTCTCAGAGCAAAGCGAGCTTCTTGTTTCATACAACGATGAATTCATCTATCTTTTCACACCTGATATGGGACTAGGTTCTAACCCTATCCCATACTCCTCAGTATCCAAGAGTAGTGGATCAAAATCAGAATCAGCTTCGTCTCCAAAAGATGATAGCAAACACTCAGTTCCTTTGGTTTATAAGGGTCACAAGAACTCTGAGACGGTTAAGGGTGTGAATTTTTTTGGACCTTGGTCTGAATATGTGGTTACTGGATCAGACTGTGGCCGGATATTTATTTGGAAGAAAAAAAGTGGGGAGCTTATTCGTGTTATGGAAGCGGATAGGCATGTAGTTAACTGTATCGAGCCTCATCCGCATAGTCCAGTACTTGCTAGCAGCGGAATTGAAAGTGACATCAAGGTGTGGACCTCAACAGCAAAAGAGAGAGCTACATTACCTGACAACATTGAACTGGTATGCTTTTGTTATATTTACTGTGACTTGATTGTTGATTGTATTTGCATTCGTGTTATAACTTATAACTGTCTCTGAATAATGAAACCAATAGGTGCAATAATCCGTGCTTGTCTCTATGGTTGAGAGATATGACTTCTTTTTAACACTTGCATAACCAAAACTATATCTAGGAAATTTCTTTTCTTCTTGTTCATGAAGTTTGTATTTGTTCACTTTTGAAGTGGCCATAGTATGCTATTGCATGTTAGTGAGCTGATATAAGCATCTCCATTTTCCACAAGTATTGAAGCGCAAAGCTAGACCTGTATGCTACTATATGTAGGTTAAGCTGAATTGAGTATTCATGCATGTAGGGGTGAATTGTTAAATTTATCTGATGAGCTTTTTTGCTTGAAAAACCTATGATATGACGTCAAACTAATTAGGCTACTGGTGCTTTGTTTGTAAAATGTCCAGTTACCCAGTCGCTTTCGCATTCCTTGGTTATCCTTTCTTAGCTTCCATGATTATGACGACTATTTATTTCATGATGGAATGGATGTTGGTATTGATGGGAATGAGGGGGAAGCTGAATCTTTTGATGATGCCGAGGATGATGATGATTCAGATTATAGCAGTGGACTAGATGAAAAATGATTCTGATGATGACATGGATAGTGATGAGGATGTTGAATTTTTTATTGAAAGTGATAACAATATGGATAATAATGATGTTGGTGGTAGTGAGAGGGACGTCGATAGTTTTAGTGACAGTCATCAAGATGATGATGATGATGATTGAATATTGTTTGAAATTTGTGTTCCAGCGGAAGCGAACGCCTAGGGAATGGATGTATAGTAGATCTTCACCGCAGGAACTATTGGCACATCTCTTCTCGCTGCAGAGCCGGAGTAGTATGAGTCCAGAGAGAGAAGGAGAATCTTCTTCAGCCACTGGAAGAGAACTTCTTGATCTTATTCTCACCTTCAATGATCAGAGCGACGATGCAAATGCAACTGATGATGAAGATGAAGATGGTAATAGCCATGAAGACTTCTTCTCTTAAAAGACAAAAACTCCTTCGGAAGAATTTGTAAATATTTTTCAGTCTCTTTTAGAATCTAGCAAATAAATATACCTTTTTTTTTTTTTTTTTATTCACCCAATTCGTGTCTTTATGGGTTTTTCCTGATAATTCAGAATATTATAATTATTATTTTTGTGGAACACTCACAAAAATAGGATTAGTTACCAAAAAATTTTCCCGCGGGAAAGTGAAGATGCAAAAGACGACGACGAGAGACAAATTTCGTTGAATTTTCGATTTTCGATTTTCGATTTTCCAGTGCGAACCCAAGAATTCATGGCTGCGGCTCTTCTGTCTCGATGCTACCGTATCTACAATTGCGATGCGTGCAAGTGTATTTCTATCGAGAATCACCAGACGACGGGGAAGCAGCGAAATGGGAACCGGAATCTCGAATTCGACCCGAGATTCTCGAAGCCGACCCGGATAGTTCTTCGAGACCAATCCAAGCTAAGTAAGCAGCTCAATGATCCTGCGCTCACGCGCGCTTTACGTGTTTTCGCTGTTTCAGGGCTTATGGAGAATGCACTCCAACTGTTCGATGAAATAAACGAAGATGATGTTTCCGTTTGGAATGTGATCATCAGAGGTTTCACTAGCTGTGGGTTGTATCATCAAGCGGTTCAATTTTATTTCAGAATGGTGTTTTCAGGAATCAAAGGCGATTCTTTTACTTATCCTTTCGTGATTAAGTCAGTTGCTGGGATTTCGTCGTTGGAAGAAGGGAAGATGATTCATGCTATGGTGATCAAGCTTGGTTTTGTTTCAGATGTTTATATTTGTAATTCTCTTATATCTTTGTACATGAAGCTTGGTTGTGCTTGGGGTGCAGAGAAAGTGTTCGAAGAAATGCCTGAGAGAGACATTGTCTCTTGGAATTCCATGATTTCTGGATATCTTTCGCTTGAAGATGGCTTTCGCTCGTTGATACTGTTTAAAGAAATGCTGAAATTTGGATTTAAACCAAATAGGTTCAGTACCATGAGCGCTCTAGGTGCTTGTTCTCATGTGTATAGTCCAAAAATGGGAAAGGAGATACATTGCCACGCTATTCGGAGTAGGGTTGAAACGGGTGATATTATGGTATTGGCATCAATTCTTGACATGTACAGTAAGTATGGTGAAGTGACTTATGCAGAGAGGATATTTAACGGTATGATCCAGAGGAACATCGTAGCTTGGAACGTTATGGTAGGGTGTTATGCTAGAAATGGCCGAGTCATTGATGCATTTCTCTGCTTTCAGAAAATGTCAGAGAAAAATGGGTTGCAGCCAGATGTTATCACATTAATAAATCTGCTTCCTGCTTGTGCGATATTAGAGGGTCAAACGATTCACGGGTATGCAATGAGGAGAGGCTTTCTTCCTCACATAGTATTGGAAACTGCTCTGATTGATATGTATGGAGAATGCGGGCAGTTAAAATCAGCTGAGGTTATATTTGATCGAATGGCTGAAAAGAATTTGGTCTCATGGAACTCGATTATTGCTGCTTATGTACAGAACGGGAAGAATTATTCAGCCTTGGAGCTATTTCAAGAGCTCTGGGATTCAACGCTTATACCTGATTCCACAACAATTGCCAGTATTCTACCAGTTTATGCGGAATTGCTCTCCCTGAGTGAAGGTAGACAACTTCATGCTTATATTGTAAAATCCAAATACAGGTCAAACACCGTCGTCTTGAATTCACTCGTTCACTTATATGCTATGTGTGGAGACCTTGAGGATGCAAGAAAATGTTTCGACCCCCTCTTGTTAAAGGATGTTGTTTCATGGAACAGCCTCATCATGGCCTATGCAGTACACAGTTTCGGGAGAATATCGATTTGTTTATTCTCAGAGATGATTACTTCTGGAGTAAATCCAAACGAGAGCACTTTTGCTTCGCTATTAGCAGCATGTAGCATTTCTGGTATGGTCGATGAAGGATGGGAATATTTCAATTCGATGAAAAGAGAATACGGGATTGATCCTGGAATAGAGCACTATGGGTACATGCTAGATCTCATTGGCCGTACAGGAAACTTCAGCGCAGCCAAGAGATTCATTGAAGATATGCCATTTGTACCAACAGCTCGGATTTGGGGATCTTTGTTAAACGCAAGCAAATTCCACAATGACATAACCGTAGCTGAATTTGCAGCAGAACATATTTTTGAATTGGAACACGATAACACAGGATGCTATGTCTTACTGTTGAAC
This sequence comes from Cardamine occulta, assembly GCA_028015245.1. Lineage (NCBI taxonomy): Eukaryota > Viridiplantae > Streptophyta > Magnoliopsida > Brassicales > Brassicaceae > Cardamine > Cardamine occulta. The sequence continues at coordinate 18,308,687 of CM051389.1, read as the reverse complement.
ATGTATGCAGAAGCTGGAAGATGGGAAGATGTAAATAGGATTAAGCTTCTCATGAAGAGCAAAGGCATATCAAGAACGAGTTGCAGTACTGTTGAGACGAAGAGAAAAACTCATGTGTTCACAAACGGAGACAGATCCCACGAGGAGACAAACAAGATTTATGAAGTCTTAGATATTGTCTCGAGGATGATTGGTGAAGAAGACAGTTATGTTCATTATGTTTCGAAGTTAAGACTAGAGACTCTATTGAGGAGCAGAAGCAATTCACCAAGAAGACATTCGGTTAGGCTCGCTGTGACTCTTGGATTGATCTCAACGGAAACGGGAAGAACAGTTATGGTGAGGAACAACACAAGAATCTGCAGAAAATGTCACGAGTTCCTGGAAAAAGCGTCTAAAATGACGAGAAGAGAGATCATTGTGAGAGATTCCAAGATTTTTCATCACTTCTCCAATGGTCGTTGCTCGTGTGGAAATTACTGGTGAAAACACTCGTTGTGGCAAAAGTAGGTATATGTTATTATCAGTAAAATGTAAAAAGAAGAAAACGTCTTTTGGGAAGTTATATGGAAAATGAAAAAATCCATCGATCAACTAGATTTGAAACTTCCATAGCCTCTTATTGATAAAACCCTTATAACAGAGTAAAACAGAGCAAAAACAGAGTAACAATTATCAACAAGAACAACACACATTTTGATCCTGACATAAATTGAGAAAAAAAAATCCAGTCTTCTTTTGCGATCCTTTGTAGCCTCGCGGGCAATTTCAGCACAATCTCCTGATTAACATTGGTTCGGATATTTTCAATGTTAAAGTATGTTGAAGTTCAAATTCAATATTTCTTGTATCTTAATTTTTTTGGTTTGTTCATATTTTTGAAAGAAAGAAGAAATGAATATAATAAGTAAATGAAATAATCTTGTATTAATTTCTGTGTTAGTTAACATTTACATCTCCTATTCAAACAAAAATTTGTGGGTACAATGACCTATTAGATGTTAAGAATTGAAACTCTGCATTTGATCAATGATTTAGAGAGTGTTTCAATTCCATCTTCAATATCTTGAATGCATGACTCTAAGTTCTGCACATCCTCCATCTTCAACGACTTTTCGGATTGGAACTCAGAATCCACTCTTGTGAATTCATTTGCTTCTGCTTCACATGTAACTTTGCTCTGGCTCATCACCTTGGAGACCAATGACCATTTTCCACAAGCCTTTGATCCGGACATGAAGTTAAACAAAGATTCAAACAGAGCAATTGTTACAGCTTCAGCTTCTCCAAACACAACCAAAGACTCGTTGTTCTCTTTGTTTTGTCCGGTTTTAAAACTCTTGAGTACTTTTTGGAATGATTTCTTGAGGAACTTTCTTGAGGCTAAGTATTTCTTGACCTCTCCTGATAGATCTCCACGCTTTCTTCGTAGAATAGATTGGATCTCCAGTAGACCTTCTTTCATCTGTGACAAAGCATCCTTGGCGACGTTGCACAAATCCAATATCTTGAGGGATCCATCAAGAAGCTTCCCAATCTGCTCTTGAGATAGAGCTTTTTGGGTGACGGGTAACCGAATCAGTTTCTCAAGAGAATCATGTAAATCTTGAAGATTGCTAAGTCTCTGGCATATAGAAGATGAAGAAGAGGCTTCTTCAGAAGATCTCAGTCGGTTTAATTGCTCGTCGACATGAGCGGCTTGAGGGTGTTGTCTTGAGGGATAGCTGTTAGATCGAACATGGGAGGAGACTGCCATTTTTGTTGAGCTTTGTTTTGTTTTTGAGAAGTCTTGAAGAGCTAAAAGATGTATTGTTCTGCCTTCATAATCTCTTTGGTCATCTCATTATATACACCTTTGAGAGGGGAGAGACAAGAGGAATCTCAAGGCTAGTTTCAAATTTAAATCATAGAAGCCTATGTTTGTGCAATGTCTCCCACTCTCCCTCCAACCACCCATCTTAACGCATAAAATGATATGGATTCTTACATAAAATACAGAATAATATTGTAAAGAATGCAACCGCACGAGCGACTCTGCATTTACACTTCTAGTTTTCATAAGAAAATGCAAAACCAGCTTGGCTTTTGTCTGCTTGGAGGCAAGATCCTTGTCCCTCGACTTTGACATGTGAACGATAACACCCACTACAACTTGTGATGTTATTTTTATTTACTATATTTATTGTTTCCCAACACACAAACATTTTTTTATTAATTATTAGCGAGGTTTATACATTGTTCCCCTCCATAAATATATGATTTGATTCGTATTCAATAAATTAAAAACAAGAAATGAATATGCACGAGGGATTCTGCACCTTATTGGCTTAGATTATGGCAAATCCAGTAAGGCTTGTCTCCTTGGAGTTTATGGCAACAGCACCATTCATGCATATATTCGCTCTCAAAACCTCATGTGCAACCAATAGAGATATTAGTATATTACAGTTCATGACACAACTACAAGAGCTCAAAAGAAATCAAATTTTTTGCAGTGTAGGAGGCAGACAATATCTGAATACAATAATGTATCCACAAGAGGCACTAATATCATATGCTTGAAGAAGACAAGCCCTGTTGGTTTGTGCATGTTACTACACCAATAAGATGCATAATCGTAGATTATTCATGTGATCAAATCTGAATGGTATATATTGCTTATGCACATCGGGTGATGCGTTAGGGTGAGTGGTTGGAGGCAGACATTGCACAAACATCGGTTTCTATGATTCAAATTTGAACCACCGTAAGATTCCTTCCTTTAATGTTGTATATATGTATTGACCGGAGAGCCATTGAAGACAGAACAAACATCTAAGCATTTTCTTCATCTCAAAACAGAGAAAGCAAGATCAAACAAAAAATGGCAGTCTCCTTCCATGTTCGATCTAACAGCTACCCTTCAAGGCAACACCCTCAAGCTGCTCATGTCGATGAGCAATTGACCCGTTTGAGATCTTCTGAGGCAGCTTCTTCATCTTCTATCTGCCAGAGACTTAACCACCTTCAAAATTTACATGATTCTCTTGACATGATGATTCGGTTATCTGTCACCAACCAGGCTTTATCTCAAGATCAGATTGAGAAGCTTCTTGATGGATCCATCAAGATCTTGGACTTATGCAACATTGCCAAGGATGGTTTGTCACAAATGAAAGAGATTCTCAAGGAGATCCAATCGATTGTAAGAAGAAAGCGTGGAGATCTATCTGCTGAGGTTAAGAAATACATAGCCTCAAGAAATATTCTTAAGAAATCATTCCAAAAAGTACACAGGAGTTTGAAAACAGGCCAAAACAAAAACAACAACTACGAGTCTTTAGCTGTCTTTGGAGAAGCAGAAGCTGTAACAATTGCTTTGTTTGAGTCTTTATTTAGCCTCATGGCCGGATCAAAAGCTTGTGGCAAATGGTCAATGGTCTCAAAGATGATGAGCCAGAGCAAAGTTACATGTGAAGCTGAAGCAAATGAATTCACAAGAGTGGACCTGGAGTTCCAATCTGAAAAGTCGTTGAAGGTGGAGGAAGTACATAATTTAAAGTCATGTATTCAAGATCTTGAAGATGGAATTGAGTCACTCTCTAAATCATTGATCAAATACAGAGTCTCAATTCTTAACATCTAATAGTTCATTGTGCTTACAAATTTTTGTACAAATAGGAGATGTAAATGTTAACTAATACAACATTCTTTTATTTAATAGCTTTCTCTTCTTCTTTCTTTGATACATTTCATGAAACCAAGTTCTTCTGATCGTTTTGCATAATTTTCATGAACAATACTAACTATTAAATATAAACACTCACCATCCATGATGAAATCATAGTTTTGACAATCGTTGATAATCAAAGCAAGACAGATAGACAGCTCAAGAGCTTATATGACTTGGGGACTGTACGCACAACATTCAACCGTTCAATCTTCCCCCAAATCTCCAATTTAAAATTACTTGAACGCTTCTCCAACCTAATCACCTCACAGCAAATTCGCTTGTACTGATAACACTCGATCCACTCGTACCATATAATCACGAGTTTCCCACCCGTGCAGTAATCACGAGCACGCTTCATATATAAATCACTCAAACCCTGAACGATTCCACGGCTTGAGTCATACCACCACCAGTACTTACCACGATAATCATTAAACATTACATTTTCTATAATGCACCAAGTTCTAGGCTCGAAGACTAAACCCAAACGCAAACCAAAACCAAGCTCTAGCGTTTTCTTCCATCTTTCTTCTTTCGGATCATATGCATAGCTCTTATACTTACTGATTACGTAAAGCCTTCCTCTTAAGACTACACCTTTGTGATTCGAATCGAATCCATAACTAGGGCTAGGCAATGGCTTCCAAGTCTGAGTCTTTAGGTCAAAAACCTCCACCCCATTTCATAGATTCATGATCTATTTTACTGCATCCTCCCAATACATATATCTTCCCGTCCAAGAAAACAATAGACTTGGCGTTTTTCCTTACCACAGTCATGTTAGGAGCACGACGCCACGTGTGACTCCTACAATCAAACACACGAACAGCTGAGGATCGCTTTCCGATTTGGTAGATTTCGGAACCGACAGCTACAGTGTTTGAGTTTGATGGAGCAAGAGAATCAGATGAAGGAGGTATTATCTGTGCTAAACTTAACTCATCCTTAATCTCACCGCCTTTAGTGATTAGGGTTTGTTCAAGAGTGAACCAGCGATGACAAGTGGGTGATGTTTGTAGGCATATGTAGAGGCAATGCTCTGTAGTTCCGATTTGGGATCGAACGGCGTAGATCCCCGGAGAAGAGAGGATAGAGTGGAAGCTCTTGGAGACTAAAGATAAGCAACGGTAGTAAGATTTTGAGACCCCGGCTAAGCAATTTACTACGAGTTCATCTGAAAGTGATTAAAGCGATGGAGATGATCGAGGCGGCGGAGCAGTAGGATTCGTCGTCTTCTTTTTCTCCGGTGGTTCTACTTTGGTGGTGTCCATGGCAACGAGACTGTGACTGCTAGGGTTTTAGGTCTTCAAAAATTTTTCCCTATGAAAAAAAAACTTTTCAAAACAAGTCCCTGAATAAAAATAACGTAGTAAATCGACCCTGTTAAAAACAACATTTCAATAGAACCAACCACCAGTTTGAAAATTAAAGAACTAAACAAACAAAGCATCGTAAAAAAAACTGTACTATAACGATTATTTCTGTTATCATTTCTATAACAGCACATTAAAGATAAAAAAAAATCCCAACAAGAAAAAGCGAAAGAGAGAAACATAGAATCTTTGAGTTGTTCGGTATGTGCTTAGATTTTCGTAATTAATCTAAAGAATTGTATAAATTTTGATTAAATCATGATTACAAATTTACAATCAAAGCGAAACGGATAGACAGGTCAAGAGCTTATATGACTTGGGGACTTTACTTACAACATTCAACTGTTCAATCTTCCCCAAATTTCTAAACCAAAATCACTTAAACGCTTCCCCAACCTAATCACCGCACACCAAACTCGACAATCAAGCACACGAACAGCTGAAGTTCGCTTGCCGATTTGGTAGATTTCGGAACCGACGGCTACAGTGGTTGAATTTGATGGAGCAGGAGAATCGGAGGAAAAGGGTTTTATCGGTACTAAACCTAACCTATCATTAATAATCTCACCACCGTTGGTGATTAGGGTTTGATCAAGAGTGAACCAGCGATGACGAGTGGGTGATGATTGTAGGCATACGTAGAGGTAAGGCTCCGTGGCACCGATTCGGGATCGAAACGCGTAAATCTCCCGAGGAGATAGAAGCGAGCGGAAGCTCTTAGAGACTAGAGAGAGGGAATGGTAGTAAGATCTTGAGACCCGAGCTAAGAAATTCGAAACGAATTCATCGGGAAGTGATGAAAACGACACAGGTAATGGAGGCAGAGCTCTAGGTTTCGTCTTCTTCTTTTTCTTCGGTGGTTCTACTTTGGCGGCGTCCATAGCAACGATACCGTGGTTACTAAGCTAACTTTTAGGTCTTCAAATTAGCATCTTATACAGTGAAAAGGTTCTTTGTTAAAAGAAGACCTTTCACCTTTATTATTAATAAACAAGTCCCCTGAATTTAAATTAAGTACTAAATCACCCATGTTTATAACATATTCCAAATTGAACCCTGTTAAGACCGTTTTGATTTTGAAAACTAAAAAGTACTAACAACTTTTCTGTAATTATGTGTTATTGATTTTTTTTTTTTCTGTTTTTGAACCGGATGCACCAAATTTATATAGAAAATCTTCAAACTTTTTTTAAAGAGTTCTCACTTGTTTTCGGTATACGAGCAAACTTACATACACAAAATAATACACAGCGAAAGATACATTTACATAATAATCTAGCAGTTTGTTCTATGAACTCTCAGAGTATTTAATTTGATCATATTGGATTTATAAAAAAATAAAAATTTGTTAAAAGGCTTGGATTTGTAAATTTTTTTCTTGATCGATGTTTCTTAGACTGAATCCTCGAGACTTGCTTTTCCAACAATGGGAAATCAACGCCATGCACTAAGCTATTCTCTTTCCTTGGGAATTTCTTGATAGAGACACGAGTAATTAAGGTTTAGGATTAAAAAAACAAAAAAGAATATCGTGTTTTGTCGGGTGACTCACAAAAAAAAATGATCATTAATTCGGTTACGACTGTAGGGATTTTCGTAATTAAAAACATAGAGATTCGATTTTTATAAAAAAAGAGCATAAAACAAAACAAAGAGAAAAAGAACGAATGATAAAATTAATTAGAAAATAACAGAGAAGGGAAAAGACATGTTGAATGAAAAAAAATAATGATTGTATATTAGACTTTAGAGTAGCTTCTAAATGATTTGTGTAAAGAATTTGCATTAGTAACAAAATCATTTCGTGTCCCTAAAAACGCCAGAATTAACTCCACTTACTTCTATGTGTTTTCTTCTTTCATGAATGGAAGTCTGACCAAAATAAAATAAAAGAGGATGAAAGTATTTTTGGGGAAACGGTCATTTATCGCTTCTGGATAAGCTACTCGAATTTCGAACTTACTCCCATTAAAATTAGGGTAACAATGACAAAAATATGTTTTTTTATCGTATGCGGTTTCCTATGGGATCAACATGCACTTTGAATAATCCAAGAAAATTTCCTTCCTTTGGATTGAATGATCATAGAGTTATGTTTTAGCTAAGTCTCCCTAATTGTATTAGAAAATTTGTTGCTTTTATCAAAAAGAAGAAGAAGAAGAAAAATAAATTTTGTTGCCACTACTTACTCGCAAATATCGACATGATTAAATATTTTAAAAACGCAAATATTGACATGGATGGAGATCTTCTACTTGTTAAAGAAATAATGAAAAAAAAAACAATAAACCAATTAAATGGACGATGAGTTTGGTTGCAAATTGCAACAGTGGGAAGCGTTGTAGTGGCGCAGTGGTAATTAACAATAGAATAAATTGATAACATGAAAAATAAAATTTAAATTGGATGATGTATATTTATTTTTCTCTTTAGTAATTTGATTTATTTGCAAAAAATAATATATATATTTTTTACTCTTTTAGTAAAAGATTCAACGTAAACATAATTTGATAATATTGATTAGCATTTTATTATTTGAATATGTCAAAAATTGATTGGTTATATTGTTAAGATTCTAAAGAAGTTGGAAAATTTAATTAAATCTCACGTGTGATGCAAACGATGACACGCGTTACGCGGTATATACGACTTGTTTAGTTTACAGCCGTACGCGCACTGTAACGGACAACTTTACTTTTTTTGTTGTTGAATAGTATATTTTTGTATTAATGGTTTCTTCGTATTTCTCCATTCGATTCTCTCGGCTCTAATAATCTCAGCATAACCGTCCCACGTTGTTGTCCACTTCTGGAAGGTAAGTGAGGTGTGATTGATTGCCGTTTCCAACCAGATCCTTTAATTAATGCTTCTTTCTCTTCTTCTTTTTTTTTTTTGGGCCAAATCATCATCTTACCAAAGACAATGTCACATGTACACTCTACACAACCTTAAAATATACACAACCATATACATAAATACAACTTTTAATCCTGAACAGAAAAAAAAAATTAACATTTAAATTCACTTTTCTCCCTTCCTTCTTCTCCGCTCAACTCAACACCTTTCTTTCTCTCTTCCCTTTCTCCTGGTATATCTCTATTTCTCTCTCTGTTTGTGGATTACATTTTGTGTGAATTAAAAGTTTGTTCTTTGATCGATAAATCGATTCTTGTTCTCGCTTAGAATCGTGGGTTTGCTTTAGTTTTTATGAATCGATGATCGACGATGAAATTGATGGATACTGTTCTATCATCATATGCTCTGCTTGTTTGCTTAGAAAATTTTGTGACAGAACACAATCAAGGAAAACGAAATTTCAACCTTTTTAAAATATTATCCAAAAAGGTGGGCCTCTAAAGTTTTTGTCTGTTCGAAAACACAAATCCGGTCAAATTAATCTACCTTTTAACTCTGGCCTTAGTCAATAAATGAATGCTTCCTCCTTTGAAATTTAGCCACTGGAAAAAATTGTACTTACATGAAAATATTAAGAAGAAGAAACAAAAAGATAGTCGCATTTTGTATCTTTCTTTCTACATCACATTTTATGATTTTATTGGTCTTGTGGGGAACACTATCACCATTAGTCTAAGAAATTCCTTTCAGGGTCATGTTTGGTGAATCTCTTCTCTAATTCTCACTATCTCTCTCTCTTTATCTTCTTCCACATATAGAGCAATGAATGAAGGGTTGGTGTAATCTGAACGGAATCCAATTTCGTTGGAGTTTGTTGTATATTTATATGTCTAGTGTCTAATCTTGTTGACTTATTTATTGAAATTAAGGTGTAAAGATTTTAGCTTTCACATACCCTTAATGTGATATGTTCTTGTATTGTTCTTTGAGTTTGTCTCCTTTGAGCTGTTTGGTCTCTTTTAGCTAATTTCAGAGGTTTGATTGCAGTTGTTGCATCTGTTTGAAGTTTGATATCGTTGATCAAAAAGCTATGGATTTCAATCGAAAAGCTCATCCGGATTGTGTATATGTGGACAATCCTTTCCATGAATGTGCTTCAGCTTGTTTAGAGAGAATTGCTCAAGGCCATGTTAAGAAGACCACTAAGAAACAGAGTACTTTTCTCTGATTTTTTTTAATCATTGCTTTTAATTTTGTCAAAATTTTAACATTTTCAAGTAAATTCTTTGTCTTTTTGTATTCTGATTCTTGTGTTGTTTAATTACAGCTTCAAAGATTCTTAGCTTCTCAGGGAGTTTCGGTAGGAAAAAGAAGAAATCGTATTCACAACCGCATTCATCGCTACCCGCAAAGACTTATCAAAACGGTGGAGGCAGTTTTGCAAACGCTAATTCTCCAAAGGTTCATCATTCAACAGCTCCACCTGTTACTGTGAAGAATAAGACAGTCTCTGAATCGAATAAGTCTTTCTCTTCATCATCATCCGGTGACCCCGATGATTTTTTCAACCATAAACCAGAGAAGAAACCATCTCAAACCATTCCTCTTTCCTCTAACAATTTGGTATTTCATCCTTTACTCTCTTCCATTATTTCTATCACTTCATATCATTTACATATTTGTGAACTCTGGTCTGTTTCTTGTATCTTATGAAGGTTGATCGAAGCAAACGGGTATCACCTAAACCAGGAATACAAGAACACAACGGGAAGAATGGAGCAGGCGGCGAGACTACACTCTTTAGTTTCCTAAGCCCTCTAAGATCGCATGAAAAAGAGAGCAATGATGATTATTCTGAGGATGATGATGATGAAGAAAACAACAATGAGATTGGAGTAGAACTCGATCTTGAATCAGTAATGTCTGAAACTTCTGTCTCTGTAGGGAAATACCGAGTCAGATCGGGTTCATCCACAATCCTAAGTGCTATAATCGAGAAACACGGAGACATTGCTCAAAACTGTATGCTGGAATCGGACTCAATGCGATCTCGATACCTCGAGTGCTTATGCTCATTGATGCAGGAACTTAGGTCAACCCCGGTTGGGCAGTTGAGCAAAGTCAAAGTCAAAGAGATGCTTGCGGTTCTCAAAGACTTGGAGTCGGTGAACATTGAAGTAGCTTGGCTACGTTCGGTTCTTGATGAGTTTGCGCATTCTCAAGAAGATGCTGAGAGTGAGAAGGAGAGCCATGATGGTTTAGTGAAAGCTAAGAGAGAAGAGCTTGAGGCTCGGGAAGCGGATTTGGTTCGGATGGAAGAGGAAGTGGCGGAAGCAAGGTTGCAGATTGAGGAGACGCGGGCTCGGATGGTTGAGATGGAGAAGGAACGGTCGAGAATGGAGAAAATGGGATTCAAAATGGAGAAATTTAAAGGGAAATCTTTTATAGATGAGCTTCTGTGAGTTTGTGTTGGGAGACTGTGATGTTGTTAATAGTAAGTGCTCAAAACCAAAATACTCTAAATGAGTTTTTAAGGTTAGTAGGCTTTTTTTATTAAGTATATGGAAGTCAAGCTAGTTAATGTCTATTTATTAGTAACTTATAAAAGTGTTGAAATATTTGGTTGTTGCTAATAAATACGTTTTGGCTTTGTGCTGCATTGCTCTTTGATCCTTTTTTTGTTTTTTGGTTTCTTTCGTTTCCTCTAATGGGAACGAGTACAAATTGTCTTGAGTTTGGAAAACGAAAGATCACTTTAAAAAGTTGTAAGCGACTTTTCAGAACAATGTTTACTATATCTAGTTATATCGCCAAGTCAAACTAGTTGGATATTTTTTTTAAATATATGTATAGAGAATGTTAAACAGTTTTCCAAAATAAAATAGTCTATTACTCATTTGAGCTCTATTATAATTGGAACAGACTAAAATAAATACCATGTCAAATATAGAATTCGAGACCATTTGATCAAATGTCAGATATGTCAATCGAATTTGGCATATATCGAGTTTATTTGTTATTATTTTGTCCAAACTAACTGTTAGTACATAAAAAATCGAATCTTATACAGGATTTTCACTATGAGCTACTCTATCTGACACTATGTTTCTTGTTTAGAGATTCTTTATAAAGTAAAAAAGAACGAGGACGAAGAAGAAAGTTAACAAACTAACAACTCTCATACTCTGTTTTCACTTCTCCTCTGTTTTTAAACCGTTGCAACAGACAACCCAATCTGTTATTTGATTCAGTTACTCCTGTGGGCTTTACATTCAGCCCACAGCTACATGGCCCAACTGACAGCTCCACTTGGATGTGCTTGGTTTATTTGCACAACAGAGAGCAAATAATTTCCTCTAGTTATAAAGGTCAAAGAAAATATCACCTTTTCGCAGGCTCCAAAAGCTTCACAAGACAAAATAGTTAAAATAGAGAAGATGGCAAATGATCTCAAAAATAAATTGGTTGTCACTTGAAATTAGTAAATCACTTTGACAACCATTTTTTCTTTTTTTTTATAATTCTTGACAACCAGTTTGTTAAAAAAAAAAAAAATATATATATATATATATATATATTATTCTCAAGTCACTTGGCTTCCAAAACTAACTCTGTCTCTGACCAAAGGACAAAAAGTTCACAACTTTTAAAAATTCTGAATTTAGTGAATTTTCTATTTAAATGAAGCTTTTTGCCAACAATTATGACATCATTTCTTTCAAGAAAATTGACAGACAACTTAGTTTCACATATTCAAACTATTAAGGTTTATGTCTTAATACAGCATCAATTAAGTAAATCGGTTTAGGGGTAAACCGGCCGGTTCTTGAATCACTCAAGCAAAGCCTATTATAAACTAAGGTTTGTTGCAAGTTGCAACATTGCTCTTATCCAGAACCCATAAAGGAATAGAAAACAAAACTTAAGGCCCAATTACATAAGCACATGGTTCATAAGCTGTTAGGGTTTACAAACTTAAAAATGAGTGGATAATATCAAGAGATAAGGAAGAATCGATTATAAGTTTATAACGGCTACGTATTTTAAACAGAGACACAAGGCGTGTTAACCCAGTAAAGAGTGTGAGGCCATTGTTTGTGTGGTCCCTCTCTCTCTCTCTCTTCTGCATGCATTCACTTTTCTGAAAAGACGAGACATGAATTATTACTACTACTAAAATGCGGATGTATCTATATATACATAATTCAATTTTGTAACGAATTGGTTGCTAGTTGCGCTAAGCCAAGTTACACTTTAACCCTCGAGTTTACGCAGAGATCAAACTTATACACCACTTAAAATTTGCCCTAAAGTTATGATTAGACATCTTTAATGCGTATCGCTTTCATGAGCTTTCAAGAACATTTATGAATTATTCTCAAGTCAAATTCATTATTCAATTTTAGTTGGTAAAGTCCTAAATACAAATTATTCCTCAATACATCCAAACACAAATGGGTTGGGTGGGGCCGTCTATAGTCTACAGTCAAACAGTAACAACACGGTAATATTCAGGTACGGAGTTACCCATGTGATATATATAGCATTAGCTAGGCGACACGTGGCAAAAAAAGTTGAGTCCGGTGGAAAAAAATGGGTTTAATGACTCGTTTCTTGTCTGGTTGTTGCATAACCCGATTGGCTCCACTTCTTTTCATCCTTTCACTAAAACAAAAAAGTACTCACATGAGATAAATATACATATTACTTTTATATCAAAAAGAAAAAAGACTAAAGCGAAGGAACAAAAAATAGTTTTTTTTTTTTTTGGAACGAAAAATAGTTGTTTTAATTTTCAACTAACGAAAAAGTTAATCATAGCAGATGGAATCCAATTTATAGATGGAACCATCGAGAAACACCAGTTACGCATTGTTCGCTCTCTCACTCCATCTCTGATATGAACTCATACGTGTCACTAACTGATTGGATTTTGGACGATAAAGGAACCAAAGACACTAACACAAGACCAACATATAATCATGTTCAGCCGAAATCTGTATGTTCTTTGGACATTTGTTGTTGTGATTCATTTAACAATCTTCTAAAATTGTGAAGAATAATATTATTATACTTTAATTTCGATTGTTTGATATAACTAAATTAAGTGCAGATAAATTTTCCAACAACTAGATAAACAAAGGGCAATGATTCACAAAAGACACACCAAAGCTAAACTAAAGAAATGTAACAGAGTGGAAAAAGAAAGAAACAGAACTCAGTCATTTCATAATTAACATTATCCACCAATCTCTCTCTCATTACACACAAAAGAACAACAAATAATAATAAAGCATATAAATCTTAAGTTGTTTCTTCACATTTTTAAGCCTTCATTAATTGGTTGCATTGCTTCGGAACGAGCCAAGGGCCTTAATTGCTGAAGCTCTCAATATGTATTGGTGGTATGCTGCTGCTGCTAGTGCTCCCACGAATGGACCAACCCAAAAGATCCACTACAACCAATAACAGAACCACAACTTTAGATATAATAATAACTGATTAATTAACCTAACTAACCATGATGTAATTAAATACTTACGTGGTCATCCCAAGCCTGCTTGTTGTTGTAGATAACAGCCACACCAAAGCTTCTTGCTGGGTTAATTCCAGTTCCAGTAATGGGGATAGTTGCCAAATGCACCATGAACACGGCGAATCCAATTGGAAGTGGAGCCAAAACCTAATCTCACACAAAAAAAACCAAACTTCATCAGAATCTACAAATAACCATTTCAGATAAAATCAAACATTATCTTATAACCATAAACCATTCAAACGTTATCAGAATTTACGTACCCATATGAGATTATAACAAGCATTATCATGTAACCACAAAAAGATTCAAACTTTATCAGAATCTACACATACCCATTTGAGTTTTAAACCACAATTTATCATAAAACTCATGAAAGATTCAAACTTTAAAGAATAAAAACAACACTCACGGGGATGTGAGAGTCACGAGCGCTTCTCTTAGGGTCAGTAGCAGAGAAGACGGTGTAAACGAGGACGAAAGTTCCAATGATCTCAGCTCCGAGAGCAGTTCCAGTGTTGTAACCGGGAGCTACAGTGTTAGCTCCTCCACCGTTAGCGTTGTAAGGAGTTTTCATGAAAGCTTTCACGAAACCAACACCGCAAATTGCTCCAAGACACTGAGCTATCATATAACCAACAGCTCTGATCAAAGAGACCTTGCGGGCCAATAACAGACCAAAAGTCACAGCTGGGTTAATGTGACCACCTACCAAAAACCAAAACAAGAAGAGATTAACAACAAATCCAACGAAATAAACGAGCCAAATACAAAATGTTTACGAGGATTTTAACTTACCAGAGATACCGGCGGTGCAGTAAACAAGGACGAAGATCATACCACCGAAGGCCCAAGCGATACCGAGTAGACCAACGCCGTCACAAGGACCTGTTTGCTTCTTGTGGCCGATGACTGTAGCTACAGTGACGTAGAGGAAGAGGAGTGTAGCGATGAACTCGGCGATGAGAGCTCTGTAGAAAGACCAGGATTTGAGCTCTCCCATGTCAAGAAGCGGAGCTGGTGGTGGATCCACGTAGTCTTTTCCATGGCTGTGAGTTTTCCCTTCTTCGCTCACTTCTTTCGACATCTTTGTTGATCTCTCACTCTCTCTCTCTATAAAACTTGGTTTCTCTCTCTACCTAGCTATGGAGTTTGCTCTAATTGAGTGGTGCTGTGTGACGACGACAGTGTCTCTCTTCTGCCTTTTAAAAGCGAAAAAAATACAAATTGTAATGGCCAAGGATAAGTCAAGGGTATTTTCGGTATTATGTAATCTAAATTTAACTCTGCTAATAATCATTATTTGTACGATTTAAATACTTAGTTAATAGTGTGATAGTGGAAAATTTCTACACTTTTTCGGGAATTTAAATGTCAGTTAATTACCTCTAATGACAAAACTAATTGTTCCCTTGAGAAGTTTCTCGTTGTATAGTTAGTAAAACAAGAATCAAGTCATCAGATCATTAAATCACAAAGTAAATGAGAAAAAATAGACATTTTAAGGACTATTATGAAAATAAATACTTTTCAAAAATTTGTAATAAATGTCTTAAAATTTTCACAATACATTTCGAAAATTATGATATTTATATAATTAAGTTAGAGACTAATTACTAGTGGTTATATGTTTCTATCACCAATAGTTTTTCTTTTTGCATTATTACGAACACAATAGTCAAATATTTATTTTAGTATTATCGGATAGCGATGAGAGGAAGAAAAACAAATCAGAGTGGGGTCGATGTGCATGGCCAAAATCTTCTGCACTTCTGGAAATGTGAATATTTTTCTTACTAATACGGTTCAATGGGGGAAAAAAAAACAAAAATACAATAAACAAACAAAATAAGGCATGTGTGTTTTTTTGTTTTAGGTTTGATGAATATTTTTGGGTAAATAAATTTGAAAAAATGGGAGATAAAAATAGAAGGTGGTGGGACCCAGATGTACAGATAAGCCATGTGAAGGTTAACGATAGAAATGAGGTGTAAGGTTTTCTCGTCAGCCTGTCATCCAACCCCAATTTTTTTCTCTCCTTCAACGGTTATATCAAATATCTTTGTCTTTTTTTTCCAATTTTGTTTTCTCTTCTATTTTTTTTTCAAATTATTTATTTTTTCGGTGGTCACATATTTATAAAATTAATTTTACAACAGATGAAGAGTCTAGCTCTCTTTCTCATCAAACAAAAGAAATACTTTTTTCGACCCATCTAAGACTATTTGTTACCAACTATATGCAAAAGATAACAATGAGCGTAGAGTCGATTTATGGTGGTGCCGTTGTTGACGAAACTTATTTATAAAGATAAACCATTCCCAAATTTATGTTCACATAAATATGTTGTCATTCAAATTTACAATGAATAAACATGAAATATCAAACATTTTTTTGAAGTTAGGTTTTCAAGATATACTTGTTATATTGTGTAATTCATTGCTGTAAGAGTTGGGAAACAATTATTTTGAAGTCTTTTACACATGTTGCCCACAAAGGGAGATTTAAGTTGAGAAATGCATAAAGAACTACCAATTCCCCTCAAGTTAAAATAGGAGGACACAGACGAATAATACGAAGTGCTAACAAATTAATTAAGAAGCTCGTAATGAGTGTGTTTCAATTATTATCTAAACTAGACCACCATAAGCCACTTTTTTGATTTTGAATTTTTTATAAGTTAGCATGGCATTTGTCCTTATCCTCCTAGTCCTAATTAATCAAAACAAATTTTGTTAATATCCACAGCCTGGTATTACTTTATCACTTTCTGTAATATTATTATTAATACATACTTAACTTTTACGCAAATTTGATATAGATGTATGAGACGGAAATAACTTACCTACTAATAGACCCAGTGATAAC
Organism: Cardamine occulta; assembly: GCA_028015245.1. NCBI lineage: Eukaryota > Viridiplantae > Streptophyta > Magnoliopsida > Brassicales > Brassicaceae > Cardamine > Cardamine occulta. The sequence goes on along the minus strand of CM051389.1, from coordinate 18,292,342 downwards.
TTTAATATTCCTCAGTCAGGTAAACTAAATAAATATTGATTTGAAATTTAAATTCCAGGTCGATATGCAATCATAGAAAATGATGATTGTTTTTTCTCCTTTTCCATGAAGATAATGCGTTTTCTTATAACAAAATTGCATTTGGATATTAAGAAAACTTAAATATATTCCATATACAGTTACACCGTATAAAAATGGTAAAATTATATATTATAAGTCTGGCTAACATACTAATCAACGGATTCAAAATAATTTCTGCTTTTATGAAATTGATTAAGCCAAAGCTGTGGAGTATGTCTATATACTGTATGTATTCCTATGCTTAACCTGGAAAACACAATTCAATTCGTTTTGAAACTAAATTAGGAGTGATGTCCATGAGGTTTCCAATAAAGTGATATCATTATGGACCGTAATTAGTAATCAAGTCCATGTACGAAAATCAAACTTATCGTTTATGTAGCTTGAAATGCAAGGCGATTTAAGTTTCGTACTTCCAACAAATATAATAATTTGAAAAAATAATAAATTCTGGACAGCGCTTTTAATATATTCCCTAATTAAAATTAGTGGTTTTTACGAAATATACCACATGCCCATTAAAAGTTTGATGTAATGCTCTTGCTTTTCAAGTATACTTTTTTTTGTAGTATTGGTGTTGACGAAAAGACGTCCATACCCTTATGCGATGTGTAGTTTGCGCGAAAGCAGGAAACTCTTTTTTTTCTTATCTCTCATCTCATTTCCCATTTCTCTGTCTTTTTTTCTTCTTGTTTCCTTTTTTTTCCTCAGAAAAAAATCCAGAAACTTTTCAACTTTTCTTTGTTCTTTCTTTTTCTTCCTTCTTAGTTTTTTCTTTTTCCGACGTAATGCAGATGAAAAACCCAAAAACTTCATTTTTTCTTATTTAGTCTCGTAAATCAAAATTGTTTTCGTAGATAAACTTAATAATAGTTATCCATTTCTTTATAACAGTAAATTATTGTTCATCACAACACATTATTATCCATATTAAATTGAAGTTTTTAGATTTTTATTCATGTCTCGACATATCATGGAAAAATCATTTTGTGTATGGACAAAATCTAGTCAACAAGAAAGCAATAACATCTTTTCTTATATTTGAAATGGTTTTCAGAAAAAGGTATTATGAAAAAAAAAAATCGGTCGTATGGCATAGCGTATAATATCCCCTTAAAATTAATCTCCATGAGTCCATGGTGGAGAAGAGGTTGGATAATAATTTGGTTATACCTAAAATCATTGCATGTGAGAATGAATCACCACATATCTTTACATGATTTTGCAGCCTATCCTTAATCATGATTTTTTATTTTCCAGAAAAGAGAGAATTTATTTCTTGACGAACTTCTATTAATATAATTTTTTAGAATAATGTAGGAGTCCAGAGAAATGACCTACCACAAGGGGATGCCAATCTTTATCTCCAAAACATCCACGTCACTGTTTCCACATCAGCTGGGCAAAAGACAGGTCAGATCTCTTCCTTAAGCCACACAGATTATGCCACGTGTATCGTATCTGGTAACGGCTAGAACGATCTACACAACACCTGTCTTTATCCACCCCAAAAACTGGTCCTCGTTTATCGGATTTTTCTTTTTTGATTCTCCATCCAACGGTCACTACATTTAAAACATAAACAACTTTAAGCAAATCGTAATTTATTACCATGGAGAATTTACCGATGCTTAATTATGCCTACTAAATTTAGTATGCTTTTGAGAAGCACTTGATATGTGTAACGACTACGAGTGACTGCGATTCTTTTGCGGATTGTTTTTTAATTAGTCACCTTGTTGTCTAGTTTAGTACTCCTATGTGATAAGCTATTGTGATATGTGTACGTAATTAATTAGCTTAATAATTCTTAAAATATTTTAATATCTTGCACACTAAACAAAACAGCGAACATCCTCTGTCCTGTCCGTGCTTTTAGGCTGTATTGCACCTTCATGGCTTCATATTTCATATATGTTTTTTTTATATATAAGGTATCTCATATACTTTTGATAATTTCAGTTTAGAAATAGTACATATAATAATAGTATTTCAAATATATATTATGTTCGGCGGAAATTAGCTCGTAAATCAATTTATCGATCATCCTTAAACTTGGTGTTCCCCAAAGTCGGGTTTCGGTCTAATAATTAACCTTAAGTTGGGTTTACAGTTTTTTCTTTTAAAACAAAGAACGAACTTACATTGAGATTAGTTGAAATTATTCAAAGAACCGAACAACAACTAAAATCAAGGAATCAAAACTATACATCATGACAATGGGAAATTAATACCTTGTAATCGTATAATTGTAGAAGTTGGGCTAGCCCAGACATTATAGCCCATTTTGATATCCTAACATTTGGTTTGCTGCTATCCGGTAGCATTTAATACCATTTTGGGCTATAAATTCATAATGGGTTCAATGATCTTCTTCTTTTCCGGCCCGTTTGATAAATTTTTGATAAGACTTTATAGATTACCTAAATCGAAAACTAGTATGAAAAGAATTCACAATGTATACATTTGCATTCGTACTAGTCTCGGAGAGTGAAGACCGAAGAAGAAAATCGATCCGCAGAACGACATTGTTTTGAAAACGGAAATAAGAAGAAAAAGGTAGACCATGGACCGATGGACGAAGTAATTCTGTTTTGAGCCTTTTATTTCATAGCTTATCGAACAAAATCACGGCCTTAATAGTGTATGGTCGTCCGTTTAGACCCCGCTGGCTTTAAGGCCATAGTAACGTATGAAACACTAATTTTGTTTTATTTTATCGTATGTACATTTGTTGGTTTCTTTACAACCAATAGAGTTCGCATTCCAATACCATGACTATGTTTTTGTTAGGCAACCATATAATCCAGACCTCTTCAAAAAATCAAAAGTTAAAACTTAAAATTGGATCAGCTAACCTTCTGAAGCAGCTAGAAGGTTCTGAGATGGGCCCATTCAGAAGTTTATAATCTCATCTCGCCACATCTCCCAAGGGACAAATTAATAGTAATCAATTTAAAAGGCATATTCTCCCGCGTTGGGGCGTTCACATTATCTCCTCACACGTGGAATCCAACAAAGCATCCACGTCACCCGAGACCATACTAAACCACTTATAAGGTTTTGGTAAAAGGCCAAAAGAATTGGATAAGGAACCATAGCTCTGTGACGTCCTCATTTATTCTCTTTTTTCCCATATTGTAAAATAAGTATAAATTTCGTTTGTCTTCCTTCTTCCTTACTTTTGTTACCATATAAAAAAAACCTTTTTTGTACAAAATATAATTTGACAATATCGCAATCGTGGGTTCAGCTTATCTTTAGCTCTCGGGAACCTAAAATTTGGATGACATTGCATAAATTCTCGTCTGGACTTTAAAATCTCGCGAGTTGAAAGTCATAGTATTAAACCACAACCAGATTACATAAGATTCAAAACTACGCCTAAATCTGTAATTGATATAATTTTCAAGACCCCCAAAAAGAAAACAATGCCATGGTTTTCAGCTTCTATTCATTAGTTTAATTCCCTTACTGTTTTTTTTTTCTGTTTTGAAGAGTTGAGTTTATGTAAGGATTATCCTACTTGCTAAACTTGTACAGTAAATAAATTAATATTCTATAAATTAATAATCTCTCTAAATTAATAACTTCTCTAAATTAATAATTTTTTTTTTTCAAGTTAGACCAATATAATATTTAACATAATTTGATAAAAAAATAAGATAATAATTTGTTGAAAATCCTATGTAATTACATAGTCCCATCAATATCATAAATTAATAATTATATAAAACTATAAAATATAACTAAGATAATTTAGTGAAATATGACTGTAATGTTATTTTTTTATTAATAAATTTATATTTTTGTGTAACTCATCTATAACTTTTTCATACTACATCAAAAATATATAATATTATTTTCTCAAATTATGTCAAAAATTATTAAAAATTGCATATACGATAATTGTTTCCTAACATGTAACTATTGTTAAAAATATTAAAGTATTATTTTTAATTTTAAATATGAAATGTATTTTAAAATTATACAAATCTCTTTATAAATTAATAATTATTAATTTATCGATAAATAAATACTTTTTTAAAATTAATAAAATCTTTTGGGCTTAACATTATTAATTTATAAAGGTTTTAGTGTACATGTTAATCAAAGACTCAAAAGTATATATCCAGTTGTGTGTATCAGATAAAATCTAATCCTATTAATTGATATAGATAAGCTCAGAATATATATAGAAAAAAAAACAACTGTCTCAGAAATTTTCTTATAATGAAATTAAATCTATTTTCTGATTTGAATAAATAGTAGATAAACCGGTGGTTGGATTAAGAAAAACAAAAAGAATCTGGTTGTACTGCGATCATAAATAATACTCAACGTTCCTGAATTTCTCGCCACAAAATACAAATTTTGTACTATTTAGTTTTCCAATATTTATCAAAAAACTAAAATAAGAAAAAACGATAACCTTTAACGCACACGCCATTTATAAATACGGAAGCAAATATAATAATTATCATCATCACCATCTCCTCGTTTTCTTAAATCTCTCTCGACTCTCAACTTTCTTCTCTTCTCTTCTCTTCTCATCAACTATGGATCCTTACAAGGTAACGCTTCTTTGCTTGTCTCTCTCAACTTCTTCGTCTTCCTATTTTCTCCGTCGAAACTGTGAATTGAAACGTTGTTATTAGCTTTGGTATTGCACCCGTAGTTTCAGATTCTTCTTCGATTGCTCTCGATGTTTATTTGGGGCTTTGACTTTCTTCACCCGAATCAATGAATCTAATTCGAATATGCAAACGAGTGATTCCATTGCTCTATATTGATTTCTCAATGAATATCGTCGATTGACTTGTGATTCGTTGAGTTTTCTCTGATTTTGATTTTGATTTCATCTCCAATTGAATGGTTTGGTTAATCATTGGTGATGATACAGTATCGTCCGGCTAGCTCATACAACTCTCCATTCTTCACCACCAACTCTGGTGCTCCTGTATGGAACAACAACTCCTCCATGACCGTTGGACCCAGAGGTCCTATTCTTCTTGAGGATTACCATCTGGTTGAGAAGCTTGCCAATTTCGATAGGGAGCGGATTCCAGAGCGTGTGGTTCATGCCAGAGGAGCTAGTGCTAAGGGCTTTTTTGAGGTCACTCATGATATATCTAACCTCACTTGTGCTGACTTTCTCCGAGCTCCTGGTGTTCAGACTCCTGTCATTGTGCGGTTTTCCACCGTTATCCATGAGCGTGGAAGTCCCGAGACTTTGAGGGATCCTCGTGGGTTTGCAGTCAAGTTCTACACCAGAGAGGTCAGCTTATTGTTTGGACATATTCTTATTCGCAATTTACAAGATCTTGTTTCATATAATGTACTAAGCAAATGAACATTCTTTGTATGCAGGGGAACTTTGATCTTGTTGGAAACAACTTCCCAGTTTTCTTCATCCGCGATGGGATGAAGTTCCCTGACATGGTTCACGCCCTTAAGCCAAACCCCAAATCTCACATCCAAGAGAACTGGAGAGTCCTTGACTTCTTCTCCCACCACCCTGAAAGCTTGAACATGTTCACTTTCCTCTTCGATGATATCGGTATCCCACAAGATTACAGGCACATGGATGGTTCAGGTGTCAACACATACATGCTGATCAACAAAGCTGGCAAAGCTCACTACGTGAAATTCCATTGGAGACCAACTTGTGGAGTCAAGTCTTTGTTGGAAGAAGATGCTATTCGTGTTGGAGGAACCAATCACAGTCACGCGACTCAGGACTTGTATGACTCAATTGCTGCTGGAAACTACCCTGAATGGAAGCTTTTTATCCAAATCATTGATCCAGCTGATGAAGACAAGTTCGACTTTGACCCGCTCGATGTGACCAAGACCTGGCCTGAGGATATCTTGCCTCTCCAACCAGTTGGGCGCATGGTGTTGAACAAGAACATTGACAACTTCTTTGCAGAGAATGAGCAACTTGCCTTCTGTCCTGCTATAATTGTTCCAGGGATACACTACTCAGACGACAAGCTGCTTCAAACCCGTGTCTTCTCCTATGCGGACACACAGAGACACCGTCTTGGACCAAACTACCTTCAGCTACCAGTTAATGCCCCAAAATGTGCTCACCACAACAACCACCACGAGGGATTCATGAATTTCATGCACAGGGACGAGGAGGTACTTAATATGACAATACCAATATCTTCATGTCGAACTTGAAGCTGAAATATCATAATCTTACGAGAAGGTGCTTGTTACAGGTCAATTACTTCCCATCAAGGTATGACCAGGTTCGTCATGCTGAGAAGTATCCAACTCCACCTGCTGTCTGCTCTGGAAAACGTGAGAGGGTCAGTAATCAATCCCTATATTCCTCTCTGTTACTGTATACATTGGATTGTTCACATAAGAAAATATATGGTCTAATATTTTTGAAATCTGTTTTGCAGTGCGTTATTGAGAAAGAGAACAACTTCAAGGAGCCTGGAGAAAGATACCGTTCCTTTGCACCAGAGAGGTACCAATTGTTTTTCCTTTCCTTTTTTCTGATAATACCTAATGTATAGAAAGAAACATCTATGTTCTTAATGTGTTATGGTTTGATTTCAACTTCAGGCAAGAACGATTCATCTGTAGATGGATTGAAGCTCTATCCGACCCTCGTATCACACATGAAATCCGCAGCATCTGGATCTCTTACTGGTCTCAGGTATGAAATCTGAATCTTTTTGACTGTCACAGTCTCTTTCTATAAGTCTCAGCAGTCGAAAGAATTGTGAAGTTGTTAACATTTCTGACTCTGATTGGGTAAAAATGTGTGAAACAGGCTGATAAGTCACTTGGACAGAAGCTGGCGAGCCGTCTCAACGTGAGACCAAACATCTAAAATGAGTGTTGCTAGTGAAAGATTCTTGATTGGCGTTTGTGTGGTTATAATTGGAAGAGAAGATGGGGAAAGATCAGATTTGCATAATATAACAATCATCATATGGATCTTTTGTGCTATATGTTGTAATGTTATCTGTTTAGACCGAACAAATCTTGTGTGGTGTGGACTTAGTTTTGTCTCTTGTTTATCATAATAATACATTGAAGATTAATAATAATCGGTGTTATATGAAGAAGCTCTTTCTTCCTAGAATAATTAGTACATTCTTATTAGTTATTATATTAACGAAGACGGGTTTATAACATTAAGACGTAGAAGCTGTCGACAAGGACGTGTATTTCAGTGCGCATGTTCTGGACGAAAGGGCAAAGCAAGTATGAAACGAAAAAGACAATAAAGGCCATGGAATACTATGTGGGTATTAGAGAATATTGAATTGTTGTCAATATGTGCTGTAGAAATGGCCACATATGAATAACGTCGTTGTATCAACTATCAAGTATGGGGCCTTGAGGTCTTCGGATTTGGTGTCATAATTTGACAATTTGGATTTGAACTCGGCTTTGACATTCTGACAATAGAAAATAAATTTGGTTTTGACATTTTCGGTTTGAATTTGACAAAAAAAATAATACATTCGTATTTGATAAATATGGTTACACGTAGTTGTTCGATAGAGCATAATCTTAAAAATAAGGGATAAAAAAGAATCACCGAAATGGTTTTCTCCGAGGAGTTTCAGAAGCAAGATTACCTGATTTTGTTCACACAATCAGTAGTAGATTGAATAGACCAAAAAAACTGTGTTCTTCTAGAGCTACAAAGATTTCAACTTGTCTCATTTACCTGAAGAAGCTTTACTTTCTCAGTAGAGGCTAAAACCAAAGAAAGGGCTGATGACAATTCCCAATCCAAGACAAATAGCCACAATTGATGAAACCCAAGTTAGTTTCTCTGTAATCCTTGGAACCTTCTCTTTCAACGCCTCACTACAAGACCCAATAAACGCTGTGTAACTTCCCATTGCAATAACCGTCCCAACCAAAAACATTATCAGAAACGCAGACCCTGCTAACCGAGATGGCAGAGCTAATGCAGGCAAAACAATCATCAGAGCATCCGGTTGCAACCCATGAACCACTCCTGTTGCAAATGTAGCAAACCCGATCTTCTTCTTTTTGGGCAGTGGTAAGGCTTCTTTCTCTGTTGACACCATGCTGATGTCGGTTTCTAAGGCAACACAAGGTTCTGGAATCTCGGAAGCTTCTTTGATTCCCATAGCACCGATGATGACAAGCGTCAATCCCACAATTCGTGTACCCCAAGTTTGTAGTACTTCGATGTGGAGCCGGTCTTTTAGTAGCAGAAACAGTAAACCAAAGATGACTTGTCCAGCATCATGCCCACATCCCCAGAGAGCTCCAACAGCAGCACTTTCCATTCTAGTGCGTCCGATAGAAAGGGGAGCTAAAGCAGCAAGGTGATCAGGTCCTGAGAGCGTGTGTAAGCAACCAGCAAGGAAACCAGTCCATGCACTTGTTAACCAACCGGATTTAGCTGCGGTTTGAAAGCTAGCGAAAGCAGGTGGTGCAAGAAGCGGGTTAAGCAAAAGTGCAGCTATTGCAGAGATTAGTATTACCGTTCCAGTAGATAATGTCTGCAAAGAAACACAGATTTGTATAGATCTGGTAAACATCCATGAGACTACATAAGAGGATAGCGAACAACCACAATGCAAACACACTGAAAAGATCAGCCACTGATCTTACAAGTTCAGAGATCGGTTAACACATGGCCCTAATGAAAAGGTTACAGAAACTAGATTACTAAAATTATCAAATGGAATATTCCATATACGAGTTCTAATCTCAAATGGAGAAAATTATCTAAAATTCCAACAAACTTGGAGCAACAATATCTAACAAGAAATGTCAACAAAATCGTATTAGTCCACGAATCATAAAACAGAGAATTTGATTCCACGATTCGTGAAACTGATGATAGCAACACATAACCCTACAAAATTGGATCTTTTTGTAATTCTTGGAATCTTCTTCTCCAGCTAATTATATATACCAGTTCCAACGTTTCTTAAATCAAATTCAAACCCCATTGAAACCCATAAACCCCAAATCGAATTAAAGCCAAGCTCGTCCCCCAAAACTATACTGAAATGCGATTGACAATGAAATTGAAACATTTAATAAGCATCGATGTAAACAAACATCGACGTAAATCCACAGATTCTTGATTTCTAGTGATCAAAACGTAAAACTTGAATACCTTACGCTGCTCAGAAACCATCCTCACGATCCGTTGGAGAAATTTGGGATTAGGTTTCGTCTCTTCCGTTTGAGGAGACCCATTCAAGGAATTGTTAGTCTTGTTAGATCCTATAGGCGTATACAGTGACGAAATCTGGAAACTGTTGCAGGAAATTGAGCTGACTCGGCGTGACTCGGGCCTGTGCGAAGAGACAAAGCCCAGACTCGATGAGTGGAGACGAGGAAGGAAAGGAGAAGTCCTCGAAGGGAATTTGGAAGAAGAAATTGAAGAAGAAGAAGATGGTTGTAGAAGCCTTTCCATGGCGTCTCCTTCTCTCTCGGCAAGTCAAAAGTCTCAAAACTGAGAGAAAAGAGAGAGTACGTGCGCTTCTCTCTTAAGGATATACGATTTTTTTTAAGGAATTTTCCTTCATATATAAAATAAATCAAATATTTATATTACGAGTTACTATTTCTTGTTAACCAAATAAAAATAATTAATTTCGGATATTCGATGATTTAAAAGCTAACTTGTGTTATATTCTTACGTTAATTAGCAATGAGACAAACAAAATGAACTTTTTACACATGCCAATCAGCAAAAGTTAGATCTAACTTTAATATAAAAAAAAGTATGTTGAAATAATGATCGAATTTAACAAAACCCTTGGTATAGTCTTCTTGCCATCGTGTGTGTATAAAAATATGTAAATACTTTAGTCATGCCAATAAATGATAAGAAAAGCACAATCATATTTGTTGGAAATGTCAAATCTTTCGCCTAACTAATGAAAAGTAAAACAAATATATATGGAATCCACGACGCATCACTTTCCTTTGCTTCCTTGCTATTATTTCCTCATCATCTGCGTAAATATCATTTCCTAATTTCCCAACTTACAATCTCAATATCGATTTTCCTTTTTTTTCCCTAATATCTATTTAGAAGATCCAGTTTGTATTTATATAGTGCAGCAAGTCAATAATCGAAATGTTTTATGAGCTTATGAATAAAATAAGTAAGGGAAAATCGAGTCATGAGATCCCAAATGCAGATTACACATTGATTTAAAATCCATCATCATATATCATAGTAATATACTAGATGAAATCGTCCGTGTCTATATTCTTCTAATCTTCATCTGATGTTACGTATGTAATCTGCCACATCATCTCCACATACTTTTAGTACGTGACGTGGCAGTTCCAAACTTCACGACTTCACATAAAATAGTTGGCAATCTAGTGAGTCCACCTTCCACGGTGGGCCTGGCGTTTGTGGAGACAAATGGGCTGGCCCATGTTTTAAAACAAAGTCCATATAATTATCCATCTTGTTTCTGTGAGCTTAGGAAAATCAATACATATACCAAATTTTGGCGAGTTGACCTTAGATTGATACTCTGTTTAGTTTGTTTTTATAGCTTTGCAAGCAACAAAAGTCTACTGGGCCTGGAAGACTAAATCCGGAATAAAATAAATCAGTAGAGTTAATGACGCAAAGCACCTTACAACTCTAATGCTAATCTCGATTAGTTTTTGTTGAAAAGATACAGTATAAGGTTTCCGTTAATAATTTAAAAAAATATTTTATAATAGATAAAAATATAATTGCAAGTACATTAAAATTTTCTAATCAAACAAATTCACGAATAAATAGTTCAACTGTACGAGAACATATGAACAGAAATCCATATCACAGAAGGGTAACAAATCTAACACAGTTGGCATACATAACTATCTATCTCAACTGTGAATTGTATAATATATCACATAAGACTACATATTGCAAGTTACTACATTACAAGTTAAGCAAGTAATCAATTTATATTAAACTAAATAGTAGTGGAAGATTTGTAATGTGCCGGTTGATAGTTCAACTAATAATTATTTTTCTTGGCCACTTAAGACATGTCTAGTAGTAAGGATATCCGATTTTTTACAAGTGGAGTACTAGTGTAAAACCTATGAAGGAGGACTTATAATAACTGCAAAACTAGTGATTTCCAAACCAAAACTATATAAAAATAAAAAAAGAGACAATTATATGATAATATAGCGTAATATATACTGACAATATGAACGAGTACGATCTTAAGATAGATGCTATAATATTTATAGGTATTAGGGAGTGTCTAGAAAACATAGGTAGCACAGATCTGTCCAAACAAAGATCGAGACTCTATATTAAAGGAAGGCTCTCAAGTGTTCGATGAAACATGTTTCTGTTTAGGAAAGTGCGAGAACTCAATCCTATGGCAGGCCAAACTCTGATCCCTCTCTATTCTTATTTTTTAAAAATACAATACTAAAATGTTGAAATTATTATTATTATTACTGTGCTCTCTTGTCACTGTACTATATTGATTATTGAGCAACCCAATAATACCTACAGCTTCTCCAATACGCGTGTCTGCGAACTATTCTACCACCACCTCTTTTCGCAATATTGCAACATCAAAGCAATTAATCAAATAGGACCTTCTATTATATATAAAAATTGATTTTTTTTTAGTTTTTTGGTTGTTTCAGAGAACTTATTTTTAGCTTTTCTTTGCTAAGTAATGTTTTTTTTTGGTCAACCTCTAAGTAATGTTATAGGGCTTAACTATAATCAATAATATTTGATCTTAAAACTATATGATAGATATCTAACTGAATTGAATAAGTATTAAGAAGTGTTTAATACAGAAAAACGGTATATATATAGAGTATATGTTATTATTAAGTTAAAAAGTTATATGTTTGACCAAAAAATAAGTTTAAAAGGTACTCCCTCCGTTTTAGAAAAAAAAATTGTTTCACAAAGTTGGATGTTTTGTATTTTCAATGCAAAAGTTATGTATAATTTATTGTTTTGCCCCTAATAATTAGAGTTAAAGTAAATAAAATAATTAAAATTTAATGAAAAGATAAGGGTATTTTAGATTATGTAAAAAGTTTATTAATATGTGTGCAAAACCTTAAAAATTCATCTTTAAGGAACGGAGGGAGTATAAATTACCAGGACAGTTAAAATATTATGTACAAAAATAATATTCATATCAAATATTTAGGTAACGTATCTAAAATAAACCATTTTCATAAAATAGAGAGAAGAATATCATATATTAAAATCATATCCGAAAATTCATAAGAGAAAAGGAAATACGAATTATGTTTCATCAAATCCCAGTTGGGGTTTCTTCTTTGCATTGGTGCCAACCAAAAAAAAAAACGAAACAAAAAGGGAAAAAGAAAAACCCTAATCAGAATTTACTTCTTGATAACCTTTTTTACTATTTTTAAAATGCCTAATCTTACTTTTCCATTTCTCCCCTAAGTTGCCCCTGACTATACCAAATTCCCCTACCACGTCATCTACCCGGAGTAAAACCTCGCCGGTCATCGGAATACAAAAACAGTCATTCTTCCGGTTCTAACAATTTTCTCGGGAAAATTTCAGAGGAAAAAAAAAGAGATTTTCCCTAGCAAATAAAGGCCTCGATCCTATTTTTCTTGGGGGTATTACAGATCGGACAACTAACAAGACCATCCTCGCAATCTGTGCAGCAACAGAGATGCCTACACGGCAGAAACAGAACTCTCGTTACTCTATTCGATCCACAATTCAAACAACTACTACTAATCTTCTTCTCCGCCGTAAACCTATCTCCGTCGCCACCGCCGAAGCAAAACGACTCTTCATCCTCCGCCGCCGCACCAGCTTCTTGACACGTGGCGGCTCTCTCTCTCACCTGTTCGAGCGTTGAGTTAAGCGATTGCACCATTGCTTCGTTCTCACGAGCCATTCTCTGCCAAGTTTGATTCTCCAGTTCCATTTTTCTCAACAGATCTTCAAGTTCCATGTTCTTGCTCAAGGCTTTCGACATTTCTTCTTCCTTCTGATTCATTAAAATAAAAGCTTTACGCTCCGTTGCTCTCAAGATCATCTCTATTTCTTGCTTCCTCTGTTCTTGCAACACATATCTCAACCTCTCGTTCTGTTAAAAACCAAAAAAAAAAAAGATTGAATCTTTATCAGTGCCCATGTTTTAAAAATCAGATCTTTCATCGGTTAAATGATTTGGGTAACGATTAAGAACCTGTATTTTGATGAACTGATCGATCTCTTGTCTCTGTTTCTCCATGTGAACGTCCAAAAAGCTTTGAGAACGATATTGTTGGGTCTGATGTTGATGATGAAACAGAGCTTGATGGTTGAAATCTTTCTGCAACAGATCGTTTCCGATTCCGATTACGCCATTGTTATTGACCAAAGAAAACTCCGACCCACCAGCGATTAAAGGAAACCCGATTTGATTCGCATTCGAAGCGTTGTAATTCAACTGCGCTTGTATTGCCATCTCTATAATCACCACAAACTTCCCGCTCAAAAACAGAGAAGAATAAAGCTTCAAGCTTTGATTTTCTTTTGCTGTTGTGATCAAAAAAAAAGATGAAGAATAGAGGAGAAGTAGAATCAATCTTGTTGGTTAATAAAGAGGAATCAAAAGCAGGAAACCGACTCTGAAATGTCTCTGATCCGTTAGTTTCTCGGGAAATAAACTTTGGTTTTCAATATACAATGCATGTAACCTCTGCACAATATATATACATATATATGTCGATTTGTATTGATTGAGAATCGAAGAAAAGAGAGGAGAGGAAAATAAAGATGAACGGAGTAAAGTAACTCAAAAAAGTTGAAAAGGAGAAAGAGAGAGAGGGAGAGATTTGTTGGGTCACTAGTCTTATTAATATTTATCAGACATTATTATTATTATTATATAGAGAGAGTTAAGTTTTTCTTAATTTGTTTTTTTTAATATTAGCACTAAAGGAACGACGTACACATGCTGATTATGTGACTGAACTATCTTTTATCTTTCCAAGGTCAGAGATTTTGCCAGAGCCGTTTTGTCTTTTATTTAGTACTAGTTTTTTTCTTTTTCTTAATTGATTCTTTTCGGCTTTTTCGATAATGTGAAAAAAATACAAGTACAAGTGGAATTATGGCAGGCACAGATTTTTTTTCCCTTTCTTTGTTTTATTTCTCTGATTTTAAATTTTTTGTTTACTCTGAATTGGTCAGTTGGGTCATCTGGAACGCCTGAATTATTTGATTTTTTGTTCTATTTTTACCTATTTTTTGTTCTTTTTCTAATTATGAAGTTATTGTAATTTTCTTAGTCAAACCATGGCCTAATTTACCCATTATTTTGTTCTAGAAAAGGTATGCCATTATAAGGTAAAAAAAAAACAGCCATATAACACCATGCATTGTTACAAATAATTGACGTTAACTTTTTCGTTGTTATCCACAACCATAGGCAAAAGTTTAGATGTGCACAAGAAACAAAATTGGAAAAAAACAAAATTTGTAATTACTATTTTAATTTACAGCTCATTACACTGACTCTTAAATAAATAAATTACACATACATAGACATAAAGTTTTAGAAATTTATAATACTTGCTGTTGTTATATACATAAGATTAAGATATTGTAGAATAACTTTAGTTTATCTTTGAATTTAAAATTAAAAAATGCGAGTATTATACAGAAAAATTATAATACTTGCATTTTTCGAGGAAGTGTATAAATCTATATAGTAAATTTCAGAGACATTGACTTTTTAAAAAGGTTTGGTTAACTGAAATTAATTAAAACGCGCCAGATTTAAATTCATTATTATTCAATGAAATCATATCCAAAACGCTTAAGTTGACCACTGAAAAATTTATGGTCAAATATGGCTTTAGCAGGTTCTTTACAAAATCACTAAATGGAAATAAATAATATTTTTCTATACATAAAAATTTTAGTACCGCAAGAATAAAAAGAATGGTCTATCGTGGAATCATTTTTTTTTAGTAAATGGAATAAAAATTTAACATATATCAAATAAATTATATGGTTAAATGATTTTGTTTTACCAGAGGAAAAGAACCTTAATCAATTTAGTGGATTTAACAAGTTTAGATTTGATTAAACCCTAAATTTTTTATTAGAGATGAAACTAAAATGTTTTTTAACTAACAAGGAGAATCTCATACCAAAATATAAATAGAAATCTCATATTTCTGTAACAAGTTGGGTTGTTTCATGCATGCATATTAAATAGAATTTTGCGATTAAGCTTTTTTTTTTTGCGATTAAGCTTAATGCGAGCTAAGATGCCATTTGATTCATTTATTACATTATACATACCTAATCGAGATCAGTATCATACCTAGACTCGTTATCTTTTGCTATCGCATGCTCCAAAAAAACATGGAGCAATGGCTCGCAAATTATAAGCGTAACACATATGGAAAATGCCACTGTTTATTATATGGTAGTAATAAAAGTATTTTCTATTTCGATTTATTTATTTAATGGGACGGCTTTTGGACGGTAAGAAAAGAAATGATGGAGAGAAGGGTCCATATTTATGAATTATGACATAATACATGCTAGAGGAATGGTGCAAACCATGTGATATATTTCAATAATAAGTATTTTTATATTATATGCTTTAGATATTGGATGACTTAGAGACACTTGTTGGCTATTATTGTTATCATCCGAGTGTGTGTCGCCTGTATCTTGGGAGGTGGATGTGTTGCTTTATTTCCCCCGCAAAAAAAACAATAAAAGAAAACAAGTAAAAAGGACAAAACACACACACACCAAAAAAGAAACCATTATCCCACCTCTCGTATAATACCGACACGTTTCCGATTCATTGCATCTTCCACATATCCATAACTCACTTAGCAATAGTCTCGAATTGTATTACATATAATCCCATGTGATGCAAGACTCTTTGGACGATTCATGGACGCGACTAATCTCAAAACACCGATAGGTCGAAATTTCACGGGCTGATTGAGTGAGAAGGAAAGTAGAATGACATCACACGAAAGAGATATAAACATGTGGTACAATCACTCAAATAACCAAAAGATTCAGCCACATAAGGTTACTATTTCATAAACCGAAGACTCCCAAAAAAAAGAATTTAATCAAAACAGATAATATTTTTTTATTAGTTGGATTCCAAAGATCCGAATCCATTACAAGAGACGAATTTTTTACGATGGTCATCGCTTCAATATAATAGAAAAAAAACAATCAAATCAAAATCAAGTCTTTGATTGAAAACTATTGGTTTGAACTTTGAACATATCTCCACTGCCAAGATAGTAGAAAATGTTGACTGTTGTAGATGGTGTGAATAAACGAAAACTACCGGCTTGAACATATTTTCATGCACTATATGCGAATTTTTATGGTTATTTATGATGAGCCTAGGACTTTTTGCAATAGAAATGAATTATAAGAAACTATATTTACAAAAATAAAATAAAATAATTCCATATATTTTAATAAAACTGCCGATTGATATTTTCACATGAATCAAGAACCAATTAGATACACAACTATGCCCCTAAAAACATATGACTCCTGATATTATGTTTATTTTCATTAATTTTGATTAGGTTTATACGCATTAAAATCTTAAACCAATAGTTTTTTTTTAGCCAAGAACCAAGAAATTCGATCAGATTTATGCCGTTAACCCAAGTCAAATTTACAACGAATATGCATGTTACAGTACTTGTTAAGTAAGAGCATGTAAACATGTTTAAGAAATAGTTAATTTCAATGGCAATTTCATCGCATTGTTTGCATATTTGCGGCGAAGCTGCATGGTCTCATTTAACTTTAAGACTTATATAACAACTCGTTTAATTCTATTCCTTTCACATCTTCAGAAGTACTTTTCTACAACAAAACCCAAACAAAACAAAAAAATCTACAAACAAAATTATTTTATTTCTAATATATGGATATTAAAATCGACAATTGACGTGTAGTATGATCTAACAGCACACAGACAATGCAACTTAAAAGATATTGAACAATTCATCAACTTGTTCAGACAACTTAGAAATCTTTGCTTATATTAGAAATTTAAGTTTGATTAAACCTATATTCACCCATTTTTAAGATATAAGGTCTATAAAACTTTATATATTCTATAAATTTTGTGTAAAAATAACTATTTTCCCTCAATTTAAAGTTGAAAAATTCTTTAACAACAAAAAAAAAATTAAGTTGAAAGTTGTATACTAGAGGGGTAACGGTATTTGAAAATTTGATTAAAAAAAAATTGTTCATGTGATGTGTGCTAGAAAGAGACCAAGATTTTTTTAATGTAGTTACTAAATTGATACATTTGATCCAAACAAACACGATCTGTTGAATTTCTGGCTACCATTATTTATTATATACTTTATCTAACATCATCGCCTGATACCAACTAGCAACCATCGTTGAATGCTATAACAGTAACATACACACAGACAAACCATTGTGATACAATTATTTAATTTTTGATGTAAATTGACTTCAGGATAATTAACAGATAACAACAAAGTGGTCAATCACTGTAAATTAGGTGGTCTCATTATTTTTTTCCCATTATTTTTTTTCTTACCAAACAACAAAGGAAGATCTCGAATAATTTTATAGTGAAAGCGGACATGGAAGAGGACGTTAACCTAATTTGCTTTTGAAAGTCCTTGCACAAAACGACACCGACCCGACACCCTTTTTGTTTCGTCCTTAAAGATATTTAAATATCTAAATTAACCTATAGTTTTTACCCAATCCGTGATTACTACGAAGTTTCTCTTAGAAGCTCGTGTTGCATACTTGCATTTGCATAATGTAAATGCGTGTATTAACAGTACAACACTATGTAGTCGGCTGCACATATAAAAGCCTTTGCATATCGTTCGACCAAAATTGTCACATACGCATCGTGACACACCACTCTCGCGCCCACCCAATTCCCGTGTTTGCCGATTGGTCTAATTCCACGCCATTTAATGATTGAAATCTCAAATATCAAACCGAGACATCTAAAATATGTTACGTATATTATACGTAGCTCCGAATGGAATAATTATATAATTAAATGCAATACTTGGTTGGAATTTTCACACTAAATTATAAATACTTATCATACAAATTTTAAATCCAGTAAATTGTAAGACGACAGATTAAAATACAAAAGACAAACTAGAAGAATAATCGACCCAATTTTTTTTGTGAAAGAGATATAATCCGAATATAACTAATTTTAAAACTGTATTATAATAATAAATTTAATTTTTATAATAATAAATTAGTATTGGGAAAAAGACGAAACTCTGCATAACCCCAATGAGCTGAGCAAAGTGAGTTTATGAACATATTTTGTCAAAGAACATTCAAACAAAGAAAAAACGTTACATGTAACATGCAATATTTTAAATTACTAGACGTGCAATGGTTTTGGGCGTGTTAACGTAAAAAATGTATATAACCACTTAATAATTAAAGACTCTTACTACTAACTATTAGGGGACTGTTGGTATTGTACGTTGTTTGTTTGTTTTTTTTGTTTTGTTTTTTTTATAAAGGGTATTCTATTAAAATGCAGTGGAGGAATTTACAAAATGATCAAAATACAACATAAGAAACAACATAGGATGCTAAAATAGAGAATGGACAACAAATGTGCTTTAGAATAGATATTGTTCGTTTTAGAAACACAAAAAAAAAAGCAAATATGCTTAGTCTGCTTGTCTTACTCTTAGAGCAATTCTAACCATAACACCAAATTTAATGATGAAATCACACTAAATTTGATGTTTTGGTGTTCTAATTTTTTTCATCTTCAACCACAACATTAAATTTCACACCAAAATATATATTATTTATTATTATACTATTAAATTTAAAAGTATCTTTATTTTTAATAATTTGATAAATACTAATTACTCTTATAACTGATTAATTATAAAATAAATATAAAATTACAATCGGTAACTTTAATATGTTTTTAGGTTAATCAATCTGCGTATTAATTTAGATATTTTGTACAAACTAAAATTTCATATTAGTTATAATTAAAAATTTATATTATTCAAAATAAAAAGACATAAGAATATTGATTATATATTTTTTTAGTTGATAAACAATATTTTAATTATACATCTAAATTAAAAACATAAATAAAATATTATTATTTATTTAGTATTTTTGAACAGTATCACACTAAATATGTAGCTAACCAGGGACGATAAAAAAAGTAACACTATAAATTCGAATCGTTAATATTGAACAGTTTTACTACAGATTTCTCAATTATTTTAAAAGAATTAGTTCGAAATAGACGTTATATCAGCTATACCGTCCACATGCATGGGATGGGAAGCCTTGGCCCTCGCTGTCGCCAATAGTCGTTTTGCAATCGACGTTAAGTACGTTAAGGACATCACCAAAAACGCAATCAAAGCCATACCTTATTACGTTTGTTATGTACATATATACGTGTAGACGTACGTTAGAGATTACGTGTATTTATATATATTCAAATACAATACTCGGGTTCGAGTTCCAAGGTTGTATTATGGACAAACAAAATAATACTATAAATTTCACCGATACCTACGTACATACAATTTTTATGTAAGGTATCATTGACTGTATTAAGCAGATCCTGCATTGTCGCATATGTTGCAAACACATGGTCCATCGTTCCAACTGATTAAATGATATACGAATCTGTCAATATTGTCCACGTAGATTAATGCCGAAAAGTCTAATTAAGTCGCTACAGAAATGGAAATCACAAAAAAAAAAAAAAGGAAATCACACCGATATTCAGAGAAAGTTCACCATACAGATTAAACCAATAAATCACAGATTAGGAGATATTAAAAATTAATAAACTGAAACAAATTAAAAAAAAAACTCTCGATTTTTAAAAAACAATTTAAATGTTATGAGAAATAGGCAAAAATATATATATCGAAAAGGAGAATTTAGATAAAAAGTGATACAACAAAAAGAGAAAATAAATTAGGGTTAAGAGAGTGGGGGTGGTTTCCCGTGGCCATGCAAAGGTGTCAGCTTCGTGTCACAGTCTACGATGGACACCGACACACGAAACTCATGTGAACTGTTCTTTCTCTTTTCTTTTTTTTTTTCTTTTTTTCTTTTCACTTTCTCTTCTGTTCTCGAGAAATCAACCAAAATGGACAAAGGCAAAACAATGTTATTTCACTTCTTCTTTTATAGTATACTACATTATTATTTCGGTTTCTTTATTTTAGAAAAAAATGTATACAAAAGGACAAGAGATTTATTTAACAGATAAAGATTTTCACCTTGGACCAAAAAAACAGAGAATATTTTAAATAAAAAAATTTCACTATTTATCGTGCAACTTTGACTACGAAACAGGATGATGATGAATCCTAGGCTTTTTTCATTTTATTCAGATGTATTTATATATACTTTTCTCTATCTTATAATACATTTTATATCTTTGATTCTTACATTTCTTTGAAGACCGAAATGACTTTTAATTTAGACAAAAGTCGGTCGAGTATTACGTGAAAGACCGTTTTGATACGAAATACTTGGCACGAATAACAACAATTTGACAAATCAAGTACATTATATTATATGATATATTATATATATATATTGATTGATTTGTTTTCTTCGTCAAATTGACTGATTTGAATCAATGGACCGTTTTGGTAACGTATAATAAAAGCTGACCTATTAGACTTTGGTCGTGAAAGGTTTTGTCTTTAGATATAATGATTTTAGTTGTCTTCGGTGGTGGTGAACTTTATTCGTGCAATAATCGGGTGATCGGACAGACGCGCATTGAATGATTCCCACTTTCCCGGTTTAGTTTCTTTCGGTGTTAATATATTGAAATATGTTAAAAAGCAGAAATTGTTGGTAACGTATATATCTTTTCTCTGGACTAATTCTTGTTTCCAAGAGGCTTAAAGTATCGAGGCCACGACCTGTCACACACAACACAATATTCCATACTTCTGCATAAATTACGTAATCCTTTTTTTTTTTCTTTATCTGACTTATCTTCCTAGTTCCTACTCCCTCGTTTCCTTTTCCCAGTCCATTAAATCTACCTTTACTTGTTAACCATTTATTTATTAAATTATATTTCACTATAAAAATGTATCCCACTAGGAATTTCAAGAAAAATTCAAACCATTATACATCTTTTCATCCAACGTGCTTTGCCACGGCTGTGACTAGTTAGGGGCTATTTATCCTTTTATAAGTTCACCATTTAAGTTGAATTTTTCTTAAAAAGAAAACAATAACTTTTTTTAACTTCGTTTTTTTGGACCACCGTAAAACAACGGATTCTCTTTCTTTTGGATTCTGGAGTGGATTCCACTAAATACTGTTTGAGTTCCATTTTCTTTCTTACAACATTAAAATGTTTTATAACTCGTACAAAGTTAAATGTTATAAACTCATCCAATTTTTGACAAAATAAATTATAATATACTCTTATCCTTTTTTTTGTATTCTTTAGTTTTCTAATAAAAATTTCATGCTTCTTGATTCAACCATATGGTCACCATTTACAATTAAAAAAACTCCTTTCATCATATATTCTTCTATCATTTTCAGTACAGCAAACTATTTCTATTCAATAGCTGCCACGTACGACCACGATATTCAAATCTAAGTTGTAGAATATGACTCGGAAGAGGTTTGCTTCATATCAGTATTAAACCGAGACACTTGAATGAGAATTGAAGTTGGTTAAGCTTACGATTTAGAGAATTTTTGTTCGACCGAGTCAAAAAAAAAAAAAGATGGTTAAGTTGGGGTAATTTGGCCTCAACCAGTCAACCTGTTGGACTAATTTCTGTCGTAAAATATTTTAAAGAAAGATTTAATATGTTGGGTTAAGCCAATGCAGTCCTTTGCTATGCCTATGATTCGTAATGGGCCATAAATATGCTGCCAAAGAGAACCAAAAACATTTTTAGGATCACAGTGGGCTTTGGAGAATGAAAATTGTAATGGCCAATAAACCAATCAGTGAGTTCACTAATAAGGGCCCATTATTATCATGGCTTACTCGTCTGAATAATATATTTTACAGAATGATGATATAGAGTTTCAAATTTCCATAGCTGGCAATAATTTTATTTCTCTAAAATGTACTCATACAACATATATATATATATATATAAATTATAGTTTCGCTATTTAAGTTTTTATGAAATCTGCCCCACAGGGCCACAGGCTAGTGAATCAGTTAGGTATGGTTGCCCCGCGTTTAATATATATCCCTCGTTTTTGTTATTTGCTATGGACTTCATCAATCATCGTTATATTAAAATTAACTATATAAATTATTTTAAAAGAAGATGGGAAAATGAGGATATGGTTTTCGTAGTCTTATGTGTCGTGAGAAAGGAAATAAAACAATGTTTTCTTAGAGTTATTTATTTTAAAACCATAACAAAAAGATGATGTTGAGACAAATGTGTGTGTGCATAAACATGTCAAGAGTGGTCCACCATTACGTAACATAAGCAGTCCGTCAAAAGAGATTCCAACTTCCAATCCCAAATTAGTCGACAATTATGTAATTGTTTAGTCAGATTTGAAATAATTGCGAAAAGAGATATCTTAAAAATATTGTTTCGATCAATAGTAAGCATGCATTATATTACAAATGTCTATTTCATCTCTCTGTCAAATTTAATTATTGCTACACTGGAGGTGCATATATAACAATAGCGACCTACATAATTAGTCTTATTATTAGAAGACTCGTATAAATCCAATACTCTCACAAACACATATTGGCTTTTCTTGCTGTTCGAGAGTCAAACTCACACACGGCTCACAAAAGTCTGATAAGAAAATCAGCATATAAAACTAAATATATGGTCGAAAGCTAATTATAGAGTTTGGTTGGTCGTATTTCCAACCTCTTAAACTCATTTTGTATGTTGACCATAAAAAAATAAAAATGATATCATATATATCTCAAACCTTCCAACTTCACATCTAACTTTTTTTTGTTCTGCCAAACCAAAATAAAGAGGAAATCAAGAAAAGAAGAAAAAATGGGTGTTCTTGATCACGTCTCTGAATACTTCGATTGCTCCCATGGCAGCTCCAAGAGACACAGAAGTCTACAGGTAAAACTAATCCAATAGTTACATTCTTAACTGTAAATTTGTAATCACATCTTATTTTATTTTTACTATGTTGTGGTCGAAATTACTAGACGGTGGATGTGAGGGTTTTGATAGATTGTGAAGGATGCGAGAGGAAAGTGAGGAGAGCCTTAGAAGGAATGAAAGGAGTGAGAGATATAACCATCGAGCCAAAGGCTCAGAAAGTGACGGTGGTTGGGTACGTTGAGCCAAACAAAGTGGTGGCTCGTATCATTCACCGGACCGGTAAAAGAGCTGAGCTTTATCCTTTCGTTCCTTATGACGTTGTGGCTCATCCTTACGCGTCTGGTGTCTACGATAACAGAGCCCCCACTGGGTACGTTAGGAACAGTGAGTATGATCCACACGTGTCACGGCTCGCACGTGCTAGCTCTACTGAGGTTCGTTATACTACGGCTTTTAGCGACGAGAACGCCACCGGTTGTGTTGTTATGTGATATTTTTTTCTAAAGAATTTGAATTATTTTTTGCTGGGATTTGTGTTTTTGGGTGTTGATGTTGGTATGTGTAAAAGATAAGAACGAGTTAAAAAAATGTAAATTGTATGGTGATAATGTGGTATCATATGAATTGGTTACGTTTGGTATTTGGTAATGTTAAGCAAAAGAAAAATATGATAAGACATTATTGGAATCAGGTGACCAGATAGTGCGAATAATTTGATTGCTTGCGTTGCTCATTTAATTATTATCCATGATGAAGTGGAATTATTAGTTTAGTTGTCTCTAATAAAAGGAAGCATCTTTTGCTTATGCTACAATTACGAAATCAGAGAAAAAATGAGTAAAAACTTGGGAATCATTGGTTTAGCAAACCAAATAGTTAATTGTTGGTTTAGTCAGGAAAAATGTGTTCGTAGCTAAAATGAATCAGTAAATTAGGCTAGGCTTGGATTTGATTCCTAGCTTGCGTATATTAACAAATAAATTGCTACAGATGAATTTTCGTATCAACTGCATTGGCTGCAAAGGATGAAGATTCCAATTAATAATAACTTGCGTATATTAAAAGCAGTTGAAGATTCCAATTAATAACAAAGTCTAAATAGATGGTACAAAAATAAGTGGATCCAAAACAGCTACTTTATGAAAGAACGCCTAATACAAGAACATTGTTGAACACAGTAATATTTCATCATAGCTTCAGCTGATTATTTTCACGGCCTTGGAATTTGATGTAAAACTTTCGCTCCTTTGAAAGGGCCTGTGTGTGTTACAGAAAGCTATATAGAGTCAATGTTGTTTCACCTTTTTTTTTACTTTTGAATTTCTAATTTATAACTAAATATATTTTTTATTTTTTGTAAAAATATTTAAATAATGACTTATGTAAACCATTTTGATTTAACTAAGATTTTAATTTTATAAAATGTTTTTATTGCAAAAAAATATTTTACAAGTATTCTAAGTTAATGTAAAATTTAATACTAATAGAAAGCATACAAGCTTTCTTCTTCCTCCTCTCATTTTGGGCGGGAAACTGGACCAGAAAAACCTCAAGAGCAGAGAAAAGAGTGAGAAGGAGATAGAGAGATGGCGGCGGAAGAGGGTAAAGAGGATTCGGGATTCGATCAGGTGGAGGAAGAGTTCTCTGTGTGGAAGAGGAACACGCCATTTCTCTATGATCTTATGATCTCTCACCCTCTCGAATGGCCATCTCTCACTCTCCATTGGGTCCCTTCTACGCCGATTCCTTACTCCAAAGATCCTTACTTCGCCGTCCATAAGCTTATCCTCGGGACTCACACCTCCGGTGGTGCCCAGGATTTTCTAATGGTCGCCGATGTTGTTATTCCCACACCTGACGCTGAACCTGGACTAGGCGGAAAAGATCAAGATCCTATTGTCCCTAAGGTAATTGATTCCTAGAGGATTCTTCACCTTTTTTTATGAGGAATTTTATGTGTTTTGTTTTGCGCACACAATGTGTTCGACGAAAAGACTAGCTTAAAGTTGAGGACGGAATCAATAACTTTTCTGAGTATTTCGATTTTTTTATACTTTTCTCAAAAAGCTCGGTCTTGACTTTAGGAAATGCTATCGATGAGATTTCATGAAATCAGCTTTGATATGAAATTTGGATCTTTTTTTAGGCACTTGAAATCTGTCAAAACTATATACAGAAGCCGTTTTGATTGCTACTTTTCTGCATACAACAGATCATGACTACTAGAGACTGAGTTTCTGAAAAAAAAAAATTCCTTTACAGGTGGAGATTAAGCAGAAGATACGTGTTGATGGAGAAGTGAACAGAGCTAGGTGTATGCCACAAAAGCCGACTCTTGTGGGTGCTAAAACAAGTGGGTCTGAGGTGTTTCTCTTTGATTACGCCAGACACTCTGCAAAGCCCCAAACAAGTGAATGTGATCCTGATCTGAGGCTAATGGGACATGATCAAGAAGGTTATGGATTGGCTTGGAGCTCCTTCAAGGAAGGTTATCTTTTGAGTGGCTCACAAGATGAGAAAATCTGTCTCTGGGATGTTTCGGCTACTGCCACTGATAAGGTTATGAATCCAATGCATGTGTATGAGGTAAGTTGAGAGTAGCTTTGTTTTTCTCTTTCCTGAATCACAGAAGATTTGGGCTACTTGCAATCTGTTTTTATTCCTGAGACATTGTTTTAGGGACATCGAAGCTGCATCGAAGATGTAGCATGGCACATGAAGAATGAGAACATATTTGGATCTGCGGGTGATGATTGTCATTTGGTGATATGGGATTTACGGACAAACCAAATGCAACACCAAGTCAAAGTTCACGAGAGAGAGGTATGAACCATCTCTTAACTTTCTTGACTTATATCTAATCTGTGAATTAGAGGATAAACTACCAATGTTTGATTACGCAAGATATAAAGTTATGAGCGGAGAATTTCTCAGACATGCCAGCTTTGCGGTGGTAACATTTAAAGACTCTGCAGTTGACATTCTCCATGATAATTCTACTCTATCTTGTGTTTTGCAGATAAACTATCTTTCTTTCAATCCGTTTAATGAATGGGTATTAGCCACAGCTTCCTCAGACTCAACTGTTGCCTTGTTTGACCTCCGCAAGCTGACTGCGCCATTACATGTCCTGAGCAGACACGAGTATGCCTCTCCCAAATTTGCTCACTTTTTAAAAAAATTTCTATATCCCCAGCTTTTCCTATCTAAAGTTATTTGATCAAATGTTGAGAACTAAGGATTGGGAGGGTTTTGTTTCAGGGGAGAAGTTTTTCAAGTGGAGTGGGATCCCAACCATGAAACAGTGCTTGCATCTTCTGGCGAGGACGGAAGACTCATGGTCTGGGATATCAACAGGTACCATAATCGATAATTCCCTTTGCTTTTGATTCAAAACTGAAATTGGATTTAATTAATTAGTTTCAATTTGATGAATCGTTCAGGGTTGGGGATGAGCAGCTTGAAATAGAGTTGGATGCAGAAGATGGTCCACCTGAGTTGCTCTTCTCTCATGGTGGCCACAAGGCCAAGATATCAGACTTTGCATGGAACAAGGACGAGCCTTGGGTCATCTCAAGTGTAGCTGAAGACAACAGTCTCCAAATCTGGCAAATGGCGGAAAGTATCTACCACTACGATGATGAGGATGATGATGATGATGATTATGAAGGCAACCAAAATGCACAACATGCCAATGAAAATCAGAAATGATTCAAGTCTTTTTATGAATGATGACGACTCCTTATAACTGTTTTTAACGTGTTTGAGCCAATCTATATGAAACAAGTTTAGCGTGTTTTTAACGTGTTTGAGCCAACAAGTATGAAACAATCGTTTTTTCCAGGGTGTCTGCTAAGATTTCTGATTTTGATGGTTCATAAAACCAGCAGACCCTATTGCACAACCTGATCCTGAGATTGGTTCAAGTAAAATTACACTATAGATCCCCCACTGAAATCAACAACAGAGTTTGCTTTAAGGGCATACCTCGTTCTTCAACAAGCAGCATGATGCTTAATGGAAAGTCTAATTCTTGTCTTAATACCAAATTTGGATATTAATCAACAAGATTCAAGAACCCTTGAGTATATAAGGTAAGAGATCTCAGGAAGTGAATCATTTTTTTAACCCACCTGTCCAGAGATCTCACTAGGGCCGATGGGCCATCAAGGAAACTCCCCACCAACTCCTTAAAGCTGTAATTCAGCAGTTAAAAATTTTTCATGCATCTTATCAATAACTTATGTAGCCAAAACAATTGCTACTTGTCACAGAGCCAATATTCAATCAACTTCTTCTACATAAAGTTAAAAAGAAAAACAAATGGCAGGAACACACGGAAAATTTGAGCTTGTATTAACAATACCAATCTTCTAGTTTGGCAAGCTCAACAAGGAAATACAATGGAAAGAAAAGAGAGTCAGAGAACAAAAAGCAAAAATGATAACACAAAGGAACCTGAGCGAAGCTGATGCGGCAGCTGAACTCTACAACTTATTTGGAATACAATATCTGTGCTTGTGGAAATAGATGGTACAAGCTTGTTGATGCTTCAAACTGCTTTCGGTGCACGATGCCCACCTAAAATGAAGAGCAAAAAATATGATAAAGTCCATCAAGTGAATCAGTTTTCGGCAAACTAAAAGAGAATGTCATAAATTTGCTTCGTATTTAGAGCATTTAAACCACCTCCAAATTTTCACAGTTACCCCGGAAAATCTAAACTATTCAGCGGAGAGACCATAAGGTATAAAAGTGTCACTTTTTCTCTTATTAGTGGCAGATGCATTGGCATTGTTAATTGATCCGTTTCCAATGCCACTTAAGTTCTGATTAGCCAAGCATTGTAGCTGATCAAACTCACAACCACTTAACCCTTGGGCATTGATTGGTGCACCTTCTTGGCTATTCCCTCCAAACCCATCCTGAAGGCAATAAACTTCATCATCGCATTCAACATTACACGGATTCATCATGTGTGAGAAAGATGGAATATTTGCAGCCCTAGGTTTCTGATAAGGAAAAGATCCAATCTCCCCATCTATTCTTCCTCTTAAATCCACAAGCAAACACTTGAGCCTCGAGACCTCAGCTTCCAAGGTAGCCTGACTTTGCAACCTCTTCACCAGCTGCTGATTCACCGCCCTAAGCCTCGCAACCTCATCCTCCAACGAAGCAGCTTTAGCCTTCTTTTTCTCTCTATACTTTCTAACAGCTTCTCGATTACCCAAAGGTCGCTTTTCGCCTTTCTTCCCGCAGGACTCAGCTGTATCATCAGTGGAAACTTTTTCATCGCTCACATCAGGAAGAATCTTAGTGTGGACATGAAAACACGTGTGAGTATGAGTATTCTCTGGTCCCGTAGGGTTACAAGTGTGAGTGTGGGTACAAGCAGCGTTAGAATCCATCAAAAGCCCATCAAAGAAACTATCCATCGAACAATTGGTAGGTGGTAATTCACCCATGTCTGAACTCGAAAACAACTCCTGATTCGAGAAATCAAGCTCGCCGTCTTCCATTACTAAAACCCACCAACCACAAACAAAGTAACCTAACTCTTCTATTGACCTCACCAACCTCCAAAATCGATACTTTCTATTTACAATCTTGGCCGAATCAATCAAATCCCTATTTTTCATAACAATATGAGCAATTCAGCAACAGGCAACACTCAATTTCTGCAAAATTCAAATATACGATCATCTAATTGAGAAGAAAGCCGTACCTTTACAGCCGGATTAGCGAAGAGAGAAACCCTAAAGATTGAATTTTTAGAAGACTGATGAGAAAGAGAAGTTCGATAAAGGGGGAAACGGAGGCAGTTAATTTATAAAGGCGCAGAAACAGATGGGTGGCCGGAGAGAAAACATGGACGTATGATAACGAGTTCGAGTTAATTGCAGAGATTATTTTTATTTTTTATTTCACTTAATTAAATTTAATTATGTCATTTCAATATTTACGTAGCTGAACGTGATTGGAGCTCCGCATCGTTTATTAGTTTTATAATTAAGCAGACTCAAAACTTTGGATTATCACCTTAATAATATAAGCCTCACATGGATGTATAAACAAGTTACATGATTTGAAAAAAAACAAAAAAAAAACATTGACTTAACGGGAATAAGAAAGTTCAAACTTCAAACTATAATTTCTCAAGTACGGACGTGTATTTGTTTTTTTTTTCTCATTTTTGTTTCTTTAATTAATCCTGCCTGATTTTCAGAAGGACTTGGTTTTTGTTGGCTTATTTTAATTTGTCTTTAATTTTCTCATTCTTAAAAGAAAAGGTTACATTAGATTTATTTCTTTTATTTTTGTAAGATTATCTTCTATTTTGTTTGTCTAGTGATAAAAAAATATTCAACTCTAATTTCGAGTCCGGATATTGACCGGGAAATGTTGAAGTCCGTCTGTGAGAACGCTCGAATTAAATTTGCAAAAATAGGTAGTCTTGGATGATTAATGTGGTAGTGATGTGTTTATTATACCGGTTGACCTATTTTTTGTTGTTAAATCCGATTGACAATTTTAGATCATGAAGCGCATCAAATTCATATATATATATATATAATGTTTTTCCAAAACCAAAAATACTAAATTCGCAAGAAGAAGTTAAATATAGCTATTATTAGCATCTTTTCTGGGGTTAAATATTATTATTAGTAAGTTTATATCAAAGTGTTGTAAATTTTCCGATATTTATTGTTGTAATTCATATATATATATATATATAAGACACCAAGATTTCACGTCATTATAAGAAAACAAAGCTATCTTTTGTGATAAAAAAATCAAATAGATTGTTAATTAATCACCAGATCTACTTTATCTTTTATGATACAAGAAAAAGATAGTTAATCAATAAACACCATCTACTATCTGCAACTTGTTATTTTTCTCTCTCTTTTTTTTTTGTGCAAATTATTTTTCTCTCTTTTGGAAAGCTTTTCTTACTAAATAATTGGTTGATGTGAACATTAGTGATCGTGAAAGACATAGCTTTTTTTTAGGGTCCTTTGTACTTTATATATATGAAATTCTATTTCTTTTGGCTAGTGGGGTATTTTTTAATTAAGTTATTTGTTCGATATTCTCTATGTTTTTTTAATCCTTTCTCCGAGTCTCCGACCCTTTGAAATGAACTCGTTCTTTGTTACCTTCGGATACACGATGGTTATTAAAAACAAACAAAAAACTAAAAGTAGGGTGCGCTAAGCTAAGCTTGAAGTTTCCCGGATGAGGAAAAAAGGCTGTTGTTACTTTGCTCCATGCTGCTGATTGATGCAGATTCATCGTCTTCCACCTCAAGCATCGCAAGGCTTAAGTGTAATTCCGCGCTGGACTTCGGGTAAACCTCGTCATCGAAGCAATCTTCATTTTCTTCTTCTTCCATAATCCATTTTCCGACTTCGTTTTCATCTCTTAGTAGCCTCAGTATCTGAAGGAACATTAAAGATTAGTTCTTGACGAGGGACTTAGTTTTCTTGGAGAAGGAAACAAAAACTTACTTGTCTGATATTGGGACGATGTGTGGCTGATCTTGTCAGGCAATGTGAAGCAGCAAGTACCATTCTTTGAAACTGAGACTCGTCAGATATCTCTGTTACGTCTGAATCCAACATCCCTTTAGAATTTCCACTTTCAATCAAAGGCTTTGCCTACATTCCAAGGAATCTCTTTTTAGGGTTTCATTACGTGTTGCTTATGCTACAAGTAATAAACACGAAAAAGACTTACCCACATGATCAAACTCTCCTGCCCTCTTGGATTCTTAGGTGAAATGGGATTTCTTCCTGATATGAGTTCAAGGAGAACCACTCCAAAGGCGTAAACGTCGACTTTATCACTGACTTTTCCATACATGAAATACTCCGGCGCAAGGTATCCAAAGGTGCCCACCACATCAGCTTCTATCGAATATCGAGAAGATGTCGTAGGTCCCCACATTGACAGCCCAAAATCTGATAGCTGAGGTTGGAGCTCATCTGAGAGAAGAACGTTGGAAGTTTTGACATCTCTGTGAATCACTAGCTTAGAGCATTGGTTATGAAGATAATCTAACGCTTCTGCCAACCCAATAGCTATCTTGAATCTCTCTTCCCATGATAATACATGTTTTTCCTTTTTCTTACCTGCAGAATCACGCATCACACTTTATACCAAATTGATCATGGTCTTATATATATATATATATATATATGTGTGAAGTTGAGAATGGTGTGTTACCGTGAAGAGTTTCCTCTAAACTTCCTATAGATGAAAGATTGTAAACGGAGATAAGATCATTGTCTTGGACACAAACACCAACTAATGGTGAGATGTTTTGGTGACCCAAAGAAGAGATAATGTCGATTTCATGAACAAAATCTGTCATAGCTTCTTTAGATGATGATTTCAAGATTTTCACTGCAATGCATTTTTCATTTTCAAGAATCCCTCTGTACACTTCGTTGCATCCTCCTTTCCCAATCAGATTTTCTGTTATGTAAAACCAATGATCAAATCCAAATTCAGAAGGAGAGACAGAGAGATAAAAACAGAGTACCTTGAGAGAAATCTGATGTTGCTGTCTTAAGAACATTGTAGTTGAACCATTTGTTCTTGTCTCTTAGTATACCCTTAAGTTTTTTATATACAAAGCTTGTCTTATTGTTTAGATTCTGATGATTATTTGAAAACCGTTCAGGTAAACTCATGACCCAATTGACCACTGAAACTTTCCGAGTGTGCCAACGGTGAACTTGTGGTGTCCCTAAAGTTGCTCTTTTAAGAAAAGCCCAACCTGGTTTCTCGTCTAACAATATATCTATTGATGGAAGTGAAACTGATCTTCCTGAAATTTTCCTCTTTGCTTCACCCATCTTCAAGAGTTCTTCCCTTTTAACACTTGATTCATCATACTTACGTTCACTATTAGAAAGTTCAGAACTTGGCCTTAAATCTAGCTTATGAGCTACATGATTAAACAAAGCCATTGTTCTTAGAGATAGTTGGTGAACCGAACTTCCTTATCACACTTCTCTTTTAAGTTCAATCTGTTATCAAGAAAAAACAAAAATGTATGTCACCTTACCGGCCTTTGTCAAAATCTTGTATTTACTATTCAAAGCTGAAAGATCTAATGCGAGCATGATCGAAAAACATACCTTTATAGTAGAACTCAATCCACTATACAGTTTTAAGTAGCAATCCAGCGATGACACGCTCTGTAACCATTGTCACTCGAAATAAAATATACTAATCAGAGACATAAACAGGAACTTAATAATAATAAGAAGAAGAAAAGCTCACGGGAATTAGAAAAAACATGAAAGCAACAAAGCAATCTTGAACTTATCAAGAACCTATTTCTCACCAAGTTTCCTCCTCCGTTAAGATCCATGAAATCGTTAAAACAATCAGTTCTGGCGAATCTCGGTGATATATTTGAGCTAAATGCTCGTTTTTTCTGCATAAAAACAGAGCAATCAAACAAATAAAAACTCCATTGTAACAAGTGATTTGTATCATCAATTATGCAGAAAAAGACGTAGATTTAAAAGATAAACAATGAAGCATTACCGGACAAGATAGTGATACCAAAACTCGTTGTATGTATTATTAAATTTGGTCTTTAAATAATACGAATCGAAATTTGCCGCCATGTAGCATCAGCATTGTGTACCTGCTACGACTAAAAAACAAGATTGACCAAAAATTAACATTAAAACCAAAAATAAACAATATACATTGATTTTTCTCAGACGTAAATGTTGATCTTCTTCTATCATCTTATGGGTATATCATAGAAAGATGATTGAATTTGTTGATTACTAAGTTTATTATCAAACACAAACCTACCAGATCAACAACGTTACGAACAAAAGTGAGAAAGATAGTGTCGGCGAGAGAAAGAGAGAGTTTGGGGAAGAGGAGTAACCAAACAGAGAGAGACGCGACAATGACTAGTTTTGGTTTTACTGATTTTATGTTCGTTAATAATAATAAAAAAAATTATAAGGAAAAAAAAGAATTAGTTAGAAGAAACCGGCAAAATAAGCGGGAAACCCTCAATATCCGGTGAGTCAAAGGGGAGTTATGAGTGTGTGACCACCGGCTATAACGGGTTAAGCGTAACGAACACGCCTCGACTCAAGCCTTGAAGGCTTCCTCCTACGTACGGCAATGGCTCGAGAATTTAATGATCAAATTAAGTCCGTGCACACAACGTACTTTTGGTTTTTCATTATTTTAAATGCAAAATGTAATAGTCTTTTATTAAAGCTAGGGAAGAATTTTATAAATCTCATTAAAAATCTCATGTAGTGTACAAGATGATTTGGAAGTCTTGACGCATATAGAAAACTTATTCTGATGTTTAGTTGATTAGTAAATTCAACTCTTTTGGAATTCTAGATGTGTTTCCGTAATCTGTTTGGATAACTATGGATCACTCTGAATTCTGATGATGTGAGTTTGAACTACTAATTCTTGAAAATTCTGTTTGTTATTATTATTCATAATCAACTTTAGTGAGAAAATGCCGTAAAAGAAAAACAGAGAAATTATGTCATGGAGAGAAGTTGGTGACTACGTAAATAGATTATATTCGTTATTGTGATTAAAAGGATTTTTAGGTGAATATTAGTTCACTAAAACGTCTTGACACGTGGGTCTAAATCGAGAGGCAGTTACCGCAAAGAAAGAGATTGATCAACAAACGAGATTCGTTTAATAATGATGAGAAGACAAGCTTATGAATGATGACCGTAAGATTGAATAAATTAACTCAATAATTCTATCTCCAAGGGAGAAAACATTTAGTCAACAACGAAAATAAGTTATCAAATTGGATGAAAATCAAAAGTTGTTATTTTCACGAGTCATATAAGTATAATCAGTCATCTTTATATAGTTTTAGATATTATTATAATTCATGCATCACGGTGTAGGCCAAATCTCGGTGGTGTCCCCAAAGTGAATGGATGTATGCTTTTTCTTTCTTTTTGGTCAGATTTGAGATCAACCATCAATATGATATTTTTGACGATTTCATTAAACAAAATTCTCTCTTAAAATTATAAATCGTAGTAAACAAAAGTTACATTAAATCCGAAACACTCATTTTGTAACCTATTCAACTAATCATACTTCAATCAATCTCTACAAATAAGGGTTACTTCATCTAGCTTGCATTATATAAGAAATTATTGGATAATCTCTAAAACAATTCGTGGGAGTCTAGGAAACAAATAAAGCAAGAATCCGTTGTATATTTACAAATCAAAGTGCAAATACGAATACAAATACTTGGTTACCACTAGTTCTTCTGACTTTGTCAATTTCAGACTACAAACAACAGATTCTGGAATCCTTGGGGAGAAGATTCTCCTGTTGATTCCTTTCTTCTTGTTGAAAATTGACACCATTCACTCACTCTTCTTCTTCCTTCCTCTTTGATCACAATATAGAACAACCTTTTTGAGATTTTCTCTTCTTCCTCTTCTTGTTTTTTGGTGGCTGGAGAACTACCTTGATAGCCGCATCAAACACCGCTTTTACATTCTGTTGAAACGATTATCGATATGAGAAAATCATCAGCGGATTCAATCGGCGGGTTCAGATTAGATAAAGATATTTAATCCCAAGTTACCTGTTGAGTTTTTGCACTGCATTCGATATAAGCAGGTGCCCCAATCAGTTTCTTTAGTTCTTCACCCTATTATTGATACCATCCAAAAATGAATCATGTTGCATTTTACCACAGTTAGAATCACATGAGAAGAGTACGAGAAAAAGGTACCTGGGCGGTAGAGATAGGCACAGCACCAGGGTGCTCGACAAAGAATTGCTTATCATCTCGAAGATCTGAAAGAGAATCAGTCCTCAAAGTATCAGAAAAGTTCCCAGAACAGACTAAAAATGGTAATGGGAGTGATTAAGAGTTAAGAATTGAAAAGAAACGAACCAAGCTTTGTTCCAACGAGGATGATGGGAACACCAGGAGCATAATGTCTCAGTTCAGGAACCCACTGAGAATCAAAAGCAACAAAACCAAATGAGAATTGGACAAAATAGGAAAGAAGATTCAGGGGAAGATTCAGGGGACGAGACAAAGATTAAACCTTTTTAGAAACGTTTTCATAGCTAGCTTTGCTGACGAGAGAGAATGCAAGTAAGAAGACATCTGCGCCACGATAACTCAAAGGTCTTAGTCTATTGTAGTCCTCTTGTCCTGTTTTACATCAAGTCAATAAACACAAATGACTTTCCGGAATGTAAAAGAGATTCAAAAGACAAAGAAAGAAGATTGTAAATCCAAAGGTAACAACTTGCCTGCAGTATCCCACAATCCCAAGTTGATAGTGTTCCCATCCACAATCACATTAGCACTGAAATTATCGAACACAGTTGGCACATAATCCTGTCACATCCAAATTCCACTCTTAACATTAGCCATAAAATGTCACTTAA
Source organism: Cardamine occulta (assembly GCA_028015245.1). Taxonomy (NCBI): domain Eukaryota; kingdom Viridiplantae; phylum Streptophyta; class Magnoliopsida; order Brassicales; family Brassicaceae; genus Cardamine; species Cardamine occulta. The sequence goes on along the minus strand of CM051389.1, from coordinate 18,256,678 downwards.
ATGATCCTAAAGCAGAGTCGGTAAGACCAACATATTCCAGAGAAATGGTATATGAAACTGAGACTACCCAAATCTTAAAGATCACTACAGTACAATCACTGAGATAGCAGAAAGAACAAGCCTTTAAGAAAACCCAGCATTTACTTAAGACCATGAAATCATTTAAGCACACAACAGCAACCATAAGCACCACCCAACAACAAATCCAAGCTAAATTAGACACAAGATCTTTGGCAAAGGAATACAAATCGCAGTAAAGAAGAGAACTTTAAGCTGACCGTAGGGAAAGTGTTGCTAGTGTAGGAAATGAGAAGACAAGTCTTTCCGACAGCGCCGTCGCCGACAGTAACACACTTGATAAACCTTGAAGCACTCATCCTTTCTCTCTCTGCTTCTTCAAACTTCAAACCCTAATTTCTAACGAATTGGGGATTTTGGTAAATAGAGCGAGAGAGAGAGACAGTGAGGTTCTTAAAGAGGAAGAAGACAAAGAAATAGCTGCTTAAAGTGTCTCCCAGACTAGAGTTTCTAATTTTTCCTACTCTCCCCTCACATGCACTTCAATTTCTTGGTCTCTCTTCTTCTTCTTCCTTTTTTTTTTCTTCTTTTTTTACTTTAAAAATAAAAAATAAATAGTATATGTATATATATATTTTTTGTACTTCTTTTATTAGAGTATGAATTGTAACAATTAGAGTTCAGTTTTTTTTTTTAATAGCCTTTTAAAGTATGCAGGTTATACTATAAGTTAAACTAGCCATATTTATATTATCAATATAATAAAACTATACAAACTTATAATATTATTCTATACCTATATAATTACGCTATGTTTTAAAAATCTCCGCCTACCTCCGACATTCCTAAATCCACTGCCATCCGACTAGGCCTAATCGCCTGCACCTTGCCAGATAATTTTCTTTTTTGTTATTCAGACATTTATATTAGAAGTTTTTGTTATATTTTACAATAACTTATGTTCAAAATTTTAATGAAAATCATAAAATTTTGTCTTAAAAATACGTTTTTATATGCTTACTGCAATTTTAGAAAACATTATTATAGAAAAATTTAATTATAATGGATTAATATATTTAAAAACATTAAAATAGTTTTAAAATCCTAAAACTAATCTCCGATTAATTCCTGTTTAATCTCTGATTTATTGATTAGGCGTTAAGTCCACCCTTACCGCCCGACTAGCGCCTAGCAATTTTTGGAACATGGGAATTACGAACTCCCTACAAAATGTTAGTGTATGAAAACCTCATAGTTAGTTAACTAACCAGTTCTGTGAAATCGTGTTATAAAATATCTAATATGATTGTAGTGTTATTCCTTTTTCAACCACCTATGACCTATGCATACATTTTCTTCTGTTTTAATGTTAATGGTAAAGATTTATCAAGGTATATTGAAATAGAATTTTTTTTGTTTCGACGTCTATCACGGTATATTGAAACAGATATTAGAAATTTAGAAATATGTGTTTTACCAACTTCTCTAAAAATAAACTTAGAGACACTAAAAATGTACACTTAAGTCATAAAAAATTTTAACCGATCACGATAAGCAACTTTTTGAACCTGGCTAGTTAGAGCATATCCAATGGTAAAATCTCTCATGAGTTCTTACTAATATTTTAATTCTAAATTTTAAGAACCTCATGTTAAGGATTCCTAAAATGGTTATTAAATAAGAACTTTTAGATACTCTCTCTTTTCATGCTAAGAACCCTTCTATTATTTATTATTATTTGTTATTATAAAATTTTAAAAACCCCTCCTCTAATAATCTCCATTGGAGATGGTCTTAGATCTGTTAAAAGCACTGATTTAACGAGAATACGTTGTAGGAAGGAAAAAATGCTAATTTGTTATGTATTTGTCCATCATAGGCGAAGATTAAGAGGGTATAACAAACTTTTAAAAATAGCAAAAACAAATCAAATCAAAACAAAATCAAAATGAAAAAAGAGAGAGAGTTTCAAAGTTACAACGGTAGATTCTATTTCAGACGCGTAAATTTCTCTGGAACTGAGTGCGAAACATTCTCTTATATCATTGTCTTTTTCAGATCTTGATATTTGAGCTCTCCTTGTTTTTTATTCCTCCGACAAGGACGAGGTTCCAAAAGAACTTAGCTTCTTGTTCTACAACACGAGCAAACAAATTATTAATTCAAGAAGATAAAGAAGAGAGTCAAATGAGAAAACATTCTCTTGATCGATGGCTTTTAGCGGCCGTCCTTGTGGTTCTCCTCTCCTCTTCTTCCTCATTCGCAACCAAAGAGGACGTGAAGAAGAAGAATAACAAAGATGTGACTTATGATGGAACATCTTTGATAATCGATGGCAAAAGAGAACTTCTTTACTCTGGCTCTATTCATTATCCTCGAAGCACTCCTGAAGTATTTATTGAATCATATAATTTTTTTTTGAAAGTTTTTTTGTTTTGTGTTTGTATTAATATTGAGATTATTATGTGATTTGGGGTTGTTTTAATTAGATGTGGCCAAGTATCATCAAGAGAGCGAAACAAGGCGGTTTGAACACGATTCAAACTTACACTTTTTGGAACGTACATGAGCCTCAACAAGGGAAGGTAACTAAAACACAAATCAATCTATGAAATATATAAAACATATATAGATGAATTTTTGGGGTTCTTATTATCTTTTTTCTGTTTCTTTTTATTAGTTCAACTTTTCGGGACGAGCTGACTTGGTGAAGTTCATAAAGTTGATTCAAAAGAATGGCATGTATGTAACCTTGAGGCTTGGACCATTTATCCAAGCTGAATGGACTCACGGGTAATAATTCATCAATTGCTTCTTATAGTTTTGATTTCTCATTTCTTGAATTCTTCCCTTAATATTTTACGTGATATCTTTTTATATCAGAGGACTTCCTTATTGGCTTAGAGAAGTTCCTGGGATTTTCTTCCGTACAGACAATAAACCATTCAAGGTATATATATATATATATATATATAAATAAATGTCAAAATGGTTATGTGTTTTGTTACACACTTACAATCAAATCATATTAAAAGATGTGACCAAAAAAAAAAACCATTGCAGGAACATACAGAAAGATACGTACGGATGATTCTTGACAAAATGAAGGAGGAAAAATTGTTTGCTTCACAAGGAGGCCCCATTATATTAGGACAGGTGACATAAAAAAAAAAAAAAAAAAAAACCTATGAATTGAAAATTTGTTATAAAATGATGATTTTGCAATGAATATAAATATGAATACTGCAGATAGAGAACGAATATAGCGCGGTTCAACGTGCATATAAACAAGATGGAATAAACTACATTAAATGGGCGTCTAAATTGGTGGGCTCGATGAATCTCGGGATCCCATGGGTTATGTGCAAGCAGAACGACGCTCCTGATCCTATGGTAAAGTTCTTTTTCAACATTGTGTTTTGTCTAATCTTGAAAGATTTGAAAACGTTTTAAGAATATTGATGCTGAAACAGATCAATGCTTGTAACGGACGACATTGCGGTGATACTTTCCCCGGTCCAAACAAAGAAAACAAACCGTCTTTATGGACTGAGAATTGGACTACTCAGTGAGTCTTTTTTTTTTTGGTTATTCTTGACTTAGAAATGTAAAAACTTGAGATTCATTTATGCAAGTGTTAAAGATATTTCGAATTTCTTTAATAGATTCCGCGTGTTTGGTGATCCACCAACTCAAAGATCTGTAGAAGATATCGCTTACGCAGTTACTCGATTCTTCTCCAAGAACGGAAGCCATGTGAATTACTACATGGTATAATGTCTCGTTCGACTAAATCATCTTTGGAAATATTGCAAAACTGAATGTCCAAATTTTCAAAATGGGGCTATGTTATGTTGTAATCTTGTAGTATCATGGAGGAACTAACTTTGGAAGAACCTCTGCACATTATGTAACCACTCGATACTACGATGATGCACCTCTTGATGAATTTGGTTTAGAGAAAGAGCCTAAGTATGGTCACCTTAAGAATCTTCATAATGCTCTTAACCTCTGTAAGAAGCCTCTTCTTTGGGGTCAGCCTAAAACTGAGAAACCTGGAAAAGATACAGAGGTACTATCATATATGTACAGATTAGGAAAAAAACTTATTCTAATTTGTTCCAAAATATTTTTAAAAAGGATTCAACTTTTTTCCACAGATTCGATACTACCAACAACCTGGAACAAAATCTTGCGCAGCTTTCTTGGCTAATAACAATACTGAAGCTGCAGAAACCATCAAATTCAAGGGGAGAGAATACGTGATAGCGCCTCGTTCCATTAGTATTCTTCCAGATTGTAAAACTGTTGTTTACAACACTGCACAGGTGAAGAGAACATTAAATTCCGGTTTATTCGAGCCAGAAAACAGAATTTTTAACACGTTTTTGTTTGTTTGGATTGGACCAGATTGTTTCTCAACACACTAAAAGGAACTTTATGAAGTCTAAAAAGGCTAACAAGAAGTTTGATTTCAAAGTGTTCACTGAGACATTGCCTTGTAAACTCGAAGGTGACTCTTACATACCCGTTGAGCTTTATGGTTTGACCAAGGACAAGTCAGACTATGGATGGTACACAACAAGGTAACGACTCTATTTTCATGTGATTGTATATCAAATATAAAAGAAGAGAATCTTGATGTTTACTTTTGCTTTGCAGCTTCAAGATTCATAAGAATAACTTGCCTACGAAGAAAGAAGTTAAGACTTTGTTGAGGATTGCTAGTCTTGGACATGCGTTGCACGCTTGGCTTAACGGAGAATACCTTGGTAAGAGTTGTGCAAGAATGATCTGCAAATATAAACAATGAGCTATAATAATGATATCTTCTTACCAGGAAATGGACATGGAAGCCATGACGAGAAGAGCTTTGTCTTCCAGAAGCCAGTTACACTTAAAATAGGAGAGAATCATCTTGTTATGCTTGGTGTTGTTACAGGGCTCCCAGTACGTAGCAAAACAATATTCATAATCTGAGTTTTGGATCTATGTTTCATAAATGTTAGGATTTTTATTTTTGTTTTATAGGATAGTGGATCTTACATGGAGCATAGATACACTGGTCCTCGTAGTGTTTCCATCTTAGGATTGAGTTCTGGAACACTTGATCTCACTGAAACTAGCAAATGGGGGAACAAGGTTTGAAATCAATCTCTTGATGACTCTGTAATTGATTCACAACATTGAGTGTATATCTCCTTGATTTGACCCCGTTTCTCGATCTTTAGCTCGGTATGGAAGGCGAAAGACTAGACATCCACACTGAAAAAGGTTCACAGAAGGTACAATGGCAAAAATTCACGGGGAAAGCACCAGGACTTACATGGTACCAGGTATCCCAAAAAAAAAAAAAAAATTCAGACTCTAGACATTTTCTAATCATCTCCAAACACATTCTAACGAATGTGAAACATTGCAGACATACTTCGATGCACCAGAGAGCCAAAGCGCAGCGGCGGTTCGCATGAACGGAATGGGTAAAGGGTTGATTTGGGTGAACGGAGAAGGCGTGGGAAGATATTGGCAATCGTTCTTGTCTCCATTAGGTCAACCTACACAAATAGAATATCACATCCCTAGATCTTTCTTGAAGCTCAAGAAAAATCTTCTTGTTATATTCGAGGAAGAGCCTAATGTGAAGCCTGAGCTTATAGACTTTGTCATTGTCAACAGAGACACTGTTTGCTCTTACGTCGGAGAAAATTACACTCCAAGTGTTAGACATTGGACTAGAAAGCAAGATCAGATCCAAGCCATTACAGATAACGTGAGTCTTACGGCTACTCTTAAATGCTCAGGCACTAAAAAGATCGAAGCCGTTGAGTTTGCTAGCTTCGGAAACCCTTTTGGTGTTTGTGGAAACTTCACACTTGGTACTTGTAATGCTCCTGTTTCAAAGCAAGTCGTCGAGAAGGTAAAGATCATATTTAATTTGTTTCTTCTTTATTGTATAATGTGTAGCATAGACTAACCAACCTCCAAAAAAAAAAACTGTTGCAGCATTGTTTGGGGAAAGCAGAGTGTGTGATTCCCGTGAACAAGAGCACTTTCCAACAAGACAAAAAAGATTCATGCAAGAACGTTGTGAAGACACTTGCCGTACAAGTCAAGTGTGGTCGTGCCAAGAAGAACTGAGGGAATATATCATCACTATAATTATGGTTCATGTTCTGTGTTTAGTAGACCAATTTAAAGTGGCATCGATTTTTGTCGTTCTGTTTGTACTTCATTTCTTAAATCAAACGCTAATTCACGAGTAAAATATTCAAATATGATCCGATCCAGAAACAACTACATAAGCAAAAACCAAAACAAATAAAGATAAACATGCACGCCGTTTTAATAAATACCGTAGAGACACGCGTGCCGTTTGTATTGAACAAAAATGACATGCAAGGCACGTGCGAACAAGCGTAATCTAATAAGCCAATGAGGTCCACCGAAGGGTGTGGCTGAGGAAAACAGCAGATAACTGATTCCGACCCATCAAATCCTTTTGTTTTTCCATTGGGTGGTTTATCTCTTTGGCCCAAACTTCAGTGTAACAAATAATAATAAATCTTCACCTCTTAGACCATTTTCTTATTCATCGCTCTCTCTCTCCTTGACCAATCTCAAACGAGTAAGAAGCTATGGCGGCACCGATTGTTGACGCGGAGTACTTGAAACAGATCACCAAGGCTCGCCGTGACCTCCGCTCTCTCATCGCGACCAAGAGCTGTGCTCCGATCATGCTCCGATTGGCGTAAATTTCGATTTCTATGGTTTTGTTTTCGCTTCTACTATAGTTAGGTTGTGAAAATCGCTCGATCTTTGTATGTTTTTCAACTGTTGAAATGTTGTCTCATCTGGTTTTGTGAAGATGGCACGACGCTGGAACCTATGATGCTCAATCGAAGACTGGTGGACCTAATGGCTCTATCAGGAACGAAGAGGAGTACACTCATGGTGCTAATAGTGGTTTGAAAACCGCTATCGATCTCTGTGGTGTGTTATTCCTTTTTTCCCTTGCTTCTTGGATTTAGGATTTTGATTTAGTGGTTATAGATTTGATTTAGGAGAAAACATTAAAGAAGAAGGAGAAAACAGGTAGAAATCTACTCTCTATGTTTCATCACATTACAAACTCATTCATTTATATCTTTACATGTTACTTATTTGTCCCTTTTAACCAATATGGAAGGTCACGAACCATTTCCATATTGCTGCCAAATCTATACCCAACCACTACCCAAAATTTAAATTCACTTTCCCTCAAAACCAACTTTGTTTGTGCCTTCTAGATTAATCCTCCTCAATAAAATTCTTTGAATTTGTATAGTCTATGAGCTATGAGCACCGGCTTTACATCTTTTAAATTAGGTCCAGTGTAATTGTGTAAATGCTGGTAGCTTTAAATGTGTAACTTCATCAGTTAAGTGTTAAAAGAGTATTTAATCATAGATGTTACTTGTTATCCTTAATAAATGTACGAAAATCAAGTGTTATTTATCTATTACCTAAATACACAAGATGACAAAATATATATATATATATATATATATATATCTAAACACTCAATTTTTGCTGGTACAAAAATACCAATTATATTACAATAGGCGTAGTACTATCCATCCACCCAGAGATCCACCCAGAGGAGTAAGTTAGGGAACAATTAAATCTGAACACCAACGAGGCAACGACAGAAAATGGCTAAATTAGCTTGTTGTGGACCATTTTTTTTTTTTTTGTCAACGCTTGGTATGGACCTAAGTCTGAAACTTGTTTGTTAATAAATAAAAGAAAAACCTAACTTAATATGTTCATCTTTTGTTAAAAATCCTAACCAACATTTTAATAGATACTGATTTGACTATACTAGTTTCGATGCTCTTTACTACTTCCTTGCTAAACTCACAATTAGGCCTGGGCAAAATATCCGATATCCGAAAACCAATCCGAATCCGATCCGAAAAATCCGGATCCGAATCCGAACCGAATGGATTCAAAATCCGAATGGATTCAAAATTTCTCTACCCGAATAATCCGAATCCGAACCGAACCGAATCCGAATCCAATCGATATCCGAAATAAATCCGAAATAATCCGATATTAACTATACAATATATATATATACTTATATAGTTTATATATATTTTACAGTTATATACACTCATATAGTCATATTTCCTTATCGAGATCTCAATTTTCCTTTTCTTTTTTGATTATACATCCTATTTTCGATTCATATTCGGGTTTTTTGGATTTTTCGGATCTTAGATACAAATCCAAAATAACCGAATATATGTTGGGTTTTATAAAAAAAAAATGAAATCCGAATCCGAATCCGATTAAATCCGATCCGATCCGAAACCCTATTATAATCCGAACGGATTCTAAATTTCCCTATCCGAAAAATCCGAAATCCGAAAAATCCGATCCGATCCGATCCGAAAATCCGAATGCCCAGGCCTACTCACAATGACAAATACTATTTTCTCATTATTGTAGCATAAATTTTTATTATTTGAATTAAATTCGATGTTGTACATCATACTTTGTACTTCAATTTAAAATGATTTTTTTTTCTATTTTTTTTGTAACTAGATAAGTATCTTGAACCAAAGTTTATACTAATGTACGAGAGTCATATATTTATATTTACCATTTAGTACAATCATAATGGTCAATTATGATTAAGAAATGTAATGTTGGTAAAAATAAAGTATGACTAAACTTAGTAAAATTTGAAATATTCTTTAAGAAAATGTAAAATATAACTCATAGTCATAATATTAAATTACAAAAAAATGCATGTCGCCATTCCAAAACTCGAACGTGTTTAAATGTACATTGTATCATAATTATGGTTTCACACCTACTAAGCTAAGTACAGCTAGACTCAGCTTTGAAAATAGCTTACCGTTTCCCATTGAGATAGTGAAGAAGATCGTGTGAATATTGCGGTTTATAGTTTTGATAAAAAAAAAACAAAAATAAACAAATAGTAGAATTTAATTCATAGAAAATAGAAATCAGAAAAGGGATTCCACTAGCCACCCACACCTTCAAACGTGTCTTACCAACTCTCTTCTAGAAACAAATTAGGCTTCACCTTCCTCCTCCAACCTCTCTCTCTATCTCTCTCAAACATCTCTCCATAAAACCCTAATTTTCATCTTCACAAGAATCAGAATCAGAATCAGAAGAACAAGAAGATGGGGAGGTCTCCTTGCTGCGAGAAGGACCACACCAACAAAGGCGCTTGGACTAAGGAAGAAGATGATAAGCTCATATCTTACATCAAATCTCATGGTGAAGGTTGTTGGCGTTCTCTTCCTAGATCCGCTGGTCTTCAACGGTGCGGCAAAAGCTGTCGTCTCCGGTGGATTAACTACCTCCGGCCTGATCTCAAGAGGGGTAACTTCACTCTCGATGAAGACGATCTTATCATCAAACTCCATAGTCTTCTTGGCAACAAGTGAGTCACTTACACAAACTCTTCAATAAATCCTCTGTTTTTTTTCTTCTTCATATGCTCTGTTTCTTATACTCTGTTATTTATTTTTCAGGTGGTCTCTTATTGCGACGAGATTACCGGGAAGAACAGATAACGAGATTAAGAATTACTGGAATACACATGTTAAGAGAAAGCTATTAAGAAGAGGAATTGATCCTGCGACTCATCGACCGATCAACGAGACCAAAGCTCCTCGAGATTCGCCTGAATCTGGAAAAACAGAGGACCCCTTTGTCAAGCTTTTTTCTTTCGGTCCTCTGTTGGAGAAAAAGGAAAGTTTTAGGGACGAGAGAAAACAAAGTGGGCTGATTTGTAAAAAAGAGAGAGTTGAGTACTCAGTTGTTGAAGAAAGATGTTTTGATTTGAATCTTGAGCTTAGAATTAGCCCGCCATGGCAAGATCAGCTCCATGATGAGACGAACATGCGTTTCCATAGAGAGAAGCATCTGTGCACTGCATGCCGTTTTGGATTGGGGAACGGCAAGGAGTGTAGCTGTGATAATGTGAAATGTCAAACAGTGGACAGTAGTAGCAGCAGTTATTCTTCAAGCGACATTAGTAGTGGCATTGGTTATGACTTCCTGGGTTTAAACACTAGGGTTTTGGATTTTAGTACTTTGGAAATGAAATGAAATATATTAAGAAAATCATATATAGCTGTGACATTAACTGACTCTATCTTTTGTCAGTTTCATTTCACATTTAATTTCTTATGTTTAATTTAGGTATATATATCATCATAACTATTTCCTGAAGTCAAGTTAATCAATAGAGGAGATTTTAGAGTAAATATTTGCCTTAGTTAAATACAATTTCTTCCATGGTTCTCAACTTCATCACTAAGTTTTCTTCTAGTTTTTTTTTTTTTATTATTACTTATATCATAGTTGTTTGCAGTTGGTATCTACAATATCTGATAATCTGTTAGGAGATGTAAAAAACTTCGAGCTTCTACAAGACATACATTGATATGCAAAAATCGATTTTTTGCTCAAAATGCTTTTGGAGTAACTAGGACAATGTTTTTAATAATATAATATATTAATAACCAACCCGGGAATTAATGTGGTTTACATGGAACCCGAACTAGGGACAATGTTAACCCAACCCATGCTTGAAAATTATCGATGGTTATTCACAAGATAATTGACATATCAATGAAGTGGATAAGCTGTGTAAGGATAAGAAGACTGAGAACGATTGGAAGGGACAATTAGAATCATACATGTTTCTATTCATTGCAAGTTTGCTACCTTTTGACATATTTCGTTTGATTTTTTTTTATGACTAATACAAAACATACAATGTGTTGGTAAAATGTCTTTATCAAATGAATGTTTGTTCACTCGATTTAGCTAAATATAATTTTTTTTGAGGTAAAGAAAATAGAACTTAACAAAAGTCACAAACCTTATTTCCAAAACTGTACAGATATTTCAAAGAAATTAACTACTGTGGTTTTGATTTTTTCAAAGATTTTTCGACGTTTTAATTTGCTTAAAGTAAAAATAGACATCAACCTAAAACTTTTGTGGTTTTAGTTTGTGTCCGGCTAGTGAGTATGATGATTCTACATGTTTTAAGTATACTGTTTAAGATATGTTAAAGATCGAACGATATCAAAATAGAAATTTAAGAGTTCTGTCGATTTTGACCTCTGGTTAAATAATGAACGAGTACTACTATTTGGGGCGCATAAATACACCACAAGGCACAAGTCAATGTATAAGACTTCTTAATTCATTATTTTAACAAAAGAAAGAAAAAAAATCATTTAAAGACATCAAGTTTATTCATCTCTTACCTAAAATACATTAAACATCTCTCCAAAAGTTTTTAGCCACAATCCAAAACTTATTAAAGAACAACAAGACAGAGATCAATAATATAATCTTCCATCACATTCTTCCCTTACCAAAAAAAAACATAAAGATCAATATGTCAGAAGATAGAACTCAAAAAGAATAAAACAAATCATACAAGTTGATGGTTGACCTCTATATGACAATCAAAAATGTCTCTAAGGATATAGCAATATACAACAACAACAAATCAAACTAAAAGTTTGATTTTCAAGAGATCTCTTGAAGAAAAAAAGTACAAATGAAAAACCGTATGTAATGTAAAAAAATAAACCTTGTGTAAAATTATAGTTTAAACTTTAAAGAAACAAAAACTCTACGTACATCACGGATAGTCGGATACTCATCTTTTATAAATTTAACTAGTGTAAAAAGTAGATCTTAAAGTTAGGTTGAATCCTTTAAAGAGTCAAAAATAAGTCTAATACACATTATACAGCTTATACCTTGGTCCTTGGCTCCCGAAGGATTATAGGTCAAACCTTCGATTGGTCCAAGTGCCAAATGAAAGATTTTGACCATGTTATACACTCATACACATAATTCAATTCAGCCTACCAAAATAAATGGCCTACTAAGATATACAAAAGATACACGAGTAGCCCAATGCTCCTATGGGCTTGTTTTTTAATGGGGATTTCCCAGTGGGTTCTTGGTCATTAATATGTGAGCGCCTCTAATCCTATATCTCTGACTACGATCTGAGTAAAAAGTTAAATAATGTTATCACACTTATTAGAAGCTGAATTATAGCCGTTGTATTTCATAATCGACGAATATAGTAATATTGAGGATCAGAAAAGTATCTGCTGCGTTGCTTTATTGTCCAATTGCAGCGACTCAGATTCTCTCATCAAGTCCGCTCCTTGACCAGAATAAATAAATAAATTGTAGTATAAAATATGAAAATAAACAATTCAAAATACTTAAAAGTCTACTAAATGCTAGTAGTATATGTAGACCAAATCGATGGTTGCAACCTGTTGATATATGATCAGATTGATTTTCGAGAGAAAAGTGAACCGTTGGATCGTATTACAGTTACGATGATCTCACCAAGGAAAAAAGTGACTTCCGCAGTTCCGATGTTACTTTTGTCAAACCAAAATATATAAAATGAGAAAAATACATTGAATCCTACAAAGAAATCGACTCATTTTCGCAGTATCTTAATAAAAAACACTGTCGTCTCATTAATGTCATTGTCCAGTGTCCACAAAACCATATCTCATTTGTTAAAGAAGGTGATTGAAAGGATTTAAACTAAAGATTAGTACTGCATCACAAACAATTACTAAAATAATGAAACAACGTACACATGAAATTTGTTTTTTTTTTCATCTATTTCTATCTAATGTTCATTACACATGAAATTCATCAAAATTGAATTTTATTGCCCATAATCATACAGGCGACATACATGGTACAAGGAATATTTTTGCAGAATGAATATCCGAGGTGATTATCAGATAAACAGTCTTATAGAAGTAATTAATAACTAACAATAAAAAAATTAAAAAACAAAACAAAAGTTAATTGTTATATTTTCCTTTATAAATGATCAGAGCACCAATGTCGGTAAAACCCCACTCACTTCACTTCCTCCACTTCTTCCATGGCTTCCTCCATCATTGCTCTTCTTCTCTGCATCTTCTTTTTTCTCTTTTCTCCGTTCATCTCCTTCGCCACAGCTTTGGCCACGAAGACATTCATTTTTCGCATCGATGGTGGATCTATGCCGTCTATTTTCCCGACCCACTACCACTGGTACAGTTCCGAGTTCGCCGAAGAATCTCGAATCCTTCATGTTTACCACACAGTCTTCCATGGCTTCTCCGCCGTGGTTACTCCCGATGAAGCCGATAACCTCCGCAATCACCCGGCGGTTCTCGCTGTTTTCGAAGATCGACGTCGTGAGCTTCACACTACGCGCTCTCCCCAATTCTTAGGTCTACAGAATCAGAAGGGACTTTGGTCAGAATCTGATTACGGATCAGACGTAATCATCGGCGTTTTCGATACTGGAATTTGGCCGGAGCGGAGGAGTTTCTCAGATCTCAATCTCGGTCCGATACCGAAGCGATGGAGAGGCGTTTGCGAGTCCGGAGCCAGATTCGGTCCTAAAAACTGTAATCGGAAAATCGTCGGAGCTAGATTCTTCGCCAAAGGACAACAAGCGGCCGTTATCGGAGGAATCAACAAAACTGTTGAGTTTCTTTCTCCTCGTGACGCCGATGGACACGGAACTCACACTTCCTCAACCGCCGCTGGACGTCACGTTTTCAAAGCGAGTATGTCCGGTTATGCCTCAGGTATAGCCAAAGGTGTTGCTCCTAAAGCTCGTATCGCTGCCTATAAAGTTTGTTGGAAAGATTCCGGTTGTATTGATTCCGATATCCTCGCCGCCTTCGATGCTGCCGTCTCCGACGGTGTCGACGTTATATCTATCTCAATCGGCGGTGGAGACGGGATTACTTCGCCGTATTACCTCGATCCGATTGCGATAGGCTCGTACGGCGCCGCGTCGAAAGGAATTTTCGTCTCCTCCTCCGCCGGAAACGAAGGACCTAACGGTATGTCAGTTACGAACCTTGCGCCGTGGGTAACCACCGTTGGTGCTGGAACAATCGATCGAAATTTTCCAGCAGATGCTGTTCTCGGTGACGGACACCGTCTCCGAGGCGTTTCTCTTTACGCCGGAGTACCGTTAAACGGTCGTATGTTCCCGGTGGTTTATCCCGGGAAATCGGGAATGTCATCGGCGTCTTTATGTATGGAGAATTCACTCGACCCGACGCACGTGAGGGGTAAAATAGTAATCTGCGATAGAGGAAGTAGTCCACGTGTAGCGAAGGGGTTGGTGGTTAAGAAAGCAGGCGGCATTGGTATGATTCTCGCTAACGGCGCATCTAACGGTGAAGGATTAGTCGGAGATGCTCATCTTATCCCCACCTGCGCCGTTGGATCAAACGAAGGAGATAGAATCAAAGATTACGCCTCCTCACATCCGAATCCAATTGCTTCAATCGATTTCAGAGGAACTATAGTTGGAATTAAACCGGCGCCGGTTATTGCTTCTTTCTCAGGGAGAGGACCAAACGGTTTAAACCCGGAGATTCTAAAACCGGATTTAATTGCTCCCGGAGTTAACATCCTCGCCGCTTGGACTGATGCTGTGGGACCTACAGGTTTGCCGTCAGATCCAAGGAAAACGGAATTCAATATCCTCTCCGGTACATCAATGGCGTGTCCTCACGTTAGTGGTGCGGCGGCGCTTCTCAAATCCGCTCATCCTGATTGGAGCCCCGCCGCGATTAGATCCGCTATGATGACGACAACTAACCTCGTTGATAACTCTAACCGTTCGTTAATCGATGAATCCACCGGGAAATCGGCTACGCCTTACGATTACGGGTCGGGTCATTTAAATTTGGGACGGGCTATGGATCCGGGGCTTGTTTACGATATAACCAACGATGATTACATCACGTTTCTATGCTCCATCGGGTATGGACCAAAGACGATTCAAGTCATCACAAGAACGCCGGTGAGATGTCCGACGACGAGGAAACCGTCGCCGGGGAATCTGAATTATCCTTCGATCACGGCGTTGTTCTCTACATCGAGAAGAGTATCGTTGAGTAAAACTATTGTACGGACGGCGACGAATGTTGGGCAGCCGGAGGCGGTTTACCGGGCGAAGATAGAATCGCCGAGAGGAGTGACGATAATGGTGAAGCCACCGAGACTTGTGTTTAGTTCTGCCGTTAAGAAACGGAGCTATGTCGTAACGGTAACGGTTGATCCAAGGAATGTGGTGTTGGGAGAAACGGGTGCTGTCTTCGGGTCGGTCACTTGGTTTGATGGTGGGAAACACGTTGTTCGGAGCCCCGTTGTGGTGACCCAAATGAACCCGTTGTGAATCCGGGTCGGATTTTGGATTGATCATGTGGTCATGATCGTAAACCACTAAACCCTACATGAGGTGTGGCAATAACTGTAGAATTTTGAGTTAGTGGGCTCCTTTTATTTATTAATGTTTTCTTTTTCCTAATGAGATTTTATATCCTGTCTTTTTTACATATGCACAGAAATTAAATTACTATTAAATAGAAAATGAGAGGAAAAAACACTTTAATATTTGTCTGTCTTGAATCTTGATTATAAAAAACAAATCATGAAGGCAAAAAATTGGAAGTTGAAAGATCAATGATGACAAATTTATCGTATCCTTGAGGCACAAGGTCCACAAGGATCGAAGACCCCAGATTTGTAAATAAATAGACACCATGATGATAGAAGATGATTGATTTCGACATGAGAAACAGAGAGATGATTGATTTGAGGAAAGTGTCATAACTATGAGATGTATGTATGTTTTGACTATTATTCGAGTTCCCACCTAAAGATATTATAAGAAACAACAAATTGGCTACGCAGTGAAGACCCACTTCTTTACTTTGGGTTTAAATGTTAAATAGATTCTGTCGGATCTAATGTAATTATAAATCACATCCAGCGTATAGCTGCACCACACTAGTCATTACTCAGTACTCACTAGATTCATATACATAAAATGTCACAATCGTAAGATAAACCTTGCTAATACGATTTAGGAGACTGAGATATAATCTTTTCCTCAACATCAATTATTGATTATGAATTTATTTGACATGCTACTTGTGCTATCTTGATCGTAACTGAATACACTGAACACATTTCTATTATGAAAATGAATTTTGTAAGTTGATAGGTGCATGTCATGTGAAAGTTCCTCCAACAATTATCGTAGTAGTTCATGAATTTTGGGAAAAAATATTACGTTGCGTTAGGAAACAAAGGGATGGGAGAGGAATTGAAATGCGTAACATTTTGGGATGGACCTAATTTTGTAGTCAATAAATGGAAACCTCGTTTCAATAAATTCTCCATGCCAATACCAACACACAACTAACCATTTGATACTTTTGGTCATACACAAAAATTAGATTTATAAAAGCGGTTATACCCATTGTGTCTATATGAATTAAAAATAAGTAATTTTGCATCTCTCATACATGTATCATATGGTCGACCCCTACATTTGTTTAGCCATGTCAAAATAAAACTACCTAAACAATAGTGGCCTAATAGTTGGAAGGTGTGGATTTTTTTTTTCTGAAGATAACCCAAAAAAAAAAAAAAAAAAACACTTCTTCTGTGGACCTTACTCTTGCAATCTCGGTTCATTGTGACAGGCGAGCGGTATACATATATATATATATATTCACATATTAAAGTATAACATTTTCAACCGTAAAAGTTGGAAGCTTTTGAAAAAGGGTTCGTTTACGACATTGCATATGCCACGGTAGTTAAAACCTACCAAAAGTAAAATGAAAATTGAACTTTAGTATATCGTGTTTTTCTTGTTATAAATATTTAATTATAAAGCGGTGTCTCAACTGAATTAGAAAAGCAACCAAAGTTTGAAATCATTAAAGGGTGTGTGTGACTAAATGTTTTTCCTGCGAAAATGTAAATGATGGAGCGTATGAAACGGTGAATTGGGATTGAAGACTAGTTCAAGCCTCCCATCAATAACGTACTACATTTCATCATTTCGAGGTGAATGTGGGACCATCACTATGAGATACCTTTCTTCTTCGGCGAATAATGAAAAGGCAAAACCTATAAAAAAAAGCTTTCATATGCTCTCGTTGAGAGTCGAACTCAAGACCTCCCGCTTACTAAACGGGTGCTCTAACCAACTGAGCCACGAGAGCCTGTTTGTTCAATTGGAAACAATTAATCATCTTATAATAATAAAAAAGAAGGCCTAAAGCTTGTGTTTTGATACTTTTGGTTGAGTTGGGTTTTAGTAAACATTGGGCCGAGAACCAAGTGGCTGGTGTATACTTGGACTCTTTATGGTGGGTTTTTAGATAAAAACCATACAAACTGAGTAAATTAAGATATAACCACAACTCTATTCATTTTAACCCAATCAATCAAGAATTGCTTGGAAACACAATCATATAACTACAAGTACAATATTCGGCCCCATATTTGTGTCATTTTATATGTTTTGGGCTGAGATTTTGTTGATACGCCGATTGTCTCTTAAGCTTAGTGACGTTCAAAGCATGATAGATTGAACGGTCTCACAACTCTCACCAAAATCATAAATATGAAATTAACAGCAATTCATAAAGGCTTCCTTTTATTAGCACTAGCGACAAAAAGAGACAAAATAACATTCAACATATTTCAAAAAAAAAACTAACGACAACAATCTAAAACGAAACACTAGAATAGTCTGACAACTATTGTCAACAAAATGGAAGGAAATTATTTTGTTTGACAATAAAAGCAAACAAGTTAAGCACTAAACAGTAAACAACAATAGAGAATCAAATGCTGCTTATAAGTTAATAACAACAGCTAGTAACTGAAGATGTAATTCCGGTTCTGAAATCTGATTACTTAGCCCGGTCCTTGATTTTATCGAATCCCATCTCGGTTGGGTCAGTGGCTTGAAGCTCAAAGTGAATGCCTTCCAACACTCTTCTCAATCCACTCTTCGACGTCGCATACATCATCTTCTCCCTTATCCTCGATGCCTCCGGTGACCTATTCACACAAACAATTAAATATTACACTTTTACCTTGGCTCGATTTCGGTTTAATTCGATCAAACCAGCCTTGGATTAAAAAGACATGGCTAAAATGGTAGTCTAACTCTGTCAAATGACTATTTTACCCTTGCATGATCACCGAGGATGGTAAAAGGGTAAATCAGACAGTTTGAGAAATCGAAAAGACAAGACAGAGTCAGAGAGAGTAAGACTAACCAGGTGATGAAGAAGATCTTGCTCTTGCGGCAATTATCGACGGTGACGTAATCGAAATCAAAGACGGCGTAGCGACAATCATCCTGCGGTAAAGAAGCAGCGAGATCGTCGTAGCTCTCGCCGGCGGCACCGACCTTATCGACGGCGACTTTGCGAGACTTCTCCTCTATTTTGTAAACGATGTATCTGTGCACTTTCTTCCACTTCATCTCCAAGAACGATCTTTTACAATCCTCCGTCATCCACATCCCACTCGTCGCCTATTTTTAAAAAAATCAAATCAAGAGTTTTGAGGTAGAAAACCAAATTGGAATTTGAAATTTTGTTAAAATGCTTTTACCGTCATTGAAGCCATAGTGAGGTTAAGATATAATGTCTTCTTCGTCTTTCTTCTTTCGTTATTATTTTGAGTGAAGAGAGCTTTTTCTGTTTTGTGTGTTGTGGAGTGCTAGTTTTGGGGACTTATATAACCAAGTGATTAATTAATTGCCATCGTGTTTTCTCTTTAATTACAAAATTACCACTCACTGAAACTGCTAGTATTTAATTTTGCTGTATTTATCTAAATATAAGAATTAGTTTTCATGTTCTTTGCCCTTTTTTAACTTAATTTTTAGAGCGTTTTTATTTATTTATTATTGTTTTTAGTTCTTTACAGTTCAGAAGAGCCATATGTAGTTCTTTTTGTTTTCAGTAAAAATACCCATAGTGAAAATAATAGTACTAATTATTTCTTTTAAATTTGAATTGTGTGAGAATACCAGTGTAACTATTGAATGCTAATTAATGTTTCCAATGGCTAATGAGAAAAAAACAACTTGGGATGGAAACGTATCATTAGATATGTTTCAGAATTGGGAAATTAGCCAATTTAAACTATATTAAGTGTTTTTTTTTTAATCTTTTTCTCCTTTACCAAATTTACGGTTTTATTAGCTAGCTGTGTTTTTTTCCCGTGCCACAAATGGAATATAGTACTCCTGGTTCTATTTTATTCACATTTATTTTAAAATAGTACTATAAAATAGTATAAAATAACTAAATATCATATATATATTATTATAATATCGAATTTACTTTAAAATGTATTAAATATATGTTATATATAAAAATAATTTAAAGAATAAAAAAAAATCTTGCTTACAAACTTGTAGAATATCACTCGGTAAGAAATTGAATCACTTGCATAGATTGTTCGAGACAATTAAAAATAGGGAAAATTATATCACTTTCACCTAAAATATTGATGCAACATATTTTAACTAAGAAAATAGAACCCCTAAAAGTTAACAACATTAAATCGAAAACAAAAGCAAGATAAATCTCACGTTAAGAGTATTTAATATTGCTTATGTAGATAGTTTTAGCCACTATTTTCTATTGTTCATAAATCATAAGGCTAGTATGATGTGTTATAATTTTAAAAATATATCATATGAAGTTATTATACATATCATTAGTTACCATAGAAAGATATCAATACAATTGTACAACCTTGTGATTTAGCATATTAGGATATAAGCTCCAAAGGTTTCTTGGCGTGAATTTGGCTTAATAAGTGTGGGAAGTACAGATTGTGGTCTAACCCTTGATTGGTTTCATTCACAAGTTATAACATTGAAAATATGAGTCGTTAAAGATATAACTGTTGCAAATCAAATTGCGCTTACTTGTGTTTACTAGTTGAAGATGATTGACTTAGAACTGAAAATTGATTAAAAGAAGTTAATGAAACAAAAACGCGACGAGTCGAGAGAAGCTGGTCCCAAATAATAGGATTGGCTTTGTCAAAAAATAGTATAATAGGATTGGATCCAGTGCCTACATCCTCATTGTTTTCTCCAATTTTGTGTTACTCAAAACTCAAGCGACCCTTTTCGTGGAAGCTAAGGAATGAGACTCAAGTCTCTGATATATTTTTTTTTTTTCCGCACATAGGATGTGAGAGTTAAAACTCAAATTCCACTTCTGTGGATTAATAGATGTTCAGAGATGGAAAAAAAGAAGAAGATATTCATAAGGCGATTATTTAAATCAATCTAAAAGTGAGTAAATAACCCAATTTAACCATGCATAATCAAATTTTTAACACTATTTTTGGGTTAAGATTAGCTAGCCCGATTCACAATTGACTAATAGTCTTTAACTTCTTTTTTTTTTTTAATATCTAAGCATAATATTTGGTCTCACTATATAGATCGGTTCACACAATATATCCTAAAGATACGTTGAAAGCCGCGACACAATTCCAAGAAGGATTTTGCAGTCCCAAACTCTTAGTCTTCCCATGAAATTGTCTAGTGCATGTATGCTATAAGTTGAACAATTCACACCATTTGTTGTATCATGCCATACGTGTGCATGCATAATTTTATTTTATTTTCTATTTTATGAATTTGTACATGTAAACGAGTTCACATGGACCCCCACACAGTCCTGCCCCTACCTGTTATTATTCGGGGTGCAATTATAAAGAAATTCAATCCAAACACTAAAATCTATACTTATTATTATATTAGATCTAATGTATTATGTGTATAAAGCTATCTACAAACTAATGCGAAATAATTAAGTGGTTTGTAGTGATCAAAGGAAGAGTTCGAGGGGACATATAAATATTTGTGGATAACAATAGCCCATGCATGACTTTGATGAGGTGTAAGTAGATAATAGCATTAGCATGTGTCTCTGTATCTTATGATTTTAATTGATTAATTTCTCTTTTGTAGTTTGTTATTGGGAGGATTTGTTTGTAAATCTGGTGGCTTGTCTTCTAAAGTTGTTCAATAGTTTAGGCCTTTTGACTTGTTGCGCAATACTTGTGTTCGTTTCTTCTTTGGAATCATCTCTTTGATCACACCACTCCTTTCATTTATTTTTTGTTTTGTTTCAATAGTGTCATATTCGGTATATCGAGAATCCAAACCTTAAACTCGTGAAATTGTAGGTCACGATTTGTGTAGAGGATTAAATCAGATACGTCAATATAATTAGGGACATGATCTGAGGTTTTTTAACCCTATCCAAGACATAAAAGCTGAGTTCATGAATTTTGTTTATAATTTTTTTGGAAAAAGCCAGTAGAAAAATAGTATAATCAATTCTAGTTGGCAAATTGTTTCAATAACTTTGGTGTTGATGTCAGAATTATATCATACGTAAAAGGTGGAAGTACTGATATAATAAATGCCTACAATAATTAAACTAATTATAAAAAACAGATATCTACATAACTGTAGACTGAACTAAAAAATCATATAAATAAAGTCTACATTGAAATTTAGGAGAAGAACCTTAAGTGAAGAGCTACAGATGCTTCCAGCTTTAGACACTAACTACATCGGGCATAGTTTTCAGAATTCAGATCATCACATGTGCAAAACTATAAATCAAAAGACGACAAAACAGAGAGAGAATCGCAGAGGAACAGAACCAGATTTGTTGTTGTGAAGTGTATGTTAGGTTGGTCTTTGTCATCTCTCTTCATCCCATTTGTCTTTAGGGATCTCTCCTGAATCAGCAATCACAACTTTCTTCCTGGGTTTGCCACTGTAAGTTCCAGCTCCACCTTCAATGGCGAATACATTGTCCATTCCTTGAATCACCTTCCCCAAAACTACATGTTCTCCTTCCAACCTGCACCACCACAGTTTTCACAATCATCAAATCTTACTTTTAAAAATCCAACACTGAAATCCACAAGAAATTTTGTGTTTTGAATTCAAAAGTTACTCTAGATTACAATTCGAATGTATAATCTTGACCAAACTGTATCTAGGTCGGATACCTAGAGGATCGTCACAGGACTTTCCCAAGAACAAAACTAAACTTGAGTGTGTCTGCCTTAAATATGGAGTGCTTTATCTCATTTCTAGTATGTTTCTGTGTAAGAAAAAGCGATTATCATTGTATGAAGTGAGAGCATGAGGATTATTATGAGAAGAGAGCTTACCAGCTAGCCTTAACTGTAGTGATAAAGAACTGCGAGCCATTCGAATCTGGTCCTGTATTAGCCATCGCTACAACACCTACACATACAAATTCGTTTTCCTATGAACTACAAGAATGCATATATGGCTTCCACAAAATACTTTAAACCCATTTTCCGAGCAATCCTTCAAATTTCATAAGTTAGTAGAGATTATAAGCGCACCTGCGTGTGAATGCTTTATCTTGAAATTCTCGTCAGGAAAGGTACCACCATAAATTGACTCACTCCCTTTTCCATCACCATGGATTATGTCTCCTCCTTGGATTACAAATCCAGATATTATACGATGAAACGGTGTTCCCTTATAGTGTAGAGGCTTTCCGCTTGACGTTTTCCCCTTGTCTCCTAAATTTACATTCAGATCCATTAAAGCAGAAACTGAAGCACCCAATCCAAGATAAACCGAATCATTTAAGGACAAACCTGTGCATAAGGCCCTGAAATTTTCTGCAAAAACAAATAAATCTAACATAAGAAACTGTTAAAACAAATTAAACGAATCCTGAGATTTGCATGGAAGATGCCAAGGACATACCTACAGTTTTAGGTACAACAGAGCCATATAGTCCAATAACGATCCTACCTGCAAGTATTTTACCAGAACTAACGAAATAAACATAGGTACATATCGCCAATTAAAAACAAAAAATGGTTCGCTTAAAGTACGATGCAGTAAGGAATGTTTCCTTTTTCTCTTATAAAACCTATCCTATAAAAATTTATGGCAGCCTATTTACCTAAGCGTTGGCCATCAATATCAACATCGAGAAACACTCTGTGGGTGATTTCGTGATCTTCGATAATTAGCTTCTCCTCATCCTAAGCATCAAGAGTAAACAAAATAGGCACATAATTACACATGCAAAACAACATACTTATAACATTCTCAACCCCAAAGCCAAAGGTTAGTTATACTGAGCTGGAAACTCAGCCATATTTATATACAGAGGTCCAAGCAACACTAATCACAAGGAAACTTCACAAAAGGGTTTAAGAGAATCAGATCTCTCATAATCTTTTAAAAGGAAGAGTAATTTCGATATTTCCATAGATGAAACCAGGGGAATTCCGAATAAATCCCAAGAGAGTCCTTACACAGATCCCACATGAAACTGTAATAAATTTGAGAGATAACAACAAAACGGGTCGGAGAAAAATCGTACTTTTCCGGTGTGGGAGAGCGCAAAGACGAGAAAAATCGTTAGGGCAACGAGGAGAAGAAGGCACCTGGGCTGTACCAAAAACGAGATCTCTCTACGCATCTTCGTTTCTTTGTCGTTTTTAAGAAATCATCTCACGCCAACCTCGAAATCAGATGCTCGAATGATAATAGGGGAAAAAGTCAGAAACTTCACTCTTGTTAGATCTCTCTCTTTCTCTTTCTCTAGTTCTATGCAATGGAGATTGAAGAATTCACTGTAAATTTAGTGTCCGGCGCTATAATTCGGAGGGTGAAGCTGTAAGAATTGGGGATTTGTGCAATCTTCGCGGCAATCAAAGTCGAAATCGATCTCATCAACTAAAATTCCACTGTATTCAGTTCTTAGTCGAAGATGATTTGTCTTTTCGTGATATGCTAATGGGCCTAAATTACGAGTAATGGCCCGTTTTATTTTGCTGTTTCAGTTACCATCAAATGGCCCATTATCAGTTAGCTACAGAATTTGAGAAACTTAGAAACTCCGCAAATCTTTTTCAGAGTTTGTCACTTTTGGGAAACGACTAATTTATGAACTCCTCTTTTATCAGTTTTGAGAAACGAATGTAAGACGGATTTTTTATTGGTTTGATGATGGGAAAAAATAACTTATAGCGTGATAACCAAAAGTATTACAGACACTCAGACAGTAATGTACCGATTGGATAATAGTTGCATATGTTTTCTTTGTGGCATGTAACTTAAACCAAGAGAACAATATTTTTTTCGAAATTTTATATTGTAATTGACCGATTGCAAAGGCGTATATAAAATTTTTGTTTAAATACCAGTATTTTTAAGTTTTCTTTCTTTTATTTATTTAGTAACGGATGTTAAAAAAAAAATTTAGTAATGGTCAGCTTGATATTTTTGTGAATCCCTTATCCATCTTTGATCTAAAGAGACATATATCTGACTATTTTGTTAATTTCTTATTCCTTCAGTTTTTTAAAGAATGTCATTTTAAGGTTTAATTTTTGTTTTGCAAAAAATGTTGTTTTCTATTTCTAATGAGAATTCCTAATTTAAATCTCAATTTTATCCCTATTATTTATTCTTATTAATTAGAGAGAAACATTATTAGTGTATTAAAAAGGGTAAAAAATAAATTTACATTATTTTTTAATTTGTGTGAAAATGTTAGAATGAAACCCTATAAAAAATGATTAGTTTTTATATTTTGGTCGGCAATAGAATTATTTTTGTAGCTCAAACTTTAGTTTCCTAAACATTAAAGTCCTAGAGTGATGAGTCTCTGGTTCAAATGTAAACTAATGGACACTCGCCGCAGTTGGTAGGTGAGATATTTTGTATGATCATTGATTATGTTATTTCATAACTCACTGATAACAACTCTTGAGGTATAAAATTGGACAACCATAAATCTTTTTCCTTATTCCCAATAATTATTAATATAGGAAATATATTGTCTTTACCAAAAAAACGATATATCCGATGCCAGCAAAAAAAATCTTCGTAAGGGGAATCTAAGTTACAGATCCAAGCTCCTAGTTAAATGTACCAAATTCCAATTAAATTGATCTAATTAAAGGTTAACCAGAAAATCCAGAATTGAAACTCAAATTTTTTTACTATCCTATTAGCGTTAACTGCTTAACTTTGTTTATAATCACGGGGTATTAAACCTACCGGTGCTGTTTTCTAAACATTTCATGTCCAGGAATTAATTTGGGGATGTGTGTTAAAAAACAATTTCATATGCCATATATGCTTTTATATATATATATATATATATATTATTGTGAACATCCAAAAAGTACACCCTAAATATCTAGAACCACTTTATAAACATATAATTGGTTCCATCCCCAAAAATCGTTGAGTGAATTCCAAATTTATCTAGAGACATGTTTACCCCACTTTTTGTTAATCTTGTTTGTACTATTGTTTTATAATCTTTTAGTCCCTCATTCTCAACCGTTGGATCCATTTTAAAAAATAAAATGATCATATTATATTATGGAACGTCGTTTAGCACAATATTCAACAAACAAATATCTTTAGTGATAAGTAAATTGTGATAACCTCGTCCACAAATCAGATCACTTATTTGACAATTGTGATAACTTTGCCCACAAGGCCACAGTAGTACACTAACAGAAAGCGTACGTGTCCATATATACCACTCACTCACTGTTCGAAATCCCGAGTTGTCCCCATCAACTATTCAATGCTCGTTTGCTCTTATCATAAAACACAACTGGCAAGTGACTATAAGCATTATAAGCTTTCAAATAGGCTTTGTTTGACATGTATTTGTTGGCCGAAGCACTTTTTTGTTATATTCTATCCACCGATGGTCACCTTTTTTGTTATATTCTATTCAGCTTAACTTCAAACTAATCTTAAAGCCTAGCTTTTGCACACAAAAAAATAATAATAATCTTAAAGCCTAGCTACACACACACACACACATATATATATATATATAGGGGTTTATTTATTGTGTACTGATGATCTGATCATATGAGTCAAAAATGCTTCCTTGCTTAGCTTTTGGTGATTTTGGATTCGATGGTGCTTGAAAAAGAAGATAATGTCTGCGTTTATTAGTAAAGAAGATAATGACTGAGTTCTTTCCCAATTCCCATCAACCGGAAAATAAGTTATAACTTTACAAGTCCAACATAATATACTATTAACCGACAAATAAACTATAACTTTTTTTTGGTTTAAGCTAAGAAATTATATTGCTATAGTGATAATATTAAAAATACATTATATTTTTATGTAATTGATACAGTTTTAACTTTTGGATGGAAACACAAGTTGCTACCTTACATGGTCGATAAAAATAGTTGTCACATTCGAATAACTATTTTTTTCATGTATTAAATTGTGGTGGTACTTCTATATATAGCGCATATGAAATTAAACCCGCTGAATTATTAGATTTTTTTTGTGGGTCAAAAATTAGAATTTAAAACCATCGTTATCAGACCAATAGACTAATCTGCAAAATTCTCAGTTGAGATCAATGTTCCGTACGTACAAGCTAAAAGGAAAGACCGAGAGAAATCAAGGCTTGACAATATGAAACGTTAGAGTTGTACACGACATGTTGTAATCTAAATAATAAGTTGTATGTGTGGTAAATTTGACAAGGCTTATCAAAAAAATTTCCGTATCAAAACAAAAAAAATTCATAAGGCCAAAAACATATTTAAGTTGTATGAAAGGTTTTAAGTTTGAATTTCGTATTTTATCATAAAAGTCTACACATGTGTTTTCTTATCACGAAAGAAGTTTGCTATAAATATACACACCTGCATATATACATATATATATATATAGAGTAAAATTTTTATAAATTAATAATGTTAGGAACGGAGCATTTTATTAATTTATAAAATGTATTAATTTATAAAGATATTTGTCTAATTTTTCAAAAAATATACTTAAAGTAAGAAATTGAAGATAGTATTTCGATAATTTTAGTCGCAGAAGACACTAGAAAATAATTATCGCATATAAATTTTTCATAATTGATGGATGCAATTTGAGAAAAGAATACCAACTGTTTTTGATACAGTAGAAAAAAGTTAGAGATAAGTTACAACAAAAATACAAATTTGTAAATAAACAAACAATACCAGAATCATACTTTACTAAAATATATGTTATAAAATTATATAAATTATTAATTTATGATTTTGATGGGACCATATATTTACATAAGATTTTTAAAAAAATTATTATCTTACTAATTTATCGAATTGTGCTAATTATTATACTTGCCTAACTCGAAACCAACAAAATTTATTAATTTATAAAGATTATTAATTTATAGAGATTCTAGTGTATATATATGTACACACATGCATATATATATATATAGAACACCCCTAAATAGTAAATACGAGTTAAAATACTTTATTTTAAGTAGTTTTCACTTTTCAGCTAACATACACGCGAAGAAAACCAAACTAGACTAAACTGAATTCTTCATCAACTCAATATTCTCGTACCAAAGTAAACCAAATATTAACCGAATGAGAACTATACAAATTAGAACTAAACCGAGTTGGAAGCTTCTTGCTAAGATAATGAGCCGCACTAGTCCCACTTCACTTTTAGATCCGAATATCCACTCCCGCAATTCGTACAATAGTTTTCATTCATTTCATGTATGTGCGTACAAGCATTTATTCATTGGCCAATTTCCCATTTATTATGTAATGTTCACTATATTGTAATTTGAAATAAATTACGGCATAATTATTTTGCCACTTCACAGGATTTTACCAATTAATAAATTTAGATTGGATCACGATTTTAATTAGCGTCATTATGAAAAATTAATGACCATATAAACATATGCCGTTTCTTGAGTTTTCGATTCAATAATTAACAATAAAAAAATGAACTTACGGAATCATGAACTTTCATGCCTGGAAAACAACTGGCCAAAACAAGCCGCTAACTACTGATCATCCTAGTTGACCACATGTTAGCCATCACCCACCCTTAAGAAAATATCCCATGAATAAAGCAATTTGCATTAAAAAAGATTAATCTTATTAATTTTGTCCATGTTCTTTATTTAACATAAAAAAAAAATGAATAAAAGCGAATGAAAAACACAGAAGAAGGAGCACACCGTAATTTCAATCCACGGCTTGCACACCTTCACCGTACGTGTCCCTTTCGTACTTTCTCAATTCCGTCATTATAACTCAAAAAATTATTTTAAAAAAAACAACATTTAATGATTTAATTAATATTAAAATAAACACTTTATACAAAAAGATAAGACGAAGTTGCGATAAAAAAGAAATAAATGAACGTTTCCATTCACCTTTATAAAACCCGTACGCAGAATGCTCAACGACCTACACACTCACCAATAAAAAGAAAAATCATTCTTTTCATCTTCTTCTTCTTCTTCTTCTCAATTCTCAATTCTCAATTCTCCAATGGGTTTGGTTAAATCTCCATCTTCTTACTCAGCTCTGAAATGGCTTGGTTTCGTTACTGCAGTTTGGGTTCAATCAATCTCCGGCAACAATTACACTTTCTCAAATTACTCAGACGCTCTCAAATCCCTAATGAACCTCACTCAGCTTGAGCTAAATAGCCTCTCTGTAGCTAAAGACATCGGAAAAGCATTCGGAATCCTCGCCGGACTTGCTTCTGATCGTCTTTCAACTCCTGTAATCCTTCTCATCGGATGTTTTGAAGGTCTTCTTGGCTATGGTGTACAATGGCTCGTCGTTAGCCGTACGATTCAACCTCTACCTTATTGGCAGGTACTAAATCAGATTCCAAAATTCTTCTCAATTCTAAAAAAAAGTCTTCAATTTTGACGCTTTCTTGTTTTGTGTGTAGATGTGTGTGTTTCTCTGTATGGGAGGAAACAGTACGACGTGGATGAACACGGCGGTTCTGGTGACTTGTATACGTAATTTCCGGCGAAATCGTGGCCCTGTTTCAGGCATTCTCAAAGGATACGTTGGTTTAAGCACTGCGATTTTCACGGATCTATGCACTGCTCTGTTTTCCTCTGATCCAGCTTCATTTCTTGTTCTCCTCTCCGTCGTTCCTTTCGCCGTTTGTCTCACAGCGGTTTTCTTCCTCCGTGAAATCCCTCCGGCTGCAACCTCCGAGGAGGAAAACGAAGAGTCGAAATACTTCGCCGTGTTCAACATCGTGGCGGTTGTTGTTGCTGTGTATCTTCAGTCTTACGACATCATCGGAATCAAAACCGGAACTTTCTCAATCGCATTCGCTTCCATACTTCTCATCCTCTTAGCTTCTCCTATCGGTATTCCTTTCCACGCTTTCATCCGGAACTTAAATCTGAAAGATCACGATGAACAAGACGAAGAAGGACGAGTCGATGAACCGTTGCTGAGATCCGAAATCGTTGAGGAGACAGTTGTAGGAGCTGCAGTGACGGTGGGTAATGAATTGCCACCGTCTCTTAAGCCGTTAAAGGAGGAGGAGGAAGAGAATCACGAAACTATTATGGTGACGACGGAGAAGAAAAGGCCGGTGCTTGGAGAAGAACATACTATATATGAAACGATGTTGACCGTTGACTTTTGGGTGTTGTTCGTATCGTTCTTGTGTGGTGTAGGAACTGGTTTAGCAGTGATGAACAATATGGGTCAGATTGGGCTTGCGCTTGGTTACACTGACGTCTCTATTTTTGTCTCCATGACTAGTATTTGGGGATTCTTTGGTCGGATTCTCTCCGGTACTATCTCCGAGCACTTTATCAAGTAAGTAGCTTCACTAAAACCCTTCTAATTTTAAATCATTCGTTAAATTCGGAAACTGATTTAATAATTAGAAAAGAATTTAGTTTTTTTTTTTTTTTTTTTTTTTTTCATTTTAACATAGATCTTGTCAAGTTATAACGTGACTTGGAATCTTCTCATGATTATTCGGTGAATTCAGGGTAAAGTGACTTAAAGGCAGTTTCCTCTGTTTCACATTTGCTTTGCCGCTAAGGCACATAGTTATTGCTTTCTTCTTTTGGTTACTTTGAATTGAATATTTTCCATTTACTAAATGAAATTTCTTTTGAACGATTTTTCAATTAAAGCTAGTAAATATATTTCCATTTGCGTTTTTACTCCTTACGGAGAAGTTTCCTTGTCTAACAATGGACCGGTCCAATATCTAGTGCTGGGGGACCATAATAAAAGTTTTCGACTTTTTGGGTTGAAATATCTTTTTAAAGATTTTCATTCTTTTATTTTTTTGACAACACGAGATCATGGGACCTTGAATTTGAATAATCTTGTCATTAAGTGAACTTTTTATTAAATAGACTAATCTTGAAAGTGTGATATTTTTTTCTCCAATTCTATAGAAAAGCTGGAACACCAAGACCATTATGGAACGCTGCATCTCAAATTATCATGGCCGTAGGATATTTACTGATGGCTTTAGCCATGCCCGGTTCACTCTACATCGGTTCAATGGTGGTTGGGGTTTGCTATGGAGTTCGGTTAGCTATAACCGTACCAACAGCCTCAGAACTCTTTGGTCTCAAATACTACGGACTCATCTACAACATCCTCGTACTTAATCTGCCTCTAGGATCGTTCCTCTTCTCGGGTCTTCTCGCTGGTTTACTCTACGATGCTGAAGCTACACCAACTCCTGGTGGAGGCAATACGTGTGTAGGAGCTCATTGTTACCGTCTCATCTTCATTGTAATGGCTTTTGTATCCATTATAGGGGTCGGTCTTGACCTTTTGCTTGCGTTTAGAACAAAGGAGATTTATGCGAGCAAGAAGGCTAAAAAGTCAAGTGGTAATGTTAGATGAGTTAAGTTGAAATTGGATTTGCTTTTGGTAAAAATCATTTTTGGATCATCTTAGTTCTATAGTAGTATGTAGATTCATTGTGTCTATATTTTCAAAATTCTTCAGTAATATTAGAAGGGATGAATGTACACACTTGTGCTTACTATTGTTAAAGTCCGTGAAGTGTTTAAACCAATTGTATGGTATAAGTTCAGATAAGGGGAAATCAGTTTACAATTTGATATTGTTTACTTTGTGCTACTTGTTATAACGAAGTGCAACTACAAAGCCTATTTTTACGTTCCCTTAAAACAATCATAGCCTTTATTATATGCTTCATCTTCTCTGCTATTACTTGGTCTAGTAAATGCAAATTAGAACATTGTCCCAACTTCACGGAGATTTGTATATAAACCAGTTAAATTGCATGATAATAAAAAACCCTTTCCATATTTGTAGTTTACTTGTGTTGTTCTACTGTACTCTCTGATAAATTACACAAGTTGTTTATAAATGATTTAAATGAAATGTAATTTAACGGCATCCGATTAGTTGCCAGTATTATCTGAGAGAGACGTTGAAAAAAAAAAACGCAACAAGCTCTTAGTGCGGGAAAGCTATGGCGGAAAGGGACGGAACTCATTCTCAAACTCCAATTCCTCTTGTTTCCTCCGTCGACGAGAGATATCATCCTCGTTTCCTTCCACCTCTCGCTCTGTAAAGCTCTTACCTTGCTCTCTTTTTCGTTTTAGTCCTCAATTTTTGAATTTGGTATTGATTAATGTGAAAGTTTTTATTTATGGAATCAGAGAAGACAACCGTTCGTCACAAATCAACGGGAATTCGAAGAGAAAGCTTGAGGATTACTTAGATCCTGTTCTTTTACACACAATCTCTTCCAGAATCGGGCGAACGGAGACGAAGGTAAAGCAGCAGATGGAGAGGAAGTTTATCTTCGTAAGTACAAAACAGCGATCGGAATTTGATTGGCCTATTGATCGACTGGATCCGTTAATCAACGATCCGAATCGAGTTGCAGAAGAAGACGGAGCACGGTTATTTCCGCCGACCAGATCGTCGCTGAACAAACGCCGTCGAAGCAATTTCCCGATGTGGACGGTGGACGATAGCAATCACGGCGCAACATAGCAAATTTGCTTACAGCGATAACGTGCACCGGAGAAGTAAAAGGACCATTCCATTTACTCTTTGGAAAATTATAAGAGATTGAAGTAAAGAGAGCAAGCTTTAAACAAGAATCCGAATCAAACATTACTCAGATATTATTTGATATATAATCTAAATTCAATATAGTAGTTTCGACTTACAACATACTCTACACATTAAGGGTATAACAATGTCTATGAGCATCACCAATGAATATATATACAGAGAGCTTCACAGAGAGAACACAACAAAGAAGAAAACAAAACTTGTGGGGGCGAAAAAACAAAAAAAGAATGTTCATACTAGAGAGTGAAGCTTTTTCATATATCAATGAAATCCTCTTGACCCTCTAGATTGGTAAAGCTCCAATCTACTCTTTGCTTCTGGTAAAATTTCATCAATAGTTGGTGATTCAACCAAGTGAGCTTGCTTTGTTGACCATTCAAGCACTACAAGAACCTCTTCTTGAGCTAAAGTCTCACTATCCGGTACACTCAATGCGATATAACATAGGAGTATTAAAGCCGGGAGTTGAACCATTTGTTCTCCAAAGTAGACCAATTGAATCAAATGCTTTGCACCTCCTGCTGCTATGATCGCTTTAGAGTGGTTATCGCGCAAGAAATTCTCCGTACATGAGAATTTGATAAGCGCTACTGCGGCTTCCATTGCAACCTCTGCTTCTCTTTCATCAAGAAGCTTCACAAGTGGTGCAATGATCCTTGTTTCTGTGGCACGGAACGTTCTTGAAAGACTACCGATTGATTTGATACACGGGATTAGAAGGTCTGGTATTTCGTTTTCGATCACTTTAAGTAACTGTTCGACTACAGCTTTTGCAGCAGGAGAGGTTGGTTTGAAGGCTGAACGTCTCAGTTCTGGGTATTGTTCAGCTACATCTGTGATTTCCATCATAGCTAAAGCTGAATATGACTTAACTTCCTCATCTCCTTTATCTAACAGAACCGCGAAACAGAGCAATGCTCTTGACTCTGTTATGCTTCTGCATATTTGGAGATTCCCTCTTGAGAGTTGCCACAATGCTCTTGCAGCCATTGCTTTCATCTGAGCTTTAGTGGCTGGATCCTCATATTCTCTTCCTTTAATGCTTGTCCCCATTAAAGAAACATGTGTTGGGTTGTTCCCTCTTGGATTTGAACCACCCTTGGTATGACTCTGGTGTTGTTGATTGCTCTGTTTAGTCTGATTCTTGTTAGTACCCAAACCCGAACCTGAACCTGAACCTGAACCCGAACCTGGACCCGGACCCTTCATTGCCAAGGTGTTTGTAATCAAGTTATGCATCTGGCTCGGTGTCTGATTACTCATAGGACGAGAAATATTGCTCTTTGTCTCGTCTTGATCGGTATTCTCCTTCTTCTCTGATGGGTTTGTATTACTCGCCATGACAACCGTATGAATCGAAGACAATGTCTGTTTATTACTCACAATAGCGTATTTGCTATGTTCTTGAACCGTCTCGAAAGCTAAATGGCTCACGAGGAAACGAATGATATTGTTCTGAGCGAAATGGTCTTGACATTTAGGATGATTAGAGGCTAATTCAGAAACAGCCCAAGCAACAACAGTTTGAACTTTCATATGACCTTCTTTGAGAATTTTCGCAAACACTTGACACACACCTGCGTTTACGATTTGTTCAACACTCTCTGGGTCACGTCCTAATAACCCAATGGCTCGAGCCGCGTTTTCTTGACCTTCCATTTTTCCTTCTTTAGCAAGTTTCAACAATGGAGGAACCCCACCTTCTTCAATAATCAACCTCCCGTATCGATCATTGTCACGTGCGAGCGACACGAGCGAAGCCGCTGCGTCGGATCGATCATCGAGAGAGCCTGTGAAGAGAATCGCGACTTGTTCCCAAATCAAACAGAGGATTGGTTCGTTAGCTGCGATTGGTGGAAGTCCTAAATACTCATCGTCACGATCATCTCCTGAAGCGGAGACACGTAGGAGCCAAGAAACGTCTCCGATTGAATTCTCTAACTGCATCGTGATTTTTCTAAACGCAGCCGCGGGTATAATGGTGAAAACGCGTTTCATCAGTCCCGTGGCGCGGCATTTCTCGACGAGCGCTAAGGCTTTGAAGAGGACTTGTTCTGTGTCGTCGATGATACGGCGCGTGGGACGTTCGTAGAGGTCGTTGCTTGCACGCGCCGCTTGACGGAGGAGACCGGTGAGCTTTTCCGTTTTGGCTTTTACCTCTAGACATTCTTGACGGAATGAGTAAACTTCGTCGGACGCTTTAGTTATCTGATCCGCTAATTGAATCGGTCTCACTAAGATCTGTTTCACAATATCCGCCATAAGAACGTCTTCTTGATTGTTGGTTTATGGTTGAATGAATCTTGTTGCGAATGGTGGAGTTAATCACCGGAGACGACGGTGGAGGGAGGCGGAGAGAGAGAGAGATAGAGAGAAGATGAGAGATTGGTGAAACGTTAATTTCTCTGAACTTTACAAGGAAGAAGGAAGGCTACCCTAAAATAGAACGTTTTTTTCTTTCTAAACGAATTATGTTTAAAATTTATATACAGAAACTGAATCGGATACTACAGTATTATTATAGCGATATAATTGTAATTATTTGAAATATTCATGATTGTAGCTCGAGACTATATATAAGTATATAACGGTCCAATGCTGATTGAATTTGAAAAAATATAGGGTTTATAATTGTATCGTATTTCAACCAACTAATAACGCAATTTTGCGCATGGTTAAGCCGACATATTTAATGTTAAAGCAAGAAAGTAATGTATATGCAGGACAAAAAAACAATTTTTTTGAGTAGGTTTAATATCCTTAAAATGTATTTTAGCAAAAGTATCCTTGAAGTGTATTTTACCAAAACGATCTCCATATCCACACACACACATATATATATATATATATATATATATATATATATATGTCATATCGAGTCTCTCCAAGTTAGCACGGAATGTGGTAGGTCATAAAATAAATGCATTAAGTCTAATTGAGAAGAGTTTGTTGACTCATGATTCTTGGTACGTTTGGATGCAAGCAAATTTTGGCAAAACATAACACAGTCAAAGGACATACTTCTGATTTTAGAATTTTCAAACAACTTAATGGTTGGAGGATGGTACAGAAGTAGGCTCTTCAATAATTATCAAACTAATCGATTGCTAGCTTGATTCTTCAATCTTAACGGTACTGTTTTAAATTATTTACACACTTACTGAACAACGAAAATAAAAATGAGGGACACACTTTTTCTTAAAGTTCATCAGGGAAAATGACACACCCGCCTTCGTAAATAAACGTAACTTTTTGAACCAAAAATTAAAAAAAAAACGTAACTTACTATACACGCAACCAAAAAACCAAAGAAGTTGATTCCAATGCTTGTTATAAACTTGGAGATCTAATGTAGATCAACACAAGAACCCGAGCAAAAGTAATCTCTGCTCGATTCTTCAAACAAAACGAAACTGTTCTAGTTATTTACAAATTTAAGCCATGACGAGTAACGAAATACAAAGGGAAAAAGAATGCACACTTTAATAAATAGCGTAACTTAAGACACACGCAAGCCAAAAGCAAATAATCTTGGTTCCAATGCTATGCTTAGATATGTTCCAGAGTTGTATCAAACTTTCCCTTCGATTCTTGCGTGAGTGAGTCCGACACATGCATCCACGAAATCTCCTTCGATTAAATCAGTGGACAGAATCTGCAACTTATCCACACATCCCTTGGAAACACACTGAGAAATAAAAAGCCTTGCGTGTTTTCGGATCCGATCAGTCACCGGTTTAACCCACACAACCGGATTATCTGCTTGTGGCGTAACCGTGTTCTCAACCCGGTAAAAGAATTTCCTAGAAGATACCGGTTGCTGCTCGCTCAGATGCTTCAAATTGCTCTGAAATTTCGTCCATGGTAGATCCGTATCGATCCAATTATCTTTCAGATAATCAGAGCTCCAGAGAAGTCCACCACGGCTCGGCTTCGGAGACTCTCTAGGTTTCCAGATGCAAATAACCCTTTTCGGCAAAATCTCAGATATCGGCTTGTTGAACAAGTTATCGTCTTGTTGTATCAGGAATTCACCTAACTTGTCCGTCAAGTAAGTTTCGAACTCCGGAGGGTCTTTATGTCCGTACTCTGTTCTTATCTCCAGGATCACTATCTCCGAGTGAGTCTCCGACAAGAATCTGATGACGTCATTGATGACAACATCAACGTCATATGACGTCAGAATCCCGTGGCAGATATGGCGATCTTCTTGTACACGAATGTCGAGGACACGTGTCCCGAGGACGAGCTGCTCGTAGATGGAGTGCGTTTGGCATTCAGCTAAGGGACGAGAGATCAGAG
This sequence comes from Cardamine occulta, assembly GCA_028015245.1. NCBI lineage: Eukaryota > Viridiplantae > Streptophyta > Magnoliopsida > Brassicales > Brassicaceae > Cardamine > Cardamine occulta. The sequence continues at coordinate 18,220,459 of CM051389.1, read as the reverse complement.
GTATTCCGATTTCGTTGGTGGCTGAGTCGTGCGTTCCTGGCCACACTATCTTGTTAAGAGTTAGTTTCTCCAGCGCTAGATCGGCCATCCAGTTTTTCCGATCGGACGGACGGTAGTCATCGCCAGGGAAATGAGAACCTTCGGATCGTTCAAGATCGGTTAGGGTTTTTTCTTCTTTAGAGACAGTTTTTTGGCGGTCGATCTGGTCAGAGAAAAAAGAGAGCATGTTTATTGAGAGAACGATGAAGGTGAAGAAGGAGAAGAAGAAGAGGAAGAAGATGATAAGGTTTCTATGGTGGTTGAGTTCACAACTTTGTTTAGGGTCTTTCACCCCTATATATCTGAGAGATATCGTGTAGTGTTTGTTTTCACGTGTAAAACGTTAAATCAAAGACGATTAGTATTTAATTTGTTGTGGATTAGTTGGAGTTTTGACTTGTTAAGTCAAGTTAATTGGCTGTCTAATTCAAAGTTGTCAACAATAATTGCAGAGAATTCTGGTCTTGATTAACATGAGTAGTTAATTGAGAGAATATCTGATAAGTTTAGAGAATAGTTTGTGTTATTCATTAATAAATAACATACATCTATATATATATATATATAAGAGTTAAATCTATCTCAACTAGAAATATGATTTGTTTAAATCTTATGATATATATCTAAATCAACTTAATTCTAAAATATTATTTGATTTATGCTTTATTCCAAAATACCATGAGTTTTAAAACATGTCATGAGCGGATACTTGATTATATTTAACAAATACAAGTATGTGTAAGCTGTGTTTATATTTATCATATTTAAAAAAAAAAATCCAATTTGGTCCATGTATTTGTTTGGTTGTTTATAACTTTATATGTTCTTATCTTTTCAGGATTGTCGGTTTAGAAGCTTAGCAATTAGCATAACAAATTTTTTATTTTTTATTTTTTATTTTCCTTCTAAACATTTTTATTAATAATCAAGATTCGAATCACGGATTACAAACGGGAGTAAAAAAACTTCGACACGAATATTAAATAGACCTAATCTAATTTTGATTTCAAGCTAGTTTTTAAAAGGGAAATACTTTAAAGTTAAACTATTAATAACTTTTCGTCAAAGTTTGGATTTTTATATATAATAATATTACGTTTTCAATCATCTATTTATTCTTACCTTTGGGCTTTGGCATTATATTAGAAATCAACTCAACAAAAATAGTTCTTAAATTTATCATGGTATATGAGTTTTAATTCATCTTTGTATGGATTTGGATTTACTATTTCCGTGATTAGAAAAAAAAAACCAAATTGTAAGTTGAATATAGTTTATTTTAATTTTTGTCGTAAATTTACAAAAGATGTAACAAAAAAAAAATGAACATAATTCTACAGTTTGAACTGGGTTAACTAAAATTCTTTTCGATAATGATATTTACATCAGGAATTTACAAAGTACAACTAATTTTCATTTCGTAAATTTATTTTCAATTTTGTTATGCCCAATCAGTCGATGTAAGTAATGTTCAAAAATATCAAAATGACTCCATGACTATGTGGTCTACAATGTTTCCAACCCTACATAGTTGGCATTAAAAATCACATGGAGGTTATAGCATATAGTGGTTGGGCATCGTCATAACTCAGAAGCTTACAAAAATCTATTATATCAAACAAAATAAAATTAAAAAGGCTCGTCTCCTGATGCTACAAGAATAGAGCTAAAAATTGTTGCTCTTGTCTCCGTTCTTTAGTGTGATTTATAACGAGTCAAAATTTGGTTACACTTGAGCAAAACGAAATACATTAAACTGTCTTCTGTTTCTTGTGATTGGTCGAGCCATCGTTGGATTCTTTACCATCCTTCTTTTGGCCAACGCCGCCACCGTGTCCTCTTTTAGATCCCTGGTTGATTGAACAAAGCAAACAAACAGAGAAAAAGTTACCAGAGAGTACACAAAGGAGAAGAAAAAAAAGAAGAGAAATTCAGTTATGTTTTTACATTGGGGTTGAAGGTTTTGAGTGGGTCGCTGCCTTTTCTAGACCGTTTCTTATTGTTGTTGTTGCGACCACTGCCTCCACCGGATCTCCTACTGCCGCCCATTGCGGCTCTAGCTAGCTTCACCATCTTGCTTGCTTCTTGAGTCTTTGGGTCCACTAGATACTCGGGGAGGTCCCTTAGATGTGGTGCAGGCGCAGTCTTACTCAGAAGCTTGTCATGTTTCAACAGATCTAAGTCTCTTGGATTGGCTTCGAAATGAGCCTTTAACCTGAAAACAGATATATAGAAATTAAGACAAAAAAACCTAGAGTAAACAACACACACCTTAAGAATTGTGTGTTTTGCTTACTTTTCCGAGTTGATTATCTCATTCCTTAAATCCTGAGCGCGAGACTCTCGAATCGCAACCTTCGTAACACTCTTTGCAACATCCTGCAAGAAACTGCAACTTTAATACTACGCACTTGATCAAGCAGCAATCTTACAATAGACGTTACTCACCTCAGCTCTATATCTTAGAGACTCTACAGCATTTTCGGTCAACAGAGGAAAGGGTGTGATAATATCACTATCCTTATCCTTGTCCTTGTCACTTGCTAAGAAGGATTTTATTTTTTCAAACCCTTCCATCTCATCAGTAGAAACCTGAGGCAAATAAAGCAAATCCCTAGTTAGACCTGCAAATTTGAAGAGATCATGCCAATAAAAAGGTATTATTAGAAGAGAAACTCACAAGAGAAATGGAAGAACCACTGCTATATGCTCTCCCTGTACGCCCAATTCGATGAATATATCCTGTAACACTTTGAGGCATATCATAGTTTATGACCTGTGGATAGAAATCGTTTAAGGAAAGGTTAAGACTCTAAAGCAAAGAAAAAAAGAGGAAATTATAATAAGATCCCCTTGAGCAAAATCAAGCAAGTGTACCGTGTGAACTTTTTTGAAATCAATTCCTCTAACTACACCGAACTCAGCATCGAGCTTTGGTTTGCCACGCCCTTTGTTTTTTTTGTTCTCCTTGCTATCCTCACCTTTAGCTTCTTCCTTTTTTTTAGTCTGACTATTGTCATCCGTGGCAATCAAGTAATCAAAAAGACCTGCATTGAATTGCTGAACAAACATACAGTGATTAACTAAGAAATGCAGCTACATTTAGGAAAACTAAATCAAGGTGTATGACTTGGTGATGTACCTCAAGGATATGAAGCCGAGAATTCTGAGGCAATTCCCCATTTAAAATTGCAGACTTGATTCCAAACTGGCAGAAACAAAACAAAATTAGTTCAATATTATTACTACAGGTATGGTAGTATAAATTGGACTGCTCATATAGGTTTCCATAAATTACCTTTTCCAAGAATAGTTTCAACTTGAACCCCATGTCAATTGTATTAATGAATATCAAAACTTTTTTCTGAACAACTTCTAGCTTCAAGAGAGCAAGAATGTGAAGCAGTTTATCTTGAGTACTGCAAGAAATCTAAAGACAAGACAACACACTTATCATCATTACCCAGACCCCAAAACTGTGAACTTATAAACCAAAACTAACCAGCAAAATTGATTTAAACAAACTAAGCGACCAAATCATACCCAGAACTGCTGAACATTACTTGGGACTGCCTCTTCCTTGTCATTATCTTCTGTCAAGGTCAAAACGGTCGGGTTGTGCAAAATCAATTTCTTCAATTTTTCGACATCAGAACTAGGATTTTGCAAAAATATTATTTAGTCAACCATTCAAGACAAACTTCAGAGAGAAATGTGAATTTAAATAGAATCATTATTATCCATATACGTCTTACCTTGTGGTAGCAGACATAAGCAGACATTGGCATTTCCTTGGGATTATTGAAGTTACCGACCTTAGATTATCTTCATATCCATATGACAACAATAGATCTGCCTGATAACAGAAATATATCAACAGCAAAATATAAAGGAAAACATGATTTATATAAACCTATAGAAGAACTTATATGCTTAAACCGAAGTGGCTTATATTTACAGCATATACATCCAAGAAAATCACATCATAAGAGTGACTACTAATTATCTAGTGAGTTTGCAAAACACGAAACAGCCTCTAACAAAGCCACTATTTAACTGATGCACGAAAATTTCAAGGAAAACATATATCATACCTCATCAAGAACCAGAATTTCAAGTGAGTCACTGATAGCTGAGGGCTCTAAAACTCCGGCAGCAAAAAATTTTGGAATACAAGCAGGTGTGCAGACAAGAATCTCAGGCAGCCCAGCCAATGCATTACGCTGCAATAGAAACATTTCAAAGCAAACATTAAAATTTTTTACTAGAAATTAAATGGTTTCATGATGAAAAAATGCAACACTAACCATATCAGATGCAGGCATGCTACTAGTCAACTGCACAGCTTTCAGTTGAACCCTACACAACTCGATAAGCGAAGCAACCTCTGTGAAGACCTGTTTTCAAATCAAACCAAAATGTCTGATGGCTAATTGAAATCTATGGAAGTATAAAGATATGGAAACAAACGTTCAAAAACATACCTGCTGACATAATTCTCGAGATGGAACGAGGATAAATGCAGAAGGAGCAAGCTTCTTCTTGCTCTCAGAATCTGCTGAAAATAGCTTTTGGAGCAATGGCAGAAGATAAGCCAAGGTCTTACCTGATCCTGTCTTAGCCCTAGCAACCACATCTTTACCTTCCTAAAAAACAAAAAAGACAATAAAATCAGTCCCACAAAACTTCAATCCAATAAAACAACAACATTACAAGATTCTAAACAAGCCACGAAATTTCAAAAATAAGAAGAGACTTTATATATTACCAGAATGATAGGAATCGCTATTTTTTGAACAGGAGTAGGTTTCTCGATACCCTTTTTATCTAGGGCACGAATTAGACGAGAGTCAAGCCCTAGCTCTTCGAAACTCTTCTCTGGCTCTGTTTGTTCCACTTCATCTTCTCCGTCGTCTCTCTGTTCTTCCAGTTTCTCAACTTCTTCCACTTCCGGGTTCACATCCTCCACAGGTTTCAGCTTCGTCTTACCCATGGAATCCAATATTGGTGTAAGAATAATTTACGAAGACGCTTTACCTAAGAAGCGAGCTCGAGAGCGGCGCAGAGGAGCTTGAAGAAGAAGAAGGGTATTTGGGCCCTTCATTTATAGGCTTTTGTTAAATGGGCCTTATATTTTGGCGGCTTTGTAAAAAACTCTTGTTAGTAAATTTCTTTTTTTTTTGTTGGGTCTGAATTTCGAAATTGACTGCATTTGATGATGAATCGTTGATGGTGAAGATGTTAGAGCATCGCTATTGCAAGTTTTTAGTGGGGTTCTTAACCCAAAAAATAAATAAAAAAGTAAAATAATTATGAAGAATCGATTTTTAAATAACAATTTTAAGAACCGGTTCTTAAGAAGGTTTTTACACTGTTTTAGTCACGTGTCAACCCGTAATTCGTCCGATTTTTTTTTGCCAATTTTTTTTACCTGTTTTTTTTTACTTTTTTTTAACTTTAACTTAAAAAAAAGTTAAATTTTTTATTTTAAAATTTTTCTTAACTTCAACTTTAAAATTCTAAACTTTTTTTAAATATTAATGAATTGGAATCGTTTGGTGGGTGAATAGAAGGCGATTCAAAGACAAGATCATAAAAAAAACCCGAATTGAGCGTTTTTTTGTATTTTTTTTTCAAAATCTATGTTTAAAATGTTATGTTTTTATGTCAATTATGTTTAACTAAAAAAATAAACTCTATTTAAAATAAAACAAAAAAATTAAATTTTTTATTTTTTTTAAAAAATTCTAATGGGTTTTTACCAATAAAACAGCAAGTTTATTACCAATAAACCTAAATGGTTTCTCCAATAATGATGTTGTTAGTTAATTCGGTGGATGTTTTCAGAAAGAGACGAGTTTTATACATTCTTTATTAGCTTTGACTTGGCGTGATCAACTTGGCCATCTTCGATCCCAATCGCAGAATACGAAATCAATCACAGATTTCAATTTCAGAAATGGGTTCACTGAAAAAGGACGGAGAGATGGAGGAGCAGATCGGGGACGAATTTACGGAGGCGATACTGTACGTTAATGGCGTTCGAAGAGTGATTCCCGACGGCTTAGCTCATATGACGCTTCTCGAATATCTCAGAGGTGCGTAACTAACTACCTGATGATTGCAACTAACTACTCAAACAAGTTTATAATTTTAGACTGAAAGGAATATTCCTACAGTATGTGCCAGTTAGCTGAGTTATGGCTTTTTACAAATTGAGATTATGTTTGATCCACTGGGTCCTTTATGTCTTTTAATTTGAAAATGATTGACTTTTACTATTTGTATAGTTCGATTTATGCTCGAGATTCGTTTAGACAAACTCAGTAGCTCGCTGAAATCATATGTTCTAGAAAGATCATCAAGTTTCTTCTTTTAACTTGCAAACATGTTTCTTGTTTCCTTTAGAGTTAGGACTGACCGGGACAAAGCTGGGATGCGGCGAAGGTGGTTGTGGGGCTTGCACGGTGATGGTGTCTAGTTATGACAGAAAGTCTAAGACTTGTGTGTGCGTATCTTTTCCTCTGATATATTGGCTCTGCTTTACTTAGGTGTATATACGTCTTTCTTATTGATTCTTTCGGAAAATGTTATTTGCAGGCATTATGCTGTCAACGCTTGCTTAGCTCCTCTCTATTCTGTTGAAGGAATGCATGTAATATCCATTGAGGGAGTTGGGCATCGCAAACTTGGCTTGCACCCTCTTCAGGTAAGTTTTACTTCTTTAGTTCTTTTCATTTCTGGAGAATATATGTAGTTGCTAAGATATGTTGTGTTTCTAATTCTCTCAGGAGTCATTGGCATCTTCGCATGGTTCCCAATGTGGGTTTTGTACTCCCGGGTTTATCATGTCCATGTATGCGTTGTTGAGGTCGAGTAAAAACTCGCCTTGTGAGGAGGAGATTGAAGAATGTCTTGCAGGGAATTTATGTCGATGTACTGGTTATAGACCGATCGTTGATGCGTTTCGAGTTTTTGCAAAATCTGATGATGCTATATACAGTGGCTTATCTTCACTCAGCCTTCAAGATGGTTCAACTGTATGCCCATCTACTGGAAAACCTTGTTCTTGCGGATCCAAAACAGCAAATGAAGTGGCCAATTGTAACGAAGATAAATTTCAGTCCATCTCTTATAATGATATAGACGGAGCTAAGTATACAGAAAAGGAGCTTATTTTTCCCCCTGAACTTTTGTTGAGGAAGTTTGCTCCTTTAAAGTTAAGGGGAAATGGGGGGCTTACCTGGTACAGACCCGTAAGTCTTCAGAACTTGCTTGAGCTCAAAGCAAATTATCCTGATGCAAAACTACTGGTAGGTAATACGGAGGTGGGAATCGAAATGAGACTGAAGAGGTTACAGTATCAGGTGCTAATCTCTGTTTCTCAAGTCCCAGAACTCAATGCGTTGAATGTCAATGACAATGGAGTAGAGGTTGGTTCGGCTTTGAGACTTTCTGAACTCCTGAGATTATTCAGGAGGGTTGTAAAGGAACGTCCTGCACATGAAACTTCAGCTTGCAAGGCTTTTATTGAACAGCTGAAGTGGTTTGCTGGGACACAAATAAGAAATGTTGCTTGCATTGGTGGAAACATCTGTACAGCTAGTCCAATTTCTGATTTAAATCCTCTTTGGATGGCTTCAAGAGCAGAGTTTCGGATAATCAACTGCAATGGAGATGTTAGGTCTATACTTGCAAAAGATTTCTTTCTTGGTTATCGTAAAGTGGACATGGGAAGTAACGAGATCTTGTTGTCGGTATTCCTTCCATGGACAAGACCCTTAGAGTATGTGAAAGAATTTAAGCAGGCCCATCGTAGGGATGATGATATAGCTATTGTCAATGGTGGAATGCGTGTGTTTCTTGAAGAGAAGGGAGAACAATTGTTTGTTTCTGATGCATCAATTGCTTATGGTGGTGTGGCTCCTCTTTCGTTGTGTGCCAGAAAGACCGAGGAATTTTTAATTGGAAAGAATTGGAATAAAAGTCTTCTGCAAGATGCGCTTAAGGTCATACAAAGCGATGTCTTAATTAAGGAAGATGCTCCTGGGGGAATGGTGGAGTTTCGGAAATCTCTAACCCTAAGCTTCTTCTTTAAGTTTTTCTTATGGGTTTCTCATCATGTACATAATGTAAATTCCTCGGTAGAGACCTTCCCACCCTCCCATATGTCAGCTGTGCGACCTGTTCCTCGGTTATCTAGAATTGGAAAACAAGACTATGAAACAGTAAAACAGGGAACATCAGTTGGCTCGCCAGAGGTCCATCTTTCGGCGAGAATGCAGGTATGTTGGTCAATCCACTGTACTCAAATTGTTCCTCCTCTTTGATTCTCATACTGGCGGTTTTCTTAGCCACTTCAATTTAAGTGGTGCACTTCTTTTAATTTGCTCTATGTAAGTCTTTTGTTGATCGATGTTTTCGAAGAGTAAAATAGAGAAGTTACTTGAGTGTAGAGAAATTGTTCAGCAAGTGTATGTCATAAGCAACTTAGACGTTGAATTAGCATCTATTTGAGTTAATTTTCTGGGTTCCTTATAAAGCTCTTGTAGACTTCTGTATAGGTCAGTTAAGCGTTGGAAGGTTAAGTAGAGGAGAAGGTGAAAGTAATATGCTTGAAGATTTTGTTTTTTTTTTAGGTCAATTGCCATTTCCCATTCCCATGCACATTGTTTTACCTTCTAGATCAAAATTTTGCTGTGATTTGTGACCTCCTGAAAATATCTATTAACATGATTGTGGAATTTACACAAGGGCTTCTTAAATTTTGATTTCTTTACATAAACTCCATAATTTTAACTACATACCTGTCTCCAAAATATCTTCAAGCTTGGTTAATTGATAAATCAACGTGTGGATATATTGTTGGTTTTGGGGTGGTTTTGTTGTCGATAGTTGAGAATCTCTAGCTAATCAAGGTCTCGTTTGGTGTAATGTTTCATAGGTTGGTGAGTAGAGAAGAGTTTACCGGTTTATCTCAACACTCTGGTATTTTCATGTAGGTCACAGGGGAAGCAGAATATACTGATGATACCCCACTGCCTCCTAATACCTTGCATGCTGCCTTAGTGCTAAGCAAAGTGCCACATGCCCGCATCCTTTCAATTGATGATTCGGCAGCCAAATCTTCACCTGGTTTTGTTGGTCTGTTTCTTGCCAAAGATATTCCTGGCGATAATATGATTGGGCCAATTGTTGCCGACGAAGAATTATTTGCTACGGATGTGGTCACATGTGTGGGACAAGTAAGAAAATATGAAACCTAAATTTTCTCACTTTTCTTAGCTTTTCCATGGAGATTCACTCAATTGGGAACCTATAGCTTCTCTGATTCTTATAGGCAAAACTGTTTTAGTGCATACTTTTTATCACCAGAAAGCAAACGAGCAAGGTTTTATTATAGAGGGAGATGTTATAAACTGTTTTTATCTCAAAAGAGCTATTTTTTATATCTTTCATTCCCAATAATTCATTAAATCACATTTGGTACTTCAGGTCATTGGTTTGGTTGTCGCGGATACACATGAAAATGCAAAAACTGCAGCAGGAAAAGTTGAAGTTAGGTATGAGGAACTACCAGCAATATTATCAATCAAGGAGGCTATTAATGCTAAAAGTTTCCATCCGAACACAGAGAAAAGGCTGAGAAAAGGGGATGTAGATCTATGTTTTCAATCTGGTCAGTGTGACAGGATGATAGAGGGAGAGGTTCAAATCGGTGGTCAGGAACACTTTTACTTGGAACCTAATGGTAGTTTGGTTTGGACAATAGATGGAGGCAATGAAGTTCATATGATTTCATCCACACAGGTAAGTATTTACATAATTTAGAATAGCGTACTGCCATATACTTCACTGTGTGGAATTCACTTTGATTCATGCTTTCTAGTACATGATCCTATGCTCTCTGTAAAAGAAAACCACTAGGCATCAGCTAGTTTAAGATATTAAATGATAATTTTGTCGCTACTTAAGCAAATATTGGTGGTTGTAACTTATATGCAGGCTCCTCAAAAGCACCAGAAATATGTTTCTCATGTTCTTGGTCTTCCAATGTCTAAAGTGGTATGCAGAACCAAACGAATTGGCGGTGGTTTTGGTGGTAAGGAAACAAGATCAGCCTTCATTGCTGCTGCAGCTTCTGTTCCTTCCTACCTATTGAATCGACCCGTGAAACTCATACTTGACAGAGATGTGGACATGATGATAACTGGTCATCGTCATAGTTTTGTGGGAAAGTACAAGGTACCTTTCTCTGTTATTTCCAGTTTTCTGCTTGGAATCCATTTGTGAACAGACAATTAATTGGAAATGACTGAAAACAGCTGAAAGTAGAAGAAAGAGTGGGAAACAGTTAGACAAACTAAAAAAATTCATTTCAATTGTGTTTTGCTACCATTTACAGGTTGGATTTACAAACGAAGGAAAAATATTGGCGTTGGACCTTGAAATCTACAACAATGGTGGAAACTCTTTGGATCTTTCCCTTGCTGTTCTCGAACGTGCCATGTTTCACTCAGATAACGTTTATGAGATCCCGCATGTGAGGATCGTAGGGAGCGTTTGCTTTACAAATTTTCCCAGCAACACTGCTTTCCGAGGGTTTGGAGGGCCCCAAGGTATGCTTATAACGGAAAACTGGATTCAGAGAATCGCAGCTGAGCTTGATAAAAGCCCTGAAGAAATCAAGGTGAGTTGAATATTTTCTAAACATTGTCCTGTTTTTGTTCATACTTTTGATGTTTTCTGGTGTATTTACTTTACTTTAGGAGATGAACTTTCAAGTGGAAGGATCGATCACACATTACTCTCAGTCTCTTCAGCACTGCACATTGCATCAGCTCTGGAAAGAGCTGAAAGTATCCTGCAACTTCTTAAAGGCTTGTAGAGAAGCTGACGAGTTTAATAGTCATAATCGGTGGAAAAAGCGTGGTGTAGCTATGGTTCCCACAAAATTTGGCATATCATTTACCACAAAGTTCATGAATCAGGTTTATCTTTGTTTGAAATGGATCCCTTTTCTCTCAAATTTTGTTATCTGTGAGGAACTGAAAACAATTAGATAAAATCTGCTATGAAAATTTAACCGTTGCACTACCATTGCTTGCAAAGCTAGAATATGGATTTGGAGATACTTGTTCTTTTTTTTTTTTAATACATTATGTGGCGGTTACAGGCTGGGGCTCTTGTTCATGTTTACACCGACGGGACTGTTTTGGTGACTCATGGAGGTGTGGAGATGGGTCAAGGATTGCATACAAAGGTCGCTCAAGTTGCTGCATCTGCCTTTAACATTCCGCTTAGCTCAGTTTTTGTGTCAGAGACAAGCACTGACAAGGTACATTTTACTCTGTTAGACTGTTACAAGGAGCACACTTTGGGCCAAGACATAATCAGACAAAACTGTTCTTGCTCTCTTATCATTTTGATGGTCTCTTATTAGGTTCCAAATGCGTCACCAACTGCTGCTTCTGCGAGCTCCGATATGTATGGTGCTGCAGTTTTAGACGCTTGTGAGCAGATTATAGCAAGAATGGAGCCTGTTGCATCAAAGCACAATTTCAACTCATTCGCTGAGGTTTTCTTTCTCTCTTGCATTTTGATATAAACTCAGAAGAGTTTGATGCCTATATTGATGAAAAAATCTCCTTTACTCTGAGTGTATGTAGCTAGTAAGTGCCTGCTACTTTCAAAGGATAGACCTATCGGCGCACGGTTTTCACATTGTTCCTGAACTTGGATTTGACTGGATATCTGGAAAAGGGAACGCATTTAGATATTACACATACGGAGCTGCCTTTGCTGAAGTTGAGATAGATACATTAACTGGTGATTGTCACACAAGAGCAGCTGATATAATGTTGGACCTCGGATATTCTCTTAACCCAGCCATTGATGTTGGACAAGTGCGTGTTCGTCTCTCAACCTCCTATGCTTTCTTGCAATCTTTAAAAAATGAGTGTTGTATCTGAAATCACTATTTGCAGATAGAAGGAGCGTTTGCACAAGGTCTGGGTTGGGTAGCTTTAGAAGAACTCAAATGGGGAGATGCAGCTCATAAATGGATTAAACCGGGAAGTTTACTCACTTGCGGACCTGGAAACTACAAAATACCTTCCATTAACGACATGCCGTTCCACCTCAATGTTTCTCTTCTCAAGGTATGTAACTATAAGAACATGCTTTAAAGCAATACATTTGAATCTGAACCTGACTTTATACTTTGTTTAATCAGGGGAATCCGAATACAAAGGCAATACATTCATCTAAAGCAGTGGGTGAGCCACCGTTCTTTCTTGCATCATCGGTTTTCTTTGCGATAAAGGAAGCGATCAAAGCAGCTAGAACCGAGGTGGGTCTCACCGACTGGTTCTCTCTGGAGAGTCCAGCGACGCCGGAGCGTATCAGGATGGCTTGTTTCGATGAGTTTTCAGCTCCTTTTGTAAATTCAGATTTCTGCCCTAAGCTTAGTGTTTGAGCTTTAAACTTCATCAGAGGGGCAAAAGATCGATCAATCTTGCATATTGTGAGAAAGTCATTGATATATTTATTTCCAGTCTCCAAACAAATGTAACATTACAAAGATATGTTTTTCCAAACCACCAACTTTGTTGACTTAAGCTTTGAACTTGGGTGGCTTCCTAATGAGAGTTGCTTGTTCGAAGGCATAAGCAATCTCAATAAGCTTTGGCTCTGTGAATCTCAATCCTCCAAAGCTAATCCCAAATGGAACTCCTTCACTATCATATCCTGCAGGGACATTGATTCCTGGATACCCTCCAATGGCGAAAACAGAGCTAAACCTTGAACCAAATGTCACTATTGCATCTAACTTGTTCTCTTTCATTAGCTTTTCGATTCCATTCTTCGAAAGTTCTTCCATTTTCTGCAACGCTGCTTTCTCTTTCTCACCCATTCCATTGGTGGCTTCTGCTGCAAGGAACACCTCTTGCCCCCATTTTTTCACTTTTTCCTGTATTTTTTCAGTCCAATGATCACATTCGTTCAGACACAGGAGAAAAATGCTAATTCGTAAAAAAGTTCACTTACCAGTTCAGCGAATTCCTCTTTGTAGGCAATAACATCTGCTAAGGATCGGACTGGTGATTTCACTAGCTCTTTAAGATATGCATTGAGTTCTATCTTGAACTCAGCCAATAGTGCTGTCTCTTCACCACTTTTAGTCCCATCCACAATGACTTCTGTGTTTGGTATCGTTAGATTATCAATGACAATCGCGCCTTCTCGTCTTCATCCAAGTAAAACAGAGCTATGATACAGATATGTTGTTCTCAATTGACTTGATTGATCGAATCAACTTATAACAAATAAGTATTACCTTAATGTTTTGATATGATGATCAAGACGAGAAGAATGCTTCATTACAATCCCTAATCTCTTACCCTTGAGACCACTAGCTCTCAGAAACTGCTTGTAACCACCTTTAGGTATGAACTCGGAAGCAGTCTTCGTGGCCTCGTCCAATGGATCATAACCCACAATAGCATCAAGGAGATGAACAGCATCCGAAACTGTCCTACAAATCGGCCTAACATTGCAAAACATAGAAAAAACACTTGTCAAAATGGTACAACAACTAAATAGTTAGTAGTTGTTGGTGCTCTTATATTAGTCTCACCCAATACTGTCCTGTCTCAAAGAGATAGGAAGCACCCCGGCTCGGCTCGTGAGTCCAACACTCGGTTTAATCCCGACCACGGAGTTATGACTCGCCGGAGAAAGAATGGAACCATCAGTTTCAGTCCCTAGTGACACAGCCACAAGATTAGCTGCCACAGATATAGCTGATCCACTACTTGATCCAGACGGATTTGCTGATAATACATATGGATTCTGCAGCATTTAGAGATTTGCTGAAACGTTTTATAAGATTTTTGGTGAATTTACCAAATTTTGATTTGTGAAATGAAGAAATTGACCTTTCCTTGGAGGCCACGTGCACTCCAACCATCAGGGATTGAGAGAGATCGAAAATGAGCCCATTCACTTAAACTTGCTTTGCCCAAGATCACAGCACCAGATTCTCTGAGTCTCTTAACAACACCCGCGTCTCGAGCCACGACTGAACCAAGCAAAGCCAAGGAACCAGCCGTGGTGTTAAGCTTGTCCTTGGTGGATATGGAGTCCTTGAGCAAAACAGGAACACCGTGCAACATAGGAAGCTTAGTGACGTCTTTGAGGTCTCGTTCTCTGTCTGCGATCTCTGCTTGGATCAACGCATCTGGATTCGTCTCTATGACTGCGTGGAGTATTGGATTGAGTTTGGAGATTGCTTCGAGATACAACTCCACGAGTTGCTTTGATGTTAGTCGTTTCTCTTTGAAAGCAAGTCTGATGTCTTCAATGGTGGCTTCTTGGATCGAGAACGTTGAAGTAAGCCTAATCTGAGAGGCTGATCCGAATGAAATAAGAAGAGTTTGAGGAAGAAGAAGAAGAATAAGAAGAGATGAGGAGAAGATGAAACGCTGAGCAACCATGGCTAGAGAAAGAGTAAGAGAAATGGTCAACGCCAAGATCACGATTGCTTCTCTTTGAGATTGATAACATCGTCGCCCAAGATAAGTTCTAACTATTAATTTATTTTCATTATTCCATGTTTGATTATATATAAAACAACTAGTATATGGTCTTTGTTAGGATTTTTGTGTGTACTATGCATTACATGATTATAACAAGTCATACAAGTATGAAAATTGCTTTCTTTTTAGTCGTCTTTGCATGATTCGCATATCTCTATATCTTTTTCTACCAAATTTCACAATGTCAATATAGGTGAAGTTGCAGAATCAGAACACGAATCAATTATTTGTTCAGGTGACTTTCTTAAACAAGTTTCGGGGGAAAAAAAGCCAAAAAAACACATAGCAGCAAGCAATTTGGTAAAAGCTCATAATTATTTCAAAACCCAGACACAAAAGGGTTTCTACAGAAACGATCCCAAATCAGAAAAATCAAACCCTAAATAGAATCATCCACTAAAACAACCCATTTATTCATAAGCTCAAGGTCTCACACAGATCTACTCAAAGCTGACCACAATCATCAACGACCACGCGCTTCGAAGTCCTCCCAGAATCAGATCCAACTTTCTCAACGGCTCTCACCACATCCATGCCTTCAACGACTCGTCCAAACACAACGTGCTTCCCATCTAGCCACGAGGTCTCCTCGGTACAGATGAAGAACTGAGATCCGTTAGTGTTAGGTCCAGAGTTAGCCATGGACAGAATCCCAGCTCCGGTATGCTTCTTAATGAAGTTCTCGTCCTTGAACTTAGCTCCGTAGATCGATTCACCACCGGTTCCATTCCCGGCGGTGAAATCACCTCCCTGACACATGAATCCAGGAATCACACGGTGGAAGACCGATCCCTTGAAGTGAAGTGGCTTACCCATCTTTCCGACTCCTTTCTCGCCGGTACACAGAGCTCGGAAATTCTCAGCCGTGTTCGGTGTCGTATCAGCGAAAAGCTCCATCACGATCCGACCTGCGGGTACACCGCCGAGGGACATGTCGAAGTAAACTCTAGGGTTAACCATTTTTGGGAGATTTAGCAGAGAAATCGAAGAAGAAGAAGATTGTCAAGTGAAGATGCTAATTAGGGTCTTTTTGGATAGCTTCTTATAGAAAGAGGATTTAATTTCTAAGCGGTGAATCTCAAAAAGTAAATTATGTTAGTGACCGTTGATAGAGGACACGTGTAGGGCGATGAAAGGATAAAGCTTAACCGTGGTTAATTCGAATCTGACTAGGGTTTAAGTCGCGTGGATCCGAGGCTTCTCATAAATACTTCTTTTTAGATGGACCGACCGAATGACGGCGTTCAAGTTTAGGGGTGGGCCGACTTCAAAAGCAAAAAGCCCAATTTCTTATTTTATTGATTTTTTTTTTAAACGTTTTAATTTTTGTTATGATTGTATTTTTTTTAATTTATTTTATCAATTTTGCACTTTCAGTAGTTACTATTTAATTTTTGTTTCGTGCGAAATATATATTATATCCATTATGCACTTACATTTTTTTTGTTCTTCTTTCACATCACCAATTTTTTTTTTCTTAAGTGCAATCGTTTGTTGCGACCACTTGTAGTTTTGAAAATACAATGTGTAGTTGACAAAGATATGTATTTGACGAATGAAAGTATGAAAGTAATAATGCGGAAGGGACTTTTGGTGAGATTAGTAAAGTTTCACCTCTGAGTAGATTAGACCACTTTCTGTTTGCCAAAATGATTTGATTATTTTCAAGTCACATAATAATGTGAATCTTTACAGAAGACCCAATTCTTCATCATATATGTTTTTGAAACCCAAAGACTTCTAACAATGGTCCATGCGATTGGAACAATTTATCTTTCACTCCCCAACTATTATCATATTTTATCCGCTATTATCACACTACTGTCTACATTAGAATAATCGAACAAAAAGAATAGAATGCCTCTAAAATCCAAAAGTTAAATCAAATCAAAGCATCGCAAAGAAACTTTTGGAGTTGTCTAATAGACAACGTTAATTGTATATATTTCTTTTAGCTGGCTAGTAATATTCGTTCTGAGTTCTCACACGTTGTAAACTATATCAAAGAAACTTTTGGAGTTGTCTAGTAGACAACGTTAATTGTATATGATTCAAATTACAAACAAGCCCTACTCAATTGGAAATATAATAAGTTGAAATTCAGAAACCAACAATTAGTCAGCTGCATCCGCAGAGCACGAGATCCTCTACCACCGTACACGTGGACAACCAAACATCTTACTCACTGCAATTTGCAAAGATACTCTCTCACGTCACTAAATTATTAACGTATAAATCGGAAAACATTTAAAATAAAATAGAAATGTATATAAAATACTGCTCAAACTCAAAAAGCAACTACCTCCGTGCAATCATATCATATGCATGGCTCTTAAAAGGGTTACCTTCACCTTCCCGATCGCTAGAGTTACTGTGCTCGTCTTCATCTTCCCGTCACAGTCACATCTTGTCCGTACACGTGGACCCACATCTTCCTTAGTTGAATAGCTGATACGTCTACCTTTGGCCGTTTCCTCTCTCTCTCTCTCGTTTAATTACTTGTATCGACTACTGATACTTCTCGCCTCTCTGTTACAAGATAGCGAGAGCAGAGAAAGAGGCATAGCAGCAGAGAACGAAGCTCGTTTCGTTTCGTTTCGTTGTCGTCGTCGTCTTCTTCTTCTTTCGACGCTTGATTCAGGTTCGTGCGTGATCTGTCTACGTCTTGCTGTGGCTATGAACATTTACGGTTCATGAAGTTTTTTCCTGCCGTTTTTTTTCCTGGATCTCTGCGTGTTTTAGCTTGACGAGAGTTTCGTTTTCGATCTGCTTTGTGAGTGATTTCGTTAAAACCGAGTCGAAATCTCTTCGGTTTGCTTTCTTGTGCTTTGAGATTACATGAATCCGACGTTTTTGATGCTTAAATCGTTCAATTTCTGTTCGAAGTTGCTGTTATTCGTGAAGTTTCTGTGCTGTTTGTGTTTGCCTGCGTTCTGATTTATCTGGTTTCTCCGTTTGTATAGAACAGTCTCCATAGAAGGTTTGGTTGCGTGTCAACTGAAGATGCCGATTCTTGTTTGTGTATAACCTGTTACACGTTTGATCATGCCATTGTTGTGCGTTGTTTTCCCCCAATTATTGGGTGAATTATTGAAAATTTGCTATTCACTGTACCTTTTTTTGCGAGAAAATGGATCTGATCAATTTGTGGAAATGCAGGGAATGATAATTGGACTGTTGGCTAATATTTGAATCAATCTGAGCAATGTCGAGTTTTAATCTGACTGTTGATGTGACTGAGAATGGGAATGTCAAGAATTATGATTCTTCACATACACTGGATGATATTGATGACATTGATTTTTCAAAGTTGCTAGAGAAGCCAAGGCCGTTGAATATTGATAGACTGAGATCACTTGATGAAAGGTCTCTTACTGAATTATCTGGCTCACCACAACTTAGAAATGTGGATAGTGCTTCTCGGCTCCATGATCAAGCGGATTATGTGATTTCACCAAGTGTGGGTAGGAGGTCTGGATACAACACTCCTAGGTCACTGCATGGATTTGAGACTCATCCAATGGTGGGTGAGGCCTGGGATGCTTTGAGGCGCTCGATGGTATACTTTCGTGGACAACCTGTTGGGACTATTGCTGCAATGGATAATTCTGAAGAAAAACTCAACTATGATCAGGTAAAGAATCTTAATATTTGCAGAAAACTTCTAACTAACGACGTTTTATTCTATTGTAGCCTGTGTTGGTTGATCTGGTATCTGCCTGACTTTATCCTTTAGGTGTTCGTGAGAGATTTTGTACCAAGTGCTTTAGCATTTCTGATGAATGGAGAGCCAGATATAGTCAAAAACTTTCTTTTGAAGACTCTTCGTCTTCAATCTTGGGAGAAAAAGATTGATAGATTCCAGCTTGGTGAGGGAGTAATGCCTGCTAGCTTCAAAGTTTTCCATGATCCTGTTAGAAACCATGAAACTCTGACAGCTGATTTTGGAGAGAGTGCAATTGGAAGAGTAGCACCAGTTGATTCCGGATTCTGGTGGATTATACTTCTCAGAGCCTATACAAAGTCTACGGGAGACTCTTCTCTTGCTGACATGCCTGAATGCCAGAAGGGTATACGGCTGATACTAAGCCTGTGTCTGTCTGAGGGATTTGATACCTTTCCCACTCTCTTATGTGCTGATGGTTGCTGTATGATTGATCGCAGGATGGTGAGCAGCAAATTTTCGTTATTATTTTCTAGTGTTTCTTTCTATAAGGAGACAGTTGGAGCTAGCTGTTTCATCAGTTTTCCATATTAATCTTGTGTTTTCTGTGTTTTAGGGAGTTTATGGTTACCCAATAGAGATTCAAACCCTTTTCTTTATGGCCTTAAGATGTGCCTTGCTCCTGCTTAAACAAGACGGAGAAGGTAAAGAAATGGTGGAACAGATAGTGAAGCGACTTCATGCATTGAGCTACCACATGAGGAGCTACTTTTGGTTAGACTTGAAGCAGCTTAATGACATTTACCGATATAAGACAGAGGAATACTCTCATACTGCAGTCAACAAGTTCAACGTAATCCCTGATTCTCTTCCAGAATGGGTTTTCGACTTTATGCCGCCTCTCGGAGGGTTTTTTATCGGCAATGTTAGCCCTGCAAGAATGGATTTCCGTTGGTTTGCTTTGGGTAATTGTATAGCAATATTGTCTTCCCTGGCTACTCCTGAACAGTCAACTGCAATTATGGATCTCATAGAATCTCGCTGGGAAGAGTTGGTTGGAGAAATGCCACTGAAAGTTTGCTATCCGGCAATAGAAAGCCATGAATGGAGAATAGTAACTGGTTGTGACCCCAAAAACACTCGGTGGAGCTACCACAATGGAGGATCCTGGCCAGGTAAATTTTCTTCTCCTCCTCCACATTTAATTGGACTACATAGGAATCTCTCCTGTTCATGTGTTCTTATGGGTGTACTGTATGAAAACAAACCCACCATCTGTGATGTCTTGGTCTTTAGTAAAAGGCTAATCTGACCCTTACTGATTTAATAATGTTTTACTGGCAACACAGTGCTGCTATGGCTTTTGACGGCTGCTTGTATCAAAACTGGTCGACCTCAAATAGCAAGACGAGCAATTGAAGTAGCAGAGGCTAGGCTTCACAAGGACCATTGGCCTGAGTACTATGATGGGAAGCTAGGGAGATACGTGGGGAAACAGTCACGTAAAAACCAGACTTGGTCAATCGCCGGTTACTTAGTAGCCAAGATGATGCTGGAAGATCCGTCACATGTTGGTATGGTTGCTCTCGAGGAAGACAAACAGATGAAACCCGTTATGAGAAGATCCAACTCCTGGACTTGTTGAAGTTTGATATTGTCATCGAGGTAACATTAGAAAAAGAGATGAGCTAAGAAGAAACTTCATGAAATTCCTGGTTTAAAATGCTGACAACGACGACTCTTTCTTCGTTTTTTAATTGCACATTTTAGGTTGTTTGCTTTGTGAAATATTTTTAGACAATATGAAAGATTTAAGCATCATAAAAAGATTTCGTCTGTTTAGCTTCATATCTTATTATTCTATGCATTTCTCTATCTGTCGAAATGTCTATAGAGCAAAAGGGGATTCTTTCTTGATCTGCAAGGTAAAAACTAGAAACCAAAACCCCCAAAACTCTTTTTTAAATCAGACATCAATGTTCCGAGCAACGATGCCTTCAAATGTAACACCAGGTCCAAAAGCCAGAATCAGACCCCACTCATTTTCTCCCTCGTTCATGTTCCTCACTTTCTTGCTCTCCTCCAACATATATTCCAACACATAAACGATCGAATTACTACTGGCGTTGCCATAGTCCATGAGAGCTCTTCTGCTTGGACTCAGCTTCTCAGGCGACAGGTTAAGCCGCTTCTCCATTCGGTTCAAGATGGCTGGTCCACCTGGATGAACCGCCCAGAACATCTGGTTATAGTCTTTATGAGCCAGTCCTGCTTTTCCTATTAGCTTCTTGCAGAAATTCTCCACGTTGTCTTCTATTATCTGTGGAAGCTCTCTCGATAGCTTGAAATTTATCCCTTCCTCCGTCAGTCTCCCATCTATAACCTTCTCCGTGTCTGCACCATGAAAATGCAATCCAGTTTATCCAAAAGCATTGTCTTAAGTTATAATTGGCGTAATTGGATGCAAAAATCTTGTGTGGTTTTACCTGGCAAGAAATTTTGTATTGCAGTGTGAAGCTCAAAGAGTGGCTTCTCGCAAATCGGATATGGATCGGATCCGATGATCATAGCTCCGGCTCCATCACCAAACAAGGCGACCCCAACAAGATCATACGGTCTATCCGCACTCGGGGGTTTGAACCCAATGATGGTCGTCTCAGACGTGGCAAGCAAAACTCTACTGCCTGGATTGTTCTCGGCTATGTCTTTAGCTACACGGAGCCCAGCAACGCCACCAGAACAGCCAACGAAGTAGAGCAAAACACGGTGTGTCTCGGGACTGAGTCCAAGCCCCTTGGCCAAGTACAAGTCGCCACCAGGAAGACGAGCTTCGCTTGAGGAGACATAGACAAGGTGAGTTATGTCCGAAATAGAACGCCCCCAGTTCTTGATGCAGGCTCTAGAAGCTTCCACTGCCATCTCGGTCACTGCATCGTTGCAGATGTCGAGTCGCTGCTTCACTGTGGATCCTCCTTCAATGGCAAGTTCTGGATACTTCCTGAGAATCTCCTCCGACATCACAACATACCTCGTCTTCACTGTCGTTGTCTTGCCTATATCATAAACGAAACAGCCAAACAAAACTCAGTTCTCAGAAGCTCACAAGATGAGATAGAAACTAAAAAGAAACAAAGCTGAAAGTGAAGACATTACAGAGACGAGTAAGCTTCTGTTTGAGTTCAGGGTCATCACAATTGGTGGTTTTGAAGTAGCCATCCACTAAGTATTCTTGCATCACTAGCTGATGAGGAAAGGCTTTTCCGAAAGCAAGAATTGTCGCTTTTCCCGCATTTGGTTTCTTCTCTGAACCCAATTCTGCGGCATCGATGCTTCCCATTTTCTATCTATTTCTCTTCTCAATGACTCAATATTGGGTCTGTTAAAAAGGGTCAAAGTGAAGGCATATATATACACTGCTTCTTTTGCAGTTTCTGTCCTGCATTTTGTGAGGTGTTTCTGTCTAGTTGGTATTTGGTGAAGATTAGGTGTGAGATTCAGGAGCTTCATGTTTATTGCATTGCCTCTTTCTAAAACCCAACTCCAATTTTTTGACAACTTTCTCTTGATACATAGTCTTTGGGCCTAATTAAAAGATATTTGTTTCTAGCCAAGACAAGTGTGTGTTTATAGTAGCAGTTCTACAAATTTTTACACTTAAAAAGAATGAACAGAGGAACTAACCAAAGCTTCATGCTATTTTGAGCATGTTTAACAAAGAACTCATAAATATGAAAGTGTTTGGTTGCCTTTACTGATTATGTGGTTGGGTATCAAAATTTGCTGAGTTTCTACATATAACATGGATCAATCATATGAACGACAGCAAAAAATAGAAGTGCAAATGAGGAAAAGTGAGGAGCTCAAATGAGATTTCTGCTCCAACCTGTAGCCTAATTTGCCTATACCCTTTGCTTGAATTTTTGTATCCCTTCTTCTCCCAATCACATTTGTGGACCTTATCGGTAGCTAGCAGGTTAGAGTATGACTTCAGAGGTCTGAGAGACACTTCCCACTGATGAAGTCAATCACTTTGGTAACTGACTCATCAAGTTTAGCAGTGACTGCAGCTAAGTTCTCCAAAAAATCTTGTGAAGTTGGTTTATTGCCATCTACAATATCAGTCACACCTTTTATTAGGATCGTAGGGACCTTAAAGATATCAGCCACATAGGCCACAGCTGCTCCCTGAAATGCCAAGATACCAAGAATAAGCAGCAGTAACTGATTAAGACACAAAGACAAACACATAGATTGGAGCCATCATTCATATACACATGAAACTTTTGAATTGTCTACCTCCATATCTTTCACTGTAGCATCATTTGCTATGATGGATTCTTTGTCATGTGGAGACATATCCATAGAATCGCCAGTAGATAATCTTCCTACCTGGGAACACCACAGCCAAATAAAAAAAAATCTACCACCTATGGCACTTGTACATATGCGAAACAGATCAAGAAATAATCAAAATCTTGCATGAGAATCAAATGGTGAACTCAGAAAAGATACCTTTAGGCTCAGCTCCTTTATAAGGTTGGGTGTGGGGAAGGCATTCCGCATACCAACACCATATAGATCAAGAACCTGCAGAGAATCCAGAGAAATTGTTTAGGAAAAGGTGAAACTTACTGATACATAAACAATACAAAAGAGCACTTACAGGAACAGGTATTCTTCTGTCATGGAAAGCAACAGTGGAGACGATATAAACATCGCCAATACCGGCCCCTTTGGCCTAAAAATACATTAAAACATGAGGATGGTGTTTATTCTTTCTGACACAGATAAGGCATGAGACGACAATGTAGCTGTTGTAATGTCTATACCTTAAACCCACCAGCGGTTCCTGCACTAATGATTAGGTCGGGCTGAAGTGCTTGAATAGAAGCATAAGTTACAAGAGATGCAGGAACCGTGCCTACACTTTCAACACCTGAAAAGAATTGAGTCAATTGACATTCAGATTTAGTAAGAGTGACCATTAGAAATAACATCAACAACTCCACAAAACATCCTACAACATTGACTCACTTAACAATCACACAAAGACTGAAAAGAAAAAACAATGAAAAAATCAAAGCAACCGCATTGATACATACCGAGAGTTGAATCCTTTCCTGGACACACTATATTGATGTTCAAGTCTTTATACCTTCCATTAAACAGAACCCAAGCCACCTCTTTTGGAAACCTAAAAAGTCCAATTTTATCATTTCCAACAAAATCAGAATGGAAACAGTAAACAAGAAAGCAATCACATTTGATTTCGAATCAAATTCAAAAAGTGAAAGAGATAAAAGAACTTACGGCGAATTAACTCCTTTAACGAGCAGTAATCTATTTATCAGAGTCTGAGCTTCCTTTTGCATAGCTGCAAATACACAGCCATTAGAAAACAAATTCACAATCGAAAAATCATCAATAGAGGAGAGAATGAGAAACAAAATAGTACCGAAGACGAATACGATGGTAGTAATCGGTCGCCTCTCTCCTTTACCCATAACATCTTCCATATCCGTCGCCGTGAGCAGCAATGGCGATTCGTTGAGATCAAATTTTCAAGATTGGTATGGGAAAAAAGAGGGAAAAAAGACCGGATCCGACCCGAAGTATATCCGGATCAAGACCAGGACCCAGGCCCAACAAATAAAATTCGAACACACTTTTTGAATTAAAGAACCGAAATAAAAAACGTTGACGACTTGACGGCCGTTTATGCCACGTAAGCAACTGGTCCAAAATCCAAAGCGAGTCGTTGGTTATTTCATATCCTCACTTCTTCTCTACTGCTTTATCCTCATCATCATCATCATCATCTCTCTCTCCAATGGAGGTTACCTCCACCTTCATCTCCACCAGATCGTCAAAATATCTTACCTTAACTTCTTACTCTCCGGTGATTCTTCCGGCCTCTAGTCTCCGGTCTATCCGCCGTGATTTTCTCGGCTGTTGCCATAGTCTTCGTCCTCCTCATCTTCACACTCGCGCCGGAAAACGAAAATCTAGTCGTATTTCAATTCGATCGCCTCGTTTAATAGTTAGAGCTTCTCTTGATTCTGGTTTGATTCTTGTTGTTGTGGCTGTCACTGCCTTTTCTGCCATTGCTTTCGCTTATTGTCATAATACTTTCAGAAAGAAGAAGTCATCCGAAAAGGTAATTGAACTTCTGAGCTACCAATTTTTCTTGTTTTAGCCAATTTTAGGTTTTATCGTGTACTTAGAGTACATAATTCGCGAGGCTATTAATCTTAGTTGCTGGTTCATACAAAATGGGAAATACCAAAAAGTTGATTTTTTTATACAAAATTCGATTAGAATTCTGATTCTGACTAGATAAATTTTTCAGGTTTCAGCATCTCCTGCAACGCTTCATGGCGAAAAAATCAGTTCTGAGAGTCAGCAGGAAAGTCAACACTTAGATGGTGTGTATATTCTTAAAGAAAATTCTGTGGAAATAAATGGAGGTTTTAGAAAGAAGGAGGAGGAAGAGGAAGCTCATCTAATCCAGGAAACTGCTGTGATGGAGCATGATTCGTTTTTGCCCAAACAATCGAATATGGCAGCTGAGGATTCTCAGTTTGCTGTTGCCAGTGTCGGCACAATTGTCAAGGAACATACTTTAATTGATAAATCCCTATCATCTTCTATGCTTAATGGGTCTGTTGCTTTGGAATCAGCTACCTTGGAAACAAAAACACTTGAAAAACAAGTTGAAGATAGCGAAGTGCATAAGGGTATGGACTATGATTTTTCACAGCCAGTGGTGGGAATTCATACGACTACTTCTCCACATGTGGCAGATGATACACGTTCTCTCGAGTATGAGTACAATGGTTTGCTCCAGAAGCCTCTTGAATACAGCATCTTCACGGAGACTCAGAGAGAGGAGATTCACACATTTTATGGGTCTAATCATTCATCAGCTAAGTCTTCCAGGTTGACAAGTCTTAAAGCAGTCTCTCCTACTGTCACTTCTGCAACTGATAGTTTATTGTTGGACCACAAGAACAATGGAATAATTGATACTCACTTCTCAGGACATAGTTCTGGTCTGGCTACTGGTACGTTGACATTGTGGTACTAACTAAAATTTTACACCATCTTATGTTTCGTTTCTGAGAAGCTTGCAGTGCCAATCCATTACAATGATTCCTTAAAGTTCGTTTCCGTTTCAGGTGAGGTTCAAGAAGAAAAACTTGTAGCACACGGTAATGGTGGTGTATCCCATAAGAGGAAAGAAGTTAGAAGAGATTGGAAATTTCCAGACGATGGGAAGCATGTGGTTCACCAAACTGATGAAAGCATGTCCCAGTTCACTGCTCGAAATTTTGAGCTACATAATACTAATGGACGTTCTCCAGAACCAAATGATACTTACAACCGTTTACTTAAAGAGGGAAGGTAATAAGTATTCCCTGGTGTGAATCTTGGCTGTCCTTTACTTCCTCTGCTGTCACGGCTAATTCTTTTTTGGCAAGTTTTAGTACCAATGAGAAGTTACTAGATTGTTTGATTTTGAGAGTGTAATATTCATATATAATAGGCTAAAGGATTGTGTAAGCTTGCTCGAAGATTTGGAGCAAAGGGATCTATTGGACACGGACAAGGTATGGTTTTTTTCCTGAACAATGATGAAATCTTAGTGTTGCTCACCATGAATATCAGAAATTCTTTACTGATCTTTATTTTCCTATTTTCACATATCAGATATATCATGCGAGTTTCTTTAAAGCCTGCAAGAAACAAAGGGCTGTCAAGGAAGCATTTCGCTTTACCAAGTTGATTCCAAATCCAACCTTGAGCACATTCAATATGTTAATGTCTGTCTGTGCAAGCTCCCAGGACATAGAAGGTGATATTTTTATCCAATATCAAATCCTTGCTCTTGTTAATTTTCCATTCTCCTAGATGTTGAGTTGTTACTTATGTAGGAGCTCGGGGAGTTTTGAAATTGGTACAAGAGAGCGGTATGATGGCTGATTGCAAACTTTACACAACTTTAATATCAAGTTGTGCTAAAAGCGGAAAAGTTGATGCAATGTTCGAGGTATAGGAACCTTCATTCCTTTGCCTGAAGGTTATTTGCTTAAAGACACATATTTTGGTTGGTTCTTTGAATCTCTGTTAAAATCATGAAGCATTATAGATTCCTGGATCAAATCGTCGTTATTAGTCTTAATTCTTGTCTGAATGGTTCCGTATGTTAGTCTTGGTCTCCCAACAGAGGAAACGTTTCTGTTTTCAAATTGTGACTGCAATTAAGCTCTTACTCTCTTTCTCTTGCTGGACTCCTAACCGAGGGAACACTTATGTTCTACCTGTCTCTCTGTTCTCTCTTTTAGTTACAAATTCTGACTGCAATTAAATTTTTTTACTGGTAAATCAAAATTCTTTAGTACAACTCATAGATGCGCATTAAAAATACTTAACCAGGTTAGTACTAGCGACCATAATGTTTTGCTAGATTTTTCTACTCATGCTACAGGTTGCATATTAATCAAAGTAGAAAGTTATTCTCCAAAATTTATGATCCCCATGTTTAACATTTTGTTATCCACACTGGTGACGCTGTTCTCTCCTATCCTAGTGGAATTTTTTTTGGCTCAGTGTACTCATTTTGTATTTAGTAAAGAATTTGAAATTTTGTTCACACTCCATCTCAAGTTGCTGATATCGTCTTGGATCTTTAATAGTGATCATAATATCCT
The DNA here is from genome assembly GCA_028015245.1 of Cardamine occulta. Lineage (NCBI taxonomy): Eukaryota > Viridiplantae > Streptophyta > Magnoliopsida > Brassicales > Brassicaceae > Cardamine > Cardamine occulta. Next base: position 18,193,445 of record CM051389.1, on the reverse strand, counting down.
GTGTGACCTGAATAAGCATCCTAGATGTTGGAGTGTATTCTGAACATCTTTTGTATCTGTGTGGTTATATTCTCAGGTGTTCCACCAGATGTCAAATTCTGGAGTGGAAGCTAATCTTCACACTTTTGGTGCACTTATAGATGGCTGTGCTAGAGCTGGACAGGTAGCTAAGGCATTTGGTGCTTATGGAATTTTAAGGTCCAAGGTAAGCATGCCATAAGTTTGGATGCACTCCTATCATGTGTCCAAATTACAAAAAAATATCCTCTTTCTTCTTTGGAATCTCAAGGCTATCAATCAAAAATTCATGGCTACAAAATCATTTCTGCTTTGGAATCTCAAGGCTATTATTACATTGATGACATGTTCGATGCAGTAGAATGTTAAGCCAGACCGGGTTGTATTCAATGCCCTCATCTCCGCATGTGGTCAATCAGGAGCTGTCGACCGTGCTTTTGATGTGTTAGCTGAAATGAAGGCCGAGACTCATCCTATAGACCCTGATCATGTCACGATCGGTGCATTGATGAAGGCATGCTTTAATGCTGGTCAGGTGTGTGGTTTTTCTTTCTGTTACTTTTTCTGATTATCTCTTTCTATTTGATTGATACTAAGTTTATTGCAGGTCGAACGAGCAAAAGAAGTTTACAAGATGATGCATACATATGGAATCAGGGGTACTCCAGAAGTCTATACCATTGCTGTGAATAGTTGCAGCAAGTCTGGGGACTGGGATTTTGCGTGTAGCATATACAAGGACATGAAAGAGAAAGGTGTGACCCCTGACGAGGTATGTCTGATATGAGGCAAGCTTTTAATCTAGCTTATTGATTCGGAAGTGCTTCTAAGCCTATCTTGCTTAGCTTATATATTTACACACGCATACAGATATATATATATATATATATATATATATATATGTGTAATCTTGGTTTTGATCTTCTGCAGGTGTTTTTCAGTGCATTGATCGATGTTGCAGGGCATGCAAAAATGTTAGACGAGGCTTTTGGCATTCTTCAGGATGCGAAATCTCAAGGAATACGTCTTGGAATCATATCATATAGCTCACTGATGGGAGCTTGTTGTAATGTATGTGCCTGTTATTGCTGTAGCAAGTCTTGTTGATGCCTTGAATATTACTTAAGTTTTGAGCAGTCTACGTCAGATCGTTTAAATGTATGTGATGGATCCTAGAGGATAAACAGAAATTTGGTCTAGTTTTTCACACTGATTTCTAGAGGTGAACATGAAGCATCAAAATATCCTTATTTGATAGAAGTAGTTTTTGAGATGTAGTTTATGGAGAAACTACTGATAATTTTTTTCTTTTTTATTCAGGCGAAGGATTGGAAGAAAGCACTGGAGCTCTATGAAAAGATCAAGTCTATCAAACTTAGACCAACGATTTCAACAATGAATGCCCTCATAACTTCTTTGTGTAAGACCTCATACACTGCTGTCTTAATTTTTCCCCACAAACAAAAAACAAAGATGATATAGTATAAGACAGAAAAGAAAAATGCAATATGGTATTACTACAATTGTGTATTTAAAGTACGCCATACAAAATACCATTAGTGGTATGACTCCTTAGATTATCAACAGGTGAAGGTAATCAACTGCCCAAGGCTATGGCATATCTCGATGAGATTAAAACTTTGGGATTAAAACCAAACACTATCACTTACTCTATGCTCATGCTGGCAAGTGAAAGGTATCTTCTCTAACTTTGAATTATTTAGGCTTGTTTGATCACTAGGCAGGTTAGATTTGAGAAATTATTATTTTCTGACTTTTCTCTTTGTAGAAAGGATGACTTTGAGGTAAGTTTCAAGCTCCTTTCTCGAGCAAAAGAAGATGGAATATCACCAAACTTCATCATGTGCAGATGCATAACCAGTAAGATTGTATTTTGTATTCGTCCTAATTTTATTTAGCTAAGTTGCCCTGGAGTAGGAAATTTTCACCTATCGAAGATATGTTATTTGATAAATTTTGAAACGCTAAAAATGATAATCCACTTCGACCTCATCCAGTTCGCATATATTCTTCCTGGATCATAAGATTGGATCTTCCACCAAGGCTGTCCAAATTATTTCCAAACAACCCCAACTAACCAAGAGGAAGAGAAATAGTAAAAAAGGAAGGAACTGATCATATGATGCAGTCCGATGTGAAAATATTTGTTTTAATGTAGCACTTATGCTTTGTGTTCTTTTGCTATTTGTAAAGGTCTGTGCAAGCGAAGATTTGAGAAAGCTTGCGCTGGTGGTGAGCCTGTCGTGTCTTTCAAATCAGGGCGACCTCAAATTGAAAACAAATGGTCAGTATAGCTTCCTTTTCAAGTCTTAAGTCAGTTACTCTTCTTCATGTTGGAAGAGGTCGAGAAAATCTTGTGATGCTTCCTAGTTAAAGCAATCTTGATTGAGGTTTCAGTAAATTTGGTGGATTTGATCTGATAACTGTAGTACTCTCTTCTTCTATAAAGACTTACATCAGAAACCAATTCCAGTTAATGTTGATAAATTTCCCTTTCTTTCAGGACATCAATGGCCTTAATGGTTTACCGCGAGACAATTTCAGGTGGAACAGTTCCTACTACAGAAGTAGTTTCACAAGTTTTGGGGTGCTTGCAACTTCCGAATGATGCTGCTTTGCGGGATAGGCTGATTTCGGCTTTAGGCATAAACATTTCTTCACAAAAACAACATAACATATTTCCACTAGTTGATGGATTTGGAGAGTATGATCCTCGTGCATTTTCACTGCTTGAGGTATGTTGGTAGCTTCATTTAGATATAAATTCTTCTGGGTCTCATTATGTGCTTACAAATTTTATATGTTTCATGATTTGCAGGAGGCTACTTCTCTTGGAGTTCTTCCTTCTGTGTCTTTCAATAAAGTTCCAATACTGTTTGACACGACAGAATTGCCCAAAAACGTGGCTGAGGTAAATACTAAATACCATTTTTAAGTATAAGAACATTTCCCAACATTTACATGTCTTTATAAGATTACCATCTGGCTCCCAAGATATTCATAGCTGGGAAGGTTACGGATTAGCTTTCTTTACTGTTTTCAGTCTGGTTATTACTTGTTAGATCCTAACAGTTCCTGACAGAGGATTCCTTTCTTTCTGGCCTCTCCTTTTTCTTCATTCATGATATTTGCTTTAAATTTCCAGTGATCATGAATTGTTTAAACTGTACTTGAAAAAGTAAAAAAAACAGAAATCTCACTGTGCTAACACTTTTTGGATTCTCACTTATCTAACTATGTCATGAATAATTTGGCAGGTTTACCTCTTAACCATCTTTAAAGGTCTTAAGCATCGCCTTGCAGCTGGTAAAATAATCTGTTCTCTAGACCCATTGCTTTTCAGATGATGATAAGTTTAGTTGGACGATCTTCACTAAACATTTCTTGATATAATTATACGTTAATCTTCTTAAATTTACTGACACTGTTCCCCTTGAATTGGTGTTAATATTTTAGCTTCTCTTGATTTGGTGATATCGACCATAAAATCATCAGCTTTAAGATATAATACTTGCTGTCAAAAAACTAAACTATAAACTAATTAGTTTAACAAATTGTTAGCTGTGAAGATTTAACGGTTGCTTGAATTTCTCAATGGCTTTGAGGTTTAGTAAAGTCTCTTGACTTTTTAAGCCCATATATGTTTCAGGTGCGAAGATACCTCATATTAATTTGATCATTTCCATGGAAGAAAAGGAAATTACGACTCCTGAAGGAGAGAAGACAATTGATCTCACAGGAAGGTGAGAATTGAGAGTATCCTATTGTTTTTTAGTATGCTGTGTTGGACGGTTAATGTTAGTGTAATATTCTTTAAGTCATATGCTTCCCTTTTGTTGACAGGGTCGGACGGGAAATTGGAGCGTTGTTGAGAAGGTTAGGGATACCATATCATAGAAAGGATTCAAAATTAAGAATCAATGGTGTTTCTTTGAAGAATTGGTTTCAACCAAAGCTCGATTTGGGTTTCTCTGGGAAACCAGGGGATTTAAGATCATCGCAAGTACCACTAGGAAACCAAATCAGTCGTCAGCAACGCAGCATTCGACTATGGAACTTGCCACTTTAGTGAGAACTGAGAAGGCATCTCATTTTGATCCTTAACATCCGAGAGTTTTTTCTTTTTTTCTTTTTTGAAGGACTAGTTCCACGCAACTTCATACTCAGTACATGTTACATCACAACATTACTCCAGCATCGCAGCAGAAGGTGAACAGTCAAGTTTTGCTTCATTACTCTTCTGCATAAGCTTAGTTCTTTGCACCAGGATGTTGAATAGTGACAGGAAGATAATTGCATGGTAAAGAAATGCAGTTATTGATCTGTATATTTAAAACTTTGTATGTATTCGTTTTCGCATGAAAATAATATATGGTAAATGATGATTCTTGTAAGGTATCCAGGGAAAGATAATCCAATATAGTATTCAGTTGTTTTCTTCCAGCTACTAAATTAAGCAGTGTTACATATAGAGATCGATGCAGCTTCCATTTAGTTTTCTTCTTTCTCTTCTTCTTACATTATCCACAGCAGTTTTATTTTATCTCGATTTCATGATTGGTGACGATATACAGATGTTCCCCATAAGAACATGAAAAGAAGTGTTATTATAGTAAAATAAATAGTCATTTCCTATGTTTTCTCCCATAAGATCATAAATAAATTTTTTCATTGTTGTGCCGTTGTGTTTTTGCAGTGGATTTTATTGTGAAACAAAAGAATGGGCATGTGAAAGCTATGATGTGATGTGAGACCAGATGATAATTCAGGTCCAATTATTTATAGATGATATGAGCATTTGCGTAGAGGAAAAAATTATAACTATTCTATTGGTTCAGCCGTTCAGGATTCACGGTAGCACTGTCGTATAATTAAGTTATAACTGTTTTGTAGTATTCTATTATCTATTGTATGAGTTGAAAATTGAAACTGCTATTAATAAAAATAAATGTATAATCAATCAACTTATTAACTTGGGGCCAAAAAAAATTCCCAATTTTTGCGGGCGTAAATTTTATGAAATAAGAAAAATTACAGAGAATTTTTTCATTTACAGAGTTATATTAAAAAAAAAAAAAAAGGAAGAAGGCAAACATTTAAGGTTAGTACTAAAAAATATTACATGATTTGTTAGAAAATGAGGGCCCATTTGTCTGTTAATTAAGGTTAGTACTAAAAAATATTACATGATTTGTTAGAAAATGAGGACCCATTTGTCTATTAAACAAAATTAAGGGTCCATTTCCAATTTACAAAACAGGTCTCCATTTTTGTTTAAGCTCTTTCATTGGCTACCAATGAATTGTCATAGTCTCATAGAGATCCCAGCACACCGAAAAAGAAAAAATATGTCTTAACGAATAAACACACTTAAAAATTTAATACATAATTAAAAACTCGAATACTGTTTTGACACATTTATAACTGTTGGCTTTAGCTACGCAGCCCCGGAATCACAACTTTTTTTTTTACATGCATTTGTGTTAATAATGAAAATTAATCTTCTACAAATATATTGTGAAATAAGTTAAATAATCTTCAAATATTATAAGTTAAGACTCATAGAAATATATCGATTCTTCTGATTCTCCAAGATTAAAAAAAATACATGGGAAGAAAGTTTATGAAAAGATACGATCTCAAGAAGAAATCCTCAAGATATCTATAAAAACACTTCTCCTAAAACGAATCCAATTTTCTTTTAACATTATTATAACCGAGAAGCGATGAGATAAAGAAACACTTATTCTCTACAAGGAATAGTCAACCCTCCCATTGGATGATTGAATCCAAACTCTTCCTCTGCTCGACTAAGGAACTCTCTGAAGGAAGGATGATTCAGAAACGAAATTGGAACCACAAATCTCTTCTTCTCCTTCTCAACCTCTTCTCCTACGTAAACTGCCACGTGTCCTTTAGGGACATGATCCGATGATGATGTTCGTTTTCTGTTTGCCAATGAGTTTAGCTTCAATATCTGCTTTGTTGCATTTGAAATCTCTAAACGGCTCCGACCCATCTTTCTTTTCGCTTTCAATGAAAATTTTTTTCTTTCTATTTTCACTACAATGCTTGTGACGAGGAAAAGTGGTGATGATTGCTTCTATTTATAGTAAGTGGACATCTTAAAAATTATTATTCATGACTTTTTAATAATTTAATGGCATTTAGTGAGTTTTTTTTCTTCTCATATAAGTTGTTTGACTTATTTGATCTTCTCACATGGCTTAACTCATCCATCAAGTTCTCCAACAAAAAGTTCTCTGTTCTTAGTTATTATAAAAATAATAAAACTAAGTTGAAAAATCAAGATATTATTATAATACTGATATTTTCTGTATATTAAACTAAATATCCTGAAAAAAAATCTGACTCATTTTTTGAAGCTTTTAAAAAGATAATAACAAGTTGACAAGGAACTTAGAAATAAGAAGACAGAGAGCAACTTGGCACATTGGAGGAAATTGCAATGAACATGAAGCAAAAATTTAGGATACATATAACCAGTCTGATTATTTCAGAGTTTTTTATTTTTTTCATCAAAATGATATTTCAGATTTAAATATCGAATAAATGCTCAATTTGGTTAATCATTAGATTGGTGTTCGTCTGATCGATGCGAATCTTCTGAGTAGCAAATCACTATGGCCGCAAATATCTTCAATATTTTGATTCTGCAATTAACAAATCATTGCATTTTGATCTTTGATTTGTTGAGTCGCATCTATCACCAAATCTTTAGTCTCTATGTATTCTTTTTTATTTGTTTCCTTATTTACTATTTGAAAAGTTATTATTTGTCTTTGTTTGGAAAAATATTGTTTAGGTAGATTTTTTTTTTTTATAAAGGATTTACTATTGAAATTGCATGTGGAAGTGTTACAACATGGAAAATTACATAATAAGAACAACTCTATAATGATCTAAAGCAAAACAAACAAAGAAAAGTAGAGAAAAGGATACTAAAAAGATAGCCTTGATTGATCCGAGTACTCGTCTCGTTAGACAAACCACCTAAGTGAAGGTCGGGGAACCAAAACTTCCAATGGCGAGTGCGGCTAATGAATTAACAAAGGGGAGAATTGAAACACCGGAAAAGATCGAAGATCATCTAGCCGTGAAGAATCGTCGAAACAAGTCCGAGCAAAATCTTTGTGATCCTCTCGCAATCCTCACAAACCACTAGATTTTCCGAGGCCACGACCATAACCAAAGTAATTGGCTCACCCACACGGGAACCAAAAGACACTTACCCCAAAAAGAGCCAAACCAAACTCTAATTCGGAAGCTTGCCTCAAACACAAACAATGAGAAGGCTAAATGGAACGCTGGTAAATTTGGACAGATAGCTGACTTACTTTTCCGGAGACAACTTTAGGATTAGAAGGAGAAGAGTAAGAACGCCACCACATCAATCTGAGAGAGGAGGAAGGAGGCTGCGTAGATGATGAAATGCCAGAAGCAACACTCAGATCCCTTGTTGACGAGAGGAAGGCGGAGGAGAAAAGGAAGAACGCCTAAACTAGCATCAATCTGGAATCAAGCATCACAAATAGAACACTCCCTCGTCGAGAGATGCATGGAGGAAGAGGAAGAATAAGCATCTTACGACTATAGGAGCGCCTGAACCGAACCTAGACAGCAACCAAACAGGAGACAGAACCAACGACCACCGTAGCCAACTCCATAAAAACTTAAACAGAGGAGAACTCAAGCCAGGACTAAAGAGCTAACAAACACAAAACCAGTGGCAGCCTAAGCTATGGCTAACCCAGATACGCTACTAATAAGCTTACCCTTTTGAAGAATCGATAAGTAACAATCACTCCCTAGAAGGTAGTCGTCGTCGAACAACACTAGTAGAGAGAAATCGCCATCTTCTTCTATCCCCTAGGCGTCATCGAAGCAGGAACTTATCCGAGTAACCGGCGCGGAGAGGAGGAAACCGCCGACATCTCCACGGACGGCAAAGACCCAACTCACTCTACCTACTGTCACCGTCCTCGAGCAATGATAGGAGAGAGACGGCGGGATGCGTCACTGGATTGCTATCGGAAATTGGATATTATTGCCTAGGGTTGAGAGCTTTGGAGACTTCGCCGCTCAAAATCTCCCTTTCCAGATTTTGTAAGTAGGTAGAATTTTTTGATATTGCTATTTGGCAATTAATTATCTTGTACGTTTAGTTTGATGTAGGATACAAAAACTCTTTCTCAAGAGTTTAGTATACCACCTACATTAATCAATGAAATAAAACGAATGTTTATACTTTATACGACTTTGTTTTCTGACAAAATATATAAGAATTTTCATTATGAATTACACTATAAGATGGCTGCTGTCTTGATTTGATCCGCATCTTGTAAAGAAAACTTCAAGATGTTCTAAAGGGCTGTTGTAATTTTTTTGTTGAAATGTCATTCTTATACGTCTATTAAATACACGATATATGAATGCCATGATCTTATCTACCATATACACTCAAACTAACAAATATTTTCCAATCACATGCTTCTAAATGACATTGACAAGATACATAAGTTAATGCATCACAATCAGCAAAAATAAACTTTTGATGAAGATACCTATCATTGGTTCAAAAGCTTGATGTTATTTTGCTTTTAAAAAATAGGGATACTTTACCGACTATTATAAAAAAAATAAAAAAAAAGGGGCATTTGGTTTTAGAGACTGAATTTCTTGCCACCGAAATATTAACTAAACTGATATTGAAATTGTTGGGGTCCAACGCAGAAGTTTCTAATGCTGCTTTAAGTCATGCATGGTATCCCAATAACTCCCCAATTATTTAATTACGAAGGTCTATGAATTTACTTCTATAATTAATTTGCAACGAGTAGAGTTGTTAATGATTTTATAAAATTTGACTAAGTCACAAGTCATAACAATTAATTTTTTGATAGAAGAATTTGTTATATTATATCCAAATGGCAGCCATGTAATGGACTATATAAATTTGGATGATCTTTTTATGACGGAGTGATTAGGTCTGGTTTAAACCAGAATTTTTTAAATTTCTTACAATCTTATTTCGGAAAACTTATGGTTATCGATTCTCCATAGATGTAATCAATCAAAATCTAAAACAAACAAAAAATGAATGAATCAATCAAGGATATTTTCGAGTGCATTTAGATATTATTATTATTATCTTTAAAAACATTAAAATGTTTTTCATAAAACGTATTGGGGGAATTACATAATAGTATAACCTGATTTCACTGGTTATACAACATATTTACATGTTGATTCAATCGGTTCTCCTTTACAGAAATAAACAAAGGGAACAACCAACAAAATATTTATATATTCTATAAAAAGAAAAGAAAACTTTGGGTATTTCCCCAAAAAAAAAAGATGTATTAAGTTGAAACAATACAACCATAAGAATTCAGAAGACCCACGAACGTTTCTTCTCTGCAAGGAATCGTTAATCCACCGATGGGATGATTGAAACCAAACTCTTCCTCTGCTCGATTAAGCAAACCCTGAAACGAAGGATGGTTCAAATACGAAATTGGAACCACGAACCTCTTCTTGTTCTCCAACTCTTCTCCGACATAAACCGCAACATGTCCTTTTGGAACTCGAGATTGCTGTTTTTGGGACTGTTTAGAGTTTATAACACGCGACAATCGAATCGCCATGTCTTAGATCTACAAGAATACTCTGTTTTATTAAATTAGAGAAAGATTAATACTTTTTTTTGGTGGAGTTGTGTTTCAGTTGTTGTTATTTATAGAGTTCTTTGTAGGTAGAAGGAATCAAAATTCTAAGTTATGTTTTAATGATACAACAGATTTTATTGGATTTTAAAATTAGAAGTTTGCAGGGTTTCACATGGTCTACTTTTTTAAAAACTAGGGTTTACCTAGAGAAGCATCAAGCTGATTCTGATTTCTGGGTGAATTTAGAATATGATCAGATAGGGACCCACCATAGTCACAGAACTCACATGTGATCTCTGTCACTTATTATATAATATATCTCTGGCCATTACATGAAAAAAGGCTGGTCCTATTAGTTATCATGAATAGACAACAGAAACAAGTACTTATTGATGAAAATAGACATTTTGACAAGTCTATTGTTGTTGGCCCTTGAAAATGGTGGTTTTTAGTCTGTGTGTTGCCCTATAGCCCACTTAAGAGGACCCTTTTGTGTCTTAAATAATTTTGACCTTGCCAAACTTTATTAATTATCTATATTGTTACTTTTTTACTACTAAGCTGGTTGGAGTCATGAAAATAAGAAACATTGGACATGCATGGTTTCTTTGGGTTCTTAGAATGTTGAATCAAGTTGAAGAGAACATTTAGCTACAAGTTTTAGATCTTAATCAACTCCGTTAGAACTCAAAAACTTAACAAAGATAGTTCTATCGATATCGATCATCATGATTCCACAATAACATAAAGTTGTATAATTATATTTTTTTAATAAAATAAAATCAATCGGTGGAGTTATAAACTCACTGGCCATTTTGAAATATTCATTTACAATGTTTGATCTGAAGGAATTAATTAGAGAGATTATAATTTGCATGTAGGTATATAACTAGTGGAATTACAGTTTTTTTTTTTTTTTTGATAAAGAACTAGTGCAATTACAGTTATTCTACGAAAAATGCAGTTATTGAAAATATGGCCACGTCACGTGTTTCGTTTCCATTATTACGATCACAATTATCTCTTCCTAATAACGGAGAGTAACATGTGATTTGACAATCTAAATATGCAATAATCTATATATGATTTATTTCATTAATTATGACAGGTCTGACAATAAAATAAAATTGCGCAGTACTGTTTCAATCATTTTCATTAAATATTATTTATTTCGTTGAAGAAAATATGTCTTCTTTTGATTTATCAACGGGTTAGATACTATCGTTATTTCATCACTTACAACCCTTTTTGGTTTCTCCAGAGTGCATGTGATCCACCATTCCTTTAAATACTTTCAAACTCATTCAAGAAGTCTTAGATATACATGATGTAAGTCAGAGCTGGTTATCTAAAACAGAAAATAAATGTAATTTTCTTATAGAGTTTTCCCATTATGTGAAAATTTTCCTTTTTATTATGATGTTTTTTTTTCTAAACAGTGATTTTAGAGGCAGTATATCTAAACATTTTTTCATATTAATTGGGTTTTCAATTTAATTGCTGGAGAATAGAAAAATATTGTCACGAGTTCAACTCATGCTATCTTTCGAAAACATAACAATATATTTATTTGAAATTCGGATAGAGCTGAATGTAAATGTTGAGCTTATAATGGTTTGAATATGAATATTAGCTCTACTTTCAAAATCTTATTTCGAAGTACAAACTTAAAATTTAAACTTTGACAAGTGTAATATGCACACGACTTTAACTTTCCAAATAACCCTCCTCTTAAAGAGGACAAAAAACGCATCATTAAAATACTTAAGACTATATATATATGATCAATATTCAATGCGGTCCCTCAATGCAGCTGATGAGAAGTGATGAGATTAAGAAACGACTCTTCTCGACAAGGTATAGTCAAGCCACCCATCGAGTGATGAAATCCGCATTCTTCCTCTGCGCGATTAAGAAACTCTATAAACAAAGGATGGTTCACGAATGATATCGGAACCACAAACCTCTTCTTCTCCACTTGTTCTCCAACGTAAACTGCTATGTGACCTTTCGGAACAAGCCCTGAAGTTTTTGATGATGATGATGATGATGATGATCCGTTTTTGTTCCTCATAGATTGTGATCTGAAGATTTGCTTAGCATTTGGAAGCATCGACCGCATTAAACCCATCTTCTTTATTTTTCAGTGTAACTTATCAAATTGAGGAGGTAATATTTTAAGCGAGTGACTTGATAAACAAGGAGGGGAAGAAGTTTCTATTTATAGTAGTAAACTTAAAGTATGTAACTTCAAGGTGAGGCACAGACTTGAATGCTATAAAAAAAATGCTGTGATATCTTTATCACTTGAAAAAAACCCCAAAAGTTGTGGGCTGTTGGGTCCTCCCGTCATCCATCTGGCTCACATGGCTTACCTCATCTGTATATAAAAATAAAATCCAAGATCACATAAGTTTCTATATGATTGCCAATATAAAATGGTATATAGAGCCTCGAAATGGTGAATAGTGTGACCTGGATCAGACTAAGTGGGTCCAATTTTTTGCCACTTTTAGCAATATTGAAATCAATATTCAATACGTAAAATAAGTTCCAAGTCTTTAAAGTAGATTTTTCTCTTCTCTCAAACTAGGGGCCGTACTGCTGGGACGAAAGATCAGTAACGAAGTGGTTTTCTATATATAAAATACTTTTTTTTAAGTAGCTCTATCAAGAGTGTGATCAAGTTAGTTGCTTTCGGATAAGATTTGACTATACATCTTTGCATGTGATTATGAGGCTGATTGTGATTGTGGCTAGACTGAATTTTTGAACATACAAACATAATACTGTTCAGTGATCGATATAGATCGAAAACAAAATCCTCATAGATCTATAGCTATTTGCTGCTAATGGCCTACTACGTACCATTTTTTCTTATCTTAATTGATTGTGGTAGATACATGTTCTTCTACCATATAGATGTTTGACGTAGATGGTTTAGCGATTGGAATATATCCTTTATATGTTAAAGAAGAAGAATTGCAGAGAGAAACGAAAGCAAAATGATGAAACAAAAAAAAACCTAGATACTATAGATCAAATATTGTCATGAGTTCCAGAAGTAATAAAACATTGCTCAACAATAATAAATACCCGAATCAGTTTTATGTTTCATTATTTGGTTCATCGATTTTTAAAGTATAGGTCAAAGCTTATTTGTAAGACCAAATATATAGTATGGAAATGTACGGTGAGTTTAGATATTTTGGAGGTGGACCACTTTAGATTGCGAATAATAGATTTTCGTGACTCTTAAGTTCAATGTCCACTTTGGTGATTGTGTGTATAAGTTCTTTGTAGTGATAACTACTCTCTCACTTTTTACTTCACTGTATTTCTTTCTCTTAGAATTCATGTACGGTCCAAATGGTAACGCTAAGGATTAAAAAAAGAGTCCATATATTAGTAAGGAAGAGGCAGACCGATCTAGTAAACCAGTCATTTTGGCTCTATGTGCAGCATTTTTCACATCATTTTGTCTATGAAACCTAGTTACATGAATATGCAAAACTATTACATATAACTTAAAATTCCTAAGCTCATACAATTTTACCTATTATAACTAATAATTAATTGAAAAAGTCATACAATTTGTTTGAACTGCAAATATATCCTTTGTTGATCACTCCTCCAACATGAGATCTTGTTTTATTTAACTGTCTCTTATTCACATTCTGTTGTTTGTTAATCTCTTTTTAAATTCTAGGTTGAGATGAAGTTCAAATTTGAGTGAGCTCTCGAGTGTCAGGCGAATGCAAAATTCTCAAAAAAAAATTATTTAAATATAATATTTTATTTTTCAGAAAATATGACATATAAATATAGATATAGATATAGATATATATAGATATGTAGATATATCCACCCTTTAAAATATTACTAGATATTTTTCCACTGAACTACCAATTAAGATTTTAAATTAATTTGTGATATCTAAAATTTTAATTGGTAGATTCACAAAAATTTATCAGTTTTCATATATATTTGGTGTGCAATTTTGGAATTTTGAATATATTAAATTATTGTACATTTTTTGCAAATCATAAGTTGACAGAAAAGGGCCATGTTTAAAAATCTTCATAAAAGTAATTATCAACAATCTATTTGTAGAAATTTATTTTTCTGAATTAAATAATTGGAAATAAACTAAATTAATATTTCTGAATTCTATTTTTCATTTAACTGTTATAAAAATCATGTTTTTCTATAATTTGTTATTTTATGTGGCATGTTATTTTTTTATGAGGACTTATAATTTATCACATTGAATATTTTTCTATAACTTCATTCAATAAAATATACTTTCCCATAAAAAAGTAACATGTTACAGAAAAAAAATTCATATGTACGTAACAGTGATAGATAAAATTGTCAAAATGTGTCATAAAATAGACAAGTAATCATATTCTCTTTTCATTGCTATTTTCTTAATTTGTATTCAATTTTTTCATGCAAATACATAAAAAGTTACAAATCATGAAAAACTAAGATAAAAAAAATATCATAGTATCTATTTTTTATTTAAATTACTTTTATATATGTTATAAAATCCTTCAATATTTATAACAATGAATGACTACCTTTAAAGTAACAAACCTTCATCATACCTATAAGTAGATGTAGCCACAAAATCTTCGCATACATCTTCTTTCAAGCTATAAAAAAGTTAGTTAATTTGAAAGAAAAATATGATTCGATTCAAAGACATAGTTCTTCATGCAAAAAAAATAGTCGCAAAAAGAATATCGCGTTTAAGCATATAATCAACGTACCAAAGGGTCACTTCGCTGTATACGTTGGAGAAAACGATAAAGAGACGAAGAGATTTGTGGTTCCAATATCTTATTTGAGACATCCTTTGTTCCAAGCTTTGTTGCGTCAAGCCGAAGATGAATTTGGCATAGATCATCAGAGGAAATGCCTCACGATCCCTTGTGCCGAAGATGTCTTCATCGACGTCACTTCTCGTGTCAATCGTTTTAAATTTATTAGTGCTAAGAGTGGTTAATTAGTCATAAATATTAGTAGTTGTTTCGTTTGATCATTAGTTTTCGTAAGGCGATTTATTTTATTTTTAGTAAATGAACGCCCTCGGCGTAAGGCAATAATGAACCCAAAACCAAAATTGGATAGAAGAAAGAATTGAAAATTGGCCGGACAAAATTGTATAATTATTTTACCAATATTACAAATATTTTTAATGCTTTTTTAAGTTGTTACTAGATTCAATATGTATATACATGTGTGCGTGTATAATAATATATGGACGCAAAATCTCAAATTCTTGGTTATATTTCTTTTTGGGCAGTTTTACAGGATTTTACTAGTTATTCGAAAACTCAAGTTAGCAGTACTTGTTATTCTTTTCTTTTGGTTGTGAAACTTGCTATGTAATCCGTCACACGGTATCTAAATAACAAACTAAAAAATATTGTACATGTATCTAACTTCGGTAATAGAATATTTTTTTACAATTACTAATATAGATTAGAAGTCAATCTTACATAATGAATCCATTTCTTAAATGAAATTACTCCCATAAAGATAACATGTAGTAAAACGCAAGCTAAGATATAATCTATATATCAAAGAAAAAAGTAAATATATCGACAGAAAAATAATAATAGATTTAATTTTTCAGAAAGTGAATTCTTTGCAAATGGAATAGTTAAAAGAACTCACAAGATCGTTATAGATCAAAATTTGACAAAGACTCACTTAGTCACTTAGTATCTCAATCTCGAGTTATTTTCTCTCCCCTTAGATACATTTAAAGAAAAACACAAAAATACACATAGATATATCTGTATAAAGAAAATTAATGTTGTGATGATCAATGAGCTCCCTTATCATGAACCACTTAGAATAGAAGCTAGAGCAGTGAAGTAATCTTCAGTGCAAGGAATTGTGAGACCTCCCATGGGATGGTCGAACCCAAACTCTTCTTCTGCGAGGTTCAACAAACTTTGGAACAACGGATGGTTCAAATACGATATAGGTATCACATATCTCTTCCTCTGATAAGTTTCCCCCACATAGACGGCCATATGACCCTTTGGGACATTATTAGTACCCGACATGGCCAAGAGGCTCGCGATTCTCGCCGATAAGCTTCTTTGAAGCTTTTGCTTTGCGTGAGATAGTCCGATCAATTGGATACCCATCAAGTAACAGCAAAAGAGAGATCTTGAAAGAATTTTTCAGGTATGAATAATTTGACCAAGAATGTCGTATGTCTTGGGCTCCTATTGAAATGGATTAGGTTTGTAAGCAAGTGTGTCTAAGTTTGTTAAAGTATATATAGGGAACTAAAAGAAATTGTGACCGTAAATTATTAATGGAGAGTGTAATAGTTTGAGGAACATATCAGGTGGAGCTAATGGATGAAGTTCACATGCTTATGCCTTGTCCTTTTAGAAACCACTTTGTTTCTTTTCTTTCTTTTTGGTGAAACATGTTGATTAGACCCTAGCATTCTCTAATTTGAATTATAAGGCCCTACCATCTCTTTTATATATAGAACCAAACTAAGAAAGTATACAAATTTTAATATAATCAACTTCTACGAAATTATTACTTTTGATAAAGACGTTACATTCCCTAGATATACTAATAGGTGTTCCGAAATAAAATATATACAATGGTTTGTTAGATACTAAGCCTGAGTGGTTTTAAACAAAATATAAGAAAGTCTAAAAAATCTTAATATAATGAACTTGTAAGAAATTATTACTTTTGATAAAGACGTTACATTCCTTAGGTATTAAAATGTGTTCGAAAATTGGCTATATACAATGATGTGTTAGATACTAAGCTTCAGTGATTTGAACCAAAATAAGGAAGTATAAACAGATTTTAATATAATCAACTTGTAAGAAATGATTACTTATGATAAAGACGCTACATTCCTTAGATATATTCAAATGTGTTCGGAAATTTAATATATAGTTATATACACAATGGTTTGTTAGATACTTAGCCGGGGTGATTTGACGTACCATGTTTCAAATTAGGACTTTTTTTTATTGTGGGGTGAGGTATACTATCGATTATAGTCCCATATGTCCCATGTTTTCAAAGAGGCCACATGTAAGAAGTAGAGAATAATTCATATATGAAACATCGGGTTATCTCATCGCTTCTCTATGCAAGATTAATTCAATCCGCAAGTATTGGATTAACTGTATTTGGTTCCACACTCCTACGCGTTAACACTGTCCTTTAAAGATCTATGAATATGAGAGAGCGGAAACCATTTGGCTACTTGTCTACACAATTCTTGGCATTTTTAGATTTGGAGGCATCTAAGATAGGGAACACAAAATAGTCAATGATAAAATTGATATCTATGTAACGTTATCAATCATATGCTAATTGGTCCGGCCTTATCCCTAATTTGACGGAAATTCAGTCCGGTTTTGAAGAGTTAGACAAAATCATTTAAACAATAGTCTGAATTCAGCGCAAAATTATAAATTCTGACAGACAAAAGCAAATCATGAAAGAAAATTCACATTTTCGGCTCAAACATACCATAAACAAGTTGTTGATATAAAAAAAGTTATAATAAGTTCTAAGTGAGGGAAGTAACTAAGTATGGCTTATCTATTTTAAAATGTACCATAACTTAAATTTATCGCAAATATCTTAATATGTAATACAATTTCTATAGTGATATTTAATTGAAATTTTTCAGCCGTGGAAAAAAGTTAAATTATTTGGGAACAAAAGCATCTGCAATTGTTGCAACCACTGTAGATAATGCTTGCATATATCTATATTTATATATAGATGAACTGAACGTGCCACAAAAAGCAGTAACGAAAAAAGCTAAATGAACAAAATCCCAAAATTCTTTGAGACAAATGCAACTAATGGTTCTTCGTTTAGTTGTTTCTCATTATCAGCGTAAAGATTGTTCCTATATATCTACCACCTCATATGGCATGCTTTCTCTTCAAAGTAGTGGCTATACTACTGAAATTAAATAAAGTGATTTCTTTCACGTAAACTCCATATAGATAAAATAACAACGTATTATCTGCTGTTGTGTCTAATATTTTTTTTTGTTGGTTTCGTTTCAGCCGAAACATATAGATCGCCATATCGAACTAATTGTACAAATTTTGGTGTCAAGTACTCTTAATTTTTTTCCTTTTAAAAAACTTTGTGAGTGTGTTTTTTTAATCTATTTAATCATCACCCGTACTACAATATTTTAGAAACTAATTAAAAAATAAAATCAATTCAATATCTGAATGAACATATGACTTTATCTATTCATAAGAGCAAGTCTATATGCATCATCTAAGCCTTGATGCATCCCCAACTTGCAAATGAGCATGAAACCTTCCAATAGCTCAAATATTTTTTTCTCCAAACTTAAAGTAATTTCATACATAATAATTTAGATTATAGAAAAACGAAATTCCAATTATTGTTGATGTTATATCCTCGTGACCTATTTGACCTTACTGACATAATGGAAGTCAAAAAGGCAAATAAAATTATTGTGCTTCGAAACTTTATCAATTAGGTGGATGTGGATATATTAGTGTTTGGCAGCTATATACAACACGAGGGCTTCATCATCAACTCAATGACTCTCTAAGTTTGACCGAAACAAAAAAGCTAGATGTTATTGGAAGATCTTGTAACGGTCCATTCGTGGATATTCATGTTTCTGCGATCTAATTTTCGTGGCTTTACATCTATCACTTTTTTCCGGATAATTGCTTCTCATATGAAATAATTAGAGAGCATGTGATGTGACCCACTAAATTATAGAGGGGGCGTTTGATATATGACAACTTTTCAAATTTGAAATCCTAGAAATGCAATCTCATGTTTTTTAGTAAAAGACATAACAAAATAAGTTTCAAAATCTCGAGTTTGAGTCTTGGTTGTTGGCGAAAAATGAAATTTGTTTGTTTTGTTTTCCGGATTATGGACCAAAGATCTGTTATTTATTGCTAATCCAAAAACATTTAATAAATGATTGTCACAGTTATGTATAAATGCTATTTAATTTTTCCAGAAAACTAAAGTATGTCAAACTTATCTTTCTTTTTTTACGGCAAGTATGCCACACTTATCCATGTTCGAGTATCGCGCTTTGATGTCTCACCCAAGAAAAGAATGAATGACCTAAACATTCCTCTTTTTTGGTAAAGTATGTTTGACCTAAACACCTCTATCTGAAAATAAGAAGAAATATAAATCAGAACTTGAATGGATCAACTTAACATTGGGCTGGACATGTATGATTCACTGGCCCGAACATTTAGCATATTAATTAACCTAGAAACCTTAATTTTAAATTTATTTTGTCGTTGCTCTAATGGTTTCAAAACATAACTTATCTTAAAAAAAATTCATACATATGTATATTGAAGGCATAATATTGGATGTGGTATGTGGATGTGCTTTTGTTGGAAACTCACACTATAAAAGGATGCATACGTGAAAAATATATCATAAAGATTTATGGAGTTGAAATAATTAAATTTGGCAAAGAGTATATAATACGATATAGCAAAAGCATATTATGAGATTTCGTTTTACCTATGGCATGTTTGTAAATTATTTACAAGTTAATTAATTTTAATAAAAACTTATCTATAAAAAATAACACACCTAGATAAATTTATTTTATCTGCAAACAAACAAAACACCTAGACAAATTTATTTTCTTTGTTCACCAAAGAGTTGTTTTAGTTTTCTCTATATATATCTCTTTTAATATTACAGGATAAAATAATGTTTCGTATATATTTATTAAAAAATAAAACAAAATTATTCAATTACTTTATTTTTTCAACAAAATGTATTATGTAGGGTTGAATTTCGGATGGTGACACAACATCGACACTACCACTGCAGCAAGCTAGTTTGTCTATATTGTATTCCGTGACTTAATAATGTGATAAGATATCTAATAAATAGATGTAAAAAAATCAGTTTATTAATAAAAATAATTTGTCAAAATTTAGTTGTAATGGTGAGGTGATTTGCCATTGATTCGAGTTATACTCGTTGAATGTGATAGAAAAGCTACACATGAAAGGTCGAACGTTGTTCACCGTAGCGAACTTTCCAATAACGATAAACTGTGAACGGAAAATAGTTGATCCAAGAGGATTGGATGACCAAGACATCTCCAATAAGTGTAGTAATGATGACTCGCATCGGCCACATTTTTTTCCCATCCTCTTGGCCTCTCATTCTGCTTTGGCTTCTTTGTTGGCCTATCGATGCTTCTCTATTTGATTGTCACATATGGGATTTGGCGTGAGTAAGAACACAGATATCACATATGATCAAGCGTATCTTCCCAAATTGTGGTGCGCTCCATCGACCTTATATTCCTAAACAGAGCATCTTCTATTCGACACTCTCATCTCGAGCATTCAAGTTGGTTTATTTGGTTTCGAATTTATTTTCCCACAATTAAGATGGCACCTGACAGTATTCTCTTAAGTAATTTTGCTTAAATAAAGATTACTTATTATCAAGAAACAAAATGTTGTAATTATGTGTAAATATTAATTTATATCTTAAAATAACTATCTCTTGAATATTTTTAATATTTATATAGAGATATACAATTTTTGCGACGATATTTTCAATCTTATTAAGGCGAGTAGACATTAACATCACATCATAAAAATGGAGAAGCAACGACATATCTTTGACGTACGACTTCAAAGTACCAACATTAGCTGGATATATAAACACTGGCGCTTATGATATGGATGGGTCCAGAATTAGCTGTCCTAATTCATTTCAATCCAACTCAACAAAAGCTTTCCATTGGTTATCTTTTTCAATTCAGCGGTATGCATGCATTGTTATTATTCATGATCATCGTGACAGGAACATGCTATAGGAAGAGGCAGTGGAAAGTGGAATATATATAAAAATAAAATAAAATAAAATAAAACCTATAAAATTTTTAAATGGTAAACAAATCAAAGATATATGTACAAAATCGAGTTATCTCCATGGTTTTAGTTTAGCTTTTAGCCTTTTAAATGAATCTGCTGTGAAATTTTGAATGCATAACCCTTTTAGCAAAAAAAAAATCTAGTATACAAACTTTTTATTTTTTAAAAAAATCTAGAATACAGACGAGTATAACTCGAATCATTGACCTTTCAAAACATTTGAATCATAATAGTTAACATAATTCATGGGGATTTTTCAAATCAAACTATAACTGATAATTAGTAAGATAAATCGTGAATTTACTGTATTAAAGCGATATCGATTTTTAGCATATTGATCAAAAACCAAAAAAAAAAAAAAAATGAAACGATGGTGCATTTGAGTATTTATTAGTATATACTAAAATTCTTAAAACTTGAAATGCAGTACGTACTACGCATCTTTTAGTTTAGTTTTTTTATTATTATTATTAACAAAGTTGACGATGTTTACAGTTATGTGTAGAATGCATGCACGGTTATGAGCATTGATGCAAATAAAATGAGTATATGTTTTGTGTGTTTTATAAAACTAAAAAAATCATATATTTCTTAAAATAATAAGAAAGTTACGCAATTTTTATCGAACTTTTTTTCTTTTAAAATCACGATTTCAATTGATTTTATTTGTGGTTTTTAAAGACGTTTGTTTCACATATAACGTGTTTAAATTTTAACAAAAAGTTATCTATGTAAGAAATAATAGGTGAAGCAGTAACATGGCAAAAAAAAAAAAAGAGTAACATGGCGTTCATGTGCTCACACTGACCCTAACGTCACGATCAAACAACATCACCAAAGAAGAACGACAACATTCACTGTGGAAAATAAACCATTCAATTGATTTGATTTACTAGCCAATCGAAATTTTAGAAAAATATACACGAAATATAAAACTTAGTTATAAATAAAACACTATGGTCCCATATGCTCATGGTCATCTTGTTTCAATCACGTATTCCCACGATCCATCCAGTGTCACAGAACATGCAAAATAACACCTATAACAAATGAAATGCATGACTACGTACCTCTACGTCTATTTATTTTAATTTTTTGATAAAATGTGAAAACGGATTGTTTTACAAAACCTTAGTAAGGCCAAAAAAATGAAAAAAAAAAAAAAAAGCCTAACAGGAGCAGATCAAAAGATTATGCAATGTTGATCAATATTAAACGTTAAACTTTTCGATACAAAATCATGTGCAACCAACGGCTTAGAATAATATGATTCATCAACCAAATGTTTGCAGTTGAATCCAATGATCTTACTTACGAGACTAGATAATTTATTTTTGTTAGATTTACACACGTACGTATGCTACTGAATCCACATAGTCAACGGTAGGTCGTAGAATAAATGTGGGTTACTTTTTGTTGTAAATTAAATGTTAATTTATAATTTTGATATAACTTTTATATAGAAATATCGATTATAACATCTACTTCAAATGAATAAATGAGTAATTATTAAACGTAAATATATTTAATTAATAAGAATATTGATGACAAATTACATAAATTTTTAATTTACATGAATCAACTAAAACGATATTTAATTCTAAATAGAGGGAGTACGATGATAAAATCCTAACCTTAAAAGAAAAAAGTCCTAACCTTCTTGAAGCTATGGGAAAAAAAAAACTAAAAAACTAAAAAAACACGTCATATTTTGTAACTCGTGACATTTATTTACTCTCATTCAAAATTCAAGTATATTAACCCGTACGTGTGTGATGGTGGGGTGGTTGAACATCCCGGTTTAAGAGCATAAATCCGTAGATGTTTTGATTTCGATTTGACTTCTAATTAAACAAAGTCGGTGTGCGTATGATTATTTGAACTCTTGGGTTTCGATCTAGGTTTTTATATAATCCGAATTGAACTTGCGGAAATTTTTTACAAAAGAACCTGCTCAACAATGAACTAGTCGGATTAGATCCGAGTAAGTGTACCTGTAAAAAAATTATCTTCATCTTATGAATAATTTTTTTTCTTTCTCAAAGCTCTAGGCTCAAACCAGGCCACATGCCATGGTAGTTTTAACTTATTGCCACAAGCAGATTAAAACCAGATTCTATAAGACAAAATGACAATCCGTAAATAGACAAAAACAATAAAATTATCAACAGGAATACATATCTGCTGCTACTCCAAGAGATAAGTCATGATGTTTCCCTCCGATCACTTTGCATTTTTCAATCTAAAATCTACTCATTTTCAACTAATATTAAATCAAAAAAATTAAAACTAAACAAAACTGATCAAAATATTTAATACATTGATATACAAAAAGGTGTATCTCACAATTATCAAAAATAAATGTCAATTTCACAATTATTAAAAATTAATGTCAATAATCCCAATATTTTATAATTAATCAAGAGTCGATTAGGACAAGATGATTAGGACCTAACAGACATAGGTGGCTCCTAAACGCATGGGCCGTAGTTCCCAAGACAGTGCATATGGGATTGTTTAAGATAAAACCATGTTTCCTTTAATAATAATTAATTTTAGATTATGACTATCTAACTTTCGAGGTTTTGTGACTAAACCAATCCCATCGACTATGCAAAAATATATCCCCTGGAAAATTCTTCTTTTTTCCACTTAAAGGCCGTAGAGGTGTTTAAAAAAGTGATTTTTTTTTTTAAAACACCGTTAACGTCTTATCTTTAACCAAAGAAGCTACACTTTTTTTTTTTTTGGTGAAAATAAGAAGAAGAAGCTAAACTTTATCAAACTAAAGTAGCTCACTGGCATCTTAAGTCCCAAGAAGCTTGTGTAGTTTGAGACCTAGGACGTAATAATATTTGACGGTAATATCTTAATATCAGCATTTTTTTCGGGTTATGGGGTGATATGAGAGAATATATAACTCCTCTGACAAAACAAAAGAAAAGATATAAATGACAGAGTAAATTGAAGGAATTCCTATTTACTCTATCAAAACAAAACAGTATCTCATAAGAGAAAGTGATGAATGAATCGGTATTTGGAAAAAAAATAAAAAAATTGAAAGAATTCCTATATTGAATGGGAGCGTATACGGTATACAAAACAAGTACACAACGCGATTGCGTCTGGACATTACACGTGCTGACGTGCACATTCATTTTTGGATAAGATTTAGGTTTCATATATATATATATATATATTTTTTGGGGGATTACATATATTATTATAAGCAAGCCAAAATATTAGTTACGTTTTAGAATGAGTTTTAAATTTTTCTGTCCGGTGCGATTGATTACTGCCCGAATCAATTCCTTCCATGCAAATTTGTGTACTTTTTCTATTGATAATATTTTTAAAAAATTTAGTTGTATATGTCAGTCAGTCAGTCAAATATTATATATATTGGGAAACGAGTTGGAAAGTGTCATGCGTATATGATCAATGAAAAAACTCCTATGGAGATTTTATTATAAATTTTGTATAAATTGAGATAGAAAGATTTTTAAAATTAAGAAATTAATTTTACAAACTCTTATTTAAAAACTAGTTTTTAAGAAAAAAATTTAAAATATATTTATTAATAGAGTTTATATTTTTTTAATTTTAAAAATCTCTCTTCTAGAATCTTCCATTAATCATGCTCTTAGAATATTAGTTTGAAGATTTTCTGTTGTTTAACAGTGCGAAGATCTAGAAAATCTTTAAAAAAAAAAAAAACAAGATCGGGTTAGTATAACACTACTAAAGATATTTACGAGATAAATCACCTAGATTATATGCGTTACTTAATCAAATTCTATAGATTTATTTACAAAGATGACGTAATTTCAAAATCATAAATAAATAAGTATTGATTTCACAGGTTTTAGACAAATAGTCAAATACAATGATTTTGTACGTCTTTAAGACAAATAATATGTTATTTTATCAGATGACATACTATTTTATATGATATTATGTAATTTTTATAAACATACACAAAATCAATGTCTTTTTTATATAACATAAATCAATATCTATTTCTTTACAATTTTACCATCAGTTTTTTTAATATATTAATTACAATATATGGCTATTTAGCAAATTAACCTTTTATCTAACATACATTTTAGTTTATTCTTACGAACAATATCTAGTTAAAATGAAAAGAAAAAAAATATATAGTTGAAATGAGTCATCTATTGAATTTGAAAGTATCATCAGTGTTACCTTACCTTACATCGAAGAAAAGTGGATAATAAACCACAAAACACAAAACTTTTCTCAACTAATCTGATGGGAAAAGTGCAGTCAGGCTCTTGGTTGAAGAAAGTCAAGCTCTTGGTTGTGGAGAAAAAACCAGACTATAGTTAAGGATTTTCCGCTGACTGAACTTGGGTTTTTAATTAATTAACAATATTTCATATTTACATTTTTTTATTAATTCTCGAACGTTAAATGTATTGATGCAGAGCAAAAAAAATATTTCTGTAAACTCCTTATCTGATTATAGTGAACTTTGTAATGATTGAAAGAAATCAATAGTTTTCTAAAATTTGGATTCAAATTGTAATTAGAAACCCTTTTGTGAACCTACTTTTTGGTGATCCATTTAAAACAGTGAAACCTCATATTCGGCATCATGCTTCAAAAGGAACTCACTTCAAATGGTGACTCAGACTTATTTTCATGTTTTCGTGTGTCCTAAATAGTTTTCCTTTTCTTTTTTTTTTTTGGGTCAAATTTCATTTGTATTAAACCAACCAAGACGCGTTTTTCAAAGTATTTTAAAAAGATTTTGTTTTAGAAAAAAAAAAAGAAAAAAATAAGAGAAGGGTGAGGATTAACTGCAACCTACCGTTGGAAAAGAAAAAAACGATCAGAAACACAGAAATAAATAAAAAGAGAAGAAGAAAAAAAAGGGTTTGAAAGATGCACATGGGTGTCTGCAAGAAAAAGGAAAAAGAAATTTGTTTGAACCACATTTCACAACACTCCAAACACTCTTCTTCTACTTTGTACTCTTCAGTACATTACTCTTTCCAAAGTCCGTGATTTACGCTCTTCGATGACACCTCACAACTGAGATAGAAGATAGGTGTACATTTTCTTCTCCCATTAAATTTCGAGCTTTTTTATATGAGATCTACTCCACTTTTTTTAGGAGAATCTTTTTTTCCATATTAATTTTCATCTTTAGGATATTACTCCAAATATACATAACTAACGTGAAATTAGCATTTGTTCTATTTATTTGCATGTTTTCTTTTAACGAAAATTTATTATTTTCACATTATCTCTGTACATTTTTATTCCAAATGAACAATCTTCACAAATTTAAATTAGAGTTTTACTGGTCACTGCAACTAACATGGCACATCGCTTATCTTCATAACAAAATTCTAGTCCAGTGGAACGACCTTCATAATATATTATATCGTTAAATGTGTAAAAATTTATATATTCTTTAGTTTTTAATATACTATCAAATACCAATGTAGTTAAAAAGGGGATGCATTTATTTAATATTGTACCTAATGATTGATCCTATAATAGATCTCACCATTTTAATGAAATGATTCAATATTAATTAGTATAGAATCACTATAGATGTATCAATGTCTCTCTAGATGAAAGTAATGGACTTAGTTGGTTCATGGTTGTCACTTATTAGTTAGAGCTTAGGCTTACAGTACTGAGTTTAGAAAAATAAATATACAAGCGCGCGATATTTTGTTTTGCTTGCCGATTATTTTAGTTCAAGTAATCACATACGTGTTTGAAGTGAATATTTAAACTAAGAAAAAGTATAAGAAAATAAAAAGGATATATATAGTATTTATGGTGTATCTTGGTAAGGACCAGGAGATCAGAAGGGGCCACAATGTCACAAAGAGGACCAACAATGAAATTAATTCCTCAGCTGGCCTTTGCCATTTTGGCTCCCACCTTCTCCTTCACACATATGCATATGTCTCTCTCTATCTCTCTACCCAATATATGTATAGACAGACATACAAAATCTTTGTTTATAAATATATACTCCTCAACTCCTCTATCCACCCATCTCCTTCTCCATAACTCTCTCTCTTTCTACACACAACTAAAAGCTTTTAGCTCTCAAGAACCCAGAAACAAATGGCTATAATAAAGAAAACTTCAAAACTCACTCAAACAGCAATGCTGAAGCAGATTCTAAAGAGATGCTCGAGCTTAGGGAAGAAAAATGGAGGAGGATACGATGAAGACTGCCTCCCACTCGACGTACCAAAGGGAC
The DNA here is from genome assembly GCA_028015245.1 of Cardamine occulta. Taxonomy (NCBI): domain Eukaryota; kingdom Viridiplantae; phylum Streptophyta; class Magnoliopsida; order Brassicales; family Brassicaceae; genus Cardamine; species Cardamine occulta. The sequence continues at coordinate 18,166,512 of CM051389.1, read as the reverse complement.
ACTTCCCTGTTTATGTCGGAGAGAACAGAAGCAGATACATTGTCCCAATCTCCTTTTTGACTCATCCTGAGTTTCAATCTCTATTACAACGAGCCGAGGAAGAATTTGGATTCGATCACGACATGGGTCTCACCATTCCTTGTGATGAAGTCGTTTTTCAATCCCTAACTTCCATGATCCGATGATATTTTAAGTCAAATCATTTGAAGAAGAAGCAGAAGGAGATGGTTAAAGAAGAAGCACAAACTTCTCTCTTTACCAACAAAAAAGCATCTCTTCTCTTTTTTTTTCCCCTCTATTTTTAAGCGCATCTAGGGTTTTCTTTTTACGAGTTAATTGACTCGTCTAACATTAGAGTGACCCGTATGAGATAGAGAGATTCTATATATGGGTTTAGATCTGTAAATAAAAGTTTGTAATGTTTTCCTCACAGATCTTGATTCTGTGAGAGAAGTTAATTAATGCAAGAAAAAGTATTCCTCCGTTCGTTTAATATTTTCTATTGATTCTTGTGCAAATTTTGTTTGTCATGTACTTCCTACAAAAACTACATATGTTATTCGGATACATTCTAAGCACTACAAAAAAAGGTATTTAACTTTCGATTAGATTACTTTAAAACCTAATAATAAATTTAATTTGAGACTAAAATTCCATGTAATAGCTAAATAGTTAGGGTTCTTATAAAGAAGGAAAATTTTATGTCAAATCATATTAATGGATACATAAGCTTTTGAAAGTGCATGCTTGAACATGGGTTTGTCAGAGAATGTGGGGTATGTACGGAACCAGATAAGACATTTTCTTCATTCGTTTGAAGAAAATGGTTTTCCAAGATTAAGGTTAATAACGATAAGATCCATTACTTCGGATTTTAGAACCTGCAGCTAATTCTTGTCACCATTTATGTTGAACGGTGTTTGAGACGAAAAATTAGGCCACCAGTGTTTTGAAATGAAGTTTGTATATGTGTAGGGGATAATTCAATACCATATTTTATTTGCGAAAACTCTGTGTATGTATAGTCACATGCAGTAACTATAATTAATAGTTTCTCACCATTATAGTAATTACTATTCACTACTTTGACTATAATGCATGTTTTTTATACTAACCATGTCTTTTTCAGCTTATTCAATATCAACTTTACACTGTTATTTCAACGCAAACATTAATTGGACTTTTTGAAGAGTTTATTTTACTGTGGTCTCTTTTACCATAGTCTATAATTACAATTTTAATTTTAACTAAATTATCAATCATAAACGCGTAGACAACTTGCAGATGAAAAATATCAAAACGTTTCAATTTTGTTTGTGTTGCATAATCTAGAATTATGTTTCGCTTACTTTATTTAGCACAGATTAGTTTTCCTAACCTTGAAATATACTCAATTGACATGCAAATCACGAATGCCCTAATTGTTTTCTCTCGGGCACGAAACCCAACAACGAGGTCTCCCGCCGCACGCTGCTTCAAGATGGTTCACTGTCATTAAATCTCTTCCGCCGTGGCTTCTTCCTGATCGTCATCAAGCTCTCCGTCGTTTGGCCTCCAACGCCGGCGATATCTCTTGCTTTTCTTCCGTGCTTCACTCTGCATCTCCATGGCTCATGATTTCGGCTCAGTGACATATCAGCTCTCTCCGGTCACTTCTGTGGTTTGGATGATTTGGCTCGAATCTGTCTTTCATCCCCGTGAGATGATATCTTTGATGTCGCCGGATCTCAAGCCACCAGAACCTCCAGATCCGCCAGACCCTCCAGATTTGTTGTCTCTTCTTTGCTTGATGACCATCAACACTTCTTCCATGTTTGATGACCACTGACTCTTTCCAACTACGACAACCACCTCTCTTATTCCCCCGCTCCTCCAGTTTACAGATATGAGCTCTCTCATGTCTTTACCAGTGTCTGAGTCTGGTCCTTTGATGGAGTCTTTTGTGTCCTCCGGTGACATGTTTCTCACCTTAGTGCAACCAATTACTGCTGAATGCATGTTTGTTGATGAATCACAATTAGATATTGAATGTTTGATTGTTTCAGTAACTATTGTATGCAGTGTTGTGCCCTCTTATGGCTTTGTTACCACCTTGGTGCGGACCCTTACTGCTATATACAGATCTTGTTCTATCGGTACCGAGTCATTAGTTGCTTTGAGGGTTTCTTCAATTCGATTGTAGCGGAGTGGACAAAGGTCACCTAATGTTCATACCGTTCCTAACTGGAACGGTCGAGCTTCAGCTTTCAGAACGAGTGGATCGTTCCCCCACACCTCTTCCTTCTCCTTACCTCCCCTGCCAGTTCATGCCTTATTCGCATGTCATACAAGCTATACAACGGATGCTACATTCAGGTTTTTGATCTTTTCATATGGGATCTCTAGTAATCCTTATCTCGCATCATGGCGCACCATTACTGAAATATGCAAGTTGTTTACTGCAGTATGCTGGTCGTTCTTTGGAGCATTTAGAGCACCGTCTCTCCTGTTGTGTCAACAGGAAGTGTCCATGTCTGATTCTCCCTTTTATCCCATTAATCGGGTATGGTTGGACTTTCACTGTCTAGTTTTTTCTTCAAAGGAGTATGCTCCCCTCTTAGATCTCTCACTTGTGTTAAGTGGTTGTGTCGCAAGGGACATTCATTTGAAGACTTCAAATACTTTGGTCTCTGGCTTATGCAAATGCTCAAAACAATGGCGTTTGATCGCCTCAGTTTGTGTTGCCGTAATTGTGATTGTTAATTGTGCACTAGTTGCTGATTCATCTCGGGAAGTAGGCCACTGAATGTGTTTTCTAATTCTCTAGACTTCGTCTCACCTTTCAACTGCATCGGCGTCGAGATTAGAAGACTTCTCTACGACATTAGTAGCTCAAGTGTTATGATTGTTGCCATCTATCTTTGTTGTTTGTCATCGCTTTCATGTATTTGCTTCTTGTTTGGCCATGATGGTCTTGTTTAAGGATCTGTGGACTTTTGCTCTATTGGTAGAGTGTAAACATTTATAAAAAATAGGTTTGACCAAAGAAAAAAGTTTCCCTACCCTTGAGATTACGATAATAGTATCTAGCTAACAGTCTCCTCCTAAAGCTTCTTTGGGATACATTTCTTACCAAACTCTAACTAATTTTGGTGCTAATTATCACAATTGAATTCCACAATAGTATATACTAGTGAAAGATGATTCATTCCTCAACCAACAAAGCGCAGACTTCTTATTATCAACTAGACAAATGCTACACATTAGAAGTATTGTGTTTACTTTAAAAATATCAACTTTTATACAGAAATATATTTATAAAACCTTATAGTATGAAGCAAAGAAAATGACTGAAATTAATAACTATCCATTTATATAAACGTACATCAGAATAAAGCAGAGAAAACGACTCATGCATGGTAATGGAAGCAGTTGAATAAAAAAAAGGACTTTCCAAATATTATTGAGCTGTTTCCAAATATTGTGTCCCTTAATCATTCTTAGAGTCAGCATTATATATATGATATATCCAAGTCCCGCATGCGCAATCAAACGATTCCTTCTTCTACTGCTTTTTCCCCGTTCCGTACAATTAATTAAAGCTGTAAATAAACATTTATTAATTTAAGTGATCATAAAATAGGTTAGACCTCCCATGCCCAAATATTAAATCACACTCTACAATTTTATTGTTTGGATCTCTTTTGAATAGTCGTTAAACCGATTTTTTATGCAAAGATTATCACGCATTCCGAGCTCCTTGCACTTTTGGCCGATTTAATCCCTCATTTAACTACGACGTAATTGATAATTTGATTCGTAACATATTTTTTTTTTGTGAAAATATAATTTATTAAATGGAGATTAAGATTTAGCTTACTATAGTTTGCAAGTTGTAATTAACAACAGATGTAATCTACTCCCTCTCTTTTATATTACTTGTTGTTTTGGATTTTAAAACTCGTTTCATATTAGTTGTCGTTTTATATTTCCAATACATGATAAATTTTTTATTTTTGTTTCTATTATTTTAATATTTTGACTAATGAAATAAAATCAAATAAACATTAATTAGAGATAAAATAGAAAAAATAAATATTTTTTTAATATGTATGAAATAATTTTAAATAATAACTAATTTAAAATGGAAAGAATATTACTAATCATTTCTCAGACACTATGATCTCTCGTGGCTACTTTCAAAAAAGCAAAGCATGATAATTTAGAACTACAGCAAATAGTGTCTTACTTTTAGTATGTTACGAAACGTCGGAATTCAACTTGTTCATTAATAATTACTCCCTAACGTAACTATTGACTTTAATTCAGTTGGCTTTTATTGGTTAAAAGAGTTCCACATACTTAATTAACCCCAATGTTTTAGATCCTTTTGTCTGGCCTTGACCGATTTTCTAGGCCTTGGAAAAAGGGAGATCAGGTTTAATCGGATCTTGGCAGAACCGGAAACAGTTCAACCGATACCTTAGGAAAATAATGTAGTAAAAGGATAAAAACAGTCCATAGTTAAATTATTAAATTGCTTAGTGCTTTGATGAATACTCACGCAAAATCCAGATGATTTACACAAAATATATGTTTGTCTACTAAAAGCGCAGTATCCATTGTCAACTATTTTTAATGAATATTGGTTAATTTCTAACAATGTAAAAGATACGGATCTTGTTAACAGTATGTTCATCAGGTCATCATAGAGAACATTAGGTTCTATACAAACCAGACGAAATACTAAGAACATGATCTTATATATTCGTGATCAAGGAAGAGTATCAAATTCTCACAACGCTACGCTTAGTCAAATGATATTTGTAGCTAATACTCTCTAAATGTATAACTGATTAAAATAAATATTCTTAGACCCCTACTAAAGCCATATGTTTCTTAAGGTGCAAAAAATGTTTATGGGAGATTCGTTAAATGTTAAATCAGCGTAAGATTTAGGTGAGATGATTTGGTGGGGTACCACGTATACCGTACCAATGAAATTTGATAATGTTGGTCAGGCTAGAGAGAGATCATTTTAAATCATTATGTGTGGAAAATATTTAAAATCATATACAAATATGTGTTTGACCAAACAGAAAACATCTACAAATGTGTCCTTCACTGCTGAGGAAAATAAACAATTGACCTATTTTCCACAAGTAAAGTACATTCAGTATCTTAGGTAAATATTGATTTTCAAAAGTTGTTCATACATATTAATCAAAAATTTAAATGACCAAACATATCACTTTATTTTGCTTCTTATTCTTACAAATTACACAGCATAACTAAATATTAACTTTTATATGGTATATTTGAAAATATTATATATATTTTCCATAAAAATCAAAAAATTACTTTATATAAAACATATAGTTTAAAACATCATTCGTTGTGTGTTGCTAATATTTTTTGTATTAATCGACTGGTCATATTCACTTAGTATATAACTCGTTGTATCAATAACATATTCCAGATTATAATCACATTCGATAGATATATATATTTGTTTACATCTATTGTTTGGATTAAATGATTTTTCTATGTAACTTGATTTGTCTTTAATTTTTAAGATTACCTTTTCATATAAAATCCAATGTTTACTATTTTGCTAATTATTGTTACTCTAATGAATAGTGTTGAAACGGTGATTCTGAAATTTTATCGGTACTTTGTGAATTAGATTTGGTTGTAAATTGCAAATTATTTTTGTTTAATAAGTTAACATTTGTCCCAATATTTAGTCCCCCAAAAAAGCAAGGAGCGTTTCTCAAAATTTTAATATAGACTTTATCGATAATTTCGGTAGCTAGAACTATAATTATCGTAATTTGGAAATAAATATGGATCAATCTCAATATAGATATTTTAACTAAAATGAAAAATAAAAATAATACCACGTAGTATTTTTCAACCAATAAAAAACGGATTGACTATAGGAATCACCTCCGAATTTATGCTTTCAAACCGTATCCACCTATAGTTTTAACCTCTTTATTTTTCAACCTAAAATTATTCGATTTTTCACAATTTCACATTTCTAATTAAAAATTTAATTTCGTTTAATTAACCGTAAAATCGCGTTTAATATACCGCGGTTGACTTAATTCACGTTTTAGAATTTCTAATTTGAAAATGTCAAACCCCAACTAACGAAACCTTTTGAATGACTTAGAAGCTCTTACTTTAACATAATAATAACATAAAAATCTTTTCGGTGACAGAGAGACTTTCTAACTTTAACGTAACAAACTCTCTAAAAATCAGTTTTGAGAAGATTTTAGTGTTTATGAGCGATTAACGTAACACCGTCTCATTTAAAATATTAGATTGTAACAATAACGTAAAGAAAGAGGTTACTCATGTTTAGATTGTAACAAAATTTACATAATGTAACAAAATTTTATATTATAAATCTTATTCAATGTGTTACGTTAATCGCTCATAAACCCTAAAATATTTTTCAGACTGATTTTTAGAGAGGTTGTCACGTTAAACTTATAGAGTCTCTAAGTCATTCTATGTTATTATTATGTTAAAGTAAGAGCCTCTAAATCATTTAGAAGGTTTCATTAGTTAGGGTTTGACACTTTCAAATTAGAAATTTTAAAACGCGAATTAAGTCAATCGCGGTATAGTAAACGCGATTTTACAGTTAACTAAACGAAATTAAGGTTTGAATTAGAGATGTGGAATTGTGAAGAATCAAATAATTTTAGATTAAAAAATAAAAAAGGTTAAAAATATAGGTGGATCCAGTTTGAAAGCATAAATTCGGGGATGATTCTTATAGTCTAACCCATACAAAACACATGACACTCTTTTCCAAATATATGATTCCTCAGTTAAATCCAGAAATCTGAATATACAAATTGAAAATAGCCAGAGGAAATAAATAAGGATCTCTTGACCAAATCTAAATAAAGACTGAGGATCTCTCACAAACTATCTCCTTCAATACTCAATCTGGGATGACACTGGAGACAACCAAAAATAATCAAACCCTAATTGCCATCTCCTTCCCAAGCAGTCAAACTAGATCATAAATTAGCAACGAAAACAAAATTAAAATTAAAAAGACTTCAAAATTTAGACCAAATCTCAAAATTAGAGAATGAAAAATTAATCTCTAACCAAAGATTTAATCAATTCCGGTTGCAAATCCATTGACTCGGTTTGTTTATCATCTTCATCACACAAATCAGCACACAGATTTTTCAGCCATCCTAGGAAGCAACGGCCGAGATTCAACGTTCTTCACCATTCCGACGTGACTACATATCCGAAGATCCTCCAACGTCGCCCGATTACCTCGTCCTGATGACTCAGACCGAGTCACAACATCGATTATCTCCTCGAACAACGATTCATCGCAAGGTATCGCTAACGGACCAACGTTGGAGAATCCGTACTCTTCCTCAGCCTCCGCGAGGAGTCTACGGAAGATCGGATGGTTCAGATGCTTCGCACGGACGACGTATCTCCGACGATTTACGCCGACGGAAACGGCGACGTGACCAGGAGGTACATCGGAGGAGAAAGCAGGATCGTTGTTGGATCCGATGTGAGCTTTCTTCTGCCATTGCTTGAGCATTTGACGGATCCGTACAACGCTTCCGATCTTATTGTTCTTCCCCATCGAATCGAAGAATTGCTTCCTGTGGCTGAGTTTTTGGCTCTCTCCCCCAGAAAATAAAGTAACGTTGGAGAGAAGAAGGAAAAAAAAAAAAGGTTAGAGAAAAAACATTGTTGCTTAGGCGTTGCTTTCTCCAAATTTGGGATGATACGGCAAGCAGGGGAATATTGAGGGGGAGCGTGAGGTATTTAAAGGTCAGCTAGGTTTTATCATGCCCCTTTAACATTTGCTAAATTACGAAACTACTCTATTTATGTTTTCTTTTTAATATATATCTTTTGCTTTTTTCAGTTTTTTCTTTTTCTTTTTGTTATCCTTATCTTCTAAATTTTTTTTAATAACACTACTTTGATATTTTTATAAAAATGTATCAGCCAAAAACAGTTCATAATTGATTTACGTTTATTTTTGGTAAGGGTTTTTAAACTGATGCATATCTCAAATTCATTTTATGGTCAAACAATGCATATCTGAAATAAAACACACAAAAAATAAATGTTCGGATATTTGATTCATGAGAGTTCTATTTATATAACATCTCTTGTTATATTTTATTTTGAGTTGTTTAATTTGAAGAGCAAGCTTACAAAAGCCCATATGGCTTGATTTGGGGAGTTAGAATTGCTTTCTCTAAATGTTTCCCCGGCCTAATATCCTTGATTTGGAGTCGTTCACTTTGCTTAAACCCGACCCGCTTCATTTTCTTTGTCAACCCTACCCGCTTCTTTTAAATCAGCATTTTGAGCTATTTTTAAGCCACAAAAAAAATAATACATTCACTTCAGGATACTCAACAAATATCAATACGATAAGGGACCCACGTCGAATAAAATAGAGATTCTCTTCCAAAAAAATCAACTTCAAAGAATTAAAGCCGAAAAAAATTAAAGATTCGCAGAAAGAAAGGGTGAGGCGGTCACTTCACTAACGTGTGCCATACATACACAGTCAAATAAACCCTTACCTAAATTGACCCCTCAAAAAACCAAATTAAAAAAAAAAAAAACCTAAAAAGAGCAATTTGTTTGGCATTTGCCCTCACAAACCTCAAAAATCCTCCATCATCATCCATGGCGGCCACCTCTAGCTTCTCCTCTTCTCTTTCTCTCAATGCTAAACCCAATAAACCCTCTATTCCTCTCCGTTTCCTTCGCAATCCCCTCCTTAAACCCTCTTCCTCCTCCTTCAAACCTCTTTCCGCTTCTCTCTCTTCCTCGTCTCCTTCGCTTCCGAATAGAGTTTCTTCATCGAGAAACCCTCTTGCCCTTTTGGCAGATAACGACGACGATGACGAGAAGCCTCGAGAGGAGTGCGGTGTCGTCGGAATCTACGGTGACTCTGAAGCTTCACGTCTCTGTTACTTAGCTCTCCACGCGCTTCAGCATCGAGGTCAAGAAGGAGCAGGTATTGTAACCGTTAGTAAAGATAAAGTTCTTCAGACAATAACAGGTGTTGGATTGGTCTCTGAGGTTTTCAACGAGTCCAAACTCGACCAATTACCAGGAGACATCGCCATTGGTCATGTCAGATACTCCACGGCTGGTTCTTCAATGCTCAAGAATGTTCAGCCCTTCGTTGCTGGTTATCGATTTGGCTCTGTTGGTGTTGCTCACAATGGGAATTTAGTCAATTACACGAAATTGAGAGCTGATTTAGAGGAAAATGGTTCGATTTTCAATACTAGCTCTGATACTGAAGTTGTGCTTCATTTGATTGCGATTTCTAAAGCTAGACCCTTTTTTATGAGAATTGTTGATGCTTGTGAGAAGCTTCAAGGTGCGTATTCTATGGTGTTTGTTACTGAGGATAAGCTTGTTGCTGTTCGTGACCCTCATGGGTTTAGGCCTTTAGTTATGGGTAGGAGAAGTAATGGAGCTGTTGTGTTTGCTTCTGAGACTTGTGCTCTTGATTTGATTGAAGCTACTTATGAGAGAGAGGTTCATCCTGGTGAGGTTTTAGTTGTGGACAAAGACGGTGTCAAATCTCAGTGTTTGATGCCTCATCCTGAGCCTAAACAATGCATTTTCGAACACATTTACTTCTCGTTGCCCAATTCGATTGTGTTTGGTCGGTCTGTGTATGAGTCTAGGCATGTGTTTGGTGAGATTTTAGCTACTGAGTCACCTGTTGATTGCGATGTGGTGATCGCTGTGCCTGACTCTGGTGTTGTGGCTGCTCTTGGTTACGCGGCTAAAGCTGGAGTAGCGTTTCAGCAAGGTTTGATTAGGTCTCATTATGTTGGAAGGACTTTCATTGAGCCGTCTCAGAAAATCAGAGACTTTGGAGTGAAGCTGAAGCTATCACCTGTCCGTGGAGTTCTAGAAGGGAAGAGAGTTGTTGTTGTGGATGATTCTATTGTTAGAGGAACAACTTCGTCCAAGATTGTGCGTTTATTGAGAGAAGCGGGTGCGAAAGAGGTTCACATGAGGATCGCGAGTCCTCCTATTATTGCATCTTGTTATTACGGTGTGGATACGCCTAGCTCAAATGAGTTGATATCAAATAGGATGAATGTGGATGAAATAAGGGATTACATCGGATGCGATTCTCTTGCGTTTTTGTCATTTGAGACATTGAAGAAACATTTGGGAGAAGATTCTAGAAGCTTTTGCTACGCTTGCTTCACCGGGGATTATCCAGTGAAGCCCACGGAGGACAAGGTGAAGCGAGGAGGAGATTTTATTGATGATGGTCTCGTGGGAGGAATCAACAACATCGAAGGAGGTTGGGTTCGGTAGATATGATCGAGCTCTGCGCATATGAACAATTTTGGGTACTAATGGAGTAATATGATGACGAAATCTTGTTGAATTTTGTGATCCATTTGACCTTATTACTGCATATTTACTATTTTATTGAGTCTGGGGATGGACAAGAGTTGTTCTTGTCTGAATCTTTGAAAGGTTTTTCTTCTTTTGTCTCATTTAGAATTCAAATATTTTCTCCGTTTTCATTGCAAATTTCTTGAGAAGAGTTTCTGAAAATCGGAATTGTATTGGGTGATTAATTACATGAGAGACGTCGGGTAATTTTTTCTCTCATGCCCCTCTCAAAAAAAAATTATGCTCATATGTCCTTTTTTTTTAAATAAAAAGTAATAAAATTACGATTTTCCCTTTGATAAAATCTGATTATTGACCAAATTGAGTTATATAGTTGTAATTGTAAGAGATATTAAGAAAAACACAATAGTTCAGATGGTTTTAACTTTACTAAGTCTCCAGGGTTCGAATCGTATTTTAGTAGCAACCAAGATAATCCAGATTTTATTTGGTACTACTACTTGTACACTAGTTGTACTCTAATGTAGTAAAATGGACAAAATTCGTACAATTGTTTGAGAAATTTAAGTAAATATATTTGTTATTGTAAGTAATATTAAGACAAACGCGATAGCTCATATAGTAACGATTTTTGTAAAGAGGTTGATAGTTCGAATCTTATCTTTGCATCAGTATTTGATACAACTATATTCAAATTTTAATTCTTAAATTGGGTAAAAGATATTTTCGGAATATCATTTAAGAGGGGTATAACTGATTAACGAGGGATACTCTGAAATTTTTCTTTTCTTTAGGGACATTAGAGACAATTCCCCAGAGACGTCTCTGTTTTCTTTTTGAACTCAAAGACTATCGTGGTTTAACTTGGGTCGGATGTACAAGAAATAAAGTGTTGGTGGACTCAACCACCCAAAGTACCATAGTGAGGCTGGGTTCAAATTACCAATATACCCTCAGATATCTCCATTGGATATTATTCTTCTTGTTTCGTGTTACTTCTCTTATTCACAGCTTTTCAAATCCAAAACTTAGAACAGAGAATCCACTATGGCGATGCCTAATCGGCTACAGACCCATCAATCTCACTTTTTATTCCTCCTCCATCCGCCAATATCCACCGTCCGTTCCAAAACGCAGGCTTTCCACTTCCCGCAATCAATGGCTCCGGCTAACCTCCATACGAATCTCTCCGTGCGCCGGAGCGTAAAGTGTATGGCGAACCCGAGGCGAGTGAAAATGGTGGCTAAGCAGATAATGAGAGAACTCTCCGACATGCTTCTCACAGACACGGTTTTACAACACGCCGTCTTGCCCGAAGCTGCACTAGGAGCTGACCGATATCTCTCTTCTCTCACAACAATCAGCGATGTCGAGGTCTCTAATGATTTGCAGGTGACACAAAAAAAAATCCTAATTAGCCAAAATTGTATGCAAATGGAGTAGGAATTTAGAGTCTTTTGAAATCTCTGGTTCCAAAATTGTATGCCCTTCTCTGCTCAACTTGAAATCAAACTGATTGCTTATATTATGTGTCTATGATTTATTATAAGACTTTGCTGTTGCAAGTTTGTGCATTTGTGTGTGCTGATTTGAGAGTGTTACTTAGAGAAATGTTACAAAGCTAACAATGGTTTCTTTTGGGATTGTAGGTGGTTAAAGTATATGTGTCCGTGTTTGGGGATGATAGAGGGAAAGACGTTGCAATCGCAGGGTTGAAATCGAAAGCTAAATACGTTAGAAGTGAACTTGGGAAGCGAATGAAGTTGAGATTGACACCTGAAGTCAGATTTATTGAGGATGAATCTATGGAAAGAGGAAGCAGGGTAAGGATAGCTCTAATATATCTTTCACTTATATAGTCAGTGTCAAGCAGCTGTATCATGTATGGTTATAACTATCACTAGAAACTGAAATTGGAGATTGTTTCAGGTAATTGCGATACTGGACAAAATAAAAGCTGAGAAAGGAAGCGCTGATGGTGTAAACGAAGGTAAAACAGAACAATCTGATTCAACAGAAGATGATCAAGACTGGCAAGTGGATGACCCGGACGAAGACATAATCTATGTAAAGTAATGGTCTGATCTGATGCAGTTTAAGCACTAAGCAGGAGTGCATATTACTCTGATTACAATGGAAATTCCATTCGGTGAGTCAATGATATGTTTGTTCACTAATCACTAGCTAGGTCGTATTTGGGATATTAGACAGAAATATCTGATTGAAACAAGCGCCACTCTAAAAGAGAATCATTTTTTCCAATGTTTTGTGTGAATATAGAACTAAGAAGGCCCAGGCCCAGGCCCAGGACTAGGCCCAAAATGACGTGGTCGTCTCTGTTATAGAACAAGGAACGTTGTTCCCTTCCACTCATCTGAAAAAACCAACAAAAATAAATAAACAAAATAAATTCACAGCGATATCCACATCTCTCGATCTCTCTCTCGCCAGATTTCATCGACTTAGTTTCAGATTTCAGATCGCAGATACAAAACTTCGACATGTCTACGTTCAGCGGCGATGAAACAGCTCCCTTCTTCGGTTTCCTCGGCGCTGCAGCCGCACTCGTCTTCTCCTGTAATTTCATTTTCTCTATTTATTATTATTTTCCCACTCCATTTGATCTGATCATGTTTCTCAGTTTCTGGGAATAAATATCTGAGATTTGTATAATTGCTTTTGCATAGCACTGGGCTTTGTTGAAGATCGCTGGTTCTGATTGATTGATTTATTGGATATGATTTGCGTTTGACCTTTGTAACATATGATTGAGCAAATTTCAAAAAAAAAAACATATGATTGAGCAATGCTTTGAATATCACCATGTGTTGTGTAGTTTATTCAAATTCCTTTTTGGCTGTAAAGCTGAGATGATATTCGATTCGATTTGTTGTGTATTCCTCGAAATTTGGAACACATTGGGTGCTTGATCATAAGAAACTGGATCGTGATCTAATAAAAGGATTGTTTAACTTTTTGGAGATAATGTTAAAATCTGTGAATTTCATTGGATGGATTAGGTATGGGAGCTGCTTATGGAACAGCAAAGAGTGGTGTTGGTGTGGCTTCTATGGGAGTGATGAGGCCTGAGTTAGTGATGAAATCAATTGTCCCAGTTGTTATGGCTGGTGTGTTGGGTATCTATGGTTTGATTATTGCTGTTATCATCAGTACTGGGATTAACCCCAAGGCTAAATCTTACTACCTCTTCGACGGATATGCCCATCTCTCTTCTGGTCTTGCTTGTGGGCTTGCTGGTCTTTCAGCTGGAATGGCCATCGGGATTGTGGGCGATGCCGGTGTCAGGTTTGTCAAGCTTCACTACTGAATGGTTCGAGGCATTGTGAAAGATATATGTATATATATGACATTGGTATTTGTGATTCTTTTTCAGGGCAAATGCTCAGCAGCCTAAGCTCTTTGTTGGGATGATTCTTATCCTTATTTTTAGAAGCCGCCCTTCTTTACGGTCTTATTGTAGGAATTATCCTCTCCTCACGAGCTGGCCAGTCTAGAGCAGACTGACAAATTAACCACAAGATTGTCCCAAAGGTACTTCCTTTACTTCTGTATGCGTTTTGTTTTATCGTGCTTAGTATGTTACATCGAGAACCAAAAGATTTATTGGATTCTTGGAACTTTGTTTTCGGAAGCAAAACCGCTTATTTGTCATCTCCTTTTCTCTTCCGGTGGTTGCTATCCGATGTAGGGATTATTATTATTTGGTTCTGTAATAAAGAGCTTTGAGGAGCTTTGGTATGTTTTTGTAATCTTGTATTGTCCTGAGGAAGTTAAATACATTTATTTGTAAAGAAGTTTGCTTTCTGAAACCATCTTGAGTCTTATGAAATTACCCTGCGATATGTCTTGCTCTCCTCTTGTGTGTGTGTTTCAACTTTGTTGTTCTGTTCTAAGTTAGGTTTATCTTATATTCGATTTATACAACAAAAGTTTAAGAGTAAAACAAGTTAAACTTGAGCCTTAACACCTCTATTGATGAATTTGATTTTCTTGACTTCATTTCGAGATAGAGTTTTGTGTTGCTTTATTATTTTAAATATTTTAAATACAAACATTTATGTGTCAAGATATTTTTTAATTTCAAAATAAAAAGTTTTTAACTATGATATTAATGATATTGATATGTATTTTACAAAGAGAGATGGACAGAGTATACGTAATGTAATCTATATAGACCGAATATCTTTATTGCAAAGCGGCGCATACATAATAAAAATTAAAAACTTCGGTGATTCTCCAAAATCAAATACTAGCATTTCATTCCTAATTGGATAAATTCACCGTAGGTTTTGTTGTTGTTGCTGAACAATTACCAAAAAGTTACCGTTATTTTCTAATTTCAATAATGTTATATCATCACAATTTGTAATGAATGATGTCCATCTTTTTTCCAACTTAAGATTTGTATAAATTAGCAAAAACAATGGTCTTAGGTAGTGATGACTTTTTCCTTTTTAGTGTTCGTCTATTTTCAAATAACGGCAATGTTAATGATGATGAAACCCACTATGCTAGATTTTGCTTTTGTAAGAGTATATCCAGTGTCAATTAGATAAAAAAATGCAAAAGTTTCTTATTTTAGTGTTATAATACAGACATGGCCGTTGTTTACTTGTTTAGCATAAAAAACGATGGGAGGCTTATCAGATTACAGAAAAGGCGTCGTCAAAAGACGATGCGGCAAGTAAATAGTTTGAATAATACATTAAGTTAAATGACTAAGAACAAAAAAGAGAGAGATGAATGCATATGATAAGAAAAATATATTAACCGAGTTGGACACGGCACGTTAGAGTTGATTATCGAGGGCATCAAAGTCATCGCGTAGTCTTAATTAATTGGACCATCACAACCACATGGGTAATGAATTCTTCCAAATAATACATCACGTAATTAATAGCTATGTTTAGGGCCGATGGGATTTTGGGGTTTACGATATCAATTACAACCATATATAATTAGAATGACTCAATACGAATATCCTTAATTTGAGGAGTAACGGGAATACTTTTTTGTTTCTTTTGGAAAAGAAAGAATATAATACTTATGAAAGATGAAATGAAAGAGCACTAAATACGTTTGCCATAAGAGCTCGAGTGTGTAGGTGTGCCGTCCGCGTTCAAGTAAATGGCCTTTTACCGTCAACGCGTTTTCCTTTCATAATATTCCACTTTTAATATTGTTACATTGGTAATGGAAAATTTTAGGGTACGTACAAGAATCAAGTTCTGTATCTCAACAAGACAACAACCCAATACTACTTGGTAACATTTATTAGTAACTATTTTCGTGGAGATTGTTCCTCCACAATTTTTAACGAATACTTATTCTTTCGGTTTAAAATAGCAGATCCATGTCTACTCAAATATCAATACCAAAAATAGAAGACTGATCACAAAATTTATTTACATGCTTCCAAAATCCAAAACAAAATATGGCCACATATCCAAGAAATATGGTAAAAGCACCCACAAGAAAAAAAAAGAAATAAACATGAGTAGTTACTAATAAATATGGCCACAATATACGTGGCCAAATCGGATCCGTTGAACTGAAAAATCATAGATTTTCTCAATGGATATCGTTTCAGATTCGATTAAATCTCGTCACACGATACACAACTAAAGAGACCTTAGCTTGCACCGCACGAGTAAGGAGGAGCGGCGCAATTTTATTTAACCTAAAAGAACAAAAAGAGGAAACAGCATAACACAAACACAACTACTCAACTCCCCTACGTAAGACCTCCACGCGGTGGCTCGTAGCCGAGTGTCGTGACCAAACCAGAATCTTATTCTTTTGCTTTTATCTTAAAGGCCAAATTAATTTCTTTGGTCACTTTTTTATCAACAAACAAACAAAAAACGTTTACTATTTCCAACATGGATATTTGTCTTCATGTTAAAAAGAAAAAACAACAAATATGGAAAATTGTCTTAAAATCACTGATTTTGAAGACAGAAGAAAATAAAGACAGTGTATAACGGTCCAATAGGTACATTACATGTAGACATAGTGCACGCTTCAATGGTCCATCATCCATCCATCTCAGCGCAAGTTAAAAGCCAAGGTTGCTTTAACCAATTTTAAACTTTGAATACAATTACAACACTATGTAAAATAATGTTAGAACTATACTGTATATGCGCACAAATGAGTTACACTAAAAGACTGTTCGAATTGGATCATGAGTTGTCGGAACTCCCAATGTAGAATAGAAAGACTGAATTTGTAAACTAAAAGAAGTTACTCATATATAAGTTCGATATAGAACTCAAAGAAAAAGAAAGAAAGAAAACTTTTCACTTCCATTGTTGTCCCGTAAATATTTTTAACTTTTTTATAGATTTATTGTTATTATTTTCTAAATATTCTCCTAAACTACATCAAAAATCATTCTTGCTTTAGAAATTCTACTACAAGTTAGTATTATTCTTCTGATTTAATACATGTTACAGATAAATTTTAAATAATTTTCTTGAAAGTATATAAGAGATAAGGAATATTCTCCACTGATTCCTAATATTATTACAAGAAAATCATGAACGTATTTTATATATTTGTAGGAATTACTAATTTGATAATTAGTGCAAAAATGTGAAGAAAGGAAAATCTATTCAAGGAAATTAATTGTGTGGAGCCTAGGAGTAATGTAAAAAATGTGGACCAAATCACTTATTTTCTTGAACAAATCACTTATGAATTCCCAATCCATCATTTGCTTATAGTTAAACAGCATCTGAATCTATGACGGAGGAAACTAAAATCTAGGATAAATTATTTAATGTTTTCTTTATTGAAAAAAAAGAGATATTGAAGGAAGAGGAAAAATTGAAAAGCAATAGATAAATGGGCCCCAGGGCCCAAATCAAACCTTACCTCAGTCAAAACCTTCTCCTCCCACGTTGCTTCCTCTCTATATAAACAAATGCAATTCCCCTTCATCAATCTCACGCCTTCTTCTTCTCTCTTCATTTCCCTTTTTTCAGCTCTGTTTTCTTGCATTTTCCCTGAGAATATTCACATCTTCTCTTTCCTTTTTTTTCTTTCTTTCTTCATCATAAAACAATCTCAGGCTCTGCATGGTTGGGGAATAATCAAATTTGTTGATTTTCAGATTTGAAAATTTCTCATTTTACGTTTTTTATTTAGAGTTAATTCCTGAACTGTCATCGTGGAGATTCTCGGATCGGGTAGGGCAGCGAGAGGGGGGTTTCACGGCGGCGATAGATTCATCTTCTGTCTTCTTTTGAGGGGGTAGCCGGGGCTCCGGCCTCGGCGGTTTTTAAACCCCTACCTACACAAATTCTAGAAAATTCAACCCAAAAAAAAAAAACAAAGTTTCGATTTTTCAATCTCTCGAAATTTTGTGTTCGAGAATTCTCCGTAAAGGTAAAGTTTTGTTGTGATCGTTGCTGAAAGAAGAAGAAGATGCCTGCTCTAGCTTATGTTGATACTGCCTTTGTGCCTCCTCGTTACGCTTTCTCCGCCGCTGATAACTCTCTTCCCACCGTCACTGATGTCTTTATCCCGGCGTCACCAACTTCTTCCGCCGGTGCCGTTGTTGATACCTCTTGCCGTTGGTCTTCGTCTCTTTCCTCCTCGCTCTATCGGATTGACGGATGGGGAGCTCCTTATTTCGTCGCCAATTCGTCTGGTAACATCTCTGTTCGTCCTCATGGCTCTGACACTTTACCTCACCAAGACATCGATTTGCTCAAAATCGTTAAGAAGGTAACAGATCCGAAAATCTCTGGCGGTTTGGGATTGCAGCTTCCGTTAATCGTTCGTTTCCCTGATGTGTTGAAGAACAGGCTCGAGTGTCTTCAATCTGCGTTTGATTTCGCGATCCAGAGTCAAGGATATGATTCTCATTACCAAGGTGTTTATCCAGTGAAATGTAATCAAGATCGTTTCGTTGTTGAAGATATTGTCAAGTTTGGATCTTCTTTCCGGTTTGGTTTAGAAGCTGGTTCTAAACCGGAGATCCTTCTTGCTATGAGCTGCTTGTGTAAAGGTAACTCTGATGCCTTTCTTGTCTGTAATGGCTTCAAAGATGCTGAGTATATATCTTTAGCTCTGCTTGGGAGAAAACTTGCCTTGAAGACTGTGATTGTGCTTGAGCAAGAAGAAGAGCTTGATTTGGTTATTGATTTGAGCCAGAAGATGAATGTGAGGCCTGTCATTGGGTTACGGGCTAAGCTTAGAACTAAACACTCTGGTCATTTCGGACCAACTTCTGGTGAAAAGGGTAAATTTGGATTGACAACTACTCAAATTGTTCGTGTTATGAGGAAGCTGAGTCAATCTGGTATGCTTGATTGTCTCCAGCTTCTGCATTTTCATATTGGATCACAGATTCCGTCTACTTCGTTGCTCTCTGATGGTGTCGCCGAGGCTGCTCAGCTTTATTGTGAACTTGTGCGTCTTGGTGCACATATGCAAGTTATTGATATTGGTGGTGGTTTGGGGATTGACTATGATGGGTCTAAGTCTGGAGAATCTGATCTCTCTGTTGCTTATACTCTCGAGGAGTATGCTGAAGCTGTTGTAGCTTCTGTTCGGTTTGTGTGTGACCGGAGATCAGTGAAACATCCAGTGATATGCAGCGAAAGCGGTAGAGCAATAGTTTCTCATCATTCTGTGTTGATCTTTGAAGCTATTTCCGCGGTTAAACCAATGGCTCATCAAGCGACTCCAGACGATATTCAGTTCCTGCTCGAAGGTGATGATGAAGCTCGAGCCAATTACGAGGATCTTTACGCAGCTGTGATGCGTGGAGACAACGAAAATTGTCTTCTTTATGTGGATCAACTGAAGCAGAGGTATGTTGAAGGTTTCAAAGAAGGTGTTTTGAGCATTGAGCAATTAGCTTCTGTTGATGGGTTATGCGAGTGGGTGTTGAAGGCTATTGGCGCAGCGGATTCGGTTCATACTTATAACATCAATCTATCGCTTTTCACTTCGATTCCTGATCTCTGGGGGATTGATCAGCTGTTTCCTATAGTTCCTATCCATAAGCTTGATCAAAGGCCCGGGACTCGTGGCATCTTATCGGATTTAACTTGCGATAGCGATGGAATGATCAACAAGTTCATAGGCGGCGAATCCAGCTTGCCGTTGCATGAGCTGGACAACAATGGTGGCAGTGGAGGAAGGTACTTTTTGGGTATGTTTCTTGGAGGGGCTTACGAGGAAGCGCTCGGTGGAGTTCACAATTTGTTTGGCAGGCCAAGCATTGTCCGAGTCTCGCAGGGCGATGGACCACACAGCTTTGCAGTGACTGGAGCCGTGTCTGGCCAGTCCTCAGCAGATGTTCTCCGAGCAATGCAGCATGAGCCAGAGCTAATGTTTCAGACCCTAAAGCACCGAGCTGAGGAATTGATGCATACCAAAGGTGGTGGTGATGATGGTGAAGAAGAAGATGAAGAAGAATATGATGAGTTCAACAATGTCGCAGCTTGTTTCGATCGTTCGTTTCACAACATGCCGTATCTTGGGACTGAGCCAGCATCGCCGAGTAACTATCTCTCAGCAGCGATCAATAACCTCGGGTTTTACTATAGCGACGAAGAAGGCTTCGAGTACCTCTCTACGTGAGAAAGGTGGTCGTTGTTTTTATCGTAAAATCGTCATTGTACGATTTCTTAGTTTTTCTTTCAATAAAGTTATTAAATAATAACATGATGATATTGGTATCCATCATTGTTTAAGGTTTTAAACTTTTAATAAGATCCGAATGATGAAATCCCTTTTGTGAAATTCGGATCTTTTTAGTTTATTATTTTCCCTTCGAAATGTAATGGTCCTTTTTAATTTATTAAATAGAAGTCCATTTTATGAGCTTTTCTTCTGATTCAAAAATGAACAACTTGAGTCTTTGTCTTTATTAGAGTTTATGACTTATATCAACTCAAAATTCAAAACGGTGAAATTTGAGCTACATGCAAGTCCTTTATTTAATGAATGAATAAAAACAAATGTGTAGTTATCCTTTTATTTTTTACGGCTTAGGTTCGCCGCATCTTAAACTGCGACGTGGACGATATGGGTGTGAGTGAAGCGTGAATGTTACAACACACACAAAGTTCCATATGGTAAGATTCTGACATGTTTGTGTTTTATCGACTGACAACTTTTTATCTATTAGGCTTTGGGAACCGGTTGAGTGATTGATTAATATGTGGCTCATGAATCATGATTGAGCTTTTTTAGGTATTCTGCACTATCGAATATTTTTCTTTAAATTTTGGTCACGGCTTGTTGGAACATATATCCTTTTACGTGGTAATTTTGGACCTATTTTTGACAGAAAATGAAATAAAATACATATTCGAGATGGTTGTTTCCATTATACTTGTCCGTTGCTGGCGATCACCAAAAAAAAAAAAAGCATATAAAAAAATGAAGCATTCAAATTTAAAGGTAGACTGGAAGATGGTATAGTATCCTATAGCTCAATGTCATCAATTTGTAGATGACTCGTATCACTTTGTCGTCTGTGTCTTTGTTTGAAATATATGTATTTTAACTTAGAAATAAATTTATCATCTTTCCTATGAAAAGAAAATAAAAGAATCAAAGTGAGAAAAAATGAACACTCCTAGTAGATAATGTTGAACGACTTTAAATAGAAAAAACATCCGACGTTTTATAGATATGAAAATTGGTGTGAACTTTAATATAAGATTATCCAATTTAATCGAGAAAAATAAACACTCACATAGGTGTAGGATATATTCTTGAGTATTGTAAATTTGTAATAGATGCTTGCAAGATCAAAATGATTTACTTTAGACAGACAATTATACTCTCATGTTCGATTATCCAGAGTCACACGAGTCTGATGTAGAACCATCATGATAGTTTGATTAACAAATTTGAAAAGAAAGCATCTCATTGATTAGAGGAGCTTTCCTTTTTTGTGTTTATTTTATGTTTCTCTTAAGAAAAAATGGATAACGAAGGTAGGTTTGCAAGTAGTAGTTCAGATTCGAAATAACAAAAAGCTCAACATTATTATTAGAGAAGCCTCTAATTGTTATTGATTAATAGGACCATTGAAAGCTATACGTGAGAGAATCATCAACATCAAACTTTCATCGAAATCTAAACCAAAACTGCAAAAGCATCATGTTTAATCTTGCTTTCCTTCACCGTGGGATTGAAGATAAGCAAGTAAACATGAGAATCCTATAACATCTTTGCTTTGAATTTAGCAACTTGGGGTTTGGAATCGGCATATTGTTGGCAAGTTGACCCATTTACTTTCTCGATGCATGGTCCTTACCAAAAATGCCAAATTGCCAAGTGTTTTATGACGACATTAAATTTGCTGGGATCTGTCACCATTCCCACGTTGGATAAATGATTCCCAACTATCCAAAATGTCCAATCTATGGTTCGATTTAAATCTCCAATAATTATGGAATGTGTTTATACTTGCTACGCAGCGTTTCAACAACTACTCATCTTGGTTGATTAAAAGTTTTTAAGTTTTACTATTATTCATTCTCGGGTAAGCGATATGGAAGGTAAAAAAAGAACACACTTTTTATGTTTTACTTAAAAGTTTTCATGGTCGGAACATCCATGATTCATGAAGGCATGCTTGGGGGTAGCAGCCGGAAATATTTTAGATGAAGAAATATAAATCAAGTTGAAACAAGAGTGTTGTCTTACTGGAACAAAACATCTTTGAAAATTACAATTGGTCCCTCAAAGTTTCAACCTTTTATCTGCTGAACCAGAGTCACTGGATGCTTCAATCTGCATTAGATAACACACAACATTAAAACTTAACGTCTTAGTGGTTCCACTGCGACTTCTAAAATAGCGAAGGGACATTTACGAGGATGAAAAGAAACTTATCCAACTTACTTTATTAATGGGTATGAAAATAGGTAAACTAGGTTTATGGGTTGTCTTCTTGACCATAGTTGTACACAATCTCAATCTGTATCAGTCAAACAAAAAGATCAGTACTTGCGAAGAAGAAAGTGAGATCATGAAAAAGGAAGTGATAAAGTGTTGAGAAGAAAAATTACCCCAGCAGGCGGAGTTGGGTTTCTACAGAACTTTGAGCCACCAGGAGCCCATGGAACTACAACAGAAAAATGTGGGTCATTTGGAGGAATTGGACCGCTCTCTCGTTTGCTTATGTGAGAGGAATTCCTTAGTTATTAAAGATTTCTTCCTATCAGATTAACCACAGCAAACTCATGGGTCGAGATGCTTACCGATATAAGGATCAGGGTGCCGCCATTTGTTGTATTCTGCTTCACCATGAGCAATCAGTTTGTCGATTCTGTCGACATCCTCCTACAAATACCCCAACCAAAGAATCATATCAAGGGATAAACAATGAGAGACTCAAATGAACATTGTAATCACCAATATTGTCATTGCGTCAGCAGTTGAAAGACGAATTTCATTATACGATTCTCAACTCCAGTTCAAAAAGGCAAATCATTTACTTAATGTCAACAAAAACATTTTATAGATTGCATGAAACATTAATCATAAGCTGATGGACTGCAAACGCAGAGTTTTAAAGTGTAATGATAATGAGTAGATATATAAACTCAACACAAGAACTATTGAACAGCATTTCTGTTCTTTTTCTTCTACCTATTCGCAGCAGTGTAAAAACATCCGGGAAACAAGCTTGCACACATTCACAGACGCAATTCAACAACAAAAGTCCCCAATTTTCTCATCTAAACACACTTACATGGCTATAATCATATCTATTAAGTCTTTCTCTACCAAATTATATAAATTTTCCATTTCCACGGATTATCGAAAAATTCAATTGGCAATCAAACAAAGAAATCGGAAAAAATGAAAGGAGAAGAGAACAAACCACATCTTGGTTAGCATTGAACTTCTCACGCAGATCAGAAGCCTGAAAAATGAACACGAAGATCAATGAAATCAAAACCAAAATGCGAGATAGGTAACACCAAAAAAAAAGTCCAAATCCGATTAAGAGATCTAAGGAGAAACTTACATCTTGGTAGAAAATATGGCGATGAACAGCCCAATTGAGAGTATCCTTAAGAGCACGGCGATAGAGGATTCGAACCCTCTCCTTCTGCGCTGCTCGCCGCGCAAAGTACGCCGCCGTTGAAACTCCGCTCATTTTTTTCCTGATTCCGATTGATTTTGAGTCTCTTCGCTATACTGCTTTCTCTATCTAATTTCCCTTTTCCAACAGTGAGAAACCTTCTGTTCCAGTTAGAGGGATTGGGAAAAGAGGTTTATTAGATGGGCCTGTGATTGTAGTTTGAACTACGAAACAAATTCGGCCCATGTGTAACGAATTTTATAATCGGAGCTCTCGATTCGATATTACAAATCCTCTTTGACTTTATTTGTTTGTTACAAATTTTATAACTCGTCAAAGCCGATGTTGTGGAAGAGATGATATAGCAAATTAGGCTTTTGCGCTTATTTTGTTCTAAGCTCAGTTTCCTAAAGACGATGAAATTAAAAAAAGGGAGTAGAAAGTGAAGAATTTTAAGAACATGCGATGGATACATGTTTAGCAGTTCAGCTTAACTAGAAGAATTAAACGATATTATTGATTAAATTAAAGAACAAAAATTAAAAGTGGGGGAAAAATATGCCATTGCCGAAATTTGATCCCATGTCTCTTGGGTGAGAGCCAATTATCCTAATCTACTAGACTACAACGGCTAGTAAATTAAATTAAAAATTACAACGTTTTAAACCAAACCAAAGCGATATTTTCTGACTTAACCCGGTTGATAATTAAAGAATTAAAACTACCAAATTATTTAATCCAAATCAGAAATTACCAAATTTCTCAGCTTACTAAACCTAATACTCATCAATAACACATAGTATTTGTAAGTAAACCGTACTGCATCCAACTCCAAGATACGACATCTCAAGAACGATACTTGTAACAAGATCAAACCAACAAAGTGATAAGAACAGTGAAGGCAAACACATCTGCCTTGCAATCACTTACCAATTTCATATATTCAAGCTCATTGTCTAGAAGTTGGCTTTTTCCATAAACAAGCTTATAAGAGATTAGAAATCAATGGTAGGTTTCAATCCTTACGACAACATAACTTCAAGAAGCGAGTTGGCAATTCCCAAGCACTTTAAACAGCTTTGTATATGTTTTGCATCTTGCTTCATGACAATGCTACTGATTGAAAAATCTATAACATAGAAAAACAAAAAAATAATTTTTTATCAGTAGGATATCTGAGAAAAAATTTACATATCGGTAGAAAATATGGCGATGAACAGCCCAATTGAGAGTACCATTAATAGCACGGCAATAAAGCATTCGAACTCTCTCCTTGAGTTGAATGAGCACTTAGCACACGATTGTCGAGATGAGGGAAATCTCTACATGTTGGTATCTACAAAACAAAAAATTTAAAAGAGTATACTGTTGCCAGGACTTGAACCCACGTCTCTCGGGTGAGAGCCGAGTATCCTAACCTACTAGACTACAACGGCTTGTTGATTAAGGTAAAAAACAATGTTATTTAATGTTTAACCAAACCAGACCAAAATCATATTTTTGAATAAACCGAATAAAACCAATCAATTTAAAAGGAGGAGTAAAATAACTTATGCCGATGCCGGGACTCTAACCCGGTTCTTTCGGGTGAAAGCCGAATATCCTAACCATCTACACTACAACGGCTTGTTGATTAAGTTAAAGAACAATGTTATTTAATGTTTAACCAAACCAGACCAAAATCATATTTTTGAATAAACCGAATATAACCAATCAATTGAAAAGGAGGAGTAAAAAAACCTCATGCCGATGCTGGGACTCAAACCCGGGCCTTTCGGGTAAAAGCCGAATATCCTAACCATCTAGACTACAGCAGCTTGTTGATTATGTTTAAAGAACAATGTTATTTAATGTTTAACCAAACCAGACCAAAATCATATTTTTGAATAAACCGAATAAAACCAATCAATTTAAAAGGAGTAGTAAAAAAAACTCATGGCGATGCCGGGGATTCGAACCCGGGTTTTTTGGGTGAAAGCCGAATATCCTAACCATCTAGAATACAACGGCTTGTTGATTAAATCAACAAATTATTTTATGTAAATAATATTTTAATTCACTAACCGCAATACCCTTGGGAAAAGTTAGGCATAACAAACTTGTAAAAATCGATGGTTTTCTTCTCCGTTTTCATGAAAACATTTCGTTGTTTCTTATTTTAGTTTTACAAGAATGTAAAGTTTTCCACTAGGAGGAAGCAATAACATGCGTAGCTTAGAAACTATTTCTAAATTAGAATTGTAGAAGAGTTAAAAAAATTCAAAGTCTTTTTCTCTTCTAATTTTCGTGCTTTTGCAAATTCTTTTGATGAGTCTCGCACAGATTTAAAAGAATCAAGATCTTCCAAAATTCAAATCTTAAGTAAAAAGGTGTTAACTTTGAAGTAACATAGACATCATTTATCATAATGTTTTGTTTATTTTTCACTGGTTTGGAACCTTAAAAGTTGGAATATTATGGAAGCTATGAACCTTGATTGGGATTTTTTTTTTTTTTTTTTTGGTTGTTGTTATTAATGAGTAAGTTGAGTTATGCACAACTTCGAAATAAAAGATAGAAAGGATTTAGATTAGTGGTTGGGCTCGGGGAAGGTGAGAAAGAGAGAGCACATGATAAAGCTACTTTTCTATTGAAATCTACACTCGTGATACTACTACTGACCAAAGGGTCCGTGGAGCTGTGGTCCTTGTATTGTAAGTTATTTTTTTTTGTAGCAATTGAGAATTAAGAACTTGTAGCTACAAAATTAAAGCTGGTATTGCAAAAGGGATTGTGTTGCTTTGGTAAAGTAATGACTTAATTGATAATCCAACTTACTTTTACTGATGTGTGAAAATATGCAAACTAGGTTTTTGGGTTTTAATAGATCCACCACAGCTAATTCATGGATCAAGATGCTTACCGATATAAGGATCAGAGTGCTGCCATTTGTTGTATTCTGCTTCAACCATTAGTAATCAGTTTGTTGATTCTGTCGACATCCTCCTACAAATACCCAAATCAATGAATCATATCAAAGGGATAACAAATAAGAAACAAAGATGAGAGACTCAAATGAACATTGTAATCAACGATGTTGTCACTGTGTCAGCAGTTGAAAGAAGAATTTTACTGTATATATGACACTCAACTCAAGTTCAAGAAGGTACATCATTTACATAAATGTCAACGTCGATGGCACTGAAACATTAATAATAAGCTGATGGATTTCAAAAGCAGAGTAATGATAATGAGTGCATATACAAACTCAACACAAGATTTATTAAACAGCATTTCTGTGTCTTTTTTGTTTCTCTGTTCTTGTACCTATTTGCAGCAGTGTCTATATCTGTGAAACAAGCTTGCACACATTCACTTATTTCGATGAATCAAATATTAGGATACAGCAAGAATCTGAACAGCGAACTAAGCAAAGACAAAAAAACTCCAAATTCTCATCCAAAGACATGCATATGGCTATGGTCATATCTCAAAAGTCTCTCTCGCTCCCAAATTGAATCAAACAAAACACGATAAACTTCTAGTTTTCACGGATTGCCGAAAAATTCAATAAACAATCAAAAAAAGAAATCGCAGGAGTCGTATAAATGAAAGGAGAAGAGAACAAACCACATCTTGACTGGCATTTAACTTCGCACGCAGATCAGAAGCCTGAAAAGTAATGAAGATCAATAAGATCAAAACCAAAATGCGAGATCGGCAAAAACAAAAAAAAGTCCAAATCCGATTCGGAGATCTGAGGAAACACTTACGTCACGGTAGACTATATGACGATGAACAGCTCAA
This sequence comes from Cardamine occulta, assembly GCA_028015245.1. NCBI lineage: Eukaryota > Viridiplantae > Streptophyta > Magnoliopsida > Brassicales > Brassicaceae > Cardamine > Cardamine occulta. The sequence continues at coordinate 18,139,235 of CM051389.1, read as the reverse complement.
CTGAGAGTATCCTTAAGAGCACGGCGATATGGCAGTGAACTTCTCCGTCCCTCTCCTCTCATTTTTTCCAGATTCCGATTGATGATTTTTTGAGTATCTATCTAAACTGCTTTCTCTTATCCCCTTTTTCAACAAGGAGAAACCTGACGACAAAAAAAAAAAACAGTTGGAAACCTTCTGTTCCGTTTAGAGGGACCGAGAAGAAAGTTTTATTAGATGGGCCTGCTATTAGAGTTACGAAAATGGTTCGGCCCATAAGATGTTATAAATGAGTAAGTTGAGTATTTGCGTTGCTTCGAAATAGAAAGATCGAAAGGATTTGGATATTAGATTAGTGGTTGGGTTTGAGCCTTTGAGGAAGGTCAGAAAGAGAGAGAGAGAGCACATTGTAAAGCTACTTTTCTATTGGAATCTACACTTATGAAACTACTGACCAAAGGGTCCACGGAACTGTGGTCCTTCTATCGTACGTTTTTTTTCCTTTTTTTTTTGGTTGTTGTAGCAATTAATATGAACTTGTAACTAGAAAATTAAAGCTGGTTAACATTATATGGTTGCAATTTGCAAAAGTGATTGTGTTGCTTTGGTCAAGTAATGACTTAAAACCTCTTCTTCATGCATTGTGAAGGAGAATCATTTTACAGTTTTGTAACATGAGACAAAATGAAAAAAAAGGTTTGTGTCAGCTTTATTATATCTCTTATCTATTAAAGCATAACTGTTGTGGAATTTTCAGGATGGTTCTTTCATTTGGCATATGTTTACTCCAAGTGTTAGCTTTTATTTTTGCAAAATACTTCAAAAAGTCTATAAGTCACTACACATGGACCAAAATCATTTTAAGTAGTAGTGGTGGTGGTGGTGGTCTAAACATCATTTAACAAAAACATAATTTTGTTTATAGAAAACCCTTTTTCAAGACTAATTCCTGAAATAGTTTGAAGTGTTATGAAGCAAGTTGTTAAATTACAACACTAGAAGATAATGTTACAAAAAGTAGGTTTTACCTAAGTCTTCTCTACCACTTGCTGCCAGATTTGACTTGGTCTGATTTAGTACTACCTTCACCTGTTTCTTCACCCAACTCTTTACTTTTTCTTAATTCCAGAACCTTCCTATGAAGATTCGAGTGGATCTCAATTGAGAACGTCGGACTATCCGCCGGTCTGTATTCCGGGCAGAGCCGACCGGACTTAAACCGGACTCCACAGGCATTACATAAGGTTTTTGGACCAACTGGACCGGTTCTCCACTGTGGTGTGTTGTTTGTGCCACAATGGCTGCATCTTCGTTGAAACACAACGGCCGTTTCTTGTTTCTTCTTCCTCAACTGCTTTGTTGCTGCATGTTGATTGGTAGAAACAAGTGGCCAATCCCGCCCACCGGTTAGACTGTTCCGAGAACGTTTGGTTCTTGGTTTAACCGGGATTCGAGATGAGAAGCTTGGTTTGGGTTTGTGGGTTTGTGTAAAGAGAAGTGATACTTCTGGTGAAGAACAATCATCCACAACACGAGATACCCATTCAAGCTCTTCCACATCTCCATCCTAAAACATAAAACAAACAAAAATCAGAAAAAATATAACTAAATTTCTTTTTAATCATAAGAAAAAGAAAAAAGTTCTAAATTTACCGGTAAAGAAGGAAGTTGATCAAAGATGCATGGTTTTGAACTAAAGATACAATCTTGTTCTTGTTCTTGTTCTTCTTGTGAAGAAGAAACAGAGACAAGTTCTTCTTCTTCTTCTATTTGACCTTCTGAGAAATCGAGGAAACACTCAACGGAGAAGTCTTCAGCAGAAGAATAAGTTCGGCTTAAATCTTCAGACACAATCACCTGATGATGCTTGAGAGATGTTGTTGATTCTCCTCTTAGACTTGCCTTTAGGGCTCTAGCTTCTGTCCACAACTCCATTCACTCTTTCATACATACATAAATATACAATTTTAAGTTTCAATTATCACTTGGACATAGTCTTAATTCTCGCTATAGCTATTACAACTACCATACACAATAACAAAAACATAAACAAGAAAAAGCTAAACACAAAACCGTCTTCGCATGCAAACTTTGGAGAAGTTAGAAAGAAGAGAAGAAAAGAGAGGTATGTGGGATATGCTCATCATAATTCTTTACCTGACAAAGACGAAGAGAAGGCGAAGAAACAGAGGAAGAGATAGATAGAGAGGAGTGAGTTGGGAAAGCAAGAAGGCACTGAAAGTAAAGGAGGATTCTTGAGGTGGGGGTTAAAAGGTAAACAGACTTTTTTTTTGGTGTGTTTTTGTGTTTGTGCTTCCAATTCCAAAAAGTTAAAGCTCTTTTTTCCTTTTTTTTTTGTTTCTTTTCCCCCTATTTTATTTTTCTTAATAGTTTCTAGTTTGTGGAATATGACAAAATCTTCTTTCACGAATGATACTAGATTGGTATTTCAGAATCAATGCTTTTCCCTCATCTTTAGTTGCCTCTTCATTTTGATGTAAAATGATGTGTCCTTTATTATTTATCCAAAGCCATGGATTAGCTTTAAAAAGTCAGGGTTAAGTCTCTAATCCATTTAATAATAAACTCGTTATTTAAAATTTTTTAAATACATCGAGCCTCATTTTTATTCTATGTTTAGCATATGATCGTAGACTAAACCAGCGCCAAAGCCTGACACTGATGTCCATACAACATAGTACACTGCAACATCCATAATTTGGTTTTGTGGGTAAAGATATTCCCAAGGGTTATTATTGTATTTCGTTTCAAGTTCACAAGACTCGTCAAGGATTGTATTTGTTATAAATAATTGATTATTTGGGCTTTGTTTTTGTTTCTGCTACGTTGTGAATTTTATTTGTTTTTCTCCAATTTTCTTTGGACCTAATCAATGAGTTCTCTACGTGGATGTTTGGCTTATCCTTCGTCACAAATTGAAAAGTCAGGTCTGTTTCACATTATTCAATACAAATTTGATTGGTTTTTATAATATATAATTATTGTGAAGGGTTATATCATGTTCCTTGCCGGTGCCAATTTAGCTTGTCTCGTCAGAAGGGTTGACCATTTCTACACTGAAACATTTAGTTTTTACAATGGTGAATTTGTTATATATGAATCAGATGTAAATTTAGATTAAGTCGATTTGTACTAAACCGAATTGACATAGTCTCTACTGAACCTAAATTCAACTTTGATTTTATAATTTTTTTCCAAACATACAAATTTATAAATGTGAACAAAAAAACAACAAATGTTCAATTCAAATTCGATTCAAACACAGTATAAATAAAGTGAAACTAAATGAAACATTTATATAAAGTTATTTTTAACCTATCACTAGGCAAAAAGAAAGAAGCGTGGGTTTTGGTGGTGATGGGAATGGGAATGGAGAAAATGCAAACCACCGTCGGAGTGGAGTTCATCAAAGCAACCACTATTGGCCTATACCCAAATCCTTTTTTAAAAACAAAAAACTAAGGATCAAAATAAGGTATTTCCCTTTTAAGTTTGGTCTAAATAAAAATCCACAGCTATATTGGTAAAGGGGATATTTTTAGAATTATTATACCTTGCTGCTTTTTAAACTAACGAGTACTAATTTGAATACTTTTGTTTCTATACTTAAACACCTAACTTCAATACTCAATAGCTTTTGGTATACTAGAGAGGACCTTCCAGAAGAAATGCGTTTTACAGTTTCAAGTTCAAGTATTGGAGGTGGAAGAAACAATGAACTATCATGTTTTTAATCTTCGGTCAAAAAATTTGAATATAAATGCAAACTTAAGATTCTGCATATCGATGTTTTTCGCATCCGAAATCTGAATTTGGACTAAATTAGGGATTGTGTTTTCTTGATGAGTCTTTACGATCACTTAGTTTAGTAGTATACAGCTTTTATTTATGCTAAGCTTAGTTTGGTAGTGTATGGGGTTATTATATTCGTATGTCTTTATACAAATTCATTTATTCTAAAGTTTTAATTTGTAAGTTGGTAAATAGATAAACACTTTTTACTGGTTTTCATTTTTGTAAAAAAAGGGGGAAAACAGAAAAGATTAAAAAGGGAGCAGGCTGGTGAGGAGTGACGAGGGCGTAATGGGGGATAGGAGGACGTGTCGCATTTTCCTATTACTCGTTGATCCAATATGCATCATCACTCTTTCACTTTCTATAGTTTAATGTATATATGTTTTTATCAATTCTGATTTTTGACGTCAAGAGAAATGGGAGTGCTTTAACTAACTCCAATTGTGTTCCAATAGTACTTCGAATTTCACATAAAGATAAGAGCTAAATGAAAACAGGACACGGAAAAAAAGGTTTACGCAAAACATAATCATAATCATAGAGTTTTAAGTTTTAACAAAACATAATCCATTTGGACCACAACATATTGATAAAACAACCTTATCATTCATCACAAAGCATTCTAGTCTTAACAAGAGTCACAGACTGTTGCACCAAAAAAAAATTCACAGACCAAACAACTGATCATTATTGGCATCAAAGATAGAAATTGTTTAACACAATGAGAAAGAATGAGAAAGAGACGGGAAAATGTTAAAAGTTGAAAAAAAAAGGGAAAATGTTACTCTGTCGAATAATTCACGAACCGCCAGAAAACAAAACTGCATTACACAGATTATGGAGTTAAATTATTTCGTGTTTCTTCTATTCCATGAGATTATATAAGAATTAAGATGTCATAAATATTTACATATGTGACAGGGATGTCAGAACAATGGGACTTCAAATTAATCTCATCGGTGAGTTAACTTATCTAGGATTTTAAGTTTTAATAGATGTTTCGGAGAATTGTTACTTTTCTGCTTAAATATTAATAAATTATAAGCTGATTCAAGAATGCAAAATAAAACTGACATACTTAATTTAAAAAAAAAGGCAAAACATGATAAACAAGAAGAGTAATAGATCATCCACCAAAAACGAGTCCAAAACCAGTCGCACCCAAGTGAAGTTCTCTTACCAGAAAAACGCCACAACAATGGCGACATAACATTAGTTCTTTTTTTTTTTGCCAACAAAAAAGACACAAATCTATAATCCTCTAAGCTCCGATGATTTCTGTTGGTTCTTCAACCATTGTCTCATCTGCTGGCCTGTCCACCTTCACACCAACATCTTCTGCTGAAACATCTCCGTGCACCTACAGAAAAAACAAGATAACAAATTCAGATTGGATTCGATTGTCATCATGGCTAGACCAAAGACTGACGAAATTAATGTGATTTAAATCTTACATCCATGAGCTTTCCAAGGTCAAACTTGGGAGCCTTAAGAATCTTGACTTTACGTATAAACACATTCTGCAACGGGTAGATGCTTGATGTAGCCTTCTCAATCTTACTTCCAATGGCCTCAGGGATGAACTTGGCCACAAGCTCCTTGAGGTCACAAGATGAAGCCTCCTTCACCATAATATCCCTCATCTTTCTGCGGATCTACAAGGTACAAGGAAGCTGTGAATCTTCTGTTTACAGAAAGTCAATAATAAACACATGTTATGACTTATGATAATGTTATTTACCTGACGGATTTGACTGGATTGAGCATAACAAGTACGCTTCACCTGGTTAGCACGTCTCTTAGTGAAGGCAATGCAGAACAGCCTCAAGGTGTAGCTGTCTGTAGTTTTCACATCAACATGGGCTTCAATCAAAGTCTGCCACTTTTTCACCAACGACCTTAGCTTGTCGGTTGTGAAGTCCATACCCTATAGATCAAGATTTATAACAGTACATTATTTCATTTATTGTGAAACAACCAAAACGAAACCAGTTAATCATCAAGTTTTCTACTAGATTCCTGCTAAAGGGATGGTCTTTATCTTACCCAGAATTGGGTCAACACATTTCTTCCCTGAACATCCTCAGCTCTAAGACGGATCTTCCTGTAGGAATGATCCTCATCACCTTGAAGATCAGCAAGAGAAACCTCAAAAACTCTGTGTTTCAATCCCTCAGAAGCAATCTGTTCAAAGAAACTAGGGTTTGAAAAAAGAAACAATTTGAAAGAACTCACACTCATTTCTATCAAAATGCAATTCCCATTACTCCAACAATGAAAGCGAATTTCTACATCTACAAGTAACATTAACACACCGAACTATGCCATAAGATAGAAAGAGATAACTTCTGGCTATAACTCTAGAAAGCTCTAAGATCAAGCATGGTACAGATAACACTAAACTCTCCAGTACAGAAATAAACATTACCTTGGTACCCTGAGTCCTAGAAACAAGCGTCTTCCCAACATTTCTAACATTGAACAAAGAAGGAGCTTTCACGTCATACCAATCCTTCTTGGAGAAAGGATCAACACTGTACCATCCAATTAAACAAATTAATATACAGATTAAATAAGAAATCTGAAAATATTATTATTCTGGGAATAGGTTACTCACGCCTTCTTCTTTCCTCCTTTCCTACCCTTGGAAATCCTCTTGTTCTTCCTATAAGATCGGAACATAAAACCATAGATCAGAACATGATTCGAAGCTATCGAAATGAGAGATTCCGATACAAAATTTGTGGAATAATTAGGGAGGAAGAGAGAAAGAGATGCAATGAGAGATTACCCGACAGCCATGGTTAGGGATCTTTAGATGGTGGCGCGAAGTCGAGCGCAACAGCGAAGAAGAAGAAGAAAGCGGCTTCAACAACTGAGAGGGAGCTCTAATTTACTGAGCTTTTGATTTATATATATCTAGGGTTTTGCACCGTTCTAATTTGTCTTTTTTTTTTAATTTTTGACATGAAATAATTTATAGTTACTGGATTTGATTTTTAGGCCCAATAAGCGTAGAGAGCCCAATACACAAACTTTTGAAAACTTCTTGGGGAAACAGAGACTTTAGCTTTGATTTCTTCGTGTTCGAAAGCAAAGAAATGTTGGTTTGGGGAGATCAACGCCATTTTTGACGATTTCGAATCTCTTTCTTCGCTGAGTTGTTCCAGGTAACCGGAAGGAACTCGAAAGTAGAAGAAAGGTACAAAGGAGAAAGAAAAAGGGAAGATTTACGAGGAGCTCTGATCAGGTGAGCAATGGAAGCTATAAGAAAACAAGCTAGCAGGCTAAGAGAACAAGTCGCGAGACAGCAGCAGGTGAAAATTTCTCAACTTTTCTTTGCCCATTTGTTTAGATCCCGTTTCTTTATTTTGTCAAGATTTTTTGTTGTCTTCTCTTGTGATCCCGTTTATTCGTTGGTTCCTGGTGATTCAATCAATAATGTGATGATGATGAAGGGGCTAGCTTTTTTCGGATCGATGATTTTCGACTTTAGGAGACTTGGATCTGAGTAGACATTATTTATTGGGTTTGAATTCATTTGATTGTAATTAGTACTCTGATTCGATGTGAGGTTGGGTAATATCCTTCTGGGTTGGATGAGTTTCAGTCAAATGTGATGTTTTTGTCAAAGGGTCATTTAGAATTGCTTGGCTAAAGTCCTTTTATATGTCAAGATTTAAAATTGATTGATGAGTTGTGTTATAAATGCATTTCAATTTTTGGAGCGAGGAGTTGAAAGATTTCGTAGACATAGATTAACATCTTGGTGCTACATCTTCCAAATTACCATGAGATCGGGTGGTTTCTTCCTCGAGTTTGAGGTTAATTAGTACACTGACTTTGTTTTTTTGGAAATTTAAGGCCGTCTTCAAGCAATTTGGAGGAGGGGGATATGGCTCTGGTTTATCTGATGAAGCAGAACTTCACCAGCATCAGAAACTAGAAAAGCTTTACATATCCACCCGTGCTGCCAAGGTTTTTTTTGTAGCCTTTGACTAGTTTTGAAGTTTTGATTACTGTTAGTTTGAACTCATATGTTATGCCTTTTCAGCATTACCAAAGAGATATTGTTCGTGGTGTGGAAGGTTATATAGTCACGGGGTCAAAACAAGTTGAAATAGGTGATTTTGTTGACCCTTGAGTGTGATTTATGGTATCTTTTTTGTTTGCTATAGACTTGAATTGACTCACAACCCTGGCTTTCATTGTGCACTCATTGTTCCTCAGGGACAAAACTGTCTGAGGATAGCAGAAAATATGGTTCAGATAACACATGTACAAATGGTAACGTGTTAACAAGGGCTGCACTAAGTTACGGACGTGCTCGGGCACAAATGGAGAAGGAGCGTGGAAATATGTTGAAGGCTCTTGGTACACAGGTTTGTCTTTCTCATCTTCCATCAAAGTGTTAACCATTAGTACAGATCAGCTCATATCTTCTTTATGTGATTGAACTACACAAATAATTAGTTTCCTGCCATAGTTAGTGGACTGACTGCCATTTGTGGAAAGATCTAATGCTTTTATCTGGTATTTTTGTTAAAGTCAATTAATGTCCTGGTGTTCACTTGGTTCTTTCTTTATTGCAATTTGGCTACTATAATCACATGTCAAACTGGAATTTAAACCTGAAACTGTTAGGTTGCTGAGCCATTACGGGCAATGGTTTTGGGAGCTCCTTTGGAGGATGCTAGACATCTTGCTCAACGTTATGACAGAATGCGTCAAGAAGCTGAAGCTCAGGTACCATGAAGCAATTTGATTATCTTTCTATAAATAGCCATTTGTTATTACTAGCATGATAGCATTTCACTCATGCACCTGCTTCTAAACAGGCTACAGAAGTTGCCAGACGCCAAGCAAAGGCAAGAGAGTCTCAAGGTAATCCTGACATCTTGATGAAACTGGAATCTGCTGAAGCAAAACTTCAAGACCTAAAATCAAATATGACAATATTGGGGAAGGAAGCTGCTTCTGCTTTAGCTTCCGTTGAAGATCAACAACAAAAATTGACACTTGAACGACTTCTTGCAATGGTAGTGTGATTGGTTACAATGCTCAATTTTTAGGTCAACTTTGATTTACTTACCCAGATGTACTTCTTTTGAATCAACTATATTGTTCCTGATCTCAAGGTTGAATCTGAACGTGGCTACCATCAAAGAGTCCTCCAAATACTTGATCAGCTCGAAGGAGAGGTTGGTGTGCATTAGGTTTATAGCTTTCAACTTCCTATTGTAGTGATTGCATTCTTGTGGAACAGTTAATTCATCATTATAAGGGAAAACTTGAACATTCTTTGAACCTACAGATGGCATCTGAGAGGCAACGTATTGAAGCCCCCTCTACTCCCTCAAGTACAGACAATATGCCGCCGCCTCCTTCATATGAGGAAGCTAATGGAGTGTTTACATCTCAGGTGCATGACACAACAACAGATAGCATGGGTTACTTCTTAGGAGAGGTATGCTACTCAGTCTTTGATGCCGTCTAGTGCTTTATTTTTCACAAATAACGAAATACCTTATTTTGTGTGTTAAAACCTTCTGCTTATATTGGTAAACTGTTAGTAAAAGTTTCAAAGAGATAATGGGATTATAAGTTCTCTAACAATGAATTAAATGTTTATAAACTTTTTCCGATTCTGATTACAGAAGTAAAAGACAGACTACATCTAGATTCCTTTTGGTCCTGGTTTGATGTTCCATTATAACATATTATTCCCTTTTTTGTTAACATTTTCAGGTCTTGTTCCCATATCACGGTGTGACAGAGGTTGAACTCAGCTTATCAACTGGTGAATACGTTGTTGTTAGAAAGGTTTGATAGTAAACCAACAAAGTCTCCTTTAATCCACATGAACTAATATGGTGTGTTTTTTTGATATCACATTTATCTGTTTTTCATTGTCAGGTTACTAGCAGCGGATGGGCAGAGGGTGAATGCAAAGGCAAAGCTGGTTGGTTCCCTTATGAGTACATTGAAAGACGGGAACGAGTTCTTGCTAGCAAAGTGTCTGAAGTTTTCTGAGAATTTGAAAGGTGACATTGTGGTTCCCTTTGTTTATCTGTAGAAAGAAAAAGGAGGAGAACAGATTCACCGGCTAAAGAGAAGTCCATATACATTTCTGGATTGATGAAGATCAGAGTTGATATAGGTTTATGAATCTGATAGTGATTCCACTTGAACAAGTGTTCAATTTTAGGTATATCTCAATATTGGATTTGGATCCTCTCTTTGGCATTTGGTGTAAACGCCAAACCTCTTATCTATCTTCATATGTGAATACACTTCTTTTTGTGTTTTGTTTGTTACTTTTTTGGTCCAATTTATTTTCACATGATATCCTTGAAATTGTGGTTTGAAAACAATTGTAAAAAAGAACAAAACAAATTGAGACAATGGAGAAACAAACTTAAATAGGAATCAATTCAAGATTTGATCAAACATTCAAAGAACCTATAAAATATGAAACAATTCAAGATTTGATCAAACGTTCAAAGAACCTAGAAATTATGTTCGTGATGATTTCAAGCTCTTGAAGTGACAAAATCAGAGTCAATTATTGGTCACAAGCATTACAAACTGTATTTTTGGGGAGTAGAGGAGGATAATAAAGAAATTATCCTTAAAATATAACCCTCGACACAAAAAGGCAAATCATTTCCTAGAAATTCGTATGGACCCAACACTTTTTTTTATCTAACAAACGAAGCTACAAATTGACAATAAAGAGATTCAAAAGAGATTATACTTCAAACCAAAACAATTCAAATTCACCAATAAAATAAAATAAAGAAGATACTAGATAGTAATCCGCGCTGTGCAGCGCAGAAAAATATATACTTTATAAATTAATAGATTTTTTTTATAATATAATTTTTTTTAGTAAGTATATAATTAATGTTATTTAGTATTATATATATATATATATATCAACTTCAAACTTTATTATTTTATATTAGTATGAATTATTATTAGTGTTTTAATCATCTCCAGGAGTCAAAAGTCATTCATCATCTAATCTTCCAAGAGTTGGTTTATAGCTTCAGTTAATCGAGATATATATATATATATATATATATGTATAAGTTATCATCAAAGCAAAACCGTTTCATCTCACTCAGAGATGCTTGATAAAGTGCACACAAAATCATTAGGAAAAGATATCAAGATTTGATGACAGCTTACCTCCTCAGAAGATGAAATTGAATATTCTATTTCATCATCCTGTCATCCTATGAAAACATTAGAACCCTAACACAGATCATAGATTCATAACAAAACAGATATGGATTAGAATCATAATAAATTTTACTTTTTCATAGGATGATATCAACCCTAGCGTTTTCATCCAAATTTGATGACAATATTGATACCCAAAAAAAAATAACTTATTAGATGAGAGATCGCATGCTCGTACCTAGGATGAAATTTATCTTAACGTAACATAAAATCGATACATGAAAAATAGAAGATCATTGGATCGGTTGAAAACGACCAAATTCTTATGCATCTCTTTACTTTGCTGTTTCACACACCCAACCTACGAAAATACATGAAAATCATTAGTATCTCTATTAAACCATTAATATCCTTAAACTTTTACGATGACTGCTTAGAAAAAATAAAAATAAAGCTAAAAAAAAATATGCATGATGGAGACGATAGAGGTTGAAGATGAAACTCTCCATCTATTTATATAGAAGTGTGAACTTAGGATCAAGGCAAAAGTTACAAATTGACAATAAAAGATTCAAAAGAGATTATACTTCAAACCAAAACAATTCAAATTCACCAACAAAATAAAGAACATATGGGTATACATTTACAACGGTAATGCTTACGACTTTATTTTAATTTTTTTTTTTTTTCTATTTTGCAATAAAGTTTTAACATTCCGATAAGAACTTATGGAAAGACCTAAAAATGTCCATAAAGACAGTAATTAAATTGGAGATGGGAAACTTGGTGAGCAAGTCCCTGCCTCTGTATTAATGTAGGGTTTTTAGGTGGAGAAGATCACCGTTTTCTTTTTTCCTGTCTTTCTTAATTCTCTTGCTTTCCGTAAAGAACAGTATTCATGTCTTCGCTTCTCAACCAGCCCCCAAAGCTCTGCTTTCCGAAACGTGTGCGGGTGAGATCCTCTCCTCATCTCTCTGATGATGCCTTCTCATCTTGGTTTCTGCAAACTTATTCTCATGCCTTGATCTGCGCTGATCCTTGTGGAGGTAAACGTGGATATGCCACCATTAGGAAGCCTCTTACTGGCCTTCATTTGGCAGTGTGGGAAGGGAGGAAAGAGAAGGATACAAAGTTGTGTAGAGAGTTGGGTAACGAAATGGGAACGATAGAATCATCCGATGGACGGCTACTTACTTTGAAGGACGGCATAGTGAGTCTCCGGGAGATTGTGATAGAATTGTATATAGACCCGAAACGCATTACACTGGCTCCTCTTGTAACTCTGCCTCATTGCCAAACCCAATACATCACCAATGTGGCAATGTCTTCTTCCCCTGAAGAAGAGGACTGTGTTGTGGCTGTCAAATTCTTGGGACCTCAACTCAGCTTTTGCAGACCTGCTAGAAGTAACTCCGAGTGGATCAACGTCAGAATTTCAAATCCCTGCTTCTTCTCCTCCCCTGTCATGTTTTCCAAGCAAGATGACATGTTTCGCATAGCTGGCTCTGGAGGCCACCTCATCGGATCATGGGATCTCCACAAACATAGCAAGAACCCCAAGTTGCAGAGCTTGCGGTTTCAAAACCTTCCCGTGCTGACCAAGACCAAAAGAGACCTTCTGGATTCTTGCTACACAAGCCAACACTTGGTAGAGTCAAAAACCACCGGTGAAACTTTCATGGTTAAGTGGTACAAGAAGACCGAAAATATCATCAACGGTATTCCGAGAATGAAAACAGAAGCAATAATGGTGATCAAGCTAGAAAATGAAGGAAACGCAGTTTACACTCAAGACATCGGTGATCAAAGCATTTTCCTCACAATGTCTGAAGGTTTCTGTGTCATTCGTAGCTCCTATCTCTGCATGCGTCTACGTAATCGCGTCAAAATCTTTGATATCGACGAAAACAGATATTACATGCTGGCTGATCAATGATCTTTGATTGGTATGATGCCATACCCTGGCCCATCAGGCCATCACCACCCTCAGGCCTCAACATCCTCGCCTTTGTAATGTATTTTAATTTTTTTTTTTTTAAAGAAATTACAGTGATTTACATTTCTGTGAACCTCTTCTTCTTTCTCTGTGATCATATCATTTTCACGAGATTTTCTGTAATACCTCTCTTTTCTTGTCGGAGAGGGAAAATATGAAAGAACTATCAAGATCTTGAGAGAAAGGTTTTGAGAAGATGAAAATGGTATTTCATTAACCTTTCAACTTGAGGATCTGAATACAATGCATTTGGTATTTAAAGAGTGAAATAGCTAAAAGACAAAATTACAGATCCTAGAAGCTGAAATCGGTTGTGCAGCTGTAATTGATGACCAGGCTGGCTTGTACGGAAAACACAATGTGCGTGTTATGCTTTGGTTTTTGCAGAGTCGACAGTTGCTGATGATGATGCGATGATGGGCTTCTTTTGATATGTAAGCCGCATTACGATACGGTTTGCATCCTGTGGCCCATCTTCTGTTTTGTTGGTGAGTGTCAAAGCTTTGGTTGGAGAGAGGGTCTTGTCTGTTGATAAAGATATGGAGGCAAATTTAGCTGTTTAAATACCTACAAAATGCAAGATAAAGCACTACATCACTCTTGGCATTCTACTAAAACTATATCCAGTCAATGTGTGTAAATCAATTAATCAAACCGACCATAAGAGGAAATGATGGCATGAAAGGTTCTAAAAATTGAGCAAGACGGTGTACTAAACCAGCAGCAGTTCTTATAACAAGAACACAACAAGGTTTATGTTCCTTGTAAAGTTTCCAAAAATTTGGTATCCTACAGGGACGCAAGAAAAAAACAGCATACAGTAGTTGTTTAGATTGAACAGCCAATAAAGCTAATATATGTAGTTTGTTAATGAGAATAGAATTACCTGCAAGTATAAGTTCCCTGCATTCGAAATGAGCATAGCAGTTTTCAACCCCTGCTTGAGATTAACCTGCATCATATGAACAAGGTATTTGTTAAAAACATAAACAAAACTAAGATAGCCATACCAGACCAAAGTTCATATAACATTCCTTCCATGGCCTCAACATACTCCTGAACCAATTTTCCAACCTCTTCAGCCAGGGATTGAGTTCGAGAATGAGATTTTCAGCACAACGAGCATCAGGGGTGACCGACCCATAACCTTCACTCAAGTTAGTACCTGGCAGGGGAAGCATCGGAGACAAGTATTGAGAAGTCTTGGCCAAGTTGTCAAGAGTATCACTAAGCAGGTAATCAGAAATTTAAGTAAGTTTTTCGTTTCTAGAGATTTTACCATTTCATGCTATCCAGCAACCCAATGCTCGATTTTTTGTTTTGGTAAAGCCAAATGCAACATTTCTATATATGAACTTATCTTTAGATATGTTCTATGGTCATCATTCCTTGTCCATACTAATTTACAACGAGGAATCTTATCAGATAGCGTTATATCAGCTATGCATCTTTATATCATTCTAGAGTAGACTACCAATTTTTTCTATAAAAATTGAAAAACGAAATCAGATGATCACAAGCTAACATTTGACAAAAGAGTGCCCCACGGTTTAAATGCACACCAGCTGGCTGGTTTCAATAAAAGAATATACAAAACATCCCATATTTTTAATTGGACATGTTAATCTAAAAAGTCATCTACCGCTACCCCCACCACCCCCTCCCCCAAAGTCATCTCGAACCCAAACATATTCCCTCTAATAAAACACGTGTGAGTTGAGTTAAGTCTTAACCCATGTAACGTCATCTAAAGTGGTGCTAATGGGCGATAAGACAAAATTTGAAACTGGATACAAAGTTGTGAGTCTATGAACTAATATGGGCAAATAAATTAGTTTGTTTATTTTTCTGGAAGCTCTAAGAAGTTGTGTATTATTATGGAAATTGAAAATTAGATTGTGTATTTTATAGTTTGTGTATTATAGTCTTTGATTGTTATTTTTGATTTTGTTTTTGTTGCATATGGATTTATCTGGTTGTTAGTAAATTAATATTGGGACTCAATTGGAATTCCGGTAATGATAAGGCCTCATTGAAGATCTTATAACATGACAAAAGAGAACCCCAACAAAAATAAAATAAAAAAGGAAATTTCTTTAGGCAGAATGTGCCAGCCCAGCAAACAAGGGAGAAAAATAGATGAACAAACAAATGCACGTTTAGTCCAATTACAGATAAAGCAACGGTAAACAACGAAGGCGGTGACTAAATTTTAGAATTCATGGTTTTAGGACCAAACCAAGTTTAAACTCTCTCCTTCTGGAAACAACCTTGAATACGATTCAGTTCTATGAAAAGCGATGGCGTGAATAAGAATAATGAACCCTATAAATCACTGTTCATCATGATCTAAACATCTTTTAATGATGATACAGTCAGACTCGCTTACATTGATCATTCCATCACTCGGTTTGCTCTGAGATATGCAAAGACTATGGCCAGTAGAATCACAACCATTACAATCTGCATTTTTCAAGTATAGAAGAGGATAAGTAATTTTCTAAAAACGATATAATTATGTGGAAAAGGGAAAAAAGTCACTTACAAAGACTTTGTTTGGTTGTCCTTTGTCATTAACATAAGATTTTCTGAAAGGAGGAGAGACAAAGATTCATCAGAAAACCCATCTAAGAAGAAAAATTATGATAATTCTATCCTATTCTGGAATAATACTTGGAAGATTAGTTACATAGGTGGTTGAGACCAGTTTCTTAGTGTGACATCTTTTGGATTTCAAAATGCAAAAGCGGATTGATCTAATGCAGCGTTTGGGATCAAAGAAAAGACTGTACCTGTTATGAAGGACTCCAGCGTCTCTGCAGAGTTTCTGTACAGCTTCAAGTCGGTTTAGTGTCTTACTGGCATTTGGGTCATTCTTGTCAACCTGTGTCCATATATGTCAATATAAAATACACATATTATACTTTTCTAAGAACAGAACAGAGTGACAAAATAAATAACAAACGAGGAACTAATGGTGTACCTTTGTTTTCAGCATGCAAGAAAAATCATAGAACGCTCCATAGACATCATCCATTGTCTTTGTGCGATCAATGACTTTAGCAGTTAGACCTAAACAATAGAGAGTTATTCAACAATATTAGCTTACAGATGACGATGCTTGCTACCTTTCTCAAGCTCATTGATAATATAAGATAATGGGTTTCCCTTTCTCAGAAATAAAAATCAGGGATTGACCTACAAAGTTCTCAAAGGCATGGGATTTAAATGATAAGTGCAAACCAAACTCGAGATAAACATCTTACCTCGCCTCAATTTCACAACGCCTCTGAATACTTGTATATTGTTATAGCATAATGCAAGTGTTCCAATCGCCATGATCTGATCAAGAAAACATATCCAAGCAAAAAAATATTTAACTACCAAGGCTAACCATATCAATGCAGGCCTAGTTAAAGAGGATATTACCTAATCATTTTGTGCACCTGAATAGGAACTTTAAAAACTGGTTTCATATTACGAAGAAAACAATATAAACAGTTCTCAACGGCAACTTTGAGATTTTAGTTAGGAAAACTAACAAATGTGATTTTCTCTAACCTGAGGGATGGCACAGAACCGAGATATGGAAGGATCACGCAACGCAGCCATGTACTTCAGGCAATCTTCAATGTGCATCAATGCATTTGTGACCATTTCATTCAAGCACTGCACCGCTTTGCTTGAGTTCTCCTCATACTTTAAATCCTATATTAGGATTTATAATTCACCAAAATGGAAGAGCATAGTCAGAAATTAGTCAATATGGGTAACATCAGACCTAAGATAGAGCTTGAGTGTAGTATGTATGCACCTCGAGCTTGTCAGCATATTTGCCCCAAATATCACGAGGCCAAAACATGCGGGATTTTGGTATCTCGTTAATATCCTCAAGATAATCTCTGATAATGTTTGTTTTCTGCAAATAAGAGGTGTGTTCTGAATGATTCGATGATAGAAGGTTGCAAAATATTTGAGGAAGAAACATTGTACACATCATAATACTTTGTTGTACCTGTAGAAATAAACCCATTGAATTGGAAATCTGCTCCCAATCTGGTGTCAAAACTTCTGTTCCCGCAGCAAGGAAGAGTTTCGACAGACCTAAACCCACAAGTCCAGCAACATAGTGGCAATATTCATCGTAGTCATCAACAGTTTCTACCTGTGTATAACAGTGAAAACATATTAATAATTTTTGGTACTTTCAATACATGAATTACTACATCTCATATCACAGAACAAGAATCACATGGTCATTCAAAAATAGATTTGACCGTTACGACCAGAGTAAGCATGAAACAATTCTAACTGAAACAGAGACACCAGTCTAGCTCAAGACAGCTTGTCACCAATCACCATAACTCAAAAACAAATCCACACTAAGAAAAATGCTATGTATGACAAACCTCCTGACAGATATACTTGGCCATTCCTGCACCCATTCTTTTAGTAATTTCCTCAATAGCCTCTTGATACCTTCATAAAAATAACATAAATTAGTATTGTCAGAAAGCTGATTAGAATTTCAACAGATTCAGCAACTCAATCAATAAAAGTGAAACAACATGAGAAGAAAAAAAACTATAAAATAGAACAGAAGTGCATGTAGCAAATATTAGAACTAACCCTTTTTCAAGTTCCAAAAAAGCAGCAGCAACATGGTGAAATTGGTCCATTAGAACCTTGTACTCCTTCGTACCACCTAAAGTTGAATGAGTAAAATCTATAAGTTAAACAGTCAAACAATGATGGCATGGGAAATATCAAAAATGTGAAGAGACTCTTCAGACTTGCATGAATAGTGCCAGTCAGTATTATATATGTGCTGGTGGAAAGCTATCAGGATGGGAACTTTTTCATCAGTTGGTATGCTTGTATCATCCTCTATCGTAAAAAAAAAAATGATATTAGCAGCAGGAGCATGAAGAAGGAAGATAAATCTAACATGAAAACATTTCAAAAACAGAAGTTTTGCAGATTTTAAAGAAGCCTCATTAAATCAAGGTAATGTTGGAAGCATAGTTAAGAGACACTAACCGACAGTATCAAGAGCTCTGAGAACCAAGTAGAAGACACACACCTAAAAATAAAGAAAAGGCAATGCAGTAAGAAATGCTGCAAGGTTGGACAAAACTATATTGATGGCATGTGAACGAAGCAAAGATATATGGAGAAATTTAGATACAATCTAAACCATTTTCAATTTACATGTTCCAAGAAAGCCTCATGTGATATAGCACAAGAGGTAATGATTAGAAAATTGTTCCAGAAGCAATAGATTCCCAAATCACGACAAAACAATCTGCATTTACTGCAGCTCACACTATGCGGCCAATAAAGCTGAAATCTCAGAACATCAATCTATAGCAATCTGCAGAAGTAAGTGTAACACAAACTCCAAACACAGGGATAAATCAAAGGCATCGGAAGAAACCAATGATCGCCGACATCCATAATAAATGTGCGTTCAGATATTTTGATTCCTCAACAAAATTAAACTTACGGCGTTACGGAGCTCGGTATTGAGTTGCTGAATAACGAGCGAGAAGCTTCGAGAAACCTTGTGGAGCATCGAATAGCAAAAACCCCAGTGTGGCTCAGGCGGGATCTGCTTCTCCGCATTCTCAATCGCCCGTTTCATCTTCAGGAGCGGATATATATCATCCGGATATCTCAGAATCGTGCCCAAGCTCGCCATTGTTTTCGGAATTTTGAATCAGAAATCAGTGACAACAATGGCGGATTCGAAAGCAAAGTTGTTCTGCGAGGATCGAAGATTCAGAGACCACTTTGGGGGAGGAGAAATTGCAGGAACCCTCACCTGCGATGTGGATCGATACAATTCGGCCAGCGAATATACTATTTTGGATTTTTATTGTTAATTTATTCGTCGATGAAAACAAAGGATGCAAACATTTTTTTCCTAAGACCATAAGGATGAAGGATTCACATTTTTTTTTTAATTAAAAAACATTCGAGCTGGAAAATTGTAAAAGGGCCACAAAAATGAGAAAATAGAGTAAAACAAGTTGGGCATGAATGTAATGGGTAGAGGAAGAAACGGGCCCACTTTAATATCAGAAACTTAAAAAAAATCGGTGATTAATTTATTTTTAACACATTATAAAAGGAATATGAATGATCTAATGTGTGGAGGTAACATAATTAAAAATAAACATATAAAATTTACATTTACAATATTACGAATGATCAAGTCATTGAAGCCAAAAAAATAAGACTTGAATATGTTTTGTTGAAACGGAAAGGGCATCTTTCGAAAAAAAAGGAGATAAAAAGGTATATTTCTATCATTCGTGGACGAGATCGATTCACACAATTCCAATTATTTATTTTATTTACGGGTAAATTTTAAGAAGACGCTGACATGGCAAAAGAAGGACTACGTGGCAATATATAATTGGCAGTAAATACGTATCCTCCACAGTGTAACTACCAATTGACACAGGATAACACAAGGTGGTTCTCTCCAAGTTTGCCGCTATTAAAAGGGTAAACTTCCTCCGATTAACAAAACAAACACTTTCAAATCAAAGAAACAACCACAAAAACAATTTCGAAAATGGCAATTCGATCTAGAATTATCACCATGTCTCCTCTCATTCTCAACCAAGAAGACGATCTCGAAGTCGATCTCGATCTCTGGGAAGTCGTTAACCCCTCCGACGGCGAGTACTCTGACGATTCTTTCTCTGTCGATAGTCTTTCCGATGATGACGTCATATCTTTGGACGACGCTTCCTTTGTCTCACCACCATCTGTCATTTCTCCGCCGCCTCAAGTGCTCTCTGTTGCTGACAGTGGTGATCTCGCCGCGGATCTGGATCTCGACGGTCATGTCGATGGTGATGGCGATAATGTTCGCGATGAAGTTGATGAAAATGACCTTGGATGGGCTCAAAGGCGGATGGTGTTTCTCGGTGGAGGCTCTCGTTATTCTTACGGAGATTATGTTAATCGCGATGGTTGTTATGATGACGGCGACGAAGATCGCAGTGGTGAAGATGGTGAGTACGACGATTCCTATGATCTAGACGAAGAGCTTGTGCCACGAAGCGTGAGTAAGAAGCTGGGAAGACAGAGGATGAGGAAATTGGGGAAAAGAGCAATCGCCAAGATCTCAAAGAAGACTCCGTATTTGCACTTGAAACCTGGTTGCCTTGGAGGTAAGCATGGTCTCGGCATGAAATTGAAGTACTGATGTTGGATTTCGAAGTTTCAAAGGGATGGTTTCTTCAAGAACTTGGTAGAATTTCTCAGTTTCTGGATGAATTGATGTGTAAATTTGGTAGTTTAATTTCGATTCCTCTTTTTAAGTAAATCGGATGTTTCTGAAGATCTCATTGTACATGGAATTTTATATAACTCGCATTAGAATCCACGAAACTGTTCATTAACTCTAGATTGTGTGAATCTTTGGGTTAGAGTTGTAGTGTTGAATATTCACAAATCAATCGACGATCATAACTCTTGAATCTTGATAGATGATCTCGTTTAGTTTTGTGTGAACCGTAGAATTGATAACGACATGTAAACTACACTGTAGCAATGATTAAACAATTAACAGGAATAAGCTTTTTGTTTGGTGGTGGTTAATTTGCTTATCTTTGTAAGCTTTGCAAATTTTATGAATGTTGGTTGCTGCTTGAAGAGTCATTCTCGTTGGATGTTACACATCATTCTGAATTTCCACATGTGAGTGGTTGAGACTTGGGATAACTTTTTTTTTTGTCTGATTAATAATAAATGTCTTGGAAAGGATCTTTGAATCTTACGTTGGAAGAAACTTTTAACGTGAATACGATTATGCACAAATTCGTTTCTAATCAGATATGGAAAAATTAAAATATGTGAATACGATTATCTGGACCTTATAATCAAAATATTAGAATCCAAATTCGTTACGACGGAATCATGTTCTCGTAAATATCTGAATTTTGAGATCAGTGCTGATTAGAACGAAGGAAAATTTGGTGAGGTGATAAAAAAAATTAAAAACTATGGAAGGAATAAGAATAACACGCCGTTTCTCAACAAGTTAAACGGCACGTAGTACATTTACATGACTTGAGAAAGGTGCAAAGTTTATTTATTTGTTATTGTTTTTTTTCTCTTCATCGGCTATAGAAGAGAAGATAGAAACGAAGATAAGGTTAAAAAAAAAAGGAAGCGAAAAACCCAGCTTAAACCTTACATCACTGGTTCTCCGTCCGAGCTCAATTGTGAAGCAGAAATGGCGGTGAAGATTAGGCTTGCACGTTTGGGGTGTAAAAATCGACCTTTCTTTCGTGTAGTTGCGGCCGATGACAAATCGCGGAGGGACGGCAAACAAATCGAGGTTTTAGGGTTTTACGATCCACTGCAAGGTTCGTCTCTTCACCTCTACCTTCCTCACTTGTCAGAAAATTCAACATTTTTCTATGTCTCTGCTTACATGAATTTTCCTCAGGGAAAGACGATGCGAAAAGAGTGAGCCTCAAATTCGACAGGATCAAGTATGATTTTTACCTTATACTTTGTTCTTCTATCATCTTCGTATTCCTGTTTGCGTCTATATTTATGGTTATCATCTTCATCGAATCCCCCAAAACGCTTCAATTGTTATTTTGAAATGTCACGATGAAGAAAACTTAAACCTGTTGAGATGAAACGGGTTAGGTTGGGTGATTAATCTAGGAGACTGGAGCATCCAATTGTAGATATAAAGCTTTCTTGTCCGACTTTTCATCATCTTAATCCGTATTATGCTGCGTAATTGCTTAGATTGTATCCTCTAATGTAAGATTTCTCAGAGGAGAGAGAGATTCTTTATGTTCCAACTTTGAAGTCACTTCGTTTTGATGACATATATGTTTTCATCTCTTTGCTTTCTCTGTTCCTTATGTTTCTACACCTAAATGCATCACTAGTTTGTATCTTTGTTTTCGTTTAACATATTCCTCCTTAATCATTGAAAATTTGAAAACAATCATCTTCCCTTTGGTCCATTGCAAAATTTTCCATGAGGCTTGGTTTTGTTTGCATGATTGCTAACCTTCGAGAGCACAACTGTTGAAAGAAATTGATTCCCTCACATTTGGTGTTGTATCAGTTGGGTTATCTCTGATATCTTTCTCGTTGCAGGTACTGGTTATCGGTTGGAGCTCAGCCAACAGACTCAGTTGAAAATATGCTTTTCAGGGCTGGTTTGATACCCCCAAAGTCGATGGTAGTAGTAGGTTCAAAAAATGGACAGCAATCTTCAAGCCACCATGTTTCACCTATCACAGGTGAAATCTTGAACTAGGAATGACTCATGATGTAATGTTTGCTTAAGAATTTTCTGTAAGAGAGTTTGGTGAAATCTTGAACTAGGAATGACCCTTGATGTAATGTTTGCTTAAGACTTTTCTGTACGAGAGTTTGGTGAACTCTTCTCAATATAAGCATGTCTTTTTGTTTGCATATCACTTCAGAGTGAATGGGCTTTGATCTGAGGCCCATAAGTTTTTGAAATTGAATTTGAGTTGTTAAAAGAATCCAGCTTTTGAGCATAGTACGTGGAAATTACTTCACTCTTACCACTCTTTAAGTACTTGGGCTGAAGAATACGTGTATTGGTGTGCTAAAGACAGAAATTATTTATCTTCTAGCCTGAAAGGAGTAAATATGATCTTGCAGATTAAGACCTTGTTCGTACATTTTGGACATCTTCTTTACCTCGTACTTATGCAATCTCTTTCTTTCAACAAAATACTTATATTTCTTATACTGCTTCTTCTTCGTTTTTTATTTCTTCTGTTTGGTCTCAATATTTCTAAATAAATACAATATTTATATCTGTATATTCATGTTTTGTTAAAGACATTCAAGAGATGATTGTTCAAGTCAGCAGATAATAAACTAGTTAAAACCTATAGTCTTCTAGAAATTTAAAAAAAAAAAAAAAGAGAGTGAATAGTTATACCAAATGAAGAAAAAAAAAGATATGTCTAGGGACATCACAGCTCTCCTGGCCCAACATAATCTCTTGCTTCGTATCCCATTAGATTCTCTCCGTCTCTCTCTCCCCCTTCAGAAATGTCCATTGTTCGTATTATTGCGGCATCTCTGTCTCTGACCCTCTCGCTGCAACATCTGTCCCAATTCAGACAGCTTTCCTTTAATTTTCATTCTACATCTTCTATTCTCTATATCTTCAAATATCCACCCTCAACTTCCTATCTCTATATCACTCATTCTCATTATGTTTGTGTTGATGGTCTCAAGTCTCATCCCATCAACTAACTAATCTGTCGGCCTCTAGTCACTATTGTAATTTCTGAAATATGACATAATATATTGTCATAGTTAAAACTTAAAAAAACTATAAAGATTTTAGTTTTTACCTAGTTAGGACTTAGGATATCACGTCTGCCAAGGCTAGAAAGTAGAAGCATTTGAAAGAAAAAGTACCAATCTATAAATACCGACAAGTTGTTTTCAGGAAAAGACAAAACTCAGTGGGGAAAAGGAGCACTTAATTATGGTTTTACGAAAAAAGAAAAAATAAGAAAAAGTTGGCTTTGTTATTTCTTGGGACCCTTCTATCTTTTATAGTTGTATGCAACTATTACGTCTCTGGACGACCAGAGTCCACGAATGTGTGCTTTGTTAGCCAAAAATATGAAACATATTAAATATATAAAGAAAAGGAAGAAGAAGAAACAATAGTGGCTTACTTAAAAAGTAAAGTCGCTTATTAGGCATGTGTACATTTTCTAATGATAATAAACCATTAATCGGAAAACAATTTGTGATATTACTTAATCAAAAGTCGCTATATAATCTACTAATCCGCTAAATTTTGTTGTCGATTTGCCAAAAAGAATATAAGTCCCGAATTTGAATTTGAATATATAAGTTATGACATCACATCAACACTAATACAAACCACCAAAATATAAGTCCTTAGAAAAATATATTACAGTTTTAAAACTATAATACTGAAAGTATATAATTTTCAGTACAAGAGGCAAAATTATGGAAAAGTCCACTAAATCTAAATATTTTTTTAATTATGAGAATTTTTGATTATTAATATTTTTCAACTTAGTTAAGGAAATTACAATGGCAGAATGTGATATGGAGGATATTGATTTTAATCAATATGTTTTAAGGATTAGTTTAGGATAGGTAGAAAGATGAAGTCTGAGGGGTTTAGGTCGACCAACTGGTTGTTAAGGATAGAACCTCCTTAACCATACATTTATATAACACTTTCACAATAATTTTCTTCTATCTCCACCACCAAAGATTTGACTCCAGGAATCAACAAGCAATAATCAGGAAGTTCAAGCACCAACCAGATTATGGTTTTCTGAAGCAATATCTTCAGAAACAAAGTCTTTCTTTGATTTTTTCCCCTTTATTTTATAATAAATAAGAAACACAAAAAGTTTTTATTTTTATTTTTCGTTCTTTCTTCTGAGGGCCGGGAGAGAATGGTATGGGTCTTTCACGTGTGACATTGATGAGATGATGAATTCAAATTATATTTCATTAGAAGAAGAGAAAAATAAAAACCCAACCAAGAGAAAAAGACGTAACCTTTGATTTCTTTCTCTTAAATTTTCTGTGAGAAAGCAACAAAATCTTTCACATTTTGTAATTTTGGGATCATCAAGTTTTTCTTTCAAGATTTGACTGTGTCTCCTTCAACAACACATCGGAAGCAGCATTTTGATTTCCAGGTAATTTTTCAAATACTCTTTTTAGTTTGTCACTGATTTTGCTTACATTTCCATAATTGCATGCATGAAATCTTACATGTTTCTTAGCAATACATTGATTCTGGATGCTGCTCTGTTTCAATTGTTTTTGAATCTGTCTTTAATCTCAAGCATTTCTTCCATTAGTTAAGCTTTTAGGAATGATGAAAAAACTCAAGTTTCTGTTGATATAAACCTTCCAGGCTGTTACTTCTATGACCTGATCATAAGGACAAAGAACTATGGAACTCAATTAAGCCAAGAAAGACACTCCATTGATACATTTCGATGAAGAATTATCCAGAAACACAGTTTCTTCCCGGAAACGCAATGATCCACATGAATCCTACAGATTCTTACTCCGAGGAATTAGCCGGCAGAGAAAGAGCTGAAGCTAACAATGTCTCAGCCTCACAAGAGAGGCAAGCATTGTCCAGATTTGGTGGAATCTCGCAACTGCAGGACATTGATCAAGATTTCGGTTCTTGGAGAGATCAAGCGATGAGCGCGATGGCAGGTGCCGCGGGGATTATTCAGACCGGTCAAAGATTGTCCCTAAGCCTTGGTTCACAGATACTTCCTGGAATTCATCAAATGAGCCATCAAAATGTGGCGCCAAGATCCGAGCATTTCAGAGGCAATGAGTATGCAACACAGAGCTTTCCGGGTGGGAATCAGAATTTGGATGTTGTGAGAACAATTCCAAATTCAAAGTATCTCAAGGCGGCTCAACAGCTTCTAGATGAGGCTGTTAATGTAAGGAAAGCTCTGAAGCAGTTTCAGGCAGAGGGAGATAGGAACAACGAGAACACTCAAGACTCGAGCACTAATCCTCCTGCTGAAATCTCTCAATCCGAGAGACAAGAAATGCAGAGCAAGTTGACAAAACTCTTGTCAATGTTGGATGAGGTAATGAATCGAGACCTGTCTTCTTTGATCATGCGATTGCTACTTCTTATAGGCCTCGATCGTTTCTTGAATCATTTGGTAAATAGATCTGTTGAGATATTTGCATTTGATTTTGGTAAAGGTGGATAGAAGATATAAGCAATATTACCAGCAGATGCAGATCGTTGTATCGTCCTTCGATGTGATAGCTGGTTATGGAGCGGCTAAGCCATACACAGCACTCGCCCTTCAAACCATTTCTCGCCATTTCCGTAGCCTAAGGGATGCGATATCCGGACAAATCCTCCTGATACGGAAATGCCTCGGGGAACAACAAGATGGATCAGATGGGAAAAGAGTTGGGATAATAAGCCGGCTTAAGTACGTTGATCAACATTTAAGACAACAAAGAGGTTTTATGCAACCTCAAGCTTGGAGACCTCAACGCGGTCTACCTGAAAACTCTGTTTTGATTCTTCGTGCTTGGCTCTTCGAGCATTTTCTTCACCCGTAAGTCTCTTCTGAATCTTCTCTTTAAGCAGATTCTTCATAAATAATTCTGATTACTGTTTGAAAACATGAATAGCTACCCAAAGGATTCGGATAAGATTATGCTAGCAAGACAAACGGGCTTGAGCCGCGGTCAGGTAACGGTTTTACTTGATGGTTATCTCTTTCTCATCATGGTTTCAGTTATTTATTGAGTGTTGTGTGGCTTTTGTATGTTTGTAAAAGGTTTCAAACTGGTTTATAAATGCTCGTGTGCGTTTATGGAAGCCAATGGTGGAGGAGATATACAAGGAGGAATTCACAGAGAATGATTCCAACTCGTCTTCCGAAAATACTCCAAAAAGGTCCGAGACAAGACCTGCAGCTGCAGATGATGAAGGTCGAGCTCAAGAGTTTTCACAAGACCTGACCAAACCGGACCATGGACAAGGGTATGGTGAGGAAACTTGTGGCATGGTCCAGGGCGGTCAAATGAATGGTGGGCGGTTCATGGCGGTTGAGCCTACATATCATGTGGCTGAGATGTCAAGATTGGGTGGTGATGGTGTGTCTTTGACTCTAGGGCTTCAAAACTCTCAAGGACATGGTAACGTTATGGAGGCATACAACAGCTTCTCTGGTGTGGATATTTACGAAAATGCCATCCCGGGAGCTGAACTGGAGTATGTAAACCCCGGGAGTCGCCAGAACCGGATAAGTTCTTCACAATTGGTACATGATTTTGTAGCTTGAAGAAGAAAGCAACGGAGAGGAATAAATCCTAGGTGTGTGAGTGATGTTATGATCAGTTTCAGTTCTCTAGTGGAAGAAAGTTGGTCACAAGAACAAGTTTTAGAAATATTTGTATAAAGAAAACATTCTTTTGTGCAACAAACATAAGTGAAGTTAGGTCACTGGGACCAAATACAATATATGGGGAAATAAATGAAATTTGAGATCTGGAAGAAATAAACATTTATCCGTTTAAAATTTTGTCGAATATCTAATGAAATATTAATATTAATTCGACCAAATTTTTTTAATTAAATAGATTGCAATATTCATATAAAACGTTTTTAATTCATTGTATATTAAAAAAAAAGTCATTTTGAAAGAGCTTTATCTCTAACTATATATTTGTGTGAAATTTAAAAATTGTTGAAAAATATACGGTTGTTTATGGTCCAATGATTTGTCTTTTTATACAAGAGTTGTTATCATGATATCTGAACTAGTGGAAGCTTCCAAAAAAGAATAGTTGAAATAATTCTCGCAATTTAATTCTTTAGTAGTAAAAATAATAAAACTCAAATGCATTTTCATCGATTGGTTGCATAATAATCAAAAATAGCATTAATTCGTATGATAGGAAAAAGACTATATATATATATATATATATCTTCAAACTTAAATGATAATTGGATTATCATTTAGACTTATATTGCAGTGTTAGTATTTAGGTTTTTATATATTATACATCTCATAAAGTCGGCATCTATATAACATAAAGTAGATAGGTGATATGATCAGTTGGGAATAAGCTTGAAAGGAGGCCTGACTAGCTTTGGTGTAGGACTGAAGTGTCCATAGTCTCTTGAATTCATTCTCAGAATTCTCTCATGTTCATGTATTCTTCTTTCTACCACCTGTCCACATATATAACTTATTCACCAACGTAGCACCCTAATTATGAATATACAAATAAGTATGAATATACAAGCTAGTTGGCAACTTTCTTGGTGTTAAAACGACTAACCTCTTGATGATTATCGTCTTCGCTATAGATGAGAATGGATGGTCGGCCTACAGAAGAAGAAGAAAAAAGAGACTTATTTAGCATGTTTGTTCTATATATCCAAGATTAATGACTCGAAATAATGCTAACATAACATACTATCTTCTATCTCCTTAAATTTTCTTTTTAGAAACTTGGTTTTATAGGCATACCCATAGTTATTTATACTTATGGATGTTTTTGAGTTATTTAGAAATAAGAATATCTAGAGATTAATCGATGAGTATTTAGAAAACGCACATGTGCAACACAAGTTTTAATGTTATTATCTTAGTTTCTAAAAGACTGATCAAGCAAGTAGTAGGCACATGAAGTTGCAGAAAAAAGCTGCAAATAAAGGTATATATATATATATGTAGATAGAGAAAGAGAGAAAAGTAAGAAACAAACCTGCAGAAGAGAGAGCAAACGCTGAAGCTGAAACAAGAAGAAAGATGAAACCTAGTTTCTTCATCAATGGCAACAAACCCATATTTTCCCTTTCGATTTTTCTGTATGACAAAGCAAATTTAATGAAAGTGTTTGATGTGCTCTTAAGCAATATCTTGTGGGCACCTTATCAAAAAAAAGAGAAGCCAATGCGTTTGGTTTATAATTATATATAAAGTTTAAGGAAATAACACCACTACAAGCTAACTATTTATTAATCACTCTCTCTAAATAAATAAATAATAATCGGTTTTAAATACTATATAGAGATCCATTTGAGTTTCAGAATGAGACTGTACCAACAATTACAATTAAATAAAATTACCATTACGGAATTTGATTCATCCATCGACTAATTAATTCAAATGTCTATTCATGCTTTTTGGTTTTATTTATTAATTGTTCATAAAAATGGTGGGATTAGAGAGAAAGTTGAAAGGAGACCACTTTCCTCTTGTTGGCCACCATAAGTCTAAAGAAGTTAGTAGCTTAATTATTTAATATGAGTGGCTTTATTGTTTAATTTGGAAATAGACAACAATCAAAGTCAAATCACCAAATATATCATCATATATGGTAGAATCCTTGAAGACGATTTATTCAAAATCGATCAAAACTCTTATTCGCCAATCAAAAGGAATCGCTGTAACTCATTCGAATTTAAATCTGGTACCATTTGTGTACTGACAAAAAGAAACTTGTCCTCGGTTTATCAAAATCTGCTCGAAATTAATTTCCCATCAGATTTTCTGAGCATCATTTAGAGTCACAATATTTTTCTTTTAAAAGATAAATATACATATATAAATATATATATATATATATATATCTAGCAAACTGTGAAACTTAATGGATTGCTGATTGAGATTATGGAAAAAGAGAACAAAGTTGTTTGAACTTTGCTTTGATGAACTGATTCGTCACAATAAATATCTTAAATGGATTTTGCTGATTAATTGAGATTATGGAAAGAGAAAAAAAAGTTGTATCAACTTTGCTTTAACGAACTGATTCGTCACTATAATTAATGTTCGACAATAGCTTCACTTAAAATAGAATGTAAAGATGATGTAGTGGATGATGACCGTACTCTCACGATTCTGAATTTCAGTTTTTTTTTTTTTTTTTGTCACACATATTTTATTAAGCTGGTAATAGTGCACACATCCCATCAAAGGATTTACAATAATTATTGTTTTTCTAAACCAAAAGATCCTGAAAATTGAAAAACACGACCACAATCTGAATTGGGGGAAAACTCATATTATATTTTTGGTGGCATGTTAATTAACTTGACGTAATTTATATATATTAAAGATTTCCTAATTTATCTTGTTAAAGATCACAATATTCGATTCTCCTCGGATGTTTTAGGAAAAATTATTGTACCTTGCAGTAGCTTGCACCATGACCACCCGTTAATGTTTTGAACGGCCAAAAAACTCAGATTTATACATATCCTGGACTTTAGTTAGGATTTGGGCCATTTGGCTTAAAATCCTCAGGTTAAGAAAATATATCTTTTTCTATATCCAAAATTAGAGTCAAGCTATCATTTGATTGTAAAACATCACAGCATATTTGTCAATCATTCTTTATTGGGCCATAGATTGTTAGATTATTGACGCATAGGCTTAGTAGTTAGTACTTGTAATAGACCATTTAGAAATTAGAACCAACAACATACATACGCCTCGGGCCTATGTTTTGACGTTTGGGCCTGGTGGGCTTGTTTATAAGATATTGGGTATTTCGATTAGTTAGCTTTTAATTTTTCAAATAGGTTGTATAAGCATTCTATTTTAGGAAAATGTTTTTCATTTTGTTGTTAGAGTTCTGTTCATTTTTATTGACTTGTAACATAAAGTGAAACCATCCAGAAACTCTTTGATTTCTCAATTCTGTGGTAGCGTCTAAATAGACGAGTGTGGATTTTACAATAAAGAATTGTAACCTGGGAGTAACATTTCTGACTCCGAACTAAATTTGAAATAACATACTTTGAACGCAGACCATACTTTGATCGTAGACTCGATGAAGTATAAACAATTACACATGTAAAGGAAAATATAATTATGACTTTTGACTTTCTAGTTACATTTGTTTTTGGTCGAAACTTCCTAGACACATAAATGTGAAATTTATCAAGTAAACTATAATATAATTTGAATGGGATTGATTTGGAACGGACTAATTAGCCGCCTCTGCTTTTCTTGTCTCATCATGAAAAGTTATCACGGCTTAGTCTTTATTCTTTATTTATTTTCAATAGTACTGAAACGTTTCACTGAGATTTCGCATCATATACTAGAATTCATGAACAAAACGTTTTTTATATTAGCCGGTCCTGTAAATCTGTGATTCCAAGCAAAAAAATATATATTTTTGATCGACAATTTATTGCTTTAAAATAAAATTGAAGGGCGGAGAATCTCACTCTCCAGTTCCTGTTATGAAGATAGTAGTAGTACTTGGCACTTGTAGAGGTAACACCGTATTATAAAATTCGCATCATAAGTCATAACCCTCCTCAATTTCGTTAGAACGCAATGGGGTCACTGTATCTTTGTTGGATCCCATAGTCCAATATAGACATTACAATGTTTTTGTTGAGCATTTGCGATTAAAAAACGGTTGTTTTTGGTTTTAATATTCAGATTATCTTCATATGTATATAACACCTATCTTCATGGGTTGAACTTGGAACTATTTTATAAAATATTTAAACCCACAAACAGGGTCGGTTCTCGGTCTAACGAAAATGGTGGTCCGAAGCAAGAAAAAAATTGTGACATTTTCTATATTTGTTATTTAAAATTTTAACCAGTATTAAATTTAAAATTATATAAAATTGTATTAAATATTTTATAAAACAATAATTATTTAGTTAAAAACTAAAATTTTATTTTTTACTACATATACATATCATAAAAATATAATTTTGGTGGCCTAAAAAATACTACAATTTATTAAATATTTTGGTGGTGCTAAACGGTTGCTTATCCCGCTTACTCTCCGGATCAGTTCTGCCCACAAACATGAGAATGTATAAGACATCAGAAAAAGAGAGGACATATACTGATTACTAGACGATTATAAACATTTAATTTGAAAGAATAAAGCATATGTAGAAATAGAATACGTAGGTCGTCTAAAAGTAGTGGTATACATAGTATGAAACGAAATGGAGAATCCGAAAATCTTAAAGAAAAAAAAGTGCTTGATTTTATTTTTTAATGTACTTAGCACAGAGTTGTATATATAAACTTCAATACTTTTACAGTATTTTCAGTCTAGAACAATGAAATAGATTATAGAAAGCAAACTGAAATAAGAGTGAGTAGACAATAATATTTCTGGACGATTTTTACCATTCATATAACTGTTATGGGAATGATGATTTGTTTTTGTGACTGTGGAAGAGTAATTTATTAATCGCAGATGGTTTAACTTTTCCACACTTAATTTATAATTTCTTAGATTTCCCATTATAACTTAGCGATTTAAATATTGATACGTATATTCACGAAAATATATAAGTTAATGATTACAATTTTAAACAAACAAAAAATAGTTCATGATTAAAATAATTTCATTTGTTTGCAATGTGCTTTGGACCTTTAGAGTGATTAAGGTATACAAAAAGCACCGACGTCTTCTCATTATTGGCTGGTAGTTCCTTTTACCGAGGCTTTTTAAAACACTGTGAACGGTGGTCCCTAATACGGTTGTTTGTTTTATTTCTTATATAAAGTAAAGAATCTGGCCCAAAACAATATATAGATATATATAAGTAAATAAACATGAAAGTATATAATTATATGATAAATAAAATTTCAACTGAATATATCTAAATAAATTAAATAAATAAATATGATAAAAAATTATCTGTATGTAAAAAATTATTATGTAGTATAATTTTTTCGATTCATAATCATTTATTTAGCTATTATTCAAAACATTTAAATTTGAAAATTGTTAATTACCGAAATGAAGAAGTAGGAAAAACTGGAAAATGTTTTATAAGAAATTTAATCTTATCTGAAGATTTTTTTTTTGGTTATTCATAATAGCTATGAAAAAATGAATGTGATATGCTCAAACAAAGTTCCAACAAATCTCCATAATTTTAATTAGCTTGTTTAGGTATTCACAAGAGTCAATCGGCAACAGCAACTATACACAGGTTAAGAACGTCATTATTATTATTTTGTTAAAGAACAACGTCATTGTTTGGCCCAGAGAAAACGAAAAAAGAACAACAATTTTTTCTAGAATACATATGCCTAAACAATACCCCAAGTTCTTTTTTTTTTTTGGCATATGTAATTATATTGTATCAATTATGTCTTTTAAACACATTCGTAACAGTCGGCCAAAAAAAAAACTCATAG
Source organism: Cardamine occulta (assembly GCA_028015245.1). NCBI lineage: Eukaryota > Viridiplantae > Streptophyta > Magnoliopsida > Brassicales > Brassicaceae > Cardamine > Cardamine occulta. The sequence continues at coordinate 18,106,511 of CM051389.1, read as the reverse complement.
TAACATGGTTGAAATTATGGTCAATTGTTGAGGCTTAATAAAGAGGATTAATCAAAATCGGTAAAGTCGTTTTCGGAACTCTAGTGACATTTTTGCTCTAATTTAACATATTTTTTAGATAACGACAATTTTATGATTTAGCCACCTCAAATACATTTGCATGTTACGTGGGAATACAAAAGAAATGTGAAGTAGCAGACAAAACATTACCTTTGTTTTGCCGGTGAGCTATAATCACTATAAACGTTTTTAATCATAATTGTTTTTTTCCTCCTTTGTTCTAATCCGTTGACTAAAGCGCTTCTTTCTTTCTTTCTCTTGTTTCTTTTTCATTTTTCCTTTTTTCTGCTTTGCTCTTATTATAATCAAAAATATCGAGAGACATTCGTGTAAATCATTTGGCGTTTTATATAAGATGAATGAAGATTCACATTAAAAAATGAAAGAAAATGCGTGAAAATTATAATTTGACCCTTTTAACGACAAAATTTACAATTTGCCCCAATTGATGATCTGTTAGGATTTAAGAGTCAATTATCTTTGTTCAGGTAGATCTAGGAGAACGAATGTTATTAAATCATTTAATTAGGAAATCTACTACTTAAGTCTTGAAATCATCATGTGTTTTAGGTCAAGTACCGGCAAATTTTGTTCCATGCACATGACAAATTTGCCATAATTGTTTTTTATATAAAGAGTTTAAATTTTCCATAATTGATTACGACTTATAAATTATTTGTTTTCTAGTTTTATAATTAACATTCACTATAAAAGATGAATTAATTACGTATATGGAAGATATTTATTTACAAAAATATGCAGTATAGTAAAAGCGTAAATAAATAGACTATGATGTAATAACATGTAAAATAGTATGTTATTAGATGAAATAATATATTATTTATTTTAAATACACGTTAAATTCATCTTATTTTCTAAAATCATGCACGATTTTTATTTTTACTTATTTAGGATTTTCTATTACATATTTTGAAGTTAAAAATAAATCTCTACCATACTCATTTAGTGCATATTTTCCACCCTAAAATGGTAGTTTAGTTTTATTCATCATTCCACCTTTGCAGTATGAAGAGTATTCTAATCATGATTCACTGGAATTTCCCATTGAGAAATAAAAATGCACCGCCAAAAACATTTAATTTAATAGTTTGTGCAAATGTTGTTGTTGTGTTACTATTGAGACTTAAACATACATAATGTATATTGTTGACAGATTTAAAAAAAAATGAAAATGTAACCAAGAGAGCAAATAAAGTAGAGTATAATCTTGGGGTCTTACGTTTTGGGTCTTTTTTATTTTTGAAAACTACAAAAAATTAAGCACTTAATTACATATCTTTCCGATGTTCTTAAGAGCCGAGATGAAAAAACACATAAGATGCCTCTTTATAAATCTCTCGAGACTCGACACGCACGATCAATACAAGAAGGAAAACTAAACTTGAAAATAAAGGTAGAAAATACTGCAATTATCAAGTAGAAGACTCATTTATATAATAATAATAATAATATGGGCTTCTATTTGTAATATTTATGAATGAACCATCCATTGATATAAAACAAACTATGCAGCATCTAAAAGTATAATTCCGTCAAAAAGGGTAGAATACGATTCCCCATTATTACTCACGATCTAGTATTAACCATAATTTTGTGATGTACTGGTGTATGGCTCTATTGGTGATAAATCGAACTTTGTAATTAAAAATCCAAAAAGAAAATTCGAGATAAGAAAATCAATTAAAAGATTATGTGTAAAAGCAAAGAACACAAGAGGCTAGGATTTCACCTACAAGTCTAGCACACATCAAAAACCTCAAAAATTCACTAGAACAGTAAGTTAGTATTTTATAAGAATCTCACAAGTTGATACGATATTAAGATATAACCCTTGGTTTTGAGTGATCTTCAGACATTCAAATTCTTATATCATTGCAGTTATATAAAATATCTTATATCTCTTATATTTTTTGCTATGATATAAAAATAAAAATTTATATTACTATAGAATTCATATATTCTTACAACAGAAACCTAACATTTTGCCAATTAATTAATTGTTTACTTGAATAATGAAATTTTGGAGTCATTTACTATTAACATTTTAACTCAGAAGAAACTATAATGGGATAGTACTTAAGATAAAAAAAATAAAAATCAAAAGAACTAATAAGCATATAGTATTACAATATTAAGAAAATGCATTGTAGTCATGCGGCAACAGAGCCTTTATTACAAACACACTCATGACGATGATAGTGAGATTACCTAACGCCAAAGACAGACCCAAAAATAAAATAAAAATGAAGTGGAAACTATCAAACAGCAGACCCATTTTTGTATATCTCTCTTTGGACAAGTCTTAATTAAAATCGGACAATAAAACGGCCCCATGTTTGTGATTTCGAGGTTTTTTAGGTCCACATTTAATACATCAATGCATCAGATGACGCCATGAGAGGCTGGTTCATCATATAAGACATGTTCATCTGATTCAGAAAGAAATCGTCACACTCCAAACCAGCCAGAGGGTTCGAACACATGCCGTTGTTGTTGTTATTGTCGAGGAAATCGATTATGTCGTTGAGAGATTGGAGCCTGTGGCTAAGTTCATCGAGTTGAGCTCTAAGAACAGAGTTCTCTGCTTCAACGGTTAGGTAGTGCTGCGTCGTGATGCTAACACTTGTCACGATCTCGTTGTTCTCTTTTTTCAGCTTATTTACCTGAGCCGTTAGATCGTCTAGGAGCTTCTGTTTCTTCATCCTCGATCTCCTTGCAGATTCACGGTTCGAGAGCATTCGTTTACGTTTCCTCTGCTCCATGAGATTCTCCTCTGATCCTGACGACGTTTGAATCGTCGAAGAAGTTGTTCCCGACGACGATGACTCCATTCAACAACACACAAACAAACAAACAAACAAAGAAGCCTTTTCTACCAGTAGAGAGACAAAATATTTAAAATGGGTTTATTTCAGGGGAAAGTAAAAACAGAACAGGACAGGACCCAGATGACGAAAAACGAAGAAGAAAGATTTGAAAGCTTAAGGTTTTTAATTATGCGTATAGAAGAAGATTTTTTTCAGAAATCATGAGACATAGTAAAGCCAGTAAAGAAAGACAACAGAGAAAGATTGAACGAGATGGGTCCTGCGCCTGATTGTGGAATTTAACATAAACCCAGAGAGAAAGATCTCACTGAGTATAATCGGAGACATGTGTCTCAAACACCAAGAGCTGCTGATTAAGCATCAAGCGTTTTTTTTCTCGATTTTTTTGGTCTCACAAAAGCTGAGATCTTTATTATGAATCTTTGAAGAAACAAAAACGAAATCAGGAGATGAAGGAAGGAGTTAAAGGCAATATCTTTCGAGGGAGAAGAAGAGAAGAAGAGAAGGGGGCTTTGAATGGTTTAGGAGAAAGAATTTATAGAGGAAAAATTCAAGAAAAGCGTTTCTGTGTTTGTGCAACTTGACGGTAAGCCATACATTTGTTTGGATTTCATTCGGGGACGAAGATTCTTTATTTTTTATTTTTTATTTTTTCTTTAACTTCTTTTTGGAAACATTTTTTCCCTACCCTTTAACAAAGATTTTTAAAGGAGTTTCTACATTAATTGCCAATATTTTCAAACATATTTACTAGCCCTGGGCAAAAAAACCGAACCCGAAAACCCGAACCGAAACCGACCTGAAAAAACCGGTTCGGATCGGGTATGGGTAATACCAAATAACTCTATTGGGTTCAGACTTATACCAGATTTCGGGTCCGGGTTTTATCCGATACCCATTCGGGTACCCGTATACCCGCTAGTAGACACTTATGTTTTTAGGGTTTTTAGTAATATAAGTGACTTTAGTGTATGTTTGTCGATTCAGTTTCCTCCTCGACTAACTCGAGTCTCGATCTTGAAGCTTGCTCTTTTGCCTTTAATGTATAAGTGTATAACATATCAAATCTCAACCTGGAAACCCTTGCTGCTAAACTCTCGGACACCTTATACCGACATCGTCATCGCTCCGATGAACTCGCCACCGTCAACAGCATTGTCACGAAATCAATCAGAGGTTTTAGCACTAGTGGAAGAGTTTTAGATCCATACAGGAGCTGTTTGACACACTATATGGTTGAAGTGTTGATCTGCACCCAACAATGGCTAAAAAGTAAAATTCATATCAATGAAAAAGGAGTCTCAACAATTCAACAAATGCTTGCGGAAGTAGAGTTGGAAGATGAACTTATGAGAGGTAATTGCTTTCTTTTGAACTCTCTTTTAAATTTTAATTCTGCTTAACAAATTACAATTTACAAGTTTGATTTCTAACATGTTCTTTAATTTGTCTTTTTCTATAGAGTTTGAACCTGAATTCATACATGCTGGTGGTCTTTAGAGTGAGTCACTAAGCCACAACCACTGAGACTGAGGTAATTATGTGTCTAGTCTCGACTATAAGTCTATAAGCTATTTGTCTATTTGACATTGTTTAAACCATGAAATTGACGTTGGTTTTATGTTTTTAATTGTATTTCTGTGTTTCAGGAGAGATCACAAGTCAAAACAAAGTCATCATTCATCAATGTATTTCCAGTTTTCTACTTTTACCTCTACGTTTCACATCAGATTTGGATTTGCCGATTTGGTATCATTTTGTTTACTAAGACTTAGAGTCTAAGTACTACTTTCTACTCTCTTGTCTTTGTCTTTGTTTTGTGTAACTTGGATTTGTTGTCATTACTCTATCCTCTTTAGTCTTTGGATGATAAATTTGGAGTTATATTCTCTTACGTATTTGACTATTTTCGGGTAATTGGAGAATATTTCAGGCATATGGGTAATTTCGGATATAAAATACCCGATCCGATGGGTACCCATTTTTTTGGATTTTTATAGGTTCTTAAATTTGAAATCCGAACTGACCCGAACCCGACAAGACCCGAACCGAAACCGAACCGAAAATTTATAAAAACCCTATTGGGTACTAAATACATAAACCCGATAGACCCGAACTCGATCGGGTTTTACCCGAACCCGAACCCATTACCCATATAATATTTACTTTGAGGATTTTTTAAAGGATTTTTAATGGTAGTTATAAAGTAATCTAGTACTTATTTATTTTAGTAAATTAATTTAGTCTTACAACCGTTGTGTCATTAAGTCAAGATTTATTTTATTTTTCAATTATGCATTTATTATGATTTCTAGAAACACGAAACATTCCAAACATCTTAGAAAATTATACTCCCTATGTTTTTTATTAATCTTATTTCTAAGATTTTTACGTATATTACAAAAATATATTATAAATTGATTATAAATACATAATTTTTTATGAATAACAATTTTTTATAATCTTAAATCAATAGTATTCAATTATTTTTCTTAAATTTTATAATTCATCATCAATAACTATTAAAACACGCATAAAAAACTATAAATTTAATTTTTTTGAAACAAATTTTTTTCTTGAAATAATATTAATAAGAAACATAGGATTAATAAAGAACATAGAGAGTACTATTTTTGTTTCAAAGTAAGAAATGATAGAATTGAATTTACGCTTCAAACAATCTATATATCAGTAAAATGTTTTTGTTTGTTCATGAATTTTATTATAATTAGACCCTAATGATTTAAACATCATTTTGGATTTATGCATCTAATAACAAGTTTGATGATAAAAATATATAAGTTATTTATGTTCTTATAAAAACCATAAGTAAACGAATTTGTCGTTCAAATGTTATATACTGCTGTAAGATGTATATATGTCAAAGGCGGAAAGCATACACAAAAACTTGACTAATTTCTTCTTTTTTTTTTGTTTAATAGTAACTGTGATTTATTAGGAGGAAAGAAAATATAAGAAAACAAAGTACATATTCTTTTACAAATAATGAAGATGAAAACTTTTCTTTGTTTCTTCTTTTCTAAATTTGTTTTAGGAGAAAACAAAACTTTCTTGTTTTCTCCCTTTTTTTATTACTCACTTAAAGTAAAAATTAAGTTGAGAAAAAAAAAAGCCAGAACTTGGTTATTTGTTGAATCTTCTTCAGCAAAATAGTAAGTCACACGTTCATTTAACGACAAGAGGAAATGAAGAATCAATAATATATTTGTCGTGCATATTATTTATTTATTTTTAGACCATTAAAGCCAGAATTTGTCGGGAAAATCTAAGAAAGCAATTTATTTAAAAATCAATTACCAACAATACTAAATAAAATAAAAGGGGGGGGGGGGGGGGCACAAATGTGAATAAAAAATGAAAAGCCTGAAATAAAATAAAAGGAGATTTAGAAGCAGAAAGGAATCTGTGCTTAGAGTAAAATTGAGAAGAACATGTTTAAGTAGGCAGACGAAGAAGAAAAGGTGAGAGGGACATGTGAGGTTAGGAAAAGAACTCTCCAGACTCAACACAGCTGTTTCATTTTCTATTCTTTCTTCTCCCACCTTATTTTTCCTAATTTCGATTCGTCTTGTAATTATTCTTTAATCGTTTAAAAATTAATTAAGGTTAATTATTAAGATGCTGTGATAGTGTTGTTCTCAGGGATGGCATGTACGTTGTGGACGAAATTTAGCTTGAAATTAGCTATATTTCGAGTTGGAAAATAAGCATATTTTAGGATTTGAATTAGTAAAGTATTTGTATAATAGTAATTTTGTACTATATGCTAAATGTGTTCAGACAGTATTTTATCTATAAACTTGTGTTACAAAACTTTTAATTTAGGATCAAAGTCATTTTACTTTCTTTGTTTTTTCTTTCCAATTTAATATTTGGGAAATTGTGGACGAGAACCACCGATTCAGCCCACTTCCCAAAAAGGATGCATGAATTTCACCAAACACATTCACTCTAAATGCTTTTCAGTCTATTTACAGTGAAAAAACAAATTAAAACAGTGAAAAAAATAAATTAAAGCAAACTTTTTTAAAAGGTAAAATTAAAACAAATTAGTTTGTTTTTTTTTGTTTCTTACGCGATACAACACACCAGAAATATAAGCATGCCAACCTCCAAAAGTCGGGGTTTGGCATAAGACCTAACAATTTATTTCAAAAATCCAATCGGATAACAAAGCTCCCATTCGAAATCCTTGAGATCACAGCGCAAACGTTGAACTATAGGAATAAAAAGGGCATGTAACATCTAAATTCTAAAGCAAATGGTCATTTAAATTAACATTTTTTTAGCGATATAAATATATTTCCACCAGCACAAGATTTAACCGAGATATACCAATGCGCGTTACTCTCAAACCACTTTTTTTTTCAAACCAATTAATTCGTTTCCCCCGTATTTCTCTGATATCATCGTCGTTAGTCTTAATTTGCATTATCATTGATAATGATGTTTCTCTCCAAAATCCTGAAAAAGAATATGAGGAAGTACATGTGTTGTCTGTTTATTACACGTTCACGGTTCACATGATTACAGTTTTGATTGACGTTTAAATTGGATATTTTAATCCCAAAGTACAATTATTATTTTTACAGTGGCTACTGACCTTGGTAAAACATCTTTTGGCCGTTGAATGAAACAAATACTCTGAAAGATTTCATGTGATCCTCTGTGTGTGTATTTTTTTTCTAACTCCTTTGTGTATATATTTTTAAAAATTTTGTTTTTGCATTTCGCTATCTCTAACAATCAGTATCTCCAATAATTCACGAGAGAGCTATATTAGTAGAACATCCATTGATTCGGTTGAAATATCTACACGTGTTTGCTTTTATCTCCTTTTAATGTTGCTACTAGAAACCAAATTCGTTTGGCAACAAGTTTAGCTTTTAGATATCTAATTTCATATACGTGTATATATAACATTGACGGACATGGTGTTATAAATAAATATAAAAGTTATAAAAACAGTATCGTTGCAGGAAAAATATGATCCGTAAATATCATGGAAGGTACATATAATCTTTGAGTGGGGACTACCAAATGAAAGACAACGAAAGAGAGAGGACCAAAGGAAGTAATTAACGCAAAGGCAAAAAGGGAAAACAAAAATCAAATTTGTGTTCTATCTTTCGCAATCACATAATCAAACAACAAACCCTACATACATTACTTTTTGAAAAAAGAATCGGATAATCCAGAGTTCCATCACATTTCAATGTACAAAAAATACAATTTCTGGGACATATATAATACAAATCCAATATTCAAACGTATATATGAACCTTTAATCTTGTGGATAAAATCACAAAAATGGCAAAGAGAAATTAAAAACACACAAACAAACAATGTCGCAGGCACAACGCACAAACAGTTTTCACTTCAGATAAAATATTAATGTACAAGTCTGCTGCTTTTAAGACGAATCTATTCCTCATTTGAAAAACAAAATCACAAGCAAATTCTCTCAGTTTTATTCAGCCTCTTGATTTATGATCTCATCTTCATTCCTTTCGCCATTTTAGAACCCGAAAAACTGGAAAAAAATGTAACACTAATTATATATGAATATAAACAAAAATATCGGACGCCAAAATAATGTTTATGAATATTTAGTTCTTACCAGCTTCTTCTTCTTCTTCTTCTTTTTTTCAATGTATGCCAAAATCTCTTTCTGACTCACAAGAGCTTCTTCCAAAGCCTAAACCGAACAATAAAAAGCAAGAACTCAACCATCGATTTTTCGGTTAAGAATCAGATTTGGTAATTTTCTGGAATATTTTTGGTAGTTTAGATTTTTTCTTACCTTCTTGGTCTCAGTCAACTCTTGCTCAAGCACTTGAACACGGTTAAGTGCGGCCTGAAGTTTCTCCTCTTTCTCAGATTCAACATTAGCAGGTTTCAAGTCAAGGAATATGCACTTATCTTCCAGCTCAGCCATACGTTTCACCATCGACATATACTCAGAGCTCGAGACTGGTGCTGCAAATTGAGCTTGATTCTGCTTGGACATTGTAGATTCCTCATAACAGACTGAGTTTCCATATAAAGCAGCCTCGGTGAGTTTGCGTGGAACGTCCTTTGATAGCCTAACCATTGCAACAATGCCCATCACAAAGGCCATGACCCCTCCCACTAGTAATCCATCCCCTTTCTGCGGTGCCCCCTTCTTTACGTAACACTCTAACCCTAGAGAGACTTTAGTACTTGCAGAAGAAGAAATAATTTTTTTACAGTTTGAGCTAAAAATGTAAGGGTCTATATATATATACCTTTAGAGATTGGAAAGTTTTCAACTCTCTGAGTTTTCGTAGGCCAAGCCATATCTATGGACTTGTCAATGGTTGCGATTTGCTTCTCACACGTATTGTCTTCATGGATTTTCTTCTTGCTTCTCTCAAGACTCTGCAGCGTTAATGGAGAATCTCAGTATAAGGTTATTCTAATTAGTTGATTGAAAAGATATTATTTTTCTTTAACTTACTTCCGGAACTGAAGTTGATCTTCCTTGGTCTATATGCTTGGGTTCATCTTCTGAAATCGGCGAGCACTTGGCTTCGCGGTTTATAGCTATCTGCTTCCATTATAAATAATTTTTTGTATGATATTCAAGAACTTTTGTCTAATCTAATAAATTTCAGTTCCTAATTACGGAGTATGTAAATTGTTAATTACCTTGAGAATCTCAGGATCATTCCATGGACCTTTGTCAGAGCGCATACAACCTCCTTTGTCTTCACAAGTGCAAGCGCCTCCAAAGAAATCTGGCAACTCACTGTTTACAATGCAAACCATCAAATGAATATTCCAGTTTCGATAGCGAAGCAGAACATATGTTTAATAATGTCAGAGACGCGTGATCTTAATTACCTAGCATCGATGACTTCGAGCAATTTGCTATGATATTTGTTCCCAAGAACATGAATCTTAGATGTGGTCTTCGGATCAAGAAACGATTTAACTGTGCTCCACAAGAGCCGGAACCCAGAACCCGCATTGATGATGAACATCCGGTTCAACGTCTACAAGAAAACCCGGAACTCAACAACTTAAACGCTCGATTGTTTTTTTGTTTATGTATTTTTTTTCTTCTTTCAAATCAATCTAATCTTTAACATAGTCAAGAAAGCATTTCTTTGTTAATATATATATATATATATATATATTAGAATTTGAAACAATCGATGTCTAATTGAAAGTTAAGATTTTGATGATTGGGATCAAACTATATATACCTCAGGATAATTTTCATTGTCAATCTTGAGAAGTCTTTGAAGAAGCTCTCTCGCGGATTTGCTGAAGTTCTTGAGACCCTAATCACTCAGAAAACGCGCACATAGAGTTTTCACACAATCAAAATTTTCACTTATGAATTTAAAGAGATGAATGAATGGATTTATGGTATACGTACCACGCCTTGCACGTCAAGAATAGTTGTGCTCTGATCAATGTGCTTATTGGCTGCGACAGAACAAGAAGGAAACTTGACCTTGAAAGTCTTCTCGAACTCTTTGACATGGTATTTCACGTACCGGTCCATTGTTGTCACTTGGAGTAGCTTGTTAGCATCGATTTGACCTAATCTCTCAATGTAAACCGGCCTGCCTTCCTTGTCTACTCCATGATAGCCTTGAGGGTAATGCTTCATCACTTCATCGATCTCTTCGAACTCAAAATCCTTTCATCATAATTAGAAAGATACATTATATAGAACTTGTCAAAGAACATTCACCCACATGAGATAATCGGAGATTTTCGGACAAGGATTCACCTCGATGATCGTGTCAGCGCCGAAATCTTTCCTCCATTGAATCATGTCACTCCACATTTGCTTAGCTTTCTCAATGTCAAATTTTCTTGCTCTCAAGAATCTGTTTATGTTCAATGTGAAAATATAAATCTTCTTGATCAAATTTCATAATATTTGGTATAAGCATTATGATGATATATATGTATCTACAAATATAGGATACTCTTAGATTTTTTAGAACAAAAACTTTAAAATGTGGTATTTTTCAAAATCCCCTTTAAAATTCAGGTTTTAGTTTCTAAAATATTTGAAAACTATATATATGCATAGGATGTAAATGAGACTAACGGAAAAAAAATTATAACTAAAACATTTTTTTTTGTTGTCGCCAAACTAAAAGATATTTTTCTTGAAAATAATAAATATGGAAGTCTAATATATCGATCCTGAAATGGTCGGATATTTATTTCCCTTTGAACTAATTTTCTCCCAGGTCATGTCTAGTCCAAACAACCAAATCGGGTTTAAAATTTCTAATCTTATTGGCTAATTAATTTCTAATCGGGTTTATGAATTTTTTTGGTCTCGCAATAACTCTTTTGAATAAGGTAAAAAAGTAAAGATATTGGATAGGAATGATAAGAAAACCAAAAAATCAATACCTAAGCATCATGTGAAGATCATCGAGTTTGGATGGCAAGAGTTCGTCAAGGACAAGAGCTTGACGAAAAGCATCAAGAGCTTGAAGATCTTCTGCGTCAATGTCGTCCTCAATCGGCACGGACATGACCCTGCTGCTGCTTCTCCGACCTTTTTTCTTGAATGAGTTCTTGAATCTGTTCGATGCGCTTATGGCTTTCTTCTTCAACGAGCACATCTTCACTATCTTCCTCTCTTCCTCCGACATCTCTATGTCTGATTTAGCAAATTCAATTTGCATTAGTCCTAAGAAAATATAACACGGAGTAAGGCAATAACTAAATTTACTAACCAGGTTTGGTCTCAGCCATGGTTAGATGAGTTTTAAAGCACTCTGTTTCACACGGCAATCGGATACCTACCAAGACAATATTGTGAAGATCATTTTAAAAAATGTTTAGATAAAATTGTATGAGAAATGATCAGATGAATTCAAAGAATCAAGATAAGAGAAAAACCAAAATGTGTTTTAGTACCCAAAGATGAAAAAGCTAGAGAGAAATATGGAGACTTTTTTTTTTTTACCTTAATGGAGAGGAGTGTTTGAGGAAGGCTAAGGGAGGTTGAAGATAATGGAGAGGCTCATTTGAAACAAGATGAAAACATGTAGACAACTATTTAGTTCTGATTCTAACAATCTATATTTATTGAAAGGGTCCTAGACTTTTTAATAATATATAAATTACTTTCAACAAAAATCTAATTATATTTAATTAATAAATATAGTTATAAAATATAAACTAATGAACAACGACTCGTTTGGTAAGTAAATAAATTAAATCTGAGAGAAAGATGTCTTTGTAATAGGCGAAGTGCAGCCCACTCCTTCAACATAAAAAATCTTGATGTCAACCCAAGTATCTCATGATATTGTTTTTATTTGTAACGTAAGATTATCTACCAACTTTAAACACTTACACATACAGTGAATTTGGTTTATAGTAAACAAAGGAAACACCAAAAGTAAATTTATCTTTTTATTTTATTAAGAATAAAACAATCTTAGTTTTTTGTTTTACATTCAAATGTAAATAATATAGCCATCACCACATGCTAATATTCCCTAGAGACGGTGCTGAGATACACAATTGGTTTATTTGTTCACAATTATAGGTTCATTAAGGAATAAACATGACATTAGAGTCGTCATAAATGGTCCAACAATATATGTTCATTAAGGCCCAATATCTTTTTTGTCAGAGCATTAAGGCCCAATAAATGTTCGCTGTTGCTTTTTTTTTTAACCGTTCAAACGAATCAGCGAGTCGCCGTCGTCTCCCGCCGTCTGTACCCACTCAGAAAACTCCGAGCAGCCAAGACGCAGCGTTTGACTCTCTCTACACCGTCGTATCTCTCTCTGAAATATGTTATGCGATTGATTCGGTCTCAAGGTTAGGGTTTCGTTTTTCCAGTGATTCTGTTTTTGGCTGTGTAAAATCAATTTGAATGCTGAATTTGTTTGTGTTAATTTAGCGTCTGAATGCGGATTGAAATTGGTGAACTCCAATGAGGTTAGTTATGGGAAATCATTATAAGCCACGTTTTCGTAATTTATCAATTATCTAGATTTATATAGGGATATAATAAATGGATTGGCTTATATTGTTTTCTCCATTGATATGTAAAAATGCTTACTTTTTTTGTGAAGAATATAGAATCACTGTCTTTGTTTATATGAGTTTGGGGCTTTAGCTATCAGAGCTCGAAGCTTACTCACTTTTAACTGACTTGGCCTTTGAAATCCTGTAATTTTTTCTGAAAATTTTGGTTTCTCTTTTTAGGTTTTTGCAAAGTCCCGTAAAGATTCTACCTTTCGCGTTTAAATCGGTCAGTGGTGATTGGTGAACTTGACATTATTGTATTTTACTTTTATTTGTTCTGTTGCCTTATAAGTGCTTATGTTTCCAATTTACTGACTATTGTCGTGTATATACATATTATGAGTGTTCGCATGTTGGCAACTAGTCCTGTTACGGATTTATTAGATTACTTGGTTCCATTTAGAATGAATTGTCTTGAAAGAAGTAATCTTGTAATTCCAAAGCTTGTTCTTTGATGTATTTTGTGGAGTCTAAGTTCTGTCTTTTCATCTTTGACTTATTTCGTCAAGATTCTGTTGCAATTGCATAGCTTGTTGATCTTCTCAACTTCTATACGTGTTCACTTCTCAGGCTTTGCTGCCTTTGTCTCAAAGGTGGCTCTGTAAATTTTCTCCCAAGCCATCCCTATTGGCAAATATCTTCAAGGTTTCGATTTCAACCATGGCAAGCACTCTCAATGGAAATGTGATCATGGCTTCAAAGCCTCAGAGAACTTACCAAGTTGTGGTAGCTGCTACCAAGGAAATGGGTATTGGGAAAGACGGAAAAGTTCCCTGGAATTTGCCTACCGATCTCAAATTCTTCAAGGATTTAACTCTGACCACTTTGGATTCCGCTAAGAAGAACGCTCTTGTAATGGGTAGGAAAACGTGGGAGTCTATTCCCACAAAGTATAGGCCACTCTTTGGTCGCCTCAACGTTGTCTTAACTCGTTCTAGCGGTTTCGATATAGCCAACACCGAGAATGTTGTAACTTGCAGTAGCATAGATTCTGCTCTAGATTTATTAGCTTCAACCCCGTATAGTCTATCCATTGAGAAGGTGTTTGTAATAGGAGGTGGCGACATATTGAGGTGTGTGTTCTGTACTCAAGATTCTCATTTTTTCGTGACTTTCTTTTTCTTTGATTGTCTTGACGGTTTTTGTATTGTAGGGAATCGTTGAATAGATTGAGCTGTGAAGCGATCCACTTAACTGAGATTGATACAAATGTTGACTGTGATACATTTATTCCTGCGGTTGACACTTCTGCATATCAGCCTTGGTGTTCGTCGTTTCCAATATTTGAAAATGGACTTCGATTTTCCTTCACGACTTATGTTCGTGTAAAGAGTTCTTCTGCCGGTGAATCCTCTAATGAGAGTGATGGGTCAAAGGCCCTTCAAGTTGATTGGAAGAAGTTCTCTTCTTTTCTTCCTAAGATGATTTTTGACCGGCATGAGGAATTTATCTACTTGAATCTGATCAAAGAGATAATCTCAGATGGAAACTTAAAGAACGATAGGACAGGGACCGGTACATTATCTAAATTCGGTTGCCAGGTGCTGTACTACCTCTTAATATGTATCTGAATGTCTTGTTTTAGTCTGCTTATCAAAGTTAACTAATCTCCATATCTTTGGATCCACAGATGAAATTCAATTTACGCAGGAATTTTCCACTTCTGACGACAAAGGTATGCATTTACATTGAATTTTTCATGTTTTAAACCCAAAAATAGTTTACTTTTTCTTTCCCGCATATCCAAGCTTACGAGATCTGTTTGCATTTCACTTGAAAGAGAGTTTTCTGGAGAGGTGTTGTTGAGGAACTTCTATGGTTCATAAGCGGTTCAACCAATGCAAAGGTAAGAAAACAGATCTTTTATCATCATATTCCTGCCTTAAGCACCGTGATTGAGCCACATTTGGAGCGTATTCAAACGAACTATACTGTTTTTCTGAGAAGTTTGTGTAAGGCAGGTACTTCAAGAAAAGGGTATCCGTATATGGGATGGGAATGCGTCGAGAGAGTATCTTGATGGGTAAACTCAAATCAGCATTTTTTATTTCAAGAGTCAGAAACTTCATGGCCATCACACTGATAAATTAAAAACTTTTAATTTCAGTATTGGACTGACTGATAGAGAGGAAGGTGACCTTGGACCCGTTTATGGATTTCAATGGAGACACTTTGGTGCTAAGTCAGTAGCTTCTCTGTTATCTCTCTTGGCTTTTTTTGAGTTTTGGCAAAACATATTTTTCTGTTGAGCCATTATGTTAATCTCTTGCTACAGGTACACAGATATGCATGCTGATTATACTGGCCAAGGATTTGATCAGCTCTCAGATGTAATTAACAAGATCAAGAACAATCCTGATGATCGACGGATTATAATGTCAGCTTGGAATCCTCCTGATCTTAAGCTGATGGCACTTCCTCCATGCCACATGTTTGCACAGTTCTATGTTGCGAATGGAGAACTTTCATGTCAAATGTATCAGCGCTCAGCCGATATGGGTCTCGGTGTACCGTTTAACATTGCCTCATACTCCCTTCTTACATGCATTCTCGCTCACATCTGTGGTAATGTTCAAATTTCCACCACAAAAAGAGCAAATTTATGTTTTCGAATATCTCTCATCCATTTGATATTTTGTTGAAATCATGCAGATCTTGTTCCTGGTGATTTTATCCATGTGATTGGAGATGCTCATGTTTACCAAAATCATGTCAGGCCTCTGCAAGAGCAACTTGAGAACCCACCAAAACCTTTTCCTGTGAGTATATACGGACGCATGATCGCTAATTCTTAATCTTGTTTGAGTTTGATGAATGCATAATCTACCAATAGCTTCCACACAACTATATCCTTATTTATCTTTGGGCTCTTTACAGGTTTTGAAGATAAATCGGGAGAAGAAACATATAGATTCTTTTGTTGCGGATGACTTTGAGCTCATTGGCTATGATCCTCACAAGAAAATAGATATGAAAATGGCTGTTTAGCCCCTAATTTTCTGGTGTTATTCCGTCAGAAGAACTTCATAGTTAATTGGAGTTTTCTTTTTACCAAGTGGAGAATCAAATCGTTTGGAATAAGAAGATTTTATCATGAACAAAGCCACGTTGGAATTCAATTCAAGAAAAAAATTCTCTCATTAACAACTGAATATTTTTCATAACATCAAGTTTTAATTTTACTTGAAAAGAAATTTGATTTTTATTATTTGCTACTTCTATGAAACAGACTGTGATAGATACAGTTTGTGAGGTTTGAAAATGGAGTGAGACAATGTAGAACAATAAACCACAGGGCAATAATTCACCGTAGAAAAACTTATATTATTGATATGATAGCTTCTTATTATGATCTTTTAAATATGTGACTTACCTTGAAATTAGACTCATACTATATAGCTAAGCAAAAACTAGTCATAAGCTATATGCACGGCCGATGTGAAGATATTTTCATTTAGATTTAGATAGTGTACATCTACATGTCCAAAGGATATTTATCTCCTCTACCAAAATATCTAGACAATTCTAATGAAAGGAACTTGGTTGGTTCGATTAATAAAAGATAAATTATGCTAAAGGAAAGATTCTAAGTGATGTTTTGCCTATGGAACAGAGCAAATGGATGGAATGCTGATGACCCTAAAATGGACAATACGTTATGTGGTATAAATTCTGCCTCCTAAATCTTGTCATGTCGTGTATGGTATAAGCGTATATTGATTTTATTGGACACTTTTGTGTCATTATATATATATATATGGTGACTGTAAAAGCAAGCTTGATCAATAAAAATAAAATATATATACAAACTTATTAACTCATGATGCTTTTTATATATAGGAAATAAGACGTGTATAATCAAACAACTCTATTAAAAGGGATTTAAGTATAGTTTAGATGCCGACGCAAACCTTTTAGTTCTTAATTTTTTTGTGGTTTGCACAAAAAACTTAGTAAACGAATTACAAGTATTCTTTTATAAGATTTGTTCCTTACAGGTTTATATGCCTATCTCACATGTACTTTTCATTCTCATTAGATTCTATAGATTGGGATCAATCTTTTCTCATCCGAGCATATCTCGTCTCTTCACCTTTCCAGATACCGGTTCCTCTTACACGTCAGATGCTTTCTCAGACAGTTATTTTTTTCTTGTATTATTGTATTATCTGAGTTTGGATTCGGATAGTAACACAACCTTTTTTGTTTTTTTTTGTTAAAATTTGGTAGTAACACAAATTAGCAACGGTATTAACATTTATTCACTATTCAGAAGCAACCATATCTTATAATTAATTTTAGTAATAGGGGTTATTAGAGTAGAGGATATAAATGTTTTGATATATAATTATAGTAATACATTATAAATAGTATGTTACTAAAGAATGTATATGTTTATATTATTGACGTAAATTTTTGCGTTAGATATAATATATGTATCGTATAATGTTTTCCAGTTTAAAGTCAGTTTTCTAGTTCTAAATATAAAAACAAATTACTAAAAGAAGATACTATAAGAAAGCAAAATCATTCAAAAAGTTTATCTTAACTCCGAAACCGCGAAATACCGTATATGTAGAGTAATTTTTTAAAAAAAAATTATATAATAAATCAAGATTCCTCAAAATACCGTCATTTTGCGAATTTACCTATGTTCTTATCATTTTAATGCGAGTTAACTAATGTAATCTTACCGGACATATTTGAAATTTAGTATAACGTAATTCATTTCTTGGCACAAATTCCAACCGTGTCCGATACTTTTTTTTTCTTCTTTTTTGAACTAACCGTGTCCGATACCTATTCGGCTATTCTCTAGTTAGTTCAAATATCAAAGAATCAATACTCTTCTGTTGGCTACTTGGCTTATCATTTGCACATTTTTGCATGCAAATAAATAAGTTATGGGATGTAAATATTCCCCAAAAAATATGATACCAAGATCGATGACGTGCCGACATATATAGTACCAACAAGGTAACAATTCCCTCCTCTATAATGCAGTTCATTCCCTTTTTATCCATAACCCTATTGCTATCCAGCATTTGGAAACACCATTTATATGCTTTTCAATTAATTCTCTACAAATTAGGAACCAATCTGTAAATCGAATATTTGATACTTTAGTGTAATTAATTACGTCTTCTATGTAACATCAAACCTAAATTTGAGGTGTCTGGTCAAATTTCGTCTCTGCGCTCAACTCCTAATTTCCGACTGTCACCATGAAAATTTAATCTATGGTTTATCCTACGATATTTTAAATTACCTTGCACCAGTTCATGTATCCATAAGGGCTTATGTCAAACACTTAAATTTTAGCGCAGAGACGAGAAATTGGGCTGTTTTATAATGAGTTTTTTTTTTTTTTTTTTTTTTGTAAGCACATGAGACATGAGTTGATGTTTTCAGTTTCCAAGCTATACAATCTAACTTATTACAAGTAGGCTATCTCAGATTTTATACTACAAATAAAGCAAATGTCACTGTCAATACCATTTGTTGTATTTATTTAAACAACCTTAAAGGTTTACAAGAGTCAAGATAAAGAGGTTTTGTAAGGCGGAGTTACAAGATTATGAAACAGAGCATTCAAGTTTATGATCATAAGGAGAAAAAAAAAACAGAAACAAACATTGACTAGCAAGGAGGATCTAGATTATCAATTGTTCTTCATCCTTTTGAATCCTCTTTTGTCTCGCGATGAAAGCTTCAATCTTTGTCCTAAATTGCTCGTTGCTCATTCCATCTTCTGGTTTCATAACTCTCACCATTACTTTCTTGTCCGAATCACAAATCCTCATATGCTTCTCCGACTCATACCTCTTCATGATTTTCCTACTCTCCAGCGGCTGTACCACTTCAAACGCTTTCTGCGATTGGCTTCTCCCGAAACTAACCCTTTTCACTCCACTCGGCTTCTTCAGCTGTTCTGTTTTCGTCTCGTAAACTTCGGATCTTTTCTTCTCACTCTTGTGAAGAAATTCTTGGTAAAGATCGTTGCTTCCAGCTTCTGTTGTTGTCTTTGAAGGCTCGTGACTCGAGCTGTATCGTCCGGATTTCACAAAAAGTGTAATTACAATTGCGTTTCCGATGAAGAAAACGAATCTCGGGCTAACGAGAAACACTGCTGCTTCCCTGAAAATGTCACCGGAGAGTTTCACCGATGGGAAAGAGAGTTTAGAGATCAAGATTAGAAGAAGAAGCAGCTCTATCAGTCTGAACAAGTTCGTCAACGATCTTATTGCTTGAAAATTCAAGATTCCTCTAGATTTCTCCATCTTTAAGTGTTGAAACTTAATTGAATCCATCAAGATGATTTCTCGCAAAAAGCTAAATACAGAAGAAAGCAAGAAAATGAGCTTTTAGAGAGATAGTGGAAGCGATCTGGGTCACTCGAAAGAAGTGAGATATTCGGAAAATAAGTGAGAAACAGAGAGATTTGCCATCAAGAGATGAAGTAGAGGAAGAAGAACAATAGTCATGGTGAACAATGACCAGTTTTTGTAGTTATGTTTCATTAAAACTGAGGTTAAAAAAAACAGAGGAATCTATATGTGCAGATCTCCGTTTTTGTTATATATATATTTTTCTGTGGGTGTGTGTGTGTTTTCTTGGGTTTGTTTTTGTAGACGTTGAATTGAGTTGCTTATGCTTATATTTATAGACAATGGAAATATCCATTACTAAAAAAAGAAGAAGTTTATATTAATCTATTTTATGCCAATAAAAATTGTAGAATTCTCGCGAGAGTTTTTTTTTGGAAAAAACATAAAAATAGGTTTGAACTATTTGTTAGTTTTTACTTTATATTGTGAACAGCATTTGCTTTCTTTTGTTTTTACTTTATACACTATTATTCTCAATGCTCCCAAAAGCTGTCCTTGCTATTTGTTCATCGCCCATGAGGTCATGACCAATCACATCTTCTTCATATTCCCTGATCTGTTTTCATCATTTATTCAATCTTTTCTTCACAGAATGCTGTCTATAAGATGCTATTATAAAAGATAAAATATATAATGTGAAATAATTAGCACATAGATGTATTGGAAGATCTGTAAAAGTTTTTGTTGCGTGTAGGTAACTTACCATTTAATTTATAAAACTTGTATTTCCTGTATTTTAAAATTAGTGCCATTTTACACTATTTTTTTTTTTTTTTGAAGTAGTCTTAAATGCGTTGAGCTCTTCAATCACATATGTTCTATCTAAGTGGAGAATACAAATGGAAACTGTCAAATATAGATTTTTAACAAACTAAAAGGTAATGCAAAGAGTTCTTTTTTTTCACCAAAAGAATTGTTACTTAATTCAAGAGTGATAAGAGTCCTACTGTCCCTTATCACCACTAGATAATATTTCGTAAATCTGGAAAAAAATTTGTTGAAACGAACAGAGAAGACTAAAATAAGTTTTTCATAATATACAAATCCACACATCTACATATTATACTGGAAAATCGTAGTTTGTCACGTTACACGTGAAAACGCTAGACTCAATATCTTTATATTTAACTATGTACACATACAACAGTAAAAACTTGTAGATGTGAATAGGCGTTGTCGAACAGAAAGTTTTGGTCGATAAGAAAAGGAAATTAACAGTGATATATAAATATATATATATATATATTTCATTTTGATACTCTTTAGAAAGAAAATTGTACAGAATTTACGTCAAATTGATTTATGCCAATAGATTTAAGATTATCTTCTAAGAGAAAGCCCATTTGGCATTACGGAACACTTAGTGAGAGTGATTTCCTTCTTCACTAAGACATTACTCAACAATACACACTTTTCCTCTCTTTTTTCTTGGGGGTCTCTCTTTAATAATTTATATGAACTTTAACTTTGCTTTTCCGTAGTATGGAAGACCCACCTTGTAAAAACAGTGCAATTAATTTCTCCTTTTTAGTGTTTTTGACTCAACTATAAACTTTCTGTTATGGACATGATTGATTTATAAAAGAAATTTTCATTTATATGGTGGCTGGCTAAGTTGATAAAACTCTCCAATTTCTTTAGATTATCCATTTGTTTCGTAGACTTTTTATTGTCTCCTTTCCTTTCAGAATTCTGGCGTTTATGAAACTTTGTTTAACACAAATTTAAAAAGGAAAAGGTGAAACTCATTCATATACGGATGGTCCCTGGTAAGTCATATACGTATGGTCCTTGCAAGTAGCTTTTTATTTGATTCTGCAATATATGGTTCTAGTGAAACACATATATTATCTACGTATTAGTGGCCTAATTCATTGTTAACTTACTCGATCCATTGTAATGAAACATAACACGATATTTTGGACATCTGGTGATTTTGTGCCAAATTTACTGGTTTACTACATTATCATTCCCAAGAGATCTTTACATTTTTAAAATAACAATTAATCTATCTCAATATTTTTTGTTTGATTCCGTATCCAAAGGAGGCCTAATCCGAAAACATTTGTTAAAACAAGTACAAAATTGAGGGATTTAAAAAAAAAAGAGGTATTTCCCAGTGAGAGAAGAAGACTCATAATTCTCTAGGGTTCCAGTTCTTCATCGTAGCGCCGCACTTCTCTTGTCCAGATCCAATGGTATGTGCTGTCTCTCACTCTCTTCACTCCTCGCCTTTGTCTGATGTTCTTACAATGTCTGATTCTAGGCACCCAAGAAAGACAAAGTTCCTCCTCCCTCCTCTAAACCCGCAAAATCCGGTGGCGGCAAGCAAAAGAAGAAGGTCACTTTTTTTTTACCTAAAAATCCCATCTTTATCTTTGCAATTATGGATGAATTTGATCAGGGCATCGTACTATGATCCATTTTCCCCTGTTTTCCTACACTAAAGCTTGATTATAATTTGGTTGGGAATAAACAGAAGTGGAGCAAAGGAAAGCAAAAGGAGAAAGTGAACAACATGGTTCTGTTCGACCAAGCAACTTACGACAAGCTTCTCTCTGAGGCTCCCAAGTTCAAATTAATCACTCCTTCTATTCTCTCCGACCGTTTGAGAGTAATACTTTCTTCTCCTCTCCCTTTGATTTCCCTAAAGTTTGAATCTTTTCTCTTATATAATTGCATTGGTCACTCATTAGTCATTTTAGCTCTTGGTAAATGCTTCTTGATGATCATCACTGGTTGTATTGCGTATGATTAGGTGAATTCCCCTGATCAATCACGGCACTTCATCTAGAAAAGATTTTTTCCTATTGATACCTTAATATCTTGTTTTGTAGCGACTAGTCTTTGGTGCCTGAACGTTTTTCGCTGTAAAACTCTGAATATCCATGGCTTATAGATTTCTACTAGTTTTGATATGAGCTCGTGTGTTGGTACAGATCAATGGATCGCTTGCTAGGAGGGCGATCAGAGAATTGATGGCTAAAGGAACGATCAGGATGGTCTCTATTCACTCAAGCCAACAGATCTACACTAGGGCAACCCATGGCTAGCTTCGTTTGATTGTTTTTGTTGTTTATCTATCTTTATCCAATGTTCTTATGAACCATCATCTTTTTAGAACGCAAGTTTAATTGCTTACTTTGGGATAGTTCTGTTTAATCTAATGAGAATATGGAGATAAGAACGATTATTTTTGGCCACTCAATACATCGCTTTGAAACAAGACTCTAGAAGTTCACTTATGCGTAGTACAGTACGGTAAAAATGATTACACTGCAGACACAAATCCAAATTCATTTAGGTAGATTCTTGTTTTGTTTTGTGTTCTGACACCAGCAAGATTGGCATGACCGAATGTTTTCACTTTAGATCCTGAGCATCCCGAACGAAGAGGGTGTTGGTCTTTCTGCAACCAGTCGGGTTTAAACCGCTCAGGGCTCTTCCCATCAACGCCATTGCTGCAATACTTGGAAACTTCTTCTCTAATGCAGTGACCTTTGGGCTAACTTCTTGCCTTCCTCTTGGTTCATAAATCTCTGCAGCTTTTTGCTTACACCATCTCTGAATCCATGGGTTAACGTCTTCTCCTCCTCGTCCCATATTAAGATTCTTCATGCCTTGTGATGTGGAGGAGTTTTGATTACTCCTGGATCCGGCTTTGTTGATTCCGAATATTTTGTGGAAGTAGTAGTTCACCTTCTCCACTGATGGTCCTTCTTTGACAACCATTATGCTCTTGGTTTCATTTCCGATATAATCCGATGCATTTGTCTTCAGACGTTTGACCTCTGATCTACTGTAGGTTTCAGGGTCAAGCCATATACGCTTGCACAAATTGGTGTTGGTGTAGCTGTTGAGATAGAGTTCCACATTCTTACTTTGAGTAGCTGATCTGCTTGTTTCACCTTCATCCTCATCTATCGAGTCTTGTCTTTCCGCAACAATAGGCGGTTCTTTGTTCATGTCAGGTATTGTTTGAACAGCTGAATCAGGATTAGGAAATAGATCAAGAGCCCGACTCAACATTTTTCCTTTTAGTTTTGTTGACTCTTTCATCAGTTGACCATCTCCTGGTAGGTTAATCTCCTTGGAACATTTGGCATCTCTGTTACTACGAGTCCAACGACTCAACCAGGCAGATTCATAACAAATTTCTCTCTTAATCTTGCTTAAGCCCTTATCATGTTCAGACATTTGTACCTACAAGATATATTCTGGAATAAAAAAAGATGCATTGGGCTTCATTAGAGTCATAACTCAAATCTCTCATCCCAATCATTAGAAAATATAATATGGCAGACAAAAAAAGAGGTTCGATGGGTTCATTTATGCTCAATAATTCATGTGTATCAAACTTCAAGTCTCCACTCAAGTATCCAAGGTTTGGTTCAATACTGTATAGTGTAAATGATTTCTTCATCAAATCCCTCCGCAGACTAAGGCCTAGATTAGCTCTGGTTACAATCATGTTTTCGGAATTAAGCAAAAGAAGACCACAAGCAATTTCTCTCACATTAAAGTAAATCTTTAGAATAAACGGATCTTTGTTGTACACATAGGAAATCAATGCCAAGAAAACAAACAACGTAATCACAAAAACTCATTGCGTCGAAGAATAAAGGAATGCTTTTTGAGACAGATGCGAAGATAGCAAGAAATATTACATTGGTCAGTGGCTGAAACGTGGAGGAAGAGAAGGAAACTCAAAGACGAGGTTGGATTTTGTCTTCAAGCAAATTTGTTTGTGATTTGTTTAAAATTTTGAAAAAGAAACAAAAAAAAAAAGAAGAGGCAGAGAAATAAAGATTAGTCTTGTCGGGATGTACAGAACTCAGATCCCTCGATTCTCTTAACCTCGTATTTTGGATACGCTCTGAGAATCACATTTTAAAATTAAATTATTTTTATTTAGTTACGTATTTGACGTGTTCCGTTGTGTACCATACCTACTTCTCTTTCTATCGTAATAACTTTGTTTTTTTCTAATAATGTCCCTGTATATTCCCTTGTAACTTGTATGATATTTTATCATCTATTTTTCCAAGTAATTAAGCTAGCGTCTAAATAGTCAGGTTCCTCTAAGTAATGATCAGCGCTGGAGTTGCTTTCGCTGTTGTTCCTGCAAAGCAAGTAACGAGCTTTCATGAGCTCAAAGGAAACCCATAATAGAGACATCTTCAGATTCAGGCATGAGAAACACTTTCTCTTTCTGGCAATACAATTGTTCTGATCAATAAACAGAAAGAGATGAAGCAATAAAATATTCAAAGATGAAACCTATTTAGTCTCCATTTCATTCTTCAAACCCAACAAATCCATTAAAACGTAAACACTCTGCTATGATATCAAAATCGAATTGATTCTAGGAAAAAAAAAAGGAAATCATAAGAAAAGCAGAGTCCAATCCTCTATATAATCTCAACTACCTTACTCTTTCTTTCTATCTCAATTTCTCCATTCTCAAACTGTTTCTAGAAATCAAATTTGTTTTCTCCTGCAACAAAGAAGACGAATGAATTTGATCTATGACCGAACAAAGCTTACTACTCGAGCAGTAAAAGAAAGAAACCGATCGATGGCGGTGGTGCGAAACCTAAAGGAGAGAAGAAACTGATCGCTGGCGATGATGCGATATAGGGAGGAGATGGTGGAATCACCACCGTCGTTATCAACCTTGAAGAAAATCATCGATAGAATCCGGTGAGAAAAAGGATGAGAAGAGGAAAGACGAAGCTCCACTGGATTAGGTAAACTTTTTTGTTAATAAGAAAACAACCAAAATAGATAACTAATTGTCTCTATCTATATGTTTAACTAGAAGATAATAGTAATCATTATTTCTTATTTAACTTTTGTTTGCTTTGATGCAGAGTGCGATGGTCTCAAAACGAACCAAGTTACATTGTCTAAGGTTACCAACACAACAGAGCGTTTTCTTCAAGGATCTCCTTACATCCTTAGGTAATGAATTCTCTTTTCATGCTTTATAAAATTTAATTTTACTAATAAAAAGGTATATTTTCAAAAGAATTTAAGTATGAATTTATGAAAACAAACCTAACTTGTCATCACGTCGTTTAGATCGTTAGAGGTGTTTAAATTTAATATGTTTCACAAAACTCAAAATTTAATACTTGAGTTTGTTCTTCATTTTCGGTTTTTGGATTTTCAAATCTATATTTTATACATATTATTTGTAATATTAAAAAATAAGGTTTTCAAAATTTTAAGTGAAATTGTTAAAATGCAAAGAATAACCAAATTTAGCATCATATCCTTTAGATCGTTAGACGTGTTATAAGTTCAATATGTTTTCACATTATAACAATTTAACACTTATCTTTGTTTTTAATTTTAATTTTCGGATTTCTAAATATATACATATTCTATAAATATAACTTGTACTTTAAAAATAATAATAAAGTTTTCAAGATTTTAAGTGTTAAATTTCAAAAAATGCGAAAACAAACCAAACTTAGCATCATATCATTTGGATCGTTAGAGGTGTTATAAGTTTAATATATTTTTATATTATAATAATTTAACATTTAACTTTTTTTTTTGGATTTATATGTTCAATCCGTTTTCACGTAATATTAATTTAACACTTAAATTTTTTTTTTTGAATTTATTAATTATTTTAAATTATACAGAACTAAAATCTACATTTTATAAACATAAACTTGTCACTCCATAAAATAAAATAATTTTTTGAACTTAGGATTTTGGTTTGTAAATATACGATTCTGATATTGTAAACTATGATTATTATACGTTTTTGAGATTTAAATATATTTTTTAATCTCTTTGTCATTGGAGATTGTCTCTGATTTTGTTAATATATTCACTTTTGAATATGATTTTCGATTTTAAATTTTAATAATACTACGAGCCTTTTCAATGGTTTTGCAAGAATAGCTTTTTAACTATCTTTTCTAAACTAGTAACCAAAATTTATTTGCAAAAGAAGTGATTATCTCCGCTTTAAAGACTTTTCCACCATGTAATAAACAAGACAAAAATCAGAAGCTTACCTCCATATAATTGATCTGAATATCTGATCAAGAAACAGAATGTGATTAGCAGTAAAATATTCAAAGATGAAGTCCATTAGTCCCATAAGATCAAATTTGCTTTGAGTAGAGAAACATGAATACAAGTTACTCTCTATTGACTAACTTCTAGCTGCTACTTATGCTGATCCTTTATTCTGCAGGTCTCACTGCGATCCCAGACCCTTAGCTATTAGATTATAATCCTTAAAGAAGAGTATCAAGAAACTCGCTCACGGTCATGTATTTGACATCAGGGTAAAGCTCAGTACCATTCACTCCACCACAAGACTCGATGTCAAAGTATGTGTGATCTCCTTTGATAAAGACAGAGTATATGAAGACCATCTCCATGTTATCCGGATATGGAGTTTCTGCATCATAGAAACACGAAAGCTGGAGTTAAAATAAATTTTCCCACATTGAAAGATGATGTATAGTAGATGTGCTGATTATGAACCTTTTATCTTCTTGAGAAGTTGATTCTCTGTAACAAAAGTTTTCTCAAGCTTCTTCTCAATCTTGCCCTCCCAGAGCTCAACAAGATCATTCATGGAACATATGTTTCCGGGTGGTCTAAGGTACAAGGTTTTATTCAGTGTTCGAGGATCATCTATCGTTTTGATGGTAAATGCTGCAGCATCAACATCATTCGCGAACACAGCTATCCGCAAAACACAGAACAAGAAACAGTAAATTTCAGAAGACAAGATTGTATTATAGAATTGAGCAAAAAGGAGAAACCTTTGACGTTTCCATCTCCAAAAACTGTGACATTGCCGATAGGAGGCGATTGAAGCCCCGGTTGCACAAGCGATGGAAGTAGCATTCTCATGAACAATCCGCAGCAAATGTAGGAATGTGGAATGCCCTCTGATTCTATCATACGCCTAATCTCAGATTTCTTGGAATAGAATCCGTGATCAAGATCTGAGACTTGAGTTTTATCAGGATTTGCTCCATACTCAGCAGGAATAAACCTCTGCAAAAGTAACCTCAAAGTTTTGATCCAGTTAGAGATCTATCCTCTGATCATAATCAAATTACACACGATCGAATAAGAGAATTGAGGATTAAGGATCAATGAATAAGATATGAAAAGACCTTAATGGAACCAGCTCGTTTGATGACATTGATAAGGAGCATCTGATCAAGAACATGTTTTGATGGAATCGCAGAGATCACCACATCTACTTTACTCACTGCTTCTTCTAAGCTTCCCTCATCGTCCAATGAACCCTAAACCCATAAGAACGAAAACCAAATCAAACGATGAAAAAAGGGCTAAACTTTTCAGACCCAGTAAGAAACTCGAGAAGAACCCTAATGAGAAAATTACAGAAATTTATTCAAGAGAGAGACTTTGAGAAGAGTTATGCCGGTGTCGGAGAGAGATTTCAGCTTAGCGGATTTGGAAGGATCGGAGAAAGTGGAGTTTCTGATGAGAGCAAAAGTCGGGTGACCCGATTCGATGCTGAAACGGGTCAAATAGTAGCCTAATCTTCCTGTTGCTCCGATGATCAAAACTTTGCTCTTCTTCTTCTCCTCCATTTCTACTCCACCGTATAAATTGAGATAGAGGTTCAGAGATTTTTCTTCTTCACTGAACATATATGGTCAACTGTTGTAGAGAGTAACCGATTTCTAAGTTAACTATAGTACTTAAAAAGCTTTGTTTAAGTGAAAAGACATGATAAGCTTAGTTAATTTATCTTTTTATCTCAAAGAGTCTTCATTTGGTTTGCATGCTTGTTCTTGCTTTCATGTTCACCTTGAAATCCTAAGTTTTTTGTATGCTAGGTTATATTATTTGATACTAAAACAATGGGCGGGCAATCTTAAGTCATACTACTGAAATTAGTAATAACAGCCATAAGTTGCTCTCTCTTCCGATGACATAATATGAATTTGATCTTTCCATATAAGTCTGCATAATCAAATCTTATATCTGTAAATTTTGAATGAAGTCGGGTATTTAAACTTGTGCCTAATAATCATTATTGTTATAAATAATTGATACCACTAAATAAATGTGCATTATACATGTGAATGGTCAAGAATTAGGGAACGGTGTTAAGTCGTGAAACATTTTTAAATCAAACTCCTAAACTGCCATAAAGATTCTGCACATCTGAGTCCCACATTGAAGGAGCTTGACCATTCTGTAACATATTGAAAAAAAAAAGATTGTTAACCCAAAGTTGCATTAAATGATAGCTCATCATCACATAAGAGATGTAAAAAAAATGACTTACATTGAAGCATGACAATGGATCAGAACTGGTATCCCCTTGCTGCATTGGATTGAAATGGAGATAACCGGAATTGACCATCTCGTGAGAATAACCGGAACTAACCATCCCATGAGATGGTGGTATCAAAGTCATTGGAGTTGAGACAACCTAGTTTTAAATCCACATGATGTATTTAATTTAGCTCATCTAGTTGATCTTTAAAGTAAAGTCTTTCTATATATATACAAACAAATCAATGACTAACCTCTTCAGCAAAAATGTCATCCATATCGACATCTATTCTTGGAGTCACAACTGATAGTTTCATCGATAAGAACTGCTTCAAGCAAATATCAGATATTAACGTAACAAATTAACACGGTAGTGCAAAATTATAGCCAAAAAAGATATATTTTCTATTACTGATATGAATCAGAGACCTCAATTTGTCTCTGAAGAGACTGAACATAGTTAATGATTTCATCAAGCATCCCTGCTTTGCCTGTGATCTTGTCGCATCCAGGGACCAAGTTTTGTAAAAACTTCATCCTCTCACTGATCTTTTCTCTTCTAACCTTCACAAATTTAATACTTAATAATTAGTCTTAGTGATTAAAAACCAAACAATCAGTGGTTTAATTAATGAGTTCTCTTTCACTCACTCGTTCTGCTATGCTGTGACTATCAGTGGCTTGGCCTCGCCGTGCACGAACATGAATATAATCTGTTTTCTGCAATTCCTTGGTCACCTTTGAAGAATCGTTAGAGCAATTGTTTTCTTCTTTCTTGGCTCTATTTTTCATCTTCTTGATGCTTTTTGTGCTCCCATTGTTTTGCTCTGTTATTTTCGACTTCTCTTCTGCTTCTTCTTCTTCTTCTTTGTTCATCATCATCTTCTTCGCATTACGATCCTAAAACCCCATATAAAGATAAATGAATCTAAAGTTAGGTTTTTAAAAAGCTAAAAATAGAGCTACATACGAACCTTAGTCTCTGTATCAAACTTCCTTTTCTTGAAATTTCCAGACCCAATCGTCACAGAAGTTATATTTTCCGGCGAAATTGAGAGGCTCGGATCACCTTCCACAGTAGTCTCGCCGTAAATCACCGGAATATCCAAACCAGGCGTCCCAAGGAAGCCGTTAATCATTGGAGAATCGGAGAAGAAGCCGGCGAGAGGAGAATCGAAGCAGAGATTGTGGTATTTGAGGTAAGCCCTTTGGCGCTCTAAGACTGACATGTCCGTAGAATTGAACAAAAGATCAGTTTCTAGAGCTCCCTTCATCATTATCTTCTCTTCTACTTGGTAATTCAGAAAACAAATTGTAGTGAAAGAGAGAAACAGAGTAAAGGTGAGTGAGGGTAGGAGGAAATGATATTTATAACAAAAACCATCTGCTGCTTACTTAGTCCAAATTCATCGCATCAGATAAGTAGGGCCCAGCTGCAAATCTCACGGTTTTAGATGATTGAGATTTGGAATGGTTGGAGAAATGATAAATAACTAAAAATAATGACACAAAAACTTAATTATTGCAAAAACTAGTTTTGGTATATATCCCTTCGTTTTAAATGTAAATATACATTAGTTTAAAGCTCGGAAAATTACAAAATTATTAAAAACTACTATATGTTTTTTTTTAATGTTGGTATATAAAAAAAACAATGTATATTTAACAGCTAGATCAATAATAAAAGAGTACTGCAGAATACAAATTGTTACAAAATATCAAAAAAAAAAAAAAATTGCAGTTAAGCTTTAAAAAAATTAAAAACTAAAACAAATATTTAAAAAGAAATAGTATAAAAAGATTTTGGAGATACGTCAGTTTACAAAAAGGTTTGGCGTAAAATACTAGTTTTCCTACTTAAACCATCTCATACAATAAAATCAGGACTCGAACACTACTGTCACCATTTTAGAACATTGCCTTGGATATTCGTTATCTTCGAAGCCAAGTACAAATAAATTCATTATTTTACCTCAAAAGGGTAACCAAAAAAACGCTTCACCTCAATTTAAAAATGAAGTCCGGTCTTTCGCTAAGACGCATTGTTCACATGAATTTATTATACAGTAGAGGTTTATTTACTGAATCTTTTTAATCAGATCGATCCTGCGTCTGATCGCCATGCTGTATTGGCTTACTCTGTTGTGATTATCTAATCCTGAGACGGCGCAAGAGCGACTGCCACGTGATCGCCATGCCCGTTGTATGCATGTGATTTACAAGGCCCAGCACATTCATCACTCACAAGTCACAAGTTAGTTTTAGATCACTTTCACCGATTTTCGGTGAGCTAATATTTCGAAGAAAAGGACCTCTCAAAACAAACAAAAATTATAGCATTGTTTAGATTCTCAAATATTTTCATGTATCCGATTTTTTATTTAAGTTATTGGAAAAACCTTTTATGTGATTGATATAGGACATGAAATCTTCTCGAGTCTAGAAATAAATATGTATTTTTTTTTTTTGTTTATCAAGCTTTTTAGGCAGAAATATGGAGTTAGTAGATAAGGAAAGGGGAGGGTATAAAGTTGTTAGAAATAAAGAAATTGTCGTTGCTTTTTGATGTGATGATTTTGGACTAAGTCCATAGAAGATGAAAGCTATTTCCCTATCATATACTATACATGCATACACTATAAAGTAATGCCACACACCTAATCTGTGGGTTCCCCATCATCTTTTACATATATATGCTACTAAATACATGTATGTATATAGATGTGGACACTTGCTTCTGGTGTATTGAATTGGAGTTAAATATTCGCTATATTTATTGTATATATAACTGTATATGGAGAGTTCCTATAAATCATCAAACGTCTAGAATTATAGATGAACAATAATGAGGACAGATCCAACGGCCGTGATATGATGGGATCCTAGTTCTTTTTCTCGCTTCTTCCCATAATCATGTTGTATGAAATGACATGCTTATATAAAATCATATTTTCAATTTATATGCATAAATAGATAATTGCAGAAGTAGGCTCCTCGGGGACTGCTCCAATTCTCTGACACTTGTCATTAATTTCTCATTATTCAATAACTCTATGGGCTTCCCTTCTTCTATGTCTCAAACCTTCAAAATCATAACAAATATGCATTTATATATGTTTATGTAAAAACAGGATTGTAATACCTATCTAGTATCTATCGTCGCAGATGTAAAAAAGACCTATATATAGTTGGTTAAATTTACATTTTTTTGCACATGTTATCCGGTAGACGATGCGATGGTTTATTTGAAGTAATTTATTTTAAAATGCTTTTATAAAAAAAAATGTTTCAGTTTTTTTTATTTAATGGTAAACTTTAGTGTGTAACATAAAGCTGTTTACATATTGCAAAAATTGTTTTAGTTCAAAGATGCGGGTTTTTTAAATAGATTTTTCAAGTAAACAACAAAAATCACATTTGAAACAATCGAATACTAGAACACCCATGTATTCTTTATTTATAGCGAACAAGCGAAAACATTGTAGCAATCAAACTATAACTAATAAAAGGTGAAAGGTTTAGAAGAAGAGAAAAAGAGTAAACGACATCATTTTTCAGATACATCAGTTACGACCGACCGTTTTCGACACGAGCATCTGACTTTGATGAATCAGAATTAATCTCAACCGGATATCTATCGATGCAATGTTCCCATGGACTCTTTGTCGAAGGCTTGACATTGCGTAGAGCCACCCAAACTGCACTATTACACTTAAACCCTGACCCTAAAGCAATCTGCCAAACTTTATTGCCTTTCTTCATCCTTCCCTTTGCCTCTATGTATGCCAATTCATACCAAATCGAGCTAGACGAAGTGTTCCCAAATCTATGTAATGTTGATCTAGATGCCTCGACATCGACCGGTGATAGCCCTAAGTTCTTTTCAAGCACATCGATCACGGCTCTGCCTCCGGCATGGATACAAAAATGGTTAATAGCAAGTTTGAAGTCCGGGACGTAAGAGTGCTTGATCTTGTCCTTCAAAAGTTTCTTGGCGATGAAGGTAACCAAAAAAAGAAATTTTTCGCTCAAAGGAAGAACCAACGGACCCAATGTTGCTATGTTTTTCTTAACCGTTCTCCCCGCAACACCGGTTAAGTCTTTGGACAAACAAACACCGAGTTTTCCCCTCTCATCTTCTTCTTGGCGCACACATCGAAAAGACTGATCGTCGGCTCCGGTATGCGTTCGAACCGTGTGAGCCAGCTTGTACTTGGACCTTCTTCGATCTCCCGGCTTGTTAGAGAGCAAAATTGTGGCCCCACCCACACGGAACAAGCAGTTGGAAACCATCATGGATCTATTATCACCAGCATAAATGCTGTGAGTGATGTTCTCTGTACTCACCACAAGTGCATAAGTGTTTTTATGAACATGCAACAAGTCTTTAGCCAGATCAACGGCGATGATACCAGCACTACAACCCATGCCTCCAAGATTAAAGCTCTTGATGTTACCTCGGAGCTTGAACGTATTGACGACCATGGCAGATAGCGAAGGAGTCGGATTAAACATGCTTGAATTCACCACAAGTATACCAATCTCTCTAGGGTTAACTTTGGTGTTCTCGAATAGATTTTCGAGCGCACCGATGATTACTTGCTCCGTTTCTTCACGTGCCGCCGCAAAGTTCTTCCGTGGTGGCACCTGAAGGAGTCCTTGGGGACCGTAGGTTTCATCACCTAGACCTGAACGCTCTTGAATCTTCCTCAAGAAATCAAGCGAGGACGGATCATCCCATGCCTCGTCGCGCGAAGGATCAGCTTTTCTTATTTGATAGAAAATATCCATTACCTTAGAGACACTACAACTGAGATGCGGTGGAGGAAGGTAACATGAATAGTCAACGAGGTAAACCGGTTTGGGTCGGGTTACAATATAGAGAATCCAACCGAAAACTGTGGAAGCAAAGAGTATAGTCACGGTTATAAGGTGGTGTTGGAGATAGGAATAGAAGTGGTGGAGATCGTTAGTGGTAAGCCGAGAGGCTTTTCCGGCGACGAACGCCGTTAACGGGAACAAACAGAGATTGAAAAGGTTGGTTAGGACGTAATGGTAAAGGAGCTTTGCGTTAACGGACGTCATTGTTCAGGTTGTGTCGGAGAATAATGGAGGAAGCGATGAGATGTATTTGTATGGATCCTCTTTTGTGGTCCGTTACGCTTTACATGCATGCGGACAGACAAGTGTATACTAATGCTCA
The DNA here is from genome assembly GCA_028015245.1 of Cardamine occulta. Taxonomy (NCBI): domain Eukaryota; kingdom Viridiplantae; phylum Streptophyta; class Magnoliopsida; order Brassicales; family Brassicaceae; genus Cardamine; species Cardamine occulta. The sequence goes on along the minus strand of CM051389.1, from coordinate 18,072,642 downwards.
TGCATGCATACACATTGAAATAAATTAGTAGTCCTGTGAAAGTTGCAAAAATAGGGAAATAGTCAAATTGAAAAAATCTAATATTATATACTAAATTCATTGCGACAGAACTTAGAGTTAGATTTTTTTCAAGTGTAAAGTTTTAAATATAAACATTGTCTTTCTATTAACGTCATAAAAATTGTATACAATATATTGATAATTTCATCATTCCAAAATAATTAGTCTATTGTTTCTACTTAAGTAATAAATACTATGTGTTTTTTAAAAGGGTAATAGCACATTAGCAATGCAGAGTCTAAAAAGTAAAATTAATTAACAATGAGTTACAGTAAGTTTTGATCAGGGGGAAAAATGAAATGATATTATTTCATGTTATTTTTTAAAAAACATTGTTATTTCTGTTTTCTTTATTTTCATATTTCTATTGAATTTTTTTGTTTTTATCAGCATATTTTTTTCTCGAAATAATCTATTTTTTTTCAATATGTCACGCTAATTTTAAATAAGTACACATTATCATTTTTGTTTGCACGTTAATTTTTAATAAAACACTCTTATTTGTATATGTCATGTCTGTTTTTCAAAATTCAAGATATCGATTAAATTATTTTGATTTATTTGTTCTTTTTTCATTGGATTTGTCTTATTTTTTTAGAAAATTTTGTTTCGTTTTATTTCAAATTTTATGTTATTTTATATTATCACATTATTTTTTTTATTCCACTACTCTATCTAAATATCGTGCTATTTTAAGTGCTATTTTTTAATTATTCCATCTACCTATTTCTTCTTGCCAATTGTCCCAGACTACTTTTGATTTTTCACTCTCTAAAAAATATTAGTTACTAATTTTTTCTGGCACACAGTTACTGTCTAAAACAAAATCTAGATTTAGGTTATTTTACCAATTAGCTTTTTTTTAATTGCACTAAAATAAATTAAGTATCATTTGTTATAGTAATATAAAATGGATTTATAAATAGTGTTAAATTTTGACACATGCGCATAAACAATTTCATGGAATTTGTTTACTTTGATTTGCCGGATCGCGTATCCTCTGACTAATTATGGGATCATGAGTTTTCTTTTCTCGGGAATGAGTTTTTTCGCAAGTATATCCTCAAAGCTCACTAATAAATAAATGAGTCGATGTTTAGTTGAGGCAAAATAGTCTTAAATTAAATATATTATTTGCATCAGCTAGAATTCTGTAACGGGCTAGCAAGTGTTCTAGAGTCTGGTTGTAAATTTAGTCTCTTAAGATTCAAATTTTTTCAGTCTTTTAAGAATCTTAGTCGCTTAAAGATTCAATTTAAGAGACTCTAGAACACCTGTTAAACTACTGAATTTTTTTTAATGAATTCTTGGTCATTTACGTGCTACCTTTATATACAACACATAATATACATACATTTATTTACCCAATGAAGTTACAAATCTTCAACTGATCTCTTTTACCCAGTAGTAAAAATATAAGAAAGAAGTTTTTCTGGTACATGATATACTAACCATGTTTTCACAGCAATCTACCTTTTCTGATGAGTTCAAAGACCGACATTAACCGGATATCTATGGATGCAATGCTCCCAAGGATTGTTAACCGAGGGATTGATATCGCGAAGAGCCACCCAAACCGCACTGTTACACTTAAACCCACTTCCAAAAGCAATCTGCCAAACTCTGTTCCCTTTCCTCATTCTTCCTTTAGCTTCTGTGTAAGCCAATTCATACCATATAGAGCTCGAGGAAGTGTTTCCAAATCTATGTAATGTCATTCTAGACGCCTCCACATGTTTTGGCGAAAGCTTCAAACTCCTCTCGAGTTCATCGATCACGGCTCTACCTCCTGCGTGAATACAGAAATGATCAAAGGCAAGCTTGAAATCCGGTATGTAAGGCTTCTTCTTCTTGGCATTGAACAATCTCCTAGCAACGAAAGTCGCAAAGAAGAGAATCTGCTCGCTTATGGGAAGAACCAGAGGACCTAAAGTGGTTATATTCGTCTTAAGAGCTTCTCCAGCTATAGCCATAAGATCCTTAGACAAAGAAACTCCAGTTTTCAAAGCCTCGTCTTGTTCTTGGTACACACAATTGAATGCTTTCTCATCAGATCCTTTATGAGTTCTTACCGTATGAACAAGCTTATACTTGGATCGTTTTCGATCCAGAGGCTTGTTCGAAAGCAGAATCGCAGATCCACCAACTCTAAACAAGCAATTAGGTATCAACATTGCTTTCTTGTTACCAAAATACCAATTCTGAGTGATGTTCTCAGTGCTAACCACAAGAGCAAAAGTGTTTCTAAGGATTTGTAACATGTCACTAGCGAGATCAATGGCGATAACACCAGCACTACATCCCATTCCTCCAAGGTTAAAGCTCTTAATGTTTCCTCTAAGCTTATACTTATTAACAATCATGGAGGATAAAGAAGGCGTAGGGTTAAACAAACTACAATTCACAACCAATACACCAATCTCCCTAGGGTTGATTTTGGTATTCTCGAAGAGATTATCTAATGCACCGAAGATTACCTGCTCCGCTTCTTCACGCGCCGCCGCCATAGTCGGACGCGGAGGGATACAGTGAATAGACTCCGGAAGATAAGTCTCTTCTCCGAGACCGGATCGAATCAAGATCTTCCGCTGGAACTCAAGCGAAGATTCGCTGAAATGTTCAATCAATCTAGAATTATTCATGAATTTCTGGTAGCTAACTTTTAGATCCGACGGCGGGAGGTAGCAGGAGTAGTCGAGAAGGTAAACGGATCTAGGTCGAGACATGAAGAAGACAATGGATCCGAATAGTGTGACGGTGATGAGGAAGATGAAGCCGATTTGATTGTACTGGAGCTGAAGGTGAAGCCAGAGCTGGTTTAGGCTTAACAAGGAGACATTCGTGAGTAAGATCACCATTAAAGAGACGAACAAGAGCTTTAAGAAATGAGTAATTAGATAGTGATAACCCAATTTGATGTAGTTTCGGGTCTTAACGGATTCGGAGTCCATGGACGATGAATCTATGAAATTTGCAGCTGATTTTAGTGAGAAATTGAAGCTGGGTTTGTGTGCGTATATATAGACACTGTGAGAGAAGAAGAGAAGAAATCGTAAGGGTTTGTTTAATCACGATTTCTCCTGATTGGGTAGAGTTTGGTATAACTAAAAAACAGAGAGAAGTCGCCATTGATGTATTTGGCATCATGTGCATCGGCCAAATAATGGAAGACGTTAAGGAGAAAAACATGAAGCTTTTTATTTTCCAGATGCACAGTAGATTTGAATAGATTTCAAATTTTCAAAATTTCATATATAGGGAAAATGAATCTTCGCTAGGATGGATATAAAATGAGCTTGGGCTAGGCCCAATAGTTTCTCAATGAAGATGACTAGACGAGTTGGTATGGTCTTGTAAATTTGACTTAAAGCCAAATCGAGGAGACTAGTGGAGCTTTTAATGTTTAGGTTTTTGGAAAATAAGTTAAGTGTTTAATCTTTCCCTATAAATCTTAGACTTCACAATGCATTTCCTCGTGATAAACAAAAAGTTATTTTTTTTTGTTAAAGGGCATATAATAAACAAAAGCTCCTTGGTTAATCTTCTACTAACGATCGTGGACGATTGGACAGCTACGCCAATAGATAGTGATGAACCATCTCCCCCTAATGTGATTTGTGAGATATTTTAACAATCTGCACAAATAATGTCAAGTCGAAAAGATAAGGAAAGATGAAGTCAATATCTCCTAAAGCGGGGAAACGGAGGTGATTTGGGATTTTTTCATGAGAAAATGCATTATACAATTTTAGATTTAACGAATTTATTTTGTATTTTAGTGAATTTCAATGTGTTTTATTTATCTTAATGTTCAGCTGAAAAATAAGGCCAGCTTTCACCAAGTCAATGATGTGAATGAAGAATGAAAATTAAATTTAACTATGTAAACTAAATTAGAACTATTATCTTGTTGAAGTATATATTGTTTAAAAAATCCAAAAAAATGACTATTTTCGTCTCCTCAGAAATGAGCAATCCTTTTCTAAGAAAATATTATAATAACTGGAGTATAATCTTACGTAAATTTGTTTAAGATCCCAAATAAAAAGTATAGTATTATTGTCCAATAACATGTCGGATCACCAACATTATATGCAAAAATATTAATTAATAGATGTTGATTACCAACGCTGGACGATTTAGCAGCTATTACAGATCATAATTCTAAAATCTATATCCATTACTATTAATGGGTGGCTCCGCGATTTCTTATGGGCACAAGCATCTCAGGTAATTCAGTCTTATGGTTCTTCGTTATCTGCTTAAGAAGATGCTCTTTACAATGCGAAGTACTCTTCACCAATCACTCCCGGCAAAGTCTTGGCCCTTGACGACACCTTGGAACACAGTACAGACATCGAACCAGGGAATTTGATATCATTTCACCAGCACCGGGGTAAGCTATTCGAAAGTTCGGATGGATGGAGCCTTAGCCTTTCACTAATAGACAGAAGTGACATAGTTGCTCTACTTGCCCAGATGTTCGCCTTTCTAAGCTAAGTCAAGTAATGGTGACCCGCCTAAGACTGGAGCCTCGTAACATGTTTGCGAAGAGCTTCGAACTGAGGGTTCGATCAGCATCAACTAGTTAATGCTCTTACCCATCTCAGATGCGGGATTACCAACGTCACGATTGCAAGAAGAAGACTTAGAAAGAACAAAGAAGTTTGGATCCGAAAAAGTATGCTTAGGAAGTTCCTTCGCTGAGCACAAGAGAATGAAGAGGAATTTGTGCCTCTGATCTTTTCTTACTACTGGAATGGGAATGGAAACCTTCTTTTCTTTCGGTGGGGAAAAAGCTCGAGTTGCCTTTCAGTCTCCTAATCACATGGATATAGGTGGGCTAATTGTTCTTCCTTTCGGATGAGCCAATTGAATCAGATGAAGATATGAGATCAGTTCAGTCTATCAAATCTCTCCACAAAGACAATTATTCTGGGATTGAAAAGAGAGTGAAAGCTGCTTTGGAGGACTTATACCATAAACGGACTCTTTGCCTTGGTCGATTGCTCGGGGTTGGATAATCTACTAAATGCTGATTAATTTCAAATGAATCACTCCAGAACGAAAAGTCTTGTTCCTTGGCTTCTCCTTGTTGGAATTCATGGTTGATTGTAACCTAAGGGTTGTTATATCACTGTCCTTCTGTGGGGGAGAAAGAGGGTAAATCGTAAGACTATTACTGTTGAGTGTTGACCAAAAAAAGTCTATCAGTTTTGTTTATCAACAAGTAGACAATTAATGTGTATACTACCAAATTCATAAATTGTATCACTCGCGTACCATTTACTCCTATGGCTCCTTGGGCTTAGAGATACCGAAAGTGTACTTGGTGGCATTATCGTAATAAAACACTAAACGCATGTCTTAAATAAAAAACACTAAATTCTACCCGTTGGGCTCGCGTCTTGTCTCTCTCATTTTTGGTTAAAGCTATCAACTTCTTCTGTTTGGTTTCTCCCAATTCCCAACGTTTCTCTTTCTTCCAACAATCTCATTTTTTTTTTGTCTTCCAGAAAAACCAAACTATCCGAGAGAGAGAGTACTTTGACTTTTCTAGTTGTGTCGCGATGTCGAACTCAACTGACTCTGGTTTTCACAAGTTTTCCGAGAAATCCGCCATTTTCGGGATTAAACTCTACTTAGTAATCGCGATTTCATCTGTTTTCTTACTCTTGATCTCACTATTGATCTTCCTCTTCGTCTGCTTGAATCGCGTCTCACGCGCTCGTAGAATGCGCGTGAAACACAGCTCTGGCTCGATCCCTCTCGTCTCTAAGGAAATCTCGGAGATCAAGACGGTCGGAAAATATTTGGACTGCGAAGATTCAAAGGGTAGAATCGAAAATGAAGTTGTTGTGGTCGCTGAAATCAAAGAAGCGAGTGGGTTCGATGATTTGTCGGTGGCCTCGAGTGGTGACGTAGGTACTGAGGTTATAGGATGGGGACGATGGTACAGCTTGAAAGATCTGGAGATTGCGACACGTGGCTTTTCCGATGAGAACGTGATCGGTGAAGGAGGTTACGGCATCGTTTATAGAGCTGATTTCCCTGACGGTTCTTTCGCTGCCGTCAAGAATCTCCTTAACAACAAGTACGTTTTATAATTTTACTAATTTAGATTAGATCGTTTTGAAAATTTCAGCTTAAGATTTTATTAAAATTTGAAGGTTAGATCTTATCTCGTATATTAAATATTTGTTCCACATTCTGACAATGTTTCATTTACTTCATTTCACGGACTCCGTAATTCTTGGGTCAAGGCTCTGGTACTTGATTTTTTAAAGTATGCTTTAAAAGTTGTCTTCTTCGCTTCTTTCCAACCCATGTATATTTCTCCGACCAATTATTTATTTAGAAAACGCTCTTTCCGCATGAATTATTTGATTTTGACTTTAATATATAACTAACAAATTCTTGAGATTAGTGAAACTAAAAGAGTAGAACGAAAGGCAAAATTAACTTCTTGTGCTTTTGTTCTTTATTCTCTACTTATTAGTTAATCTTTTCTTTTTCGTTCTTTATGTTTTTTTTTGTTTTGTTTTAGTCGTTACCTTTAGTTGATGAAATGGTCTCACTAGTATAAACTTGCTGGAAAAGAATCTTCTATGTTTTGTTTTCAGAGATTGGTCACTTGATTGTTCCAACTTTAAATCCGGATTATATAGCCAGAGCTCCATAGACTGATTAAGAAAATAGATAAATCTTTTATTTAGGTGGCAAGATTGTAGAAATATAATATATTGATTGTTAGGTTGGACAGATTCATGTTATTGGTTGCAGCACAACAACCGGAAGTTTGAAGCCATTTGAAAATATATACCTTTATTTATTTTGGTCCTGAGGCATGGATGAAACTTTTTTTTTTTCTTTACCTTTACTCTCATAGTATTGTTTTATAAACAAAATAAGATTTTGATATAATAAATGAATCTGCTAAATAATGGTAAAACATAATTCTCTTCAGGGGTCAGGCAGAGAAAGAATTCAAAGTTGAGGTAGAAGCAATTGGAAAAGTAAGACATAAGAACTTGGTTGGTCTGATGGGATATTGTGCTGACAGTGCTCAAAGGTGCCAAAAAAACAAACAATTTCAAATGAATTAATGAACTCTGATCTGTATTTAATCTAACAAAATTTAGTTCTCTCTCTGTTCCTTGATTAGGATGCTTGTGTATGAATATATCGATAATGGAAACTTGGAGCAGTGGTTGCACGGTGAAGTAGGTCCGGTGAGTCCTCTCACATGGGATGTCCGCATGAGGATTGCCATTGGAACAGCAAAAGGGTGAAGTTTCTTCTGTTTTTTTCTTCTTCTTTTCGATTCTTATTATAGCTGCGATTGGTCTTTTAAACCTAGTCTTTTGATGAACAGATTAGCTTATTTACACGAAGGGCTTGAACCTAAGGTTGTGCACCGTGATGTGAAGTCTAGTAACATCTTGCTCGATAAGAAATGGAACCCGAAAGTGTCTGATTTCGGTTTGGCCAAGTTATTAGGATCTGAAACAAGCTATGTGACAACTCGTGTGATGGGAACTTTTGGGTATGTTTCTTTCAATTTTCAGACTCAGATTGTTTCTTTACATTTGATTTTCTGACATCTTTTTAACTTTGTGCAGATATGTTTCACCGGAATATGCAAGTACCGGTATGCTCAATGAGTGTAGTGATGTATACAGTTTCGGTGTTCTACTCATGGAGATTATAACAGGAAGGAGCCCGGTCGATTATTCTAGACCGCCTGGCGAGGTAACCTCATATAGTGAAAACTTTTTGTTAACAATCCTTTCCTCTCAAGAAGATATGCAAATATTTGTTTGTTGAAACATTTTCAGATGAACTTAGTGGATTGGTTCAAAGGAATGGTTGCAAGCAGACGTGGCGAAGAAGTTATAGATCCTAAAATCAAGACTTCACCTCCTCCAAGAGCTTTGAAAAGAGCTTTGCTTGTTTGTTTGCGTTGCATAGACCTTGATGCTACTAAACGGCCAAAGATGGGACAAATCATTCACATGCTTGAGGCTGAAGATTTCCCTTTCCGTCCTGTAAGTGTCAAAAACTAAAAGAGATTTAATCCTTTATACAATGAACTGATTTAAGAGATATGTGTTTCTCACAGGAACACAGATCAAACCAGGAAAGATTGAAGTGAGAAAGCTTCTTGGAAAGACCTCTTGAGAGTTGATGATGCTATTCTTTACACAGCCACGGATTGATAGATGTTTTCATGTTTGTTCTATATCGATGATGATTGACATGCAAGAGAAAAAAATTAAAAGTGAAATTAGATAAATGACGATGGAGTTCAGATTTAAGGTTTGTAATTTGTAAATATCATATATGTATAATAAAATAGTGAAAAGCCAGAGAAAGTTCCATTTCTTCTCTTTTGGTTTTGCTTGGCCTTGTAAATTTCACTTATAGCATCATAAATTGGTCATTCAACACTTGGGCCTAATATTTATAGAAGAGCCGATCGGTTCCCGTTTTAAAAATTGATTATCATAAACCAAATTTGTTTTGGTTCTAGCTCGGACCAAACCAATATTCGAGTTCAACTTCAACCCTGTGTCCGATCACGGATCCTATAATCCACGACCACTCGACCACCTGCGATTGGTAATTACTAATTAGTTATCTAACAATGGCCACGTGTCATCACATATTCTCCTGACTTCTCCATCATGAAGCCCACATACCCCCACGCAAAAAGGAAAACAAATCCACTCTAAAATCAATTTCATCCAATCCAGATCTGTTGAGCGAAAATGGAAGAGGATTTGATTAAGCGCCTTGAGGCTGCGGTTACGAGGCTTGAGGGAATCTCAAGCAACGGAGGAGGAGTTGTTTCTCTTTCCCGCGGAGGTGATTTCTCCACCGATGTCGCGGCGTCTGATCCATCGATTCTGGCTTATGAAGATCTGATTTCTCAATGCGTTGGTAGGGCTCTGACTGCAGCTGAGAAGATCGGTGGACCTGTTCTAGATGTCACAAAGATTGTCGCTGAAGCGTTTGCTTCGCAAAAGGACCTGCTTGTTCGAATTAAGCAAACTCAGGTAAGTTTTTGAATCGATAATTTCGTTTTGATGCGTCGTTGTGGATTTGATTTTGATTTTTTTCTTTTGATTTAAACAGAAGCCTGACCTCGCCGGATTGGCTGGATTTCTCAAACCGTTGAATGATGTTACAATGAAAGCTAATGCAATGACTGAAGGAAAGAGATCAGATTTCTTCAATCACTTGAAGGCTGCATCTGATAGTTTATCTGCATTGGCTTGGATTGCTTTCACTGGCAAAGACTGTGGTAGGCAAAGCCATTATGTTGCATCGGTAATCTTGATTCTGGATTTCTCTATTTTGTGATTTTAAAGTCTCTTTTTTGTTATTTCCCTGCAAGGTATGAGCATGCCAATCGCTCATGTGGAAGAAAGTTGGCAAATGGCTGAGTTTTACAACAATAAGGTGCTAATCTTCAGTCTCTCTTTGCTGTCGTATGTAACCACTAGAGCCAAAACATTAAAGAGCTTATTGTGATACAGAAAAGTAATTGCTTTACTGAAATTGGTTAGAGCTTCAGGAAAACAATAGGGGGAACAAGGAATTTATAGTTGTTTATTCTGATTGTAGAAGCTTATGGTTCTGTTTTATGCTCTTTTCACATTTCTAATTATGTGGTCTCCATGTTCTTCTTTAGGTTCTGGTGGAGTATCGTAACAAAGACGCAGATCATGTAGAATGGGCTAAAGCCGTGAAAGAACTTTACTTACCTGGTTTAAGGGATTATGTTAAGAGTCATTACCCCTTAGGACCTGTTTGGAATGCATCAGGGAAACCTGCTACTGCTTCTGCTAAGGCTCCACCTGGTGCTCCTGCTCCTCCACCAGCACCATCTGCATCCCTCTTCAGTTCTGAATCTTCAAAGCCTTCATCCTCATCGAACCAGAAACAGGGGATGTCTGCTGTTTTCCAGCAGCTCAGCTCTGGTGCTGTGACCTCAGGTAGGTTTGAAGTTGTATGGCTTCATATTCCTGGCCTGGTGTTTGTCTGGAATGTGAATCACAAGTAGCTTATTATCCTCGTGCTTTGCTTTCCAGGTCTTAGAAAAGTGACAGATGATATGAAGACAAAGAACCGTGCTGATAGATCTGGAGCTGTTAGTGCCGTTGAGAAGGAAACTCATACCAGTAAACCGACCTTCTCGAAAACTGGACCACCGAAAATGGAACTTCAAATGGGTCGCAAGTGGGTCTTACTAACAATAACTATATGCTGAAAATGCTAACTATGGTAGAAATGCTGTAATATGATTGTTGGCTTCTTCTACTAAATTATTAGGTGGGCTGTTGAGAACCAAATTGGGAAGAAGGACTTGGTTATCAACGATTGTGATGCCAAACAGTCTGTGTATGTATTTGGTTGCAAAGATTCTGTCTTGCAGATACAAGGTAACTTTGCGCCATTCCAATTTTACCATGAAAGTTGGATATCTGCTCAAAAATCTTTGAGGCCCTTACTGTTGTTCCATAATCTATAGGAAAAGTGAATAACATAACCATTGACAAGTGCACCAAAATGGGTGTTGTCTTCACTGTGAGTGGAATAATACCGGCTCCTTTCACATTTTTACAGTATACAGTGATGTGATTTCTAATAATGTAAAATCTAACATGTTTGTATAGGATGTTGTTGCTGCATTTGAGATTGTGAATTGCAACAACGTAGAAGTGCAATGTCAGGTTTGTTTTCTGCAATCTATAAGCTGCAAATTTATCTTTTCTTATGAACCATCTCTTTTGCTTCGCAGTCTTTTGATGTTGCTCTATCCGTCTGCAATTCTTTTTTGAGACACTGATTGCTCTTGCTTTGTCTTTACTCATATCTATGGCTTATATAGGGTTCAGCTCCCACAGTTTCTGTTGACAACACAACTGGCTGTCAGTTATATCTAAGCAAAGACTCATTAGAGACAGCTATAACAACAGCCAAATCGAGTGAGATCAATGTAATGGTGCCTGGTGCTGATGGAGACTGGGTATGGCTCTCCTCTCTCTCTCTCTCTTTCTTTCTAACCATGAAAACGTTTTGATGTCTTTGTATTCTTTAAATTTATACATCTACCAACAAAATATTTCTGGAGTCCGGCTATATGTGTTGATACTAAGATTCAGAAGTCATTGATTACAAGCGCATCGTAACCAAGATTGTGTGTTACTGAGAAGACACTTTTCGTTGAAGAAATCATTCTCATATTGTCTTTGCTACAACATTGTAGGTGGAACATGCACTGCCTCAACAGTACAATCATCTGTTCACTGAAGGGAAGTTCGAGACAACACCAGTCTCGCACTCAGGTGCCTAAGCTAAGGAGATGCTGTTTGCACTTGGGGTTCTTCACTCATATACTTGGTTTCTTCAGATTATAATAGAGGAGAGAATCTGTTTGTTTGTTTGTTGGTTTTTTTTTCCTTTGTCTCTATCCCCCAATTTTGGGTTTGGAGGTTCTTTGGCTTTTTTATTTATGTGATGTGATCATCTTGTGTTTTGTTCGTCCTTGGGGTTTTGGATTTGGGTTTCTCGTTTCTTTCTTTGTGCGCTTGTTCCGAGTCATTGCTGATGACAATGTGCACAAATCATTGTGATGGATAGAAAAGTTGCATTCCTATTTTCGGAATATGCAATTTTATATATATTTAATTCAACCTTTTTTGGTTTTATTTTGTCTTGTAAATGATGTGAGCTTAGTAAAAAAATCTTGAGGAGATTATAGATGACTTTAATTGAATTGAACATAGTAGAATCACCAAAGCTAAAATAATTGGTGGTGGTGGGTGAAACGTGGAGAATGGGTTATACTATTGGGAAATAGCATAGAAAAGGGGAATAATGTCATCCGCTTTTATGAGAAATAAAATTAAAAAATTTATATGAAATTTTCTACATTACATGAATCTCATTGCGTAATGCGTATGCTCATACATTTAGCTTACCATTCTCTTCAATTACGAGATGTCCATAAATGTTCCAACCATTTTTGTAGTTTTGAGTCACACGTCGTAACTAATTTGATCATTTTCCAACCATTAACACTGTATAAAAGTAACTTTTAACCTTTAATTAGATTTACGAGACTGTTTTTGGACAAACCATTTTTGTTGAATGATAGTATACGCTGAGAACAAACCTTGTAATATGAAATTTGTTGGATATTATAGATTCCGTATAAATCTATATATTTGATCATATCTTTAAGCAAAAGGAGATATGTAAAGGATACTGTAGTAAATGACCCCATTATATACGATATTTACCTCTTCTAAAATCCTGTCCGTTCTTCATCGGATTTGGATGTTGTTATGTGAACAATTGTCTTTATCGAATTAAACATGTTACAAGAAAATATAAAACATTAAGCTCCCTTTTTTATTCGTCCGATTTCATTAGTGAAAATTATTCTCTAGGAGAGTAAAAATGGAGATAATATATTATCCCTTGATGAAAAAAATATATATCATCACTTGTAAGTTGTAAGACAGCTAAATTAATCTTTTTTGGTTTTTATTTCTCCAGTGACGTGAGATCGAGAGCAAGGTCAAACTGAGTATTTATACAAATCATCCTACGAAATGATGATTATTTTCCAAGTTTCTATACAAAAAGCATCCTCCTCTCTGAATCTCTGGAAAATTCCCTTTACAGTACTAGATGACGCGAAGACGAAGACTTTATGTCAGAGTAATATAATAAGAAGTAGAAGTGAACACGTGGAGTGTAGAAAAACGAGAACAAAACGTGTCTTGGAAATTTCTTTTCTCTATCCATTGTCATGTCTGTAAAATATACTCCGTATAACCGTTACAGTAACTAAAAACATCTTCTTCTTTAATTATAAAATCTTTCTCCTTCACTGCGCCTTCCTCTCTCACCATCATGGCCCTCTCTATCTCCTTTTCTCTCCTCCTCATCTTCCTCTCTCATCTCCCCTCCTCTCGTAAGTATCTTCTTCACTACGACGTCGTTTTTTTCCTTCTTCTTCATATAACCTTTTTCTCTGTTTTGTTTTTGCCGACAGATGCAGAGCCGTTCATCGGAGTTAACTACGGCCAAGTCGCCAACAATCTTCCTCCTCCTTCTCAAACCGCCAAGCTCCTCCAGTCCACATCAATTCAGAAAGTTAGACTTTACGGCGCCGATCCCGCCATCATCAAAGCTTTGGCCGGAACTGATGTTGGTATCGTTATCGGCGCTGCTAACGGCGACGTTCCTTCTCTCGCCTCCGATCCAAACGTCGCTACTCAATGGATCAATTCCAATGTCCTTCCTTTTTATCCCGCCTCTAAAATCATCCTCATCACCGTCGGCAACGAGGTCCGTTAACTGAAGTTTTTTTACCGATGATAAATCCCAGACAGAATTCGCTAAATCTCTTCCGATCATTGCAGGTTCTGATGTCGAACGATCCAAATCTGGTGAATCAGCTACTTCCGGCGATGCAAAATGTCCAAAAAGCCCTCGAGGCGGTCTCTCTCGGCGGGAAAATCAAGGTCTCGACGGTACACTCGATGACGGTGCTGGGTAATTCAGAACCGCCATCATCCGGTTCATTCGCGTCCGGTTCTCAAGCTGGTTTAAAGGGAATTTTGCAATTCCTTAGCGACACGGGGTCGCCTTTCACTATTAACCCGTACCCGTTCTTCGCGTACCAAAGTGATCCGAGACCAGAAACGCTGTCGTTTTGCCTCTTCCAGCCTAACGCGGGACGGGTCGACTCCAACACCGGAATCAAGTACATGAACATGTTCGATGCTCAGGTAGGTCATTTATTACGTTTTTAGGGTACGGTCCTAACTAATTAATTCAGTCATGTGTTTGGTAACTAGGTAAATTTTAAGAAAGTTGCTACTCTCTTGGTTATGAATTTGGTGGACTGTTTTAATATCTAAATGATTTAGTTAGACGTCAAGCAAAGTTTATCTGGGTCGGTTAGTCTATTGTTGTGACATAAAAAATCAGAATAATAATAATTGGTCGTATTCACGTGGACGAATCTATAGTTTTGAGAACTTTCGGTATAAATATATGATTTTCTTTGCTCAAGAGTATAGCAAAGAACTTGTTCTGTTTCCACTTTTCCACTTAGAAGGAATCTATATTCTTATTATATAGTACAAAAGACAGTTGTTTGCGTTTTGTGTTCCGGGGTCCATATATACGTGCCGTATGTGTCTGAATCTACACTTTCTTAGTTTCGTCAATACACAATCTAAGTATATAAAAAATCTGATTATTAATTTGGTTACTGTGGTTTGTGATAATAAAAACGCGTAACTAATTTTGTTTTCATATGTTATTAATAATTATCTTCTTAGGTAATAAGTATACGTGACGTTGACTTGTCATCAGTCGTTTACGATTGTCTGACAGGCTGGATTCGCACTAGTTATTACTTATTTTAGATGTTTCTTTAAACATTTGTCTGTACTCGTCATCATTAATTCCACGTCGACTAAAATAAATGGAAAAATTATAAAAGAGAAAAAATGGTGACTTCTTAGCTCATGTTTATGTCTTCGTACAAAGTATAGTAGTAGAAGAAGTCTTTCTGTTATGATCATTGCTTGCAATACACGTTACAGTCTCTTGAGTTTTATAATTTCACAGGTTGATGCGGTTCACTCGGCTTTGAAATCAATGGGATTCGAAAAGGTGGAGATCGTGGTAGCGGAAACAGGTTGGCCATCACGAGGGGACACTAACGAGGTTGGACCGAGCGTTGATAACGCCAAAGCTTACAACGGAAACCTAATTGCTCATCTAAAGTCTATGGTTGGCACACCTCTCATGCCTGGAAAATCTGTCGACACTTACATTTTTGCACTCTATGACGAGAATCTTAAGCCTGGACCATCTTCAGAACGGGCCTTTGGGCTTTTCAAAACTGATCTTTCCATGACCTATGATGCAGGTCTTGCCAAGAGTAGCAATAGTAGTCAGGTCAGATACTAGAAGTTGGAAAATGTGTTTTATTATAACATGTAAAAGCAGATACAATAAAAACAGAGGTTTTCATATATGAGGTTATGTTTTGATCATGACATCAGACGCCATCGGGAAAAGTGATGTCGACGGGGTGGTGTGTACCAAAGAAGGGTGCGACGGATGAGCAGTTGCAGGCGAGCTTGGATTGGGCGTGCGGACAAGGAATAGACTGTGGACCGATACAACCAGGAGGAGCTTGTTTCGAGCCAAACAATGTGGCGTCCCACGCAGCCTTTGCCATGAATATGTATTTTCAGAAATCTCCTAAGCAGCCTACAGATTGTGATTTCTCTAAAACCGCAACAATGACCTCCCAAAACCCTAGTAAGTTCTCTCTCATCCCCTACCAATATTATTGTCGACCTAGCTAGTGTAAAAAGTTGTAACAAAGGCCTAGTGATTGATGATTCCTTTTGTTCGTTGAAGGTAAGGATCAGTTCTCACTACTGTGTTTTCTTGTATGCCATTTCTAAAAGCTTTAAATGAGAAAAAATATCGATTTTATACGTGCTTTAGGATTAGTTTATAAAAAAATATGAAAAGACCACATGAATTTCCTTTTGAGTATACTTGGTTTTCTAATCTCAACCATTGCACAATGTCATTAATGCATTATAGTAATTGGGTTTCTTTATCTTGAATTTGAATTGGTTAGGTTACAACAGTTGCGTCTATCTGGGAGGAGGAGGAGGAGGAGGAGGAACAGGAAGTAAAGCAATAATGAACAGATATGTAAACTCAGACAAATTAGAGAAGAAGAATGGAGCAGTTGAACCATATGTCTCATCTTCTCTATCTTTTCTACTCATCTTTATACACCTTTTCTTCCATGTAAATATGTAAGCGATGGCTCAATTAGCTCATGGAGGTGATTAATTAATTAATTACTCTCACTTCTTGTCTTCCACCTTCCTTTGCATTCGTGTAACCAAGTTGTTATTAGTTTTTTCTAGTGGTTACACACACATTCTATAATAAAATTACACATTCAACGGAGTAATTTAGTAAAACTATAGTCTGTAACGGCTATTTCCACTAGACTTCTTTTCGTTTCTTATGGATCTGAATATTTTACTTAGCTAGGATAAATTCTCCTAAATTCCAATATCCCTCTTAAATTATTACACTTTCACAAATATTCTTACATTAAAGTAGTCATATCGGAGATGCTACTAACCAAAATCCAAAAGTTGCAATATCATCTTTAAAAAAAAAGATTTGTTTCTCTAATCAATAGAGGTAAATGTTAAGATAGAGTTTTCAAATTAAACAATATAAAAAATATAAATCTTATATTAATAAGAGATCTAATGACTAATGAGTATCTCACTAATGGAGATTATCTCTTAATATTTTTTTAGTTAGCTGGATAAATTTCCCTATATTCCAATATCCTTCTTAAATTATTATTACACTTTTTAGGTGTACTGTATAATCTTGGTTTATTAAAAAAGAAAAAAAAATTGAGTCGAACTACATAATTGAGCTTAGGGTAAATTTGACCCGGTTTAACTTGGTTTACTCGGTTGAAATTACCTTTTCCTAATTTAAAAAGGAATTGTTGATCCAAAGTACTTTTATAAAAAAAAGGAAACGATGATCCCAACCGACTCTGAAAATTAGGCCCTATAAATACAGACGCATATGTTCATAACTTCTTCACCTTACTACTCTCTCTCTCTCTCGATTCTTAAGTCTTTCATCCAATTGCTTCCAGAGAACTAACCATGTCGAACAAGATGATCATGTTGAAGAGCTCCGATGGTGAATCGTTTACGATCGAAGAAGTCCCAATCCCAGACCATAAAGTGCCTTATGGAAGACGATTGCGCCGATACCGAAATCCCGATTCCTAACGTCACAGGCAAGATCATGGCAGATGTGATCGAGTATGCAAGAAGCACGTCGTCGTCGATGGTGAGTCTTCTTCTTCCTCCGATGATGTTCTCAAGAAGTGGGACGCTGAGTTCATCATGGAGAAAGATCAATCCACCATCTTTGATCTCATTCTGGCTGCGAATTATCTCAACATCAAATCCCTTCTTGATCTCACATGCCAAACTGTTGCCGATATGATCAAAGACAAAAATCCAGATCAGATACGCACACTGTTCAAGATTGTGAATGATTTTACACCTGAGGAAGAAGAAGCCGTTCGCAGGGAGAATCAATGGGCTTTCGAATGAGCAGATTCTCAACAAAATATTCCAATTTCTCCACTCTTTTTTTTTTCCAGTTTCTTGATCATCAATCAATGTAGATGATGATGATGACTTGGTTTATTTCCTTTTTCTTTCATGTGTTTCTTTTGATTTCAAGGATATAAACCAATGTTTTTGTTTTCTTTCTAGAGACCATCTTTTTTCGGATATTAATATGCTTAACCGATTTTACTATTTTAGTACTGTATAATTTTGGTTCATTAATTAGAATGATATAATGAAACTAGCGAACTGTTTTCACTTAATCGAAAATTGACGGAACGACATACGAGTTAAACATAGAAAAAGATCTAATCCAACATTTTTTTTCGAGATTTTGATCTCTAATCACGATTTTGGAAAATTATCCTAAAAATCTTTACATGGATTCCACAATTTCTCAATATATCAATCAAAACCAAAATCATAACAAAGATGGAAAATAATCTCAAAGCTTATAGAAAGACGTCGTTTGGGGATAGTGAGTGGGGTCCACTTTTACAATCGACTGTCCACTTTTATAATCGAACAGTCGATTGTGTATTTACTGTCTCGCTTCTTCATCGCTCTCTCTGTCCCTCTGGTCAGAGCCATCAACAAACAAGCGTGTCTGACTGCTTCTTCTTCTTCTTCAGCTTTCAATCTCCTCTTTTCCCACGTAATTTCCCCAAATCCACTCTCTCTAGGGTTCGATCTTTCCTCAATCATGAACCTTCTTTTCTTCTAGACCATTTCCCCACCTCAAAATTTCCTCTTTCTAATTTCTCTGATCGTTGACGGAGAAGCCTAAGTCTGTACCGGGAATGTCTGTCTCCGAGCTCAAAGAACGCCACGCCGTCGCTACTGAGACCGTTAATAACCTCCGTGACAGGCTTAGACAGAGACGTCTCCAGCTGCTTGATACCGATGGTTTGAGGATTTTTTTTTTTGTGTGTGTTTCTCTTCTTCTTTAATTGGGATTGAATTTTGGCAGTGGCGAGGCATTCGGCGGCGCAAGGACGTACTCCGGTGAGCTTCGGAGAAACGGATCTGGTTTGCTGTCGTACTCTTCAAGGACACACCGGAAAGGTGAGTTAAAAGTTCGATCTTTTCTCTATCTTAAAAAGTGAAATATTTGATTCATGGGGTTACCTATACTTACGGAGTTTTACCAGCCTTTCTGTATGATTGACGGATTGGGACCTGCAAAAATATGGTCTTTATCCTTAAAAGTATGCTTCTTTATGTAGTTTTCTAGCTTCTGATAAAAGGGTCAAGTAAGTATAACCATTTTAGGGGAATTGTAAGCTTCCATTTTGGAGAACTTTTGGGTCGGAACTAGTTTGTTATTTTGTTGCTGGTGTCTATAAGATTTTAATAGTTATCATGTTTGAGTAGAGCAGATGGATTTGGTTAAGACCCTGTGGAAATGTAGTTACAGGAGAGCTGATTGTGAATGTTAGGCTGATACTGATATGCAAAATTCAGATGAGAGCTTGCTTGTTGTAAATTTAACATGTGGAATTCACAGGTTTATTCATTGGATTGGACGCCGGAGAGGAACCGGATTGTCAGTGCATCTCAAGATGGGCGATTAATCGTATGGAATGCTCTAACGAGTCAGAAAACTCATGCTATCAAACTCCCCTGTGCATGGGTTATGACTTGTGCCTTCTCTCCAAATGGTCAGTCGGTTGCGTGTGGTGGATTAGACAGTGTATGTTCTATCTTTAGTCTTAGCTCAACTGCGGAAAAGGATGGAACCGTGCCAGTTTCAACAATGCTCAGTGGTCACAGAGGGTATGTTTCGTGCTGTCAGTATGTCCCAAATGAGGATGCCCACCTAATCACCAGTTCAGGTGATCAAACATGTATCTTATGGGATGTGACTACTGGCCTCAAAACTTCTGTTTTTGGTGGCGAATTTCAGTCCGGACATACTGCTGATGTACTAAGGTATGAATGTTGCTGTCATATGCTTAACTTTTTGGTATCGATTTGTTTCGTAAAGTAGCATATCTTTGTAAACCTACTTAATCGTCCAGAACTATACCCTCAGTATGGTGATTGTGCCCCATTCTTGCAGTGTCTCAATCAGTGGATCAAACCCAAATTGGTTCATATCTGGTTCATGTGACTCCACTGCACGCTTGTGGGACACTCGTGCTGCAAGCCGAGCAGTGTGTACTTTTCATGGGCACGAGGGAGATGTTAATACTGTCAAGTTCTTTCCGGATGGGTATAGATTTGGGACTGGATCAGACGATGGAACATGCAGGTTGTATGACATTAGGACTGGTCACCAACTCCAGGTGTATCAGCCACATGGTGATGGTGAGAACGCACCTGTGACCTCCATTGCATTCTCTGTCTCAGGGAGACTACTTTTCGCCAGCTATGCAAGCAACAACACTTGCTACGTTTGGGATACTCTCTTGGGAGAGGTAAGCTAGTTATATTGAGTATGAATGGTGAGAGTTGTTTTGGCTCATTGTGATGTGTGATTCTAAGGTTGTTGGGAAAACCTGACAGGTTGTGTTGGATTTGGGGGTACTGCATGATTCACACAAGAATCGAATAAGCTGTTTGGGGTTGTCAGCAGACGGAAGTGCCTTGTGTACAGGAAGTTTGGATTCAAATCTAAAGGTTAGTGTTTCTGCTTATTATATATCATGTTATGATATTTGAGTAAGGTAGAAATCAAGATAAGATATGACATTGGAGATATCTGAGGATTTGTGTGTTTTGGTTAAATTACATAGATATGGGCGTTTGGAGGGCACAGGAGAGTGATGTGAAGAAGATTAACAAAACGTAGGAGTCATGTCTCAGCTCCGTTTCCAGTTGTGGTGGTTGGTTTGTGGAAAAAATGGACGGTGTTTGCTTTGAAGTAGAGTGGTTAGAAGGATAAACTTCCCTTGTTGTAGTGTGCTTTGATTTATTTATTCTTCATTCTCCTTTAGTAACATCTAAACAGCAGTACTTGTTATTTGGCTCCTCAATGTGAATTCTGTAATCAAGTGTACCCATTAGTCGTTCCTACCATCTCTTTGAACGTAGACTATTACTCTACAACCTTATTATGATTAGTCTGTTTTCTCTACTTAGAATTGGAAATCCTTCTGTCCCTTTTTTATGCAAAAATCCTTCTATCCTTTTCAAGAGAATTCTGAAACACAGTTCTTAGAGTTTTTTTTTAACTACTGGAGAAAGTCTAGCTTATTTGCTTAGACTCGCACAGTGCGATACTGGTTTTCAAATCTGGATAAGATTCTGTAGATTACTCAACTTCTGAATGTGTGTATATTCACTTAGCGAGAAAACGGGTAGTAAGCAAAATTTAGATATGAGAAAATCAAAAAGCACCGTCGAATGAAAAAAGGAAAACCTCAAACAGTATTTGACAGTAAGAATAATGTAGGAAAAAAATTACTATGCTATTTGATGTATTATAGAGGTCGGATAAAATGGGGATGTTTAGCAGCAGGTATAATAACAGTCTTCTCTTTGATAACTGTAGAAACGTGAGAGTATTAGCCGCTGCCAACAATCTCGTGAATGGCCTCGGCCACAGAAAGGTCATCAGCTCTAGCTGTCAGTTTCATTGCAATGTCCTTTGAGCTGTCCATTCCAAATTGTGCCCTCACTAACACTTTCACGTTCCCTATGTACACACCTGACAATAAACATGTGTGTGACCTTGCATTGCTAGGAATTGTCTCCGTCCCCTGCCATTTGTGTCTCCACTGCGTCAGTTCAAACACATCAAATGGTCTCATATACTCAAAAAGTGGAAGAGACAAACCTCACAAGGCTGCATGCCAAGAAGATCGATGACAGCCTTTACAGCTTCTCCCAAACTCTCTCTTTGGCCAAGTCCATATTCGTCTACATGCTCATTCTCTTCATCCATGCTTTCCCATGCATTCCTGAAATTGGAGACACCCACTTTCACCATATAATCTGCAGATACAACCTCAAGTTCCTCCAGCTGGTACTCATCTTCTACTCCATCATCCTCTGCTTCACCTGTGTTTGGGTCAACCTGTTTCAACATATTTATAAAAGCACAAAACAAACCAGTCATATATTGTTTTCTTTTTTTCTTGTGACTAATTAGAGTCATTCTACTACTTCCACTTCATCTCAAGATAAAGCATTCGTACAAGTCAATAGGAGTTTGATAAAAAAAAAAAGATGGAAGTAAAAAGCAGATTCAACATGTACCTCCTTGACTACGAAAGTCAATGTGTTTGAGAACTTTCCAACAGCAGGGACCCCTACTGGCTTCTCAAAAGCCACAAAGGCTTGACCAGGCAAATCGTAAGGGAGCGAGTTTAGGGCCTTTGAAGCTCCTTCACTGAATTCCTCTGCTTCTGAAGCATCTACAATGACATTGACCTACAAACCCAACCCAGAATAATGAAATGAGGAAAGAAGGCTAAAGATATGCTTTAGCCAAATGTTCTAAACCAATGCTTAGTACCCTCTCCAACAACTGCTCTGGTATTGTGTTAGTGCAGTTGTACTGAAACACCACATGACTGTCAAAGATATGCTTGACAACATTGACAGCATATTCTGTTTCAGCTTCAGTTAGCTCCACAGGTGAAGAAGACTGGAAAAGGAAGTACAAGTTAAAGCAAACGAGGTAAACCAATAACTTTAGATTGGAACAAAAGAAAAATCAGCCCTAACCTTGAAAAGTTTTCCAAAGGCAGCGAACTCTGGAATAGATGAGAGAAGTTTTTCATAGCCATCAATACCAGAAGCAGGTGCAGCTTGAGGTGCACCGAGACCAGTGGGCTTTTTACCCTGGGCTTTCTTCTCTGCAAGGGGCTGTGATTTTACTTCCTTAGGCACGGAGTTGATATCAAAAGCTTCTTCAGAGGGCTCCTACAGGATCAAAAATATATAAGATAACTGATGTCCTAAGAAGCATATGAAAAGAAGAAAACCGAGAAATGGATAACTCACATAGTTCTTCAGACTAGTTTCCATGTTGACCAGAGGAACCTCCAGGGAACCAAATAGAAAATCCTTACTATCTTTATCAGTGTCAACAGTACCATCGCCACCAAGAACACTCAAAAACAGTGTTGCTCTATCACGGACCTTAAGATAAAAAGAAGTCGTAACTCAGGATCAAGGAAGGAATCATCAAACAACTTGCATGCATCTCTCCTCAGAATTTTTTTACAAAGGCAGACATGCATACATGTTTAATGATGCAATCGACACAAGGTAAACAAACAGATATACAGAAACATAGCAATGTATTTCTAGACTGAGTCTAGGAACGTACCTCATCATCACTGTCATAGATGCAGCGCTTCAACAGAACGATAATCCGGGGCTGCGGAGCATCCATTGATTATGCTCTTTATCATCAGTCAAAGAAGAGAAAACGGAAAAAAAGTTAATAAGATAAATATACATACCTTCAAGGATTCAACCATAAACCCAAACTTTGCAAGTGTGCAAACAGCAGCAGCCCGGACAGTGGCATTTTCTAGGTGCACACGATTATAAATATATCGTATATACTTGCTTGGATCTGAGGTGTTAGGCCCCTCAATTCCCAGAAAATGAAGGATCTGTGCGACAAAACACATTTAAATACCTCATTAACAGTTTTTTAATAGCAAACCCAAATGGATGGGGGAAAATGTAGTTTACCTGTGCTGAAAGATATGTGAATTCACAATCTTCAATGAATTCACAAAGATGAAGCAATCCACTTTCCTTTGCATCAGGGATATCTCTGATAATGGTCACAATAGAATCTACTATTGCTCTTTTATACTCGAATCCACCTTCTTCCCTAAGAATGTTGCTTAAGAAGGTCATCCTACAAATGAAAAGGTGACAGATTAATCACAAGCCACAATGCTATAAAGACACCATAACATACTTAAATCATCTGAAAGAATAGCAACGCAAGAGACCAAAACTACAGATACCACACCCTGAAACTTCACTTACAAGGATCTGTATTTCAGTGGAAATTTCACACACAACGATCTTATTGCTTCCACGACCACAATTTTGAACTCATCAGCAATATCTGACATAAAATTAGTTATCTGCTTCATCAAACGTTCTACACTTGATTCGTTCCCTGTTTTCAAGAGAGTGGTTATAGCAAGTGTAGCAATGCTTCTATTCTGATCAGAAATTAAACTCTCCATATCAATGTTGCAGTTGGTGACAGCCATGGGATGAGTCATTGCAACCTGTGGATCAAACTTATGTTTAGTGTACAGTGAAATATCTCTTTATCCTCGATGATAAAGGAAATGATGAAGCTATCCAGAAAAATATAAAATTGTTTCGTTGTTTCTCAATGTAAAAAGAGAAGAATTGAAAGAATTTTTAATGAAGACTAAGATCTAAGAAAGCATTGTATACCTTGTTCAGAGTCCGGACAGCAGCAAATCTCAACACTGGTCTGGGGGAACTCAAAAAGAGCTGAAGAACAGTGATTGCTGGAGTCAATTCCCGGCTTGTCACACCATCAAGCTCAGTGATCGCCCTGGCAGCCTCAAGGATTACCATTTCTGTCTTATGGCGCAGGCAACTCTCCAGAAATTCATAGAACGGACGTTCTCCAGACTGACCGTGGTTGGACATGTCACGAATAACCTGAACGATAGAAACTAGAGCTAGCTCACACAAATTCTTTGACCCACATATCAGATGATCAAATGACTAGAGGACTAACCTGACTGGTGTAACGTATCAAAAGACACTGAGCCAAGGGAGAGCGGACAGATCCCCTAGTCAAGCTAACAACCAACTTGCTAACGGCCAAGCGATCATTTTGGCGTATCTGAGTATGATGATTGATTGTCAGCAGCTATTGGATCAAAAAACAGACACACAAACCAGTTTTTCGGTAATGCCAATGCAACAAACTTACCTGCTGGAGCAAAGCTAGGGCATGAAACTGAACAAGGGATGATCTGGATTGAATACCTTCTTGAACCTCATTGCTCCATCTTTTAACAATTTCTGGGTTTGACTGAAAACAACAATATAAGAATCTAAGGATAACATAACAACTAAGAAACAACCTTATAGTACTGGTGTGTACAAGGTACCTTTAACAAGTGAAGCCCACTGACTAAAGCTGCACTAGAAACAACGGGATTCTTATCCACAATGGCTTGTTTCAAGTAGCGCTCAATTTGAGTGAGAAGGGTTCCGTCTATTATCCGGCAGAGGACACGGATAGCATTTGCTCGATACATATCAATTTTACTATTCATGTCCTTCATTAAGGAGCTTGTTACAATGATAACCTATGGGCGAAAGACGAAACAACTTATCAGAAAATAACCTACAATAAGTGCCATTATTTTAGTATTAAAACAGAGTAAGATTTGTAGACCTCATCCGATGATGGAGATAACTCCTTTATGATCAAGTAGACCATTCTCCTCAAACCTGTGTCTTTTGATTGGAAAAGTTTAGTAACTGAAAAGAAAACTTCCGTTGCTTCAACCTGCATATGAAACAGAATAAAATTCAAGGAACGACCATCGGAAGGGGACAAATACACAACAGATTCGCGTAACAAAAATTAACTGACCTTGGTGAATGACTCTCCTTGGTTAAGCAAATAAAGAAGCTTGGTGATGACCTGTTGATTTACAGAAAGATTATGACCATTATCAAGATCAAATCCCAGAGAAAAAAAGAAAGAAAGAAAATTTTCAAGGAATTACCTGAGAGCATCTTCTAGGATCAACCTGAGGGTCATTAAAGACTCTAGCTTCTTGAAGTACCGCTCCCTTCTCAATTCCCATGAATGGAGAATAATCCACTGAGCCAATCAAACAAATTAGATACTGAAATAAGCATAACAATTCACACCGGATCGAATGTGATTTAAAAAATAAAAACTCAGATTGATCAACACTACACAGTGACTGTAATCATCACAACGCAACAGTCTGCGCAGTAATCAATCCGCAAACTTAGTAACAGTGTAGATCTACACAACCAAATTACAATCCACGACTATCAAATGATACATAGAATCGCACAGATCTAGAAGCTTAACATCTGACCTATGCCTTGCAGAAACCAGATCATTTGAAGATCGAATCTTAAATTATAAGCTAATTAAGAGAGAACAAAAAAAATGGAGGACATACACTCATCGTCGTGATCATCGTCTTTCTTCACGAGGGGTTGCGCCATTGCTGCTGATCTATGAAACCTCCTTTTTGAATTACCCTGTCACTTAGATCTCGCTCTTGGTGCCTGAGCTAGAGATGTAATAGTCAAAATGCGGGAGAAGGAAGATCTAATAAGTATTTGTATATGTTTGAGAGTCAGAAGTCGGAAACTGTGGGATCGATAGCGAAGAAGCGGTCGAGGAGCTGTGATCTGCTGCATCGGCGTTACAATTTGGTGCTGAGCACTAAAGGACTATGATCTTCCCAGAGGCTGCCACGTCATATCACTGGTTACGGATGACGTGCGCGTCCCAATAGGCAATCTGTTTTATTAAAAATCGATATATTATTTACGGAGTACTCTGTATGAAGTAACTAATTAGAGAATTTTTTTTTTTTGTTAATGGAATTATTAGAGAAGTTTATTACACATTGACACCAATTGCTTTTATGAAAATGTTTGGATGTAAGATAAATATCCATGTACAATAAACTGTATAAAAACCAAAATAAAATAATAGTAAGAAATTAAAATGAAGATCAAGGCAAGTATTGAGATTTATACAAATAAAAAAAAAAAAACAAAGCAAACCTAAAAAGTTTTAAACCATAATAGTCTTTTTGACTTTTCCGACGGTGAACGGAAAATGCATCATATCAAGTCAAAGACGAATCCAAAACCCAATTAGATACTCTTTGCCTTTGAATTTAATACAAACATCGATAAACATATAAAAAGAATCCTGAGTATGCGTATCCATTATAAAACCATAACTTCGTATGGATTAAAGCTTTGTGCTATACATTTCAACAAAACACTAGTCTCTCTGGTCAAAACTCACTCCTAAAGACTTTCAAACTGCAAATCTTTGACGCATAATGAAAAAAGCCTTAAGCCTTAGCAAAAGGCAGAGAGAAGAAAGTGAATATATGAGAAGTGTGTGTTTTTTTCAAAGCTGAGGATTGCGTCTCATTGAACTTGTATGCATTTCTTCACTACTAGAAGCAGAAGGATTTAAACCATACTCACTTGTTCCTCCATATTCACTGCTTTGGTACTCTTTAGTCTCTAACGCCAATTTCCTGATTTTTTCCATGTCTGCACTGCACGAGCTCGCGTCATACTCCGAGCTCACGCCTCCGGGGCTAAAATACGTGTTTTGTCCTGCTCTAGCTCCTTCACTTATATCATCCATTGATACATCTCCTTCTAGTGCTCGTACAATCTTTCATTCATATACATGTTTCAAGATCAAATTCATCATCAAGATTGTGATTAATAACAAAAGAATTAACAAAGTATTTTGATTTTTTTGAACCTGGCTCATCTTAGGTCGTCTTCTTGCAGAATGTCTAATCGCTCCAGCTGCACAAGAAGCCATTCGAGCCATCTCTTGTTGATCGAAGTTTGTCTCTAGACGCGGATCTGCTAATTGGCTGTAATCTCCATCTTGAGCTGCTTTCAAACACAAGGGCCTTGCCTACCAAAATTAAAATGGTCACATTTGTTTTTGCTTTTGCAAGTGTTTGGATGTTAACCAAGTGAAAACCGAAAAGGCGAACCAACTTACCCAATCTACCAAACTGTCTTCCATTTCTCCAGTTAGATCCACTGGAGTTCGTCCAGTTATGAGCTCAAGAAGCATTACTTCAAAAGAGAAAACATCAGATTTTTCGGATAACTTTCCGCTTGATGCATACTCTGGAGCTAAATATCTGATATATACAAAGAAAATGGTAAGACAAATGAAACAGAGCGAATAATGCAAAATGAATTCAGACAGTTTACAAAGCTGTTTACCCGAAAGTTCCCATGACACGAGTGGAGACATGAGTATAGTTGTCTTGAGATAGCTTAGCTAATCCAAAATCTGCCACCTGTATATATATATATATATACACACAATAGGATATACACATCAATACAGATTCGGAAAAGAAAAAAAAAAACAAGAGAAATGAAAGTAAAAGTAGAACAATGGTCAAATATATACCTGGGTTTCAAAACTGAAATCAAGAAGAATGTTTGCAGCTTTGATATCTCTATGGATAATGTGAGGATGACCTAAACCATTGATGTAGAATTACACAATCTTTTAATTTCTTATAGAGAGCGAGATAGAAACTACATATATCGGTGTGAGATAAAAGATTTTCTTACAGTCTTCATGCAAATATGCAAGGCCTCTAGCTGATCCCAGTGCAATCTTCACTCGTGTAGACCAATCCATAACTGGACGACCCTTTCCTGAAATTTCATTCATGTTATTGATTAAAGAGAAACCATACTTAAAAGTGTTAGTTATTAGGTAGAAACTCATAAACCAAAAGTCTTTTACCACCAGAGATGCAATATCCAACAAGAGAGACGAGATGACGATGATGGACACGGCTAATGATATCGACCTCTGCTTGAAACTCGCGTTCTCCTTGTCCGCTTCCAAGTTTAAGACTCTTCACTGCAACTTCTTTGCCACTAGGCAAAACCCCTTTATGAACACACCCAAATCCTCCTTGGCCCAGCAAATTTGACTCTGAGAAACCTTCTGTTGCAATGGACAGTTCATCGTAGGTGAAAGTGCTTTGGTTGTAACCAAGAGTCACAGCTTGAGGCGAAGGTGTAGCACCAGTTCGACCAGTTAAATTGGAACTATCACTGTGAGGACCGGAAACAGGTTGCTGTGGGCCCCAATTTCCACCTCCTTGAGCAGTCATATTCACCACATGATCTTGAGGTGTTCCATTGTTGTAATAACCACCATTACCTACACTATGCAACATCTCCTTTAGCTTCTTAAGCCTAATCCTTTTTTGCAGTCTAATGGGTTTAAACGCTTGTGATCGTTCTGAAACCTAAGCTATTGATTATGTTTACCTGTGGGTGCTCCAAAGGGATTGTTATTGTAGTAGTGCATGTGGTTGACCTGAGGAGATTGTTTCTTCTTCTTCTTCTTGCAACATATGCAAATAAGCACTAGAAGTAGAAGCAATATCCCTGCTCCAACAAGAACTCCAATAATCAATCCAATGTTGGCCTGTGGATTATGATCCCCTGATAATAATGATGAGGCGGTGAAGGTGAGCCACCGTCACCGGAGCTTCTGTTCCCTGAAGGTGGAGACGGTGTAGAACCATCTCTGTTGTTACCATTATTACCATTGGTTCTGTTACGTTCATCATTAGCACCAGGTGAAGGAGGAGACGGTCTTTGTGAAGGTGGTGATTGGTTCGACGGTGTTTGAGGTGGTGCCGGTGGCGATACCGGAGTTGAGCCTTCAGGTGAAGGTGGAGAAGGATTCTCTGGAGTTTGTGGTGGCGGATTACCTACAGCCGGCGGCGATGTTGATGGCGATGGAGGAGGTGTGGTTTCTTGCGTCGGTGGCGCAGGTGGAGGTGAAGAAGCTGAGCTATTGTTGTTATTTGGCGGAGGAGCAGAATTAGATGACGGTGGTGGTGAAGAGGGTGGTGTTGGCGGTGATGTAACATTTGACGGCGAACCTGTATAAGGAGTTTCAGGAGCAGGAGGTGAAATCACCGGTGAGTCCGCCATTATTTATGTATTTTTGTCGGTGAAGGGTTTCTCAACGGTGGAGAAACCTTCTCCCCGGTGATCCTCGACCCAAGAGCCTTGTTTTGCACGCAAAATCAATACCCATATAATCAAAAATAATAATTATGCAATCGAAAACGAGAAATTTGGATAACCTGATGAACAAGATTGGCAAGAGAAACAAAAGGGAGAGAGAGAAATTGAGATCGTAATGGTGTTTCTGTTTGGTATGGAGAAATAGCATTTCCTAGCAAGGAGATTTCTTCTGACAAAATGTTAACTTTTACTACAATTAGGACAAACTAGAAAGCGTGTCTCTTCTCTACCATCTACCATCTACCATCTATCATCTATATTTGCTCTTTTAAGAAAACAGAGTCTCTCTAATTTCGCCTTACTACTTTTGCTTCTATGCCGTTTCAAGTTTGAACAATGGGATCATACCGGTTTGGGATTGGCGTTGCTGTGGTTTAGAGATTAAAACAAACAAATGCACCCTAGTCTTTGTAAAAAACAAAGAAATTTTGAAAATTAAAGATATGTTGGGCTTAAAATCAATCAATGATTATCAAAACAATGCATAACAGAATCGGGTGTTAGCAAACGTCACGAGAGAGAGAAAATGTTTGGCTTATAACGTCGGTTACGTACGAAACAATCACAAGCAAAGGTGATTGGAGTTTGAGTTTGATATTATAATAACGGTAACAGCTGTGACACAAGAAGAAAAGTCTCTAAAAAATCTTGTCGAAGAAACAAGAACCTAAACTTATTGTCGGAGACTCTTACTACATGTATGCGTGTGTATAAACCATATAATCCATAAAACTTCCCCACCACCTTTTGCGGAATCATACATCTCTGTTCAATGCTACAATTCATATTAAAGTTCAAAGAAGGGGCCATAAAAACACATTCACAGATCTCCAAAAGTTTCATTTGACAGTTACATTAAACATTAATCCATGGGTCTAAAACCCCTATAGCTATCTTCCCCATATCATCGTCTCCTACATAAATCCGATAAATCTTCAGAAAATAAACCAAGCTCAAAGGCTGAAGCCACAAAAGGTGGGATAATGTACCTGGGCTTATACATATAACATCCAGAGCTACCCTGTGAATCTGAACACTATGAATTGGGACCACTAAACCTTAGAAACATTGTCTGAAGCTGGAGATGGATCTGAGCTTCCGGTTATTGTTGTAGCAGCTACAAGTGAACCAGGAACAGAGAAACCTGGAGGAGGCCTTGACATTGGTGGGCGCGGAAAGGCCATGCCCATCGGAGGCCTTGGAGCTACATTAGCAAAATTTGCAGCGATTCTGTTTGTTGGTAACGATGCTTTTGAGGACATTGAAGGTGGGACACCAAGTCGAGCTGCGATGATCTGAGCCCTTTCATGGTATAGCCGTTGCCTTGACCTTTCTAACTGCTCTCTTACCCTCACTGTCAAGCTTTCAGCTTCATTGAAGATAGATAGTTTTGCTTCTAGTTTATGTAACTGCTTAGACAAAACAAACCCCTCATTAGATTACAATTCTGAGCAATACGGCACCAAAACAGAATCTAAGCTGCATACACTTAAACAACATTCTTACCTGCTTCTCTATCAATGATCCAGAAAGTTGTCGGATTTGATCTTCTTCTTGCTTTGCAAGATTCTTTGCCTTCACTGCTGCAGCTGAGAGAGCAGAGATGGCTGCACGCTTAAGCTTCTCGATGTTATGTTTGTCTTTTGTCCCTTCACAAACATCCATCTCTTTATTTGGAGTTTCACCTGCAAAGCAACATTTAGACAACAAACCAATAAGATATACAAGAATCATGCAATGCAGGTCTAGTTTCTAATGTATCAGAGAGAGAGAGACAACCAGCTGTTCCATTTTCCAGTGCAGAAACTGATCCAATGGGCTGCTGCACAACAGACGTCTCTGGAGTACTAAGAACATCCTTTGCACCCTCTTCCTGTTGAACCTCCTCTCCTACTGTTTTGACCACATCTTGAGGATCCTTCTCTGACTGTAATGTATCCTTCATCTCCACATCTTTTGATGCTTCTGGCTGAGGAGCATCTGCAGCTGACTGGGAAACAGTTGCTTGAGAGGCGTCTTTATTTTCACTAGAAAGCTTATTCCCATCCTTCAAAGGTTCTTGAAGCTCCTTCTCTGGAATTTTTTCCTGGGATGGACATATTATATCCGCTGGTTTCTCTGAATTGTCAGTTGCAACTGACTTACTAGATCTTTTTCCTCCTACGGCATCTGGTTTTGTAGCAAAATTTTCAGTTTGAGAACCAGGTTGCTTTTCTTCAGAGACTGAATCCTGATTTTCTTTGCCTGTATCTGTATCTGGCATTTCCCTATCATCTAAATTCAAGGAGACATCTTCTGCTTTCTGGCTTTTTTCTTCTGGCTGTTCATCTTTATGGGCATTATCATTGTTCCCCTCTGCATCCGCACTGCAAATGTCTTGCCAGGTCAGATTTAAGGAACAACAACCAATATCTCCAAAAGACTGAGAACAGAACAAAAAACATAGAATGTTGAGAAAAATTATCGGATATTCAAATAATTGTGAAACCTTTTTGATTCAATTGAATCCTTCTTGTTATCTGGTGGATCTTCCAGAATATAACAATGTCTTGTAGCAAGCAACAGTCCAGAATTGCTGTGAAGAGATTTTGTGGAAGCCCGGGCTGAAGCAGTAGCAATGTCAGATCCCGCCAATTTCACCAAAAAGGCTGCCTATAGAAAATAGAGCTTTGCACGATCAGATAGGGAAGAGGGTGCATTTGTGAAGTAAGAAGAATCTCAGCTCAATCCCCATTGCTGCAAAATTTCTGTGTTACATTAAAAACTTACCAGTCCCATGACAGGATTTCCTAAATCAGCAAAGGAAAAAGAGGCTTCAGGTGTGAAGGAGTAACCAACGTCTTCAAAAGCTTCAGCAAGAGCTTTCAGAGCAGTGTCTTCTCCAGCCTCATCTTTACATCTTTCATCAATGACGGTGTCTAGTTTGGACATTTTTGGGTCGCCTTCCACTTCATTAGTTTCTTCACTCGCATCTCCAGGCTTCGAAGATTCCTGAGACACTTTTCCTTCACTCTCATCTTCTGGTTCTGTAACTTCCTTCATAGTTTCATCTTCATCAACACGTTTTTTATTCTCTGTCTCTTCAGGTGCATCTTTTAGAACAGATTTCTCATCTTTAGACACAGCTAAATCTGTAGTGTCTTTTGTAGTTGGATCTTTGTAATCAATTTGATCAAGAAATGCATCCTCGATTGGCATTTGGAGAAAATGAAGCATACACTGAGCTTTTGTTTTTGTAGCAACATGCTCTGCAATTTCATTCCAATTTTCCTTGAAGATTTCTAAAGCTTCAAGGAGAAGAAGAGTCTCTTGATCAGTCCACTTCCCACTACCAACGCCAGGGGCCTCAGCAGGCTCCATTAGTATAAAATCGGATGATGACATATCTGAGCTGAACTTGCCACTGTTAAAGCATTCCGTACATAAGTCAAAATCTGCCTGTCAAAATCTCAATATTAGCATATAAATTTTAAATTACTGCTAAAGTTTGAATATTACCATGAACAGTAAGATGAGAGTACAATAATTAAATTCTGTAATCCTATCTAGCTCAGATATCAAAAGCCAATGGATAAAAGATTGAAAGAAAAGATCCATTTACTTGAGTTGAATGAATAATAAGTGAAGAGACAAAATACCTGTTTTGGGCAGTGGTAGCGCTTGCGAGAGCAATCAGCTGAACAGGAGTTGCAGTGATACTCAACAGCTGGACCCTCTTGCTTCAACAAGTCATCAGCAGCCACCGGATCTGGAAACAACCCTGATGGCGTAGCTTGTGCTGTGAGACGAGGCTTGTGAACAAGAGGAGGGCAAGCCTCATCTGCTTGAAATCGATATAAACTGTTAAGCAGTGACTGTTTATCCCCTAAGTCATCATGATCAGAAGCAGTAGAACCAGTATCTGTTGGTGGGAATGGATGAAAATTGATTAAGCCCCAGTAGTCCAAGAACTCCAACACCTCTTGCTTTGCGTCCGAGTCTCCAACCTCAAGTTCTGTTAAGTCTTTTAATTCTATTTGTGTGTTCGGATTGGCATGAAACCTCTTCATGATCCAGTTCCGAATTTCCCTATATAGCTCAGAAGTGCGACCCTCCAACTTGCCATTGAAGAAAGAGGGCAATGAACGCTCCTCTAGCTGATGAATTTTTTCCCATGAAAACCAACCTTCATAGAGTTTGAAGTACAGGAAGCAAAATTACAAAGTATTCCTTTCTATCATAAATGTGTGGGTGACATGTTGTGAAGATTAAATAATACGAACAACTCAAAACATAAACTTGGATATCAAATTACTTTCTAGCTCAAGATTACCACAAGATAAAGACTAAGAAAATCAGTTCATAGCTGGGTTTTTTCGAATGAGAGTCTACATGATAAAAATGAGCATGCTTCTACTTTGATGAGCCATAGAAAATGAAATTTGCTGTAGTATCACAAGGTGAGACAGTATCATTTCATTTTGATGCTTCAACTACCCAAAAAAAAAAAAAAAGTTGCATGATATTTCACATCATGATCTCTCTTCTATCAAGGACTAAATGGATAGTGAACACGACCTCCTTCAAAATCTATACCAAAGCTTTCTTCGATTCCATTCAAGCCTAAAGACATTCACAGTGAGAGGATATCCAGAACCAAAACCCAACTCCAAAATCTAACAATATCTATCCTCGCCAGATGGAGTGATTCATAAACCTAGTCTACCTCAGATTCTTTAGTTGGCTTACTTTGGAAAGTCTCCATATAAAGTTTTAAAATTTGCAAAACAAAACAGTGAACAAATGTAAAATTAAATCAATAATCTGAACCAACACAAGTAAGAAGTAAGAACGAACCGCAATGATTAGGCACCACATGAACATTGGTGTCACGAGATCTAATAGCTTCGAAATCAGCTTCGATCTTAGCCTCCAAAGCCTCCCACTCACGGATCGCCTTATAACGCTCTTCCTCCTCCTTGGGCTTCTCTCCATCCGTACCCACCGCGACATTCAACAGCTCTGACTTAACCCCGTCCGCCGCCGAAGGCATATTGCTCGGTGCCTGACGAGCTCTAGTTAAAGGCCCGTTATGTACCGGAGAAAAAGACGCAAGCATCGCCTTCTCACGCGTTAACATCCTCTTCGACGGCGTAGAAGAGGAATTAGAACCACCGAGAGCATCCGCTTTTCTTTTCAAAGCTCCGGCACGACGGCGCGTAGCCGGCATCGGCTCAGATGCCGGAGAATCACCAGCGAAAGCTAGGGTTCCAGCAGCCTCGCGTCGTTTCTCCTCCATCACAAAGGACTTGTTTGATTTTGCAATTTGCAGCTACAAAGAGACCATTTTGAGGCTTTATAGCAAAACGTTGCTCTTCCCAAATCCCAATTTCGCTTCTTCCCTACCAATTTTTGTATGCTAAAGGGGAAAGAAATACCGAAACGTATGTTCAACTCCGCACGCCTGAACGGTTTAAATCAATCAATATCCAATTAGCTTTCCGGTTCCATGGGAATTTTTGGTATTACTACGGGTTTTCAACCGGTTTGGGGTTAATAAGGTTATCAAATATTTAGACAAATTAAATCTTTCTCTTTTAGTGACTAACGGTATACTAGGCACGAAATACTATACGTTTAGTTTAAAATTTTAATTGTAATTAGATATATTAAAATGATGTATAAATCTAATTACAATTAAAATTTTAAACTAAACATATATAATTTATTCCGTGTATGGCACAGATCTATACAGTTTAAATAGATAATTAATAATTTAATATAAATTTGATATGTTTGATTATATTATACATATTTATAGCATTATTGTTGAAGTAATTCACACTGAATTAAGCTATATAAGATTTTCTAGCTCAAAATTCTCAATCTTACATATATGATAGATATTAAGTTATATAAGATTTTAGAAAATGGAAGTTGACTATTTTGCAAAAGAAAAGGAAAATATATTCTAAATAGTTAATACTTGTTTTTGTTTTGTTCTCCAAAATATCATGATTTTTTTTCCTTTATCAAAAAAAAATATCATGATTTTTCACATAATATAGAGTATTTTTTTACAGACAAATACATGTACATAAGAGTTAATAAAAAAGGAACAACAATCAAACCGAAATTCAAAGAAGACCCCGGTTTGATACTTAACCATAACCAGATCCAGATATAAAACCGGATACCTAACCAAGAATCCTAGGAAACCATGAGAAAACTTCACCGCTGCATCCGAGACCAAAGGCGAGGATCCCATGGCCGAGAACTTGCCCGACGACACCACTTTACATAATAAAAAAAACATCAAAACTAAGCAAAGCCAATATAAGCACCCTGACACTATTATTTTTGTTATCAACACAAGTTACACAACATAAACTAAACTAAAATCCTATATGAATAAAAGAACTTACAAAAATGGAAAGTTAAGCGATTGTAATCCTATGTTAATAATAGATATTAGTAGATTTATCCACTTTTTATATCTAAATTCGCCAAAGAAAAAAAAAAGGAAATATGAAGAGAGTGATTCGGTAGTTGTAAACAAATCTCTAAACAACAAAAAACAAAAAACAAAAATCTTATTCACAATCGATTTGAGACGACGACATAATGAGAGCATCATTATTGGAGAAATCCATTTGGGTTTCTTAAGTAATATTTAATTAATATTTTGAAGTTAAAAAATTCTGTTAAGAAATTTCTGTTTTTGCTGCTTTATTGGTAGAAACCCATTAGGGGTTCTTAAAAAAAAATTAACTTTTTTATTTTATTTTAAATAGAGTTTATTTTTTTAATTAAACATAATTGACATAAAAACATAATATTTTAAACATAGATTTTGAAAAAAAAATACAAAAGAATGCTCAATTCGGGTTTTTTTTTTTATCTTGTCTATGAATCGCCTTCTATTCACCCACCAAACGATTGCAATTCATTAATATGTAAAAAAAGTTTAGAATTTTAAAGTTGAAGTTAAGAAAAAGTTTTTAAAAAAAAATTAACTTTTTTTTAAAGTTAAAGTTAAGAAAAAGTAAAAAAAAAAAACAAGTTAAAAAAAAATCTAGCAGAAAAAAAAAATTGGGCGAATTACGGTTCTTAAATAAAAACTTTAAGAACCGGTTCTTACACTGTTCATAATTATTTTATTTTTTTATTTATTTTTTGGGTTAAGAACCCCACTAGAAACTTGCAATAATGATGTTCCGAGAATTCATATTTCTTATCCAAATTGGGAATCGACACGCACCCTTCCTAGTTTCTATAAATACACAACCTCTTAACTTAACTTTGTAACATAAATCATCAAAGAGCTCACAAAAGCCAAAAAAAGAAGAAGAAGAAAGCCAATAATTTAATCAAAGAAGAAGAAGAAGAAACGATGGGTACCTCTGGGGCACGCAAGCTACTCTTAGTCCTCTTGGTTACTGCTTTCGTCTTCTCCGGGAGTGCTGAAGCGTGGAGCTGGAGTTGGGGCTCTAACCAGTCCGGTTCGAACTGGGGTTAGGGGTGGAGCTCAGACAACTCTGGCGGAGGCTCGGGTTCAGGTGGTTCAGACTCGAACTCGGGCGGTTCTAGCTGGGGTTGGGGATGGAGCTCAAACGGAACAGATACTAACTGGGGTTGGGGAAGCAGCACCGGCTCAAACCACTCAAGCGGCACTGGCTCTAACAACAACGGTCACACCTCAGTCTCAAACCACACAAGCAGCGCTGGCTCTACACACGACAGTCACAGCGCTGGCTCTAGACACAATCACACGGCTGCAATATCGCCTAGAAGAAAGATTGATGTTAGTGTATGGAAAAGTGGATTCGATTACGCAGAATGGGTTTCAAAGCATGCGCCTTTCTACGTCAACGATGTTCTTGTTTTCAAGTACAACAACAATGATCAAACCTCCGAGACGAAGCACATAAGCAACAACAACATCAAGAACAATGTCTACTTGCTTTCAGACTTGAGGAGTTACAAGAGATATGATGTGGAGAGGTAAGAAGCTGGTGGCAAGAGGAGGCTCATCATCAGGAGGGTTCAAGTTGCTTCTCCGCAAGACTCAGCCTTACTATTTCGCCAGTGGAGGCCACAACGGCTGCAACCACAACATGAAGTTCTCTCTCTCCCCTATTCCCCGCCCTTCTTCCCACTAACTCTAAATCCAGTGCTTGTCTTTAGTTCTTGTTTGTTTCTTATTCAGATTCTGTTGCTCTCTTTTTCTATATCTTCTTGTTTAAGGCAACAATGGATTGATATTTCCAGGAATACATATATATTTATGCCATACATTATATATACATATTAAATTGCGTTCGGAATGTAGAATGGCTCTGAGCCTCTCATTAGTGATAGATTCTTGCAAATTTTGTGTTTTGGTATTTAAGAGCATTAGTCAAAGATTAACGAAAAAAGAGGATAAGTACCACACAATAACTCCCTCAGTGTCCCATGCCTACCTGATAACAATGTACACGAACAAAACAATTAAAAATCAATTACAAATGAGTCTTGTTTTAGAAGGAAGATGCAAACTTTGAAAAATCCTGACCTTGTTCAAGTTTGTTATTTAATTTCAAAGGTTTCTCTAAACTCGTTTGCATCTAACTGCAGTTTAAGTGGAAACAATGTTAAGTTTCGATATAACATAGAGATTCTGTTACAAACTAGACATCAATTAAGACTTAGTAGTATAGGGGGACTGAGAACAATTGATCTCTTATTTAGTTATAGGCGGAAACCCTTTACTTTCACACTTGATTATTTAGTTTTGCGTAATCTATATAGGAATGGTTAGGCGTAGTATGGGCAAAGAGTCTTTAGAAAACAGAGCCTAATCATTAACAAACATTCTCGAAGCCAAATTAAAGTAAAAGTATATATAATAATACCAAAATAAAGTAAGGGCCTGTATTGAATTGAACATTCAGAAAGATTTATTGAAACATGAATTTTTTTAAAAAAATATTTTAAAATTTAGTGTTATTAGATTAATAATTTTAAAATGTTCTGTCAAATCCACTGTTATTAAAAACATTCTAAGAATTGGATTCGAAAGTTTCAACTGAGATTTCAGGAGATTTTTTAGTTAAAAATACAAATACCAAAAAATTTAATAATAAAATTTTTAATTCACCAAAATTTAACCAAATCATCTCAAATCTCATTAAAACTCAAATATCTTCAAATTGCTTATCCAATACACCTAAATTAATGGGTTAGACGAAAGAAAGAAATCTAATAAAAAAGAAACATCATAAAAATGAAAAATAACAAAAACCTAATTCAAATATATGGTCATACACAAAATAAAGTAAAGAATATAATAATACCAAAATAAATTAAATTAGTAGACTAGATGAAAGAAATAAATCTAATAAAAAGGAAACGTCATAAAAATGAAGAATAACAAAAACCTAATTCAAATATATGGTCATACACAAAATAAAGTAAAAATATATAATAATACCAAAATAAAATAAATTAATAGATTAGACGAAAGAAAGATATCTAATAATAAAAAAAGGAAACATCATAAAAATGAAGAATAACATAAACCTAATTCAAAGATATGGTCATACACAAAATAAAGTAAAGAATATAATAATACCAAAATAAATTAAATTACTAGATCAGACGAAAGAAAGAAATCTAATAAAAAAGGAAACAACATAAAAATGAAGAATAAGAAAAACCTAATTCAAATATGTGATCATACACCGCCTCTAAGCTGCCCCTATATAAGAATCAGATACAAGCCAACGAATTAACTCATTCTATTTCTCAAGTCTCACCAACAAATATCTCAAAACTCATCGATCTTTTCCAACAAATCATGGTTTACTATTGTTTTGCCGATGACGAACCCGACAGCTTCGTCTCCGTCAAGCCGATCTACAACTACGACAGCGATCACCACCAAAACCAAAACTTATTGTTCGATTTTCAAGTGGACTACACTCGCGCCCCTGAAGTAGATTCAGACGGAGACGAAGATCTTGAGAATCTCGAAACTCGAAGAGTTCATCAAACTTTCGAGTTTGATAAAGAATGGCTGATCGGTGGAGACAAGGATCAGATACAAGCCATCGTTTATCACATTCTTGATTTGATCGAAGCTCCTTGTTATTCAGTTATTGTTAGTATACTCACTGATGGGATCTTGGAATTGAAGAAGCGTGATACGATCTCTGCGTTACCTAATGTGGAGAGGATAGAAGTAACGATGGATGTTATTGTGTGGAGGTTTCCCGGTGAAGGTGACGATGATGATGATGTGAAATTTGCGGTGGCTCCGGCAAGTGATGAGGCGGTGGAGAATCACTTGGAGACGGTGGTTGTTGAGAAAGAAGGTTATTGTGTGATATGCATGGATAAGATCCGGGTTGGGTCGGATGTAGCAGCGGGTCGGATGCCGTGTTTGCACGTGTTTCATCGCACTTGTGGAGAGAATTGGCTTAGGAACAGCGGCTCTTGTCCCGTGTGTCGTGATGTGTTTCCATCTTAAACCCTAAAATCCCAGAGCCTTTGGTGTTTGTTTCGTTTGTTTGGTATGACACACAATGCTTTAATTCTACATGTCCGTTTGTAGGTTCATATGAACCCTAGTTTGATATGACACATCAATGCTTTAATTCTACATGTCCTTTTCACTTTTCTTTTGTTTATGCGTTTGTTTGTTCAGCATTGTGTGTTTTACTTAGTTCAATAAAATTTGATTGGAACAGTAAACGTAAAAAATGTCCGTGATTAAACCGAATCAAAAAGAAAGAAAAACAAAAAATAGTCATCTAAGGTTGGTTATGAATATATGTACAAAACTTAAAAATCATTTGCGGTTATCTTGGCGTAAGAAATTTTCGAAATTGGTTCCTTTTAGCGTGGTTTGAACCTCTTCCCAATTCTGAACATGTTGTGACAATGAACCTCGATGAATCTTCACTTGACGACTCTTTAACCTACGTTTTGGGACCTTTAGAAACTCCTGTACATCATCTAGTCTCTGCATCATATTAAACACATATTAAGATAAGAACATACCAATGACTGACTATATAACTAGTTCAGAAAGAAAAGATTCAATAAATCACCTATATGTTTTCCACAACATCTTCGTAGTAGACAACCATATGGCGAGTGGTATTAAAGTAAGCCAAGGCTTTTAAAGTCATTTCTTGAATATGTTTCAACTCGGTTATTAAAAGTGTTGTGTTGATCATTGGCTTGTAACCCGCCAATATCTCAGCCTCTTTGGATGAATGGGTGTGAGACTTGTGAGCCCCGTTTAATAGCTTAGCATCTCTGTCATACGAGTTTTCGAGTACTGATACCATGCGGCGCAATAGGTTTCTTCTGAATAGGAAAATTGCAGAGACGCCTCTGGTTTTGAAGTATTCTACTATTTCTTCATGATGTTTCATTAGACCCCGCAATGCTTACAATCCATCATAAGGTATAATAATTGGTTTGTTTACTACTACATGGAACCAAGGTTCATCGAGTATAAAGATCAAACAAGAAGTAAAAAAACAGCTTTCTTCAACAACAACAACCACAAAGAAGGTCCCTAATAGGTGAAGAGCACTGAGGGGAAAAAATAAGTCACTCAAAACTACAACCTTATCTTTTCTTAAAGATCGATCCCTGCAATGTGTTTATCAACTTTACAACTATATTTCAGATTTCGCAAAATACCTAACCGGCTGGCAAGAACGTTCATCCCTATATCATTCAAAACCCACAAAATCACTAATAAGTATTAGCGTAGACACAAAAAATATAACGGCTTAAACTTTTGTATCTCTCTTTTACCTGTTAAATGTCTTTGGTTTAGGGTAATGCACAAATGGAATGTCCCATGGTTCAATGTTAGGCTCAGGACAAGGCCTCTCAAACACTTCAACGTTCAAGAAACCGTAGTTTGGACTAACTCCTATTTGCTTCAGAGCAAATGTACACAGCACAGACCATTACAAAGAGGAGAACGACCATTCTTAATACAAGCGAGGACTTTTTAGGAAGCTTTAAGACAAAACTATCCTGCAAATATATATATATATTTACGTCCTCGTGTTAATTAGATTCTTTGTTTGTTTGTTCGAGTCTAATCAAATTGGGTACCATAGATTTGTCTGTATTTAAATCAAGATCACTACAGAATCGTTTGTTTTTTTAATGCCGAAAGAATCAGTTTTTATAGATTAGAGCAGTGATTAAAAACTAGTGGACTAATCACTAATCAGCTAAAGGGAAACCCAAATCAAATCACACAACACCACTCACGAGCATATTAAAATCTGAAAGCCATACACACAACGAAAGGTACCTTGGTGAGGAAAGAAGGGTCGTCGGCCATGGCTGGCTCGGTAAAGAAAGAGAAAGAGAGCGAGAGAAGAGATCAGAAAAGAACAGAACACAAAGACATTGATAGAGGGTTAAAAAAACAATTTTATTACCAAAAAAAAAAAACTTTGAGAGATCCTCGTTTAGTGAAAAACACAATGATTAGAGAAGCACAAACCGTTTGCTTGAATTTGAAATGCTTCCAATTTACGGATCTCGATTTATTAACATTAAAATTCGTCACTGGATTTTAAATGTTGTTGTACAGAAACAGAATTGCAGAGGGGAGAAGGAAATACTAATTTAAATTTCGGGAAACCGGAAAAATAGATAGAAAAAAAAAAAAAAAGCGTAAACATCGAGACGAACAGTTTGAGCTAGAAACGATGTCGTTTGTTGACCTGCACCGTGCCTGTCAAAGTGTCAAAGTGTCAAACGAGTTAAACGATGTCGTTTGCTGACCTCCACTATGGCTTCTTTTTCAATTTTAAAAATCCTCAAATCAAAAATTTCTGAACTTTTATAATACTAGTTTAATTCGTTTGCCACATGCCCTTTTTCCTCTGTTTGAGTTGTACAGTTGTACATGTTTTGTTTTTCAATTTATTCCATTCTTCTCTTGTACTTATAAGTAGTCTTATCCATTTTGAAAATTAGTATAGCCAAGTTCAATATAAATGAGTTGCACACTCTGTATCCTAATGTATTATTTTTAGCTGAACCAAACAAATTAGCTAGGTTGCACGGAATCTCCTTGGAAGCTGCGATTCGCGATTTGGAATCGGAAGCGAAGCGGAAGCGTTTCGGAAGCATTTGGAATCGCCTCGGAAATGCGATTCCAAAA
This sequence comes from Cardamine occulta, assembly GCA_028015245.1. NCBI lineage: Eukaryota > Viridiplantae > Streptophyta > Magnoliopsida > Brassicales > Brassicaceae > Cardamine > Cardamine occulta. The sequence goes on along the minus strand of CM051389.1, from coordinate 18,030,360 downwards.
AAGCGGTGTTCAGAAGCGGCGGAGGAGCAGACAACTCCGAGTTGGAAGCGTGCATAGGTTGATCGGAAGCGCCGGACCTGGAAAAAAAAACATTTTATATATATATATTTTTTATATGATTTTAAAACATTTTAATATAATATGACTTATGATTTTAAAATATTTGTTGTTAAATATTTTATTTTAATATGAGTTTATGTTTTATTATATAAATATATATTATATGTATATATACGCTTCTAAAACGTATCCGCTTCCTATTTTTTTTTTAAACTCGCTTTTCTGCTTCCGAACGCTTCCGCTTCCGCTTCCGCATACCCGCTTCTGATTTCATGTAACACAGCAAATTAGTACAATTACTACCGTGAATAACATAGCATCAAGAATATGTATTTCGTTTATATCCACAGTTGCATAGTTATCGATGATTGTCATGGTTTTTAGTGGGTTTTTTGGAGAACCACCAAACTATCAGCAAACTTCGCAACTCTCTTTTTGATATGGATTTTATTGGATTTGGCAAAGTGAATAAACTATAAGACATTTACCCAAATCGATCTTTTTTGTTACAGCTGATTGCTAATGCAATATCTTTCTTTTTCTTTAAACTAATGCAGTATTTTTTATAAAAAAAAATTATATATTTTTTATAAAAGTTTAATTTTCTTTTACTGCATTTTGTTTCTGTTTTTTTTTTTTGGTTAAAGGGTTAATAAGAAAACTGTCACTGATGAGATACCATTTATGTTTTGTTCAGTCCTCCACATGAGAGCTAAGAGAAGTAAATACGGTGAGAGTAAGAGTGAAGAGTAAGGACTGAACAATAAATACGCACAGTGGTAAGATACTTTTTTGTCAAACACTCAAACTAATGCAGTATCTTATGTTGCATGCACATACTTCTAAGATACTCAGTGCTCATGGATTACGGATTATGAGCAGTGACATTGTTAATATGGGAGAGATTACACAAAACCTCGTACATTCGTCGATCTCGGTGCCAATGGATTATGGATGTTGTAAAAAATGATATTTGGTCAAATAAATCTGAACTTCTTGTTACACGGTCTTCAGCTAAACAAGAATGCTCCGAGCTATTGTAGTTCGAGATTGGGTGATATATGAAAAATTGGAAAATACTGTCAACTCGATATTTGTATCGCCGTTAATTTCTCCTAAAGAAAAATATTGGAAACACAAAAGAAGAAACTCTTCAACCGTAAACAATTTTTACATCAAGTGAAGAAGTGAAAAAAAAAAAATACATAGAAAATTAGCAATACATAGAACGTACCCATAAGCATGAACAAAAAAATATTAAAAAAAAAAAGAACTCTTGTATAGTTGTAGAATTGCTTCTAATGGTGATAAAAAGTACTTTTCTTGTGATCTTTCTTGGATCTCACGAATCCTAACCCTAATCTCTCTCTCCACCAACCACTCGACCCTTTTGATTTGCTTCTTGGCGAATCTTCATCTTCTTCACTGAGTTCTTCCCTCAGAGTTGACATTCTCTTCGTCGTGTTAACTTCTTCCTTGAGAGGCAATATCATGCCATCAAAGAAGATTTCATCAGCTGTGCTCATGGAGAAGTTCTCGACTCCGAACTCAAAATCTTCTGACGACACAGGGGCCTCCTTGTACTTGATCATTTCGTGCTTAGTTGCTGCGAAACCACTCGAAAATGAGATCCTTGGCTCTGCGTATGAACCGCACTGATGGTGTTTCATGTTCGAACACTCCATTTCTATCTCTCTCTCTCTTTTTTTACTCTACTGTATATGTTGCCGTCTCTATAGGGAAAGTGTTTGTATTTATATTATACATTTTGGATTCATATCTTCTTATTTTATATTAGGATAAATAAACATATATAAAATTTTATCAAAAAAAAAAAAAAAAATTGTTATTGTGTTTGATAGTCACACACACATACAAAGAGACATAAGTGTTTGCCTCTTTGAGTTTAGAGAGATCTAAGATTAGATTCTCAATATACTTAAGTTTTCAATAATAACTTATAACCATTTTAGGAATCAAAAGGGGTGAACAGTTAAAGCTTAGTCTCTTGATACACAAGAAGAGCCATTAATGATCACAAAACAATACTTCTTCTATTTATTGTTAGAAGATAAACCCCTAAATTAACGCAAAGGGATGTTTTAAGCACATGAACGTTTTAATTTTCTGCACATGCATTTTCAAAATAGTCTCATGCAATTTCTGAGAAATTTCCCAAACTCAGTTAGTTTAATGCTTCTAATAGAAATGGGGATACGTTTAGTAATAATTTGCTGGCTGTTTGAAGTCTCCAAAGGTTACACAAGAGTTATTTGTTTAAAGCATAGCTAAAAAAACAAATATGAGGCTGAGTTATTAACAATTAATTAATTTTATAGTTGTATTCATCTCGAAAGCCCCACGCATGTGATAAAGATAGCTGTAATTGCGCACAGTAATTACTAATCTGAGTTCCCACGCAACTGGGTTTCCGACAATCTATTAACAGTAGCTATACACACGCGCTGCTCTTCATTCAAGTAAAGCGAATGAAAGTAAATAGAAACAGAAAAACATAGTATAATCTACAATATATATAGCTATATTAATTGGATAGTTGGAGATAAAAATTCAAATCGATAAGAAAAAAATATATATACATATATATATATATATATATGTGCGTGCCGTCTATAATTTGTGTATGTATGAAATTGTGTCTCTCCTATGGTCTCCCATATAGTGAACAAAAGTTGTCTCTTGCAGTTCACAAAATCTGAGAAAGCTTTGTCTTCTTGTGATGATTTATGCATCAAAACAATATTATAAAGTTACAAAAACAGAGGCTCGACGTACAAGGTCAGATCTTGGATTCAACCTGTTCTTGTGTGATATTTAAAACAAGAGATAATAATAAAGAACAAGGTTCGGTGAACTTCGTGCTGCTTTCCACTTCCATTTCGTACACTAAACCCAACATCGTTATTCAATGTCGGTGTTGTCTTCTGAAGCAATTGTGATGGTTCCAGTTAGGGATGGGAAAAGTTATCCGAAATATACAGTTCACTGATTTTGGGGGCAAAAAATAGTTTTATACAGAGTACGTTACTCCATCGTTTTTATGGGTACTTGACATCTAATTAAGTGTCTTGTATCACAAAATATTTGATGAGCATTAATAATTTTATCACAAGATATTTGGTATTTTTGTGATCCGGATTCAATTTTTTTTGGTACAGAAAAATATTATTTAAATAGAAATGGACTAAAGACCGGTATCGATGAAAATTATTGGTCTAAGGTATAGAACTCGTATGGTTTACTTAAAAAAAAAAGAAAAATATAGCGTGCAGTTATTACAATAAAGTTATTATCTGTGAAATTAATAATGTCAATAGCGTTTGTAGCTCAGTGGATGGAGGGTCTGATTCCTAAGTTTTTGAGTTCGACACCTTTCTGGCGCATCTCAATTTGTTATTATTACTTTTTACATGAAATTCATTTTTTAAATAAAATATTTTCTTAAATTTAACGAAATATAAAAATGATCTTCTAGGTTTATTTTTAAAGAGTCTTTCACTTCGGCGAATGAAATTATCTGTGTCGAATTTCGGCGGTCTAAAACCCAAAACTTCCCTCACTTTCGCCGGCGATTTAGACCATGAAGGTTTTCCCTCTTGGACGTGGAAACACTCTCTCTGTTTCCCTCTTCTCCGATGTCACCAACTCCAAGTACTCTCTCTCCTTTTCCCCATAATCTAAACAATTCGTGATTTGGTGATCAGAATGAAAATTTGCGTTATTTGATTTTGTCTCCGGCAATTAAGTTGTTATGGATTTATGGAAACTCTGTTTAGCTAAAACCCTGTTTTCATTCCTTGTTTTACTTTCAATTTCAGGGAGCTCTTGAATTCGATGCTTGACGGAAGTCTGAAGCTGGAGGTTTCATTTCTCAATGCATCACTTGTACGTTTTTCTTGTTTCTTCCACTTTTTTTACATTCTAAAGAAGTTGGAACTCTTCATCTTAACGAATAACGAGTTGTGTATAATGAATCAGATCCCAGACATATTTCCTCTCTTAGCTGCTGCTCAGAAAGCACTCGTCTCCAAATCACGTGATTCCTTATCAACCCGAACTCTTCATTCTGAGCTCGTTTACAATTACTCTGGATCTAAGCATGTAAGACCAATCTTACAATTTAATAAGGCACAGTGTCTCCAGTTCAGTTATTCATACCTTAGCTACAGGTCTACTAGAACTAGATTATGACTTAATGTAGCAGATTATAGGTGTTGTGAGCTGGTTAGAGAGCAATTAGTGAGGACTAGTATAGGCATACCAAGTCTCTCTGGTTTGTATAGCAGTTTTCTGTTCTTCACAACTTGTCTAATTGTGTGTTTTTTCATCCAACTAGATTACAGAATCACTGAAAAGATGTGGGATTTCCGAAAACACTAGTTACATTCTAGCTGCCCGCTTCAATGCTTCTCCCGTTGAGGTCATAATCTCTTCAACTATCTTAGATCTCACTTTCCATGTTGTTGCTTTTTTAGTTTTATCAACCATGACATGTTTTGAGATCAAAACCAGATGGAGGAGGTGGCAAAATTGATCCACGGCAAGGAGATTGATTTGGAGGAATTAAAGACGCCAGCTAATCAAGCCCAAATACTTAAGGTAATGTTATGGTAACTGTTAGAGTTTAGTTTAGCATTCTATGTTATAGAAAATAATCTCTTACATCAATTCTTTCAGCATTACAAGATAACTAGCCAAGAACTCGGAATTTCGTCTCTCGGGGATGCGATTGTTTGTCGGATAGCTGCTCGAGACGCTTTGTAAAAGCAGAAGACATCCAATTATAGTTTCTCCGTTATAAACAACAAATTTGACACTTCATTTTTAATTCGTTGCATCTTTCAGACCAAAATTTGGTTTTCGTAACCTCTTTATTTCCTCATCTCAGATAGGTTTAACTCTTCGTTATGAGATAAACATAGAATTTAGCAAAATCATAAAATAACGACTAGTAATTACATGTCCTTTGAACAAACTAATACGCTTCTTCACACTCTTCTTGCACTGAACTGCAAAAACACGCCAACAAGAAGGAGCTTAATTTGGCTATTTTCAAATTGATCACTGGAACATATCAGCAATAGTGTTTCCTGAATCTGAAGAATCACCACTCCCAAAATCCATCATCATCATCTTCAAATATTCCTCCATATCACAATCACCTTCTCCTCCACGCCATTGCTCTGCTTCAACAGAGTCCGCAGCGCTCACGCTCGCGCTCGCACTTGCATTGGCTCCTATATCATCAATAGCAACAGGAGATGACGAAGAAGAAGTGTAATCCACAAACGGGAAGTTGAGTTTAGCCCGTGGCCCACGGAATCCAATGGCGGCTCGGTCATAAGCTCGAGCCGCATCCTCAGCGGTTTCGAAAGTACCAAGCCAAACTCGTGTCGCTCTCTTGGGATCTCTGATCTCAGCAGCAAATTTTCCCCAAGGTCTCTGCCTAACTCCTCTGTAACCATTCTTCTTGTTCTTCCTCTTCCTGATTTTCCCGCCTTCCGCTTTCTTCGCCACCGAGTTCTCTTTTCTACTACTAGTAATCTCTTCTTCTTGTTTCTTTTCAATTATCTGATTTGGCGGGAAAAAGTAGTCGCAGCCAAGACATCCTTCGATCATGCACACTTGGCAAGTGTCGCGATCCGACCGAGGCATTCCCGCGCATATCACTGTGCTCTCCCTGGAGAAACCCTGAAACGGCGGCGTTTCGGTGTCCCCTGAGATGACGTGTTGCAAAGCAGAGACTATAACTGAAAGCTCTTGCTCTGGTGACAACTGCTCCTGCTGATACGGGTACCGGGTCTGGGCTGAGGCTGGAGCTCCGACGAATTCGGTTCTGTTGTTAGGATAATGCATACCCGACTCTTTGATTCCTTGTCAAATTTCAATTCGAATCTTTGTTTTGGATTATGTATTGTGTGACTCTGTTGTGAGAGTGTTAAGGCACCTGGAGATAGACAAAAAAAGATTTTATTTTTGGTTGTGTTTGAGGAAACTGAAACTGGAAAGAAGCTATATATATATGGTTCCGTGTTTTCAAATTCCTACGTGGATTGCCAACTGGCACACTCTTTTCACACGGGTCGTTTTGTGATGAGCTTCTTCTTTTTTTTCTTTTTTTGGAAACACGTGCGTTATTTTCTCGAATATGTACATTTGAAAACGACATTTTTTTTTTGGTGGGGTTTAATTGACATGACATTTCTTTAAAGATAAAATATTAATCACTATCATCATACATGACGCATTTCAAGAACCCGTTTTTTTTGTGTTTTGTTATTTTACTATCAGAGGATTTAATTTAGTATTATTATAGTGGTTATCAAGTGTTCCGTTCTAACACAGTTTACATTTTAATTTAAACATGTTTAATGGCATAAGTATCTAGGTGCGTAATTAATTGGCTTAGAATAAATCACGTGCCTTTTTAACTTGTTATTTCGTCTGGCAATCGGAGATATCATTGGCATTCACATTTACAAATAGACATCAATTTGTATTTCTACATGACTAGATCCATCGTCCCTCTCAAAAACGCAAAAGTAAATCTATCTTTTTCCTTTGTTTTTAAACTCAAAATGTACGTTGAATCAATCACACAACATTTTAAAAAGTTGTACAAATAAACATGTGTAACAAGTACAATAACATTTTGATTCAAACAAAAAATGGTATATTTTACTTTGTGATTAAATTTATAAAATAATATGGCAATTTTGTTTCCATTATGAATCTTATTTTAAAAGAATTACATTTTATCAGAATAAAAACAATCACAATCTGCTAGAAAACTCTATTTTTAACAGATGAATTTAATAATTAAAAGTGATTTTTAGAAAACATGATGATTCAATGACAACACATGATTAAATTAATTTCATGGTATTTTAATGCATGATGTACGAGGCAACACATTCACAAATTTGTTGTTAACAACAGAAAACGGATAAGAAAAACCTATCCAATAACGAACTTAAAGGATTGATGGTTACTATTAGTTAGCTATTTTACAATATGATTTTTCAAGATTTTATCTGACATACATATAAAATAGGAAAAATCATATTGCAAAACAATTCTATTTGTATAATTTAGTAATTTCAACGTATACATGATCTGAGAAAGAACAATAAATGTATAATGAGAAGAACATTCTTTATTAATTTATTAAATCCAAGTTTTAAAACAGATACTAAACGAGAAATTCAACTGAGTAAAAAAAAAAAAATGACCACTCTTGTGAAATTCAACACAATGAGACAAAATGACCTTTCTTGTGATAAATTTATTTTACAATTAACAATATGGATGAAAAGAAATGGAGGAAGAAGAAAATGAGCAAAGTTGTCAAAAGGCACTAGCTAGTTTCTGAATGAAAAAAGAAGGTTTGACTGTTTCTGAATGATCAATGATTTGGAAGATGAAGTGGATAGCATGATGTTGAACTGGCATCTGGATTCACTAAACTGTGTTGACCCCTTCTCCACGCTGACCCACCACGCATTCGCTTTGAAGACTCTCTTCACGTGCCATTATGTTTTCATTCTTTTCTCTTCTTTGTTTTTGACGACTTTGTTCCGTAGCCAATTATACCGCTTGTCCTACAGGCAAACTATTAATGTATACTACTTCTTTGAAGTTAATATTTAGTATTATGAAGAAAATTTATGATATATAAATATACTTATTTTAACCAACAAAAGTTTCTGAATTAACAAAAAACATTTAAATAATAAAAGTTTCCAGGTTAACAAAACAACCTTTTTGGAGAAAAAACTTGTTTTTAATTAAATATAGGAAATTTACGTTAAACATATAATACCATCGTGTCTTTTACTAAGGTAGTTAGTATTCGTTCTAAAACATTTGGGCTTTAAACATGTCATAAGCAAAAGCAATACATATTTTTAGAAATTGATAACACTAAAAAAGAAATAGCAGAGAGGCGAAAAATAGAAAATAGAAATACAAATATAATTTTTCTTATATGGTAACATAATTTCTTTGAATGATTAAGTAAATAAATATCGAAAATTAGAGAAGGTTTCAGTTCACTTAGCAGTTTGATTTACAACCGATCTTCTACAGAGATATTACAATTAAATAATTTCACTATATAATTAGGTTTTTAGGGTTTAACGTGTTCTATAAATTAATGTTACTCTAGAATTTAATGTTCCCAAATTTAATTAAGGTTTTAACAAAAAAATGTTAATTACCTTTTTTAAAAATAATTACGTATAAAAATTACGTATGTACTAACTTATGCTACTACTATAAGTAAGAGCGGCATACAAATACGAGTAAAAAAAAAGAAAAACAGGAACGAGAGGGAAAACCAAAACCATTAGCCGCTGCCTCTTGGCAAAAGCTCTTAGAACATCTTTATCGGAGACTCCTATATACGGGTTTTTTTTTTAAAAATTTCTTTAAATAAAAATTGATCTTTTTGTAAGATCCAGTATCTTACCGAAGACACTTAGAGACACTAGGAAGACACAATATGGCGGGTTCCACATGGGAAGACCTCCAAAAAAATATCCGATGGACATGGTCTTAGCTCTTTACCCAAAAAAAAAGAAAAAAAGAAGAAGGCAGAAGCATGTTGTCAACGTGCAAAAATGATAAGAACACGTTTTTTGTATTGACCAACGTTTTTGGTCATTATATCGGCGCGTCACTACTTTTCACCTTTTTCTTCCTTTTCTTCTTTTTCTTCTCTCAACTTGTTTTTTCCTTTCCACTAACCACTTAAATTCTATGGATTAGTACTTATCACTAATCAATGACCACCAACTCTTCATCCTTTTGCTTATTTTTCATCGATAACTTTACTCATTAAAAATATCTCAACCACTTGAACCGTCCATTGCAGATTAAGATCGGGTAATAATGGGTATAGATCGAATATATACTCTTAGAAGATTACGTTGGGTAGTACAGTAGTACTTAAGGATGTTTAATTCGAATTCCGGTTTCGGGTTTAGGATAATAATCTTAAAAACCGGAGTTATTTGTATCTTATCCACTAAAACCAAAAATCTATTCAGAAAATGATTTATTCAAAGGGGGTTTCAATTCAAAATCAGGATGAAAGTTTTAGATGTCACAGCATTAGGTGGCTTGCATTAAATTATCCAAACGTTATAGCATCGGTCCATCTATACAATAACATAATATTGAATTTAAAGTTTAAAAAAATAACTTGTTTGACACATAAAAACAAAAGAATTAAAGATATCTGTGTGGCAAAATATATAAAAAGCGTGCTCTATAAAGATAGTGACAAGTTGCAAAGATTCATAATAAGTGCTTTCTATAGCTATCTTTAAGAGAGTAATCATTGTTTTTCTTGCGGCATCAAAAGGAGCATTGCCAAACACATTTGTTTTGATAGAAGACCAAACACAGAAATTTGCTAAAGTTGTCAATTAAAGAGGTTTTCAAAAACGTTAATAAATGAATAATTCGATAATTAAGTCTATACTATATTTTTTGGTCAAAATAAAATGTATACTATTTATGGACTCGAAACAGAGTAGCTGCTCTGTTTTATCACCAATTGAAGCTGAAGGTCATTTCTCATTCTCTCTCAGTCTAATAACATATTCTTTGCTTCACCTCACTGCTGGTGAAGCAGCTTCCAAGCAAGAGAATCAACAAGAGATCTCACGAGGATGAAGAAGAAAGTTAGAGAACTAGAGATTTATTTAGTTTTCATCAAAGATTTCATATTTAGTAAACGAGTCCTCTGTTTTTTTCTTTAATCTCTGTGACAGGAGATTTCTTGGAAACCAGTATGCCATGATTCTTCAGAATTTTCAAGAAACAATCGTGCCAAAAACAGATGGTAGTATACAGATCCAGTTTTTACCTTTGTTTCTTCTCCTTTTTTTTAATCTTTTGCTCAAATCTTCACTTCAAACTATGAAGATTAACAAGATTGAGGAGACTGTTGATATTGAGGAGATTGATAGTGATGATGTTGATGAACAAGAAGATGCTGATGATGAGATTGAAGTTGATGATGAAAGGGAAGAGCAAATCCCAAAGTCTCAGGGTAGAAAACTCAAAGGTAGACAAAGTTGAGCTATTTTTCTTTGTATATCTTCTTATTACTATCTGAAAGTTTCTTTTTATTTTTTATTTTTTAAAAGGTGGTCAAAATCCGTCTTTCATTACCCAAATGACTGGGAAAAGGACATCGGAATTGGTAGAAACCAAAAAAAAAAAAAAACATTTTTCATATTCGAATGGTCTTTTTTTTTTTTTAACTGTGAATGTTGATTGACATTGTTTTGTTTTACAAATTGTTCACAGTGCATACCGTCTTATGTGGTGAAAGACTACAACTTAAAGTTCAAGAGTAGCATCATATTGATTGACTCAATTGGTAGGCTAAAGAGAAAAATAGCAAAATGGCGAGACAATCGAATAACCATCAAAAGCTTTGGAAGTATTATTAGCAGAAACTTTGCAAAACCAAATGACAAACTTATCTGCGAGATCATTACTAAGAAGGTTTGGGTTCATGCCATCAAGATCCGACCTATCCACCATGTATGATCAACAACAAAATGAAATCATAAAAGATGAGTAGCAAAATCCATTTCTCTACTCATTCTCTGAAAGCGTCTACAGATTTTTTGCGCGGACGATATGGAGTTTGATTGCGTAAACAAAATCTCGTTTGCGCAAGAGTTCACACAAAACGCGGTCTTCGGTCTTCAACTTGTTCCTCTGGCAAATGCGGATCCATCTTTTGATACACACCCGCTGATCTTTCCATTTTGCTGTTTTCGCTTTTAGTGTCCCGAATGTGTCGATGTATTGAATGTAGTCTCCAAACCTTAAGCAATAGTCTTTCACCAATTGTGCATGAACCAACTGTATTAAAGATACACAAAGCAAACAAAAACGTTGTTTAAACTAATCAAATTAGAACTAGTATATTAGGACAATAACTTTGCACTTCTTACCAGCTCGTATAATCTATTCTTCACGTTTGTCTCGAAATGTATATTCTCTGGATTATCCAAATATCTCTCCGGATTTTTGATCTTAGGATCTACTGTAAAAATCTCAAGAGACAAAAGCATTTCTTTATAAGCATCACAAAAAGATAAGTCACGTGATGAAATTAGAAGACATTAATTTGTTTACCTTTCTTCCTCTTTTTTGCAGCTTCTGTGTTCCACAAAGCAAGAGACACAACAATTTTGCATTAGTACAACAAGCATGACACAAATGATCAAAGCGATGAGAGTTAATGTATTTTACCTATCTTCTTCAGATTTTTCACCTTTGGTTTGACACAAGTGGCTGTCTCTTTGTTGTTTGGAGAATAACAAGTATCATTGTTGGAATTCTCTTCAATATCCAAGTCACCAAAAGCTTCAATGTAATCACTGTCACTGTCTCCATCAGAATCCTCCACAGATTCCTCTTTCTTCTTTCCTGGAAACATTTCAACAAACAAAACAGGTTTGTCTACTATATAATAAAACAATCACATAAAACAACTCTTAAGTGATTGAAAAGAGCCAACAGTGGGTTAAACCTTTGTTCTTGCGTTTCGGGATGGTCTTGGCCATCTTGAATTCAGAGCAACAGTCTGTGTCTATGTCTTCAGACTCTTCACTGCTTTGAGAATAAAGACTGTCCTCTTCGTCATCAGAATCCTCCTCAACTTCCACTTTCGACTTTCCTGAAAAAAATCTCTAACAGTCAAAACAAAGCAATCACATAAAACAATCTAAGTGATGGATCATAAAGCTAGCAGTGTTTTAAACCTTTGTCTCTGCATTTCGCCATCTCGGATTCAGAAAAAATGTCTGTGTCTTCTTCACTGCTCACAGAATAAACAGTGTCTTCTTTGTCATCTTCCTCTTCACTGTCTTCTCCAGTCTCTTTACATCCATCGCTGCGATAGATACTGACCTCGAAAATGCGGTCTCCATTATACACGAAGGTCAAAAAGTCTCCGTCGCTAAGAGTATTATCCTCAACGAACTTGGGCCACCCTTGTCCAAAACACACTTCTTCTTCTTCTCGCTTAACCTCAATCGCTACGTTCCAAGAGCATCCACCAGGTCCTTGGAGAATCGCCGTTTTAGGCAAAAGATCTGGAAGATGGTCGTAGTAGGCAATTGGGATCACCTGCTCAATGCAAACACTCAAGAAATAGAATTTGTTAACTTTGAAAGCCAACATTCAAGAGATAAGCAAAGACTCACAAATAGAGAGACTCTAAAATCAAAGTAACGCTGAAACCTCTGACCACAACAGAGGCTTTCCACACATGGAAGACTTGGTTTCATCAATCAAAAAGCGTATGGATCGTTAAAAGAGTAAACTTTCCAGAACCAGACAAAATCAAAGCATACAAACCCAATAAAGTCAGTACCACTCAGAAAGTTAACATCTTTAACAATAAATTCAGCTGATTCATAAATTACCACTCAGAAAGTTAGCATCTTGACCACTAAGAAAACAGAGGAAACCCAGAGAAACAAAGCAAGATCTGTACGTATGGGAACCTAAATGCAGATAAAAAATGCATAGAAACAGCAACAAACTCAAATCACAGAAGTTTCAGTGTTGTTTCACCACCACCATCACACATATTTCAAATAAAGAATCTTTCCATTTTATAAACAAGGACTGTCTGTTCAAGAATCGTTTCCTCATGAAAAAAAGAAACGAAAGAGAATATCATACCATGCTATCTGAGCAGAAATGTGAGATGAAAACTTTGAAGAAACGTGGGCGAACATCAGGGGCAGCCATTGAAAAACGTTGGAACACTGAGAGAGAGAGAGAGAGAGAGAATGAAGAACAGTGAGAAAAGAGTAAAGAGAGAACTATAAGCTAATATTGTATGCAGTGTAGAGAGAGTACCTTGAGGTCCTTGACTCTCAGTCAAACTAACGTTACATTTTTGCAGAAAAGAAAGAGTACAATTCTCACACCTTCATTGTTTTTTCATATTTTTTAGTTTGACACCTCCAAAGATTTTTTCTTTTTGGCTTTTTACAGATTTTTGAACCCATTTGACCAAAATTTTTTTTTTTTTTGAACCCATTAATTTATTACAGTCCGGTCCAGCTCGTCGTCAAAACTCAAAAAGCCGTACAAGTAAAAACAAACGAACCGGACTGAACCGGCAAAAAAAAACACCATTATTTTTGTTTGACAATCTCCATTAAACGGTAAACGAAAAAATAACTTGGATAAAGTTGAGCCAAAAGATCCCGATTCAAGATAAATTCATGAGGCTCTCTATTTTGGGGGCGTATATGATACCTGGGCATTTTTATTCATTTTTCAAAGTTTTACTTTTTTATTTTATTTTCCATTACTAGCGTTTTCAACCTTAGATATTATTTTTAAGATTTCAGACAACGGCATCTTACTAAATAAGGAAAAAAATCACCTTATTTATATCTAAAATCACTTTAATTCTCTTTTTTTTTTCTTTTCCAAAAAATAAATCACATGAATGTATCTTTGACACTACACACATGCAAATATACATATATTATATATACTCCAGAAACTATGTAATTTCCACAGAAAGAATTTTTAAGAAAGAATCAAGAGGACGAGATGCTAGTAGTTGACATCTCTTGGAACATAGAATTTTCTTCTACATGCCACTTGAGAATCTCTCTCGCATACCTCAGTGCATTGTCCACAGTTTCACTCTCCAAGCTCGCTTCAGAGACAAACAACTTCGGCCTAAAGCTCCTACCACGCATCGAAATGGGTGCCACAAGTTTGTCATAGAATCTCTTGAACTCAAACCCGATGTAATGGAAAGCCCGCTGAGCCATTGGAGGGTTGTGTCTGCTCGTCTGGTTCTGGCTGACCAACGGGTTGAAGTCTTTGAACCACTCACAGGTTCTTAGAGGAACCTCCTCGATTTTTTCTTCTAGGAGATCGAATTTGGTTAGAACCAAAAGGAACCTTTTCTTAGCTAGGCTCGGGTGCTTAACCATTTTCTTGAAAAGTTGTCTGTTTGCAATCATCTTGTTCACAAGAACCCCATCACCATCTTCTATGTATTCTCCATAGTCTGTTAGTGACACACAGAATATAACCAAGTCAGCGTCTTCAAACATTTCCAGCCATTTCCAGTTTTCTCCAAGGCCTCTCGGATTTAACCGAATGAGTTGGTACCTACAAAGAGAGAGATAGAGTAAGTTCAAGAGTTTTTCATATCATCGGAATTCAACACAAGGAAAAGGAATAGAACTAACTTCGTGTCTGGATCGTGATGGTAATCAGACTCGAGAGTCTCTTCTTGAGATGTTGGTGGGAATGAGAATTCCACACAAGAAAGTCCTTCCATAGATGAGAGTCCTTCCGCTTGCAGTATGTCCGTATCAGAAGGTTCATATTCTGATCTCGAGATATCAAGAATCTGATTAGAAAAATATTTAGGTTAGTCTTCTTTTTGTGCCCTTAAACAAAAGTGCCAAGGGCCAGAAAAAACATTTACAGACGAGAAAGCACTTGATGCAAACTCACTCGTCCAAGAAAATAAACGGCGTTTCTAGGAAGTGTATCGCGAAGCCTTTTATAGGTGGCTTGAATGGCCGGTACTCTCCAGAGATCTGCAACGTTTTGTGCATTCTCGCGGCTTGATGCTGGAAATATCTTTAGGTTTCCTTCTTTCTTTTCTTTCAGAAGCCAATCTGAAAAATGTTTTAGTCTCGGGTTAATCGAGCTAACTGTGTTTACACTGGTCTCATCTCCTGTATTGCCTAAATCACAAGAACTAGATCAGTGTCCCCCAATAATCAAATTGTTAACTGCTGTTTGTACTGTCTATAAATTTTACCTGTTCGGTCAGGAGACTGGTTATTGCTCATCTCTTCCTCAAATCTTTCTTGTGCCTCAAGAACCATCGCCAGATAGGCATAGAGATTTGTTTGGATTATGAATTTGATTCTTTCACGGTCTTCTACAGAGAATGGGACGTTATAGAGAGACCTTGCCTGAAACAGAAGAAGTCAATTCCCAATGCTCTACTAGATGTGAAAAATTCAAGTGGTGGCATTAAAGATGAATAGCTCACTTGTTTGTAAATTGTAGTGGCGCCAGATTTCTCGTTACCAATCAGAAGAAGCTTGTTAAGCATTTTCTGCTCATATAAGGGTTCATCACTTGGTTCTACTGCAGATGAAGCCGGAGGAACAGGCAGAGAGAACATAGCACAAGCAAACTTTGCTCTTTTCTATAAAAGTAATATCCATAATTGTCTTTTGTTTCATATTCAAAAACGTTGTGAACGAGAAAGCCTTGTGCTCGGCAAATCATACCTTATTCCAGATGTTCCCCCTAGTATGCTTTTGACCTTCTTCTTGATAATTACCATTTGAATCGACCCAAAAATGAGGCTTTCCTGCACATTGCACCCTTACCATCTACATCAAAGCCCTCAATTCAGAACAATGACACTAATGCTAAATATATTTTTGTTTTCCAAAAACAAGGGTGAAAACAGCAAAAGAACCTTGAGCATCATAAGCTCTGCCCTGGTGATTTCACGGTTATTAATAAGAATTTCAGTGTCACCATTGCTTGCGTCCTGCCTGATGTTACCTCCTATATTCAATTGAGGACTTATAATCTGACAAGGTTTATCTCCTACCTGTTTAAAAAAAACACATAGAGCCTCTGATTCAGCTGAGCATTCACGATACAAGCCCGAGAATGAAAACGCAGATATATATAGGAAATTCTACCTTTCCCCAATAGCCAGCAACCTTATCATACCAATAGTATCCCGGTTTTAGCTTCTTGGGTGGATTTGGACTTGTCTGCAACTTGTAAAGCTCATCTTCACTTAAAGGTCTGTCATTGACAACTATACGCCGCGAAGGCAATTGATTTGCCCTGCAAGAGATCTCATCACTCATGACTTGTCGAAGTTCAGAATCCGTGAGAACACGCTTCAGCATTCGTGAACACTTTCCAAGGCTCCCTCTCTTCAACTCATCGATCCTAATACCAATGCAAGTCTGACACTTTCTTCCTTCGGGCATCGCACCCATGGCTCTGCGTACACAGTTGCAGCAGTATTTGGCATCGCAGACGATACAGACTTCCTTCTCAGTAAACCGGTTCCCCATTAGGCATCGGTAACACGATCCTCTTTTACCTTTCCTTTCAGCTTTAGGCGTTGCAGCAAAACTGTCTCCATAAGAAGTATAAGAGCTTCCATCACATTCACTACTCTGAATTGGTTCAACGAATCTCACATGATTTTCACGTTCTCCATCTGCCTCCTCTCTAATGGAACCCGATCCCACATCCGAAACTATTGCATCATCAAATGTATCCTCTCTCACTTTTGCTTCTTCGGATATATCCAACCTCTTTGATGATGATAATGATGTTGATGATGAGCCAGAAACAACATCACGCCCTATCAAAACCACACTAGAACTAGCTTCAGAATCAACCAAACCATTCTTCTTCTTATCGGATCCAGATTCAGGTGGTTTCTTGGTAACTCTATTAGTCCTAACGATAGGTTGAACAACAGGATAAGAGATACCACGCGACAAGGAAGAAAATGAAACGGGTTGAGCCGTAGGAATCTCATCAACTTCAACGGGAAGAGCTCGTGGCAGATTAGCTATAAAAGGACCTTCATACTTCGAAGCGAATGAATATTCAATACGATAACTACTACTAGCTTCATCATCATCATCATCACTATCACGATTATCCATTTTAGGACTCGGTGATGTTAAAGGGAACAACTTTCTTAAAAACTGCAGCCATCTTCTTACAAATTCAGCAAACACAAAAAAAAACCCACCGAATTCCTAAAATTCCCTAAATTAGAAACTATTTATCACAAGCAATACGAGAAATTATGAATATTGTTGCCCAAAGAGAATAAGATAAAAGACCTTAAGCCATTAGTGGCTTGAATAATCAATCACAAACCGCGTGAAACAAGAACCTAACTCCACAAATATAGAATATTTGATCACATAAAGCTCCTTTAGCTTAAAGAAAGATACCAAATTGGAAATATTTTTTGAGTTTTTTTCAGGAAAGCGGTGATGAGAGAAAGAAAAATCAGCAAATAATTGTTCCGGGAAATGAAATTTGCACAAGTTATTTTCTGACTTTCTCTTCGTTTTTTCAATTCTGTGTACCGAAAAGAAAATTGAGTTATTTTCCGGGAAATATCTCGCCGTCAACGCGGGTTGGGGAGTTGAAAACGATGCGTTGCGAAAGGCGCCGTTGATGGAGTCAAAGAGAGGGCAATTTCGTCAAACTGTATTCATTCCTACAATAATGCTCGAATAACCGGAATTGAGTTACGCCGTTAAGTGGAAACCGGATATGTAATTTGATGATACACTACATACAGGTGATAGGGTTTTGTGGAAATGTTTTCAGTTTAGTGATTGATTACAAAAAGTTGTAGAGTTAATTAAAATGACAATGGTGAACAAATATTTGCTATTTAAAACTATCAAAAAGGTACCAAAAAACATTTAGGTGAAATTCTAATGCACTATTTTGTTAAATGTATGTTCTAAGAATATACTCATATGGTATTAATCATGTAAATAAATATATTTTATCATGTAAATAATTATATTAACATTTAAGCGTTAATAACAATTAATTTTTTTTGTCTTAGGATGTTATGTTATTTTTCAATGTTGACATTTGATTTGTTAAATAAAATAGTTTTTTGATCGTATAAGCGTGTGATCTAACTCATTTTGTTCATTAGACAAAGAAACTTTAGTATCATTTTATTTATCAAAACAAAAAAAAAACTTCAGAATCATTTGTCTTAATTACTAGTGCAATTTGTTTTTTTCGTGTTGTATTTGAGTTGTTCGTAATTGTCCTTAGAATATTATGCCCCTATGATTCGCCATACTCTATGTTCTCAAATCTACAAAAAAATAAATAAATTCAATAATAGTAATAGTTTGGTTTTTTAACCATGATATATTTTACGTGATTAATAGCAATCATGAGTGTATGTGTACATTATATAGTATATATTGTTTTCTTGCTCTTAAATTAAAGATAGATTAGGTCTAAATGATAAGTTGGTAACTGGTAAATTCAAAAAGATTAATATTTTTCTAACGACTTTGGGTGGATATTTGGTGGTGTTTACTTGCTAGTTTTAAAATATGCAAACTGGTTACAAGATTGACGATTAAATTATAACTTGTTGACGAGAGATATTATCTTGAACACCAGTCACCTACAATAAAAATAATTGACAAATTAGACATTAATCCTAACATCAATTATCCAAATTGAATGACTGATTTCTGGCACTTGGACATATTTGATTTTGCTCTCCAAGTGAAATATTAGATTAGATCCGGTTGCCAGACCCAAAAAAAAAACACCCCTATCAAGATCCTATATATAATAATTTAGAAAGACTAATTCTTTTTTTTTTTTTGTTAAACTAGAAAGCCTAATTCTTATGAAGAGAAATTTGACTCATAGAAAGTTGCAACCACGACATAGAACTTTAAGAAAGCAAACATATTTGATTCGGTCTTTGTTCTTGTTATTTTACAAGGTTAATGAAAATAATAATAATACGATTTCTTTTTTCAACAATTTTTTTTATCAGAATTAAAAAAAAAAAAACCGCAAAACTCATTACGTGATAACCATCAATCCAACTTTGACTCCCTCACCAACTAACGTGGCACAAACCTCGTCGTTGACTTGGTCATAAAAATTGAAAACAATCCTTCGATTCTTTCCCGGCGGTGAAGACGGAGGTCCTCGCGACTGAGCAACGACGGGACAATTTGGTAAATAATCACACACTATAAGCTCCTCCACTATCTTTATATTTCCAAATCGCGTGAACTCCACGCGCCGCTCCCTTCATGTAGAGACGAAGAGCTCTTCCGCCCGGAAGATGCTGCTGGCTCGTCCATATCCATCCACGTGGCCATCCTCTCCGAAACACGCCACACTTTCACCGACTTGTCCAAACTTCCGCTGTATACAATCCATTTCCGGTCACCCTCAGCCACAGAGGTGTTTGCTCCCTTACGGCAAGCCCGTTCTTCCTCCACTGCTAGACATTTGACCGGTCCCATGTGTCCCGTCAAAACTGAGAGACACTGGTGGGACCCGTCAGACGGTTCTCGCCTCCATACACATATGTTCTTGTCAGCGGAACCACTCAAGAGC
Source organism: Cardamine occulta (assembly GCA_028015245.1). Taxonomy (NCBI): domain Eukaryota; kingdom Viridiplantae; phylum Streptophyta; class Magnoliopsida; order Brassicales; family Brassicaceae; genus Cardamine; species Cardamine occulta. The sequence continues at coordinate 18,011,061 of CM051389.1, read as the reverse complement.
AAGTTCCCCGCTATAGCGAGACATAGCACGGCGGATTTGTGCCCTTTGAGTATTCCGCCGATGAATTGTCGCTTTGAACGTTCCCAGTAGTTCACTAGCCCATCCGAGGAACCGCTATATACGATAAAAGATTTCGGTTTCACAGCCAACGCCGTCACGGCGTTTTCTTGCTTGAGCAAAACTTGAGCTAACACATGTTTCGTTCCTTTGCCTTGCATCTCACGTTTCCACACTTTAACCGTGCCATCCGCGGATCCCGTGAACACCAAGTCATCAAAACCGGACATTACCGAGTTTATCGCGTCATCATGTGCGTGAATCGATTCCAAACATTTCGAATCCGAGATTCTCCACACTTTGATCGTCGTGTCCCAAGAACTCGAGTACAACAATCCAAGCTCCCTGTCTAAGCTAAGACTCGACACGGCGTCGTTATGCTTCGTCTTCACACAGTTTCTGTTGCGACGTACCTCCATGTAATGCTTAGGGTTTACAGAGCTCTTGACCATCGATTTAAATGTTGGCAATGTCCCAATCCTCTTGTGCTTCCCAGGCTTTCTCTTTGAAACCTTCCAAATCCGGATCTTTCCATCCTGATGGCCGGTAAAAATCCGGTCTGCGAATATCACAATGGCCTTGATGAGTCCACTACTGGATTTAAACCCGGCGTAGTCCTTCAAATTCTTCCAAACCCTAATGTTCTTTGAGTCCGAGCCCGTGTAGAGAAGGTCACCAGAAGCGGCTAGCGAGTATATATGCCCTTCTTCTCTTACAATAGAACCAATGAGACCATTGGTCTCGAGGACATTGTCATCGTTGAAATCAGCAGCCCAAGCGGGCGACACGCGGGCCCAAGGCGACATTACGCAAGGAGAACCTTCTCCGCTGGCCGGACCGCTGCTGCCCATGGTCGAGGCCGAGACGTTGCTAAACCGCTGGTGAGTTAAGTTGCTGTTTACAATGATGGGTTCGCCTTGAGGGAATATACCGTCGTGGTCAGCTTTCAAGAGATCACCAAATTTAGGCCTCTGTTTGTGAACATCGCTAAGGTCGTGGCTTCGAGTGTGGCGATTGTGATTATTGTTATAAGGGTCGGTTTGGAGATCAACGACCAAGGTGCCACCCGTCTCGTTCCTCATCTTTTTCTTCAAATCTTTTTAACAAAAGAGTCAAATGCTTGATTTAAGAAAAAGAAAGGTTGTAGAATAATGGATAAAATCTTTTTTTTTTTGGTTTAGTGGGAACTTTTTTGGGTTGTGAGAGCTATGAATAAGAAAGTCGAGGGATAATATGCGTTTGTAGATTTTGGTTGTAAAAGAGCGACAGAGATATTTATGGAGATTTTGACGGAATATTGGAGGGTCTAGAGCAAATTTTGACTTCTTAAAAGTTTTTTTTGTTTAGGTTTTGTCAACGACTCTTGGGGAATTGTTTATGGTTTGCGAGAATTTATCTTATAAATGCATACTTATATACATAAACGAAATATCCAAAAGTTTGGTCATTTTGGATATGTGATGGGGTGCTTCACACGTGGTTGCTACTAGAGGAAGCTTCGATGATTTTTCGAAAGATTACTATAGTACATTGAATTAGAACATTCTTTGTGTAATGCATTTGAGGTTCAAGACACATTGGAATATTAGGCACGCAAGCCGAAAGGTACTTGAATCTCCTCCGTAGGTACCTGAATCTCCTCCTTAGCTAATATTCACATAGCTTTACTGCCTAAAATTCCACTTCTTTTTGTTCTATTTTGTTAAAAGATATATAAATAAATGTACTACTGTACCGTATTGTGGAGCGTTTGTTGTCCTTGTCCCGCAATGCCACAACACTTGGTATATCCATATAAATTAATAACGAATTATAATTAAGCATATCTTTATATCAAAAGACTATCCACCATTGAAAAGATTAGGCAAATTATTTAGGCATGACTCTACTATAGATTAATTGTTAACTATCTATGCTTTTCTCCACTAAAAAGAATTTTTACATAGCAAATCGTCTTGTTCTTGCTGTAAGTTGCATCTTAGAAATTGTAGAAACTTTGAACAAAATTATCAAAAGAAACTATAGAAAGAATACTACATTCTGTCTGAACTTCCCAAGCAACATTTGGTTTATGCAATAAAAATTCCATGTAGACTTTATCAGTGTGAGTAGAGAAGGATTTGTCTTGGTTAGAAAACAATTTTTGAAGAGATTATATGTATTATATAAACCGAAAAATAGTGATCTATTAAAATTAGCGACTAGTAACTCTCTGGACTTGCAACATTACACCCCAAAGGCATTGAGAAACACCAGCGATCCATGTATTAGAAGTCTTAGGACTAAAATTTTTTAAAATACGTCATAACTAGAGTCTTATGAAAACCAAAAACTAAAAGAGAGAGAAAAAATAATCAGTCAGCCACGAGTCTTGATGGAGAACTAGCCAAACCCCTTTAGCTATATCATGTCATTTGGACACAACAAAAAAAGGATTGGGCTGAGTTTAAAGTTCAGTTTTGGTCGATGAAATCAGCTGGCAAGTTCAAATCCAATAAAGTGACTTTGTTGTTTTCGAAAGTTTCTCTTTTTGCACGTTTCCGTGAAGAAGAGCAAATGGTATCTTCACAATTCCCTGATCCTGAAGCTTGGTCAGGCCTCGATGTCTCTCCTGTATAAGGATATAACTCATTAGAATTTGATTCACTGCTTCATTGACTAGAAGAATGTCATGACCACAATTAATTTGAGAGTTAAAATTACCGCTTGTACCACTATCCAAAGGTTGGCATTTGTCAGCACCTTTGGAATTCCAGGAAGCATAAAACTCAGCTGCTTGTTCGATTCCCTTTGATCGGTAAGGAGAGATGTTGTGGATGCCAAGTTGGAGAGATCCGAGTAAGTCATTCTCAATGCACTCGTACATTTTCTTACATAGGGTATCGACCGCAACAGACAAGTTGATGATTTGAATCCTTATCGCCATGACTTTATCATCACTAAATTCATCAAAGGGCTCCTCTAGGCACTGGGAAAGTCTCTCAACATTACCCTCAAGTTGTTGCTGCTGATCCTCAAACAAATTCTTCTTTATCTCTCGCTCCTCAGGGCTCATCTCATCCTTGAACAGCTCATCACCAAACATGTAATATGCAAAAGCATAGGAATATGAAAGGATCCGTCTTGATCTGAATAACCGGTTGAGTCCATTGGTCACCCAGCTGAAGTCTTTAAGCTTCAACCCCCTCTTTTCTGAATTCGACACTTTCTTAAGGATAGTTTCCCTATGTTTATCTTCAAGCTTTGATGAATCTGTATGTGCTTTGTAGCGGTGATGATAATGTGTATATCTATCTAAATCTCTTTTTGCTCTTTCCATCTGTTTCTCTTTGTCATCTTGGTACCGACCACAACTGTGACCAGCGATACTCCTATAAGTGTGATCCCTTCCAGTTGCTCCACCACATAGCCAACTGTACATAATAACAACCAAAGATGAGAAACTTCACCATTTGACATTTGCTCGTCTCAAAGCATAGAAAAGCGGCAAAAGAAAAATACAGAAAGAAAGCTCGAGTACTTACCAAAAATACTGCCCACAAATACACCTTACGAGATTGCATCCACCATTCTTTTCCACAGGTTTGTAACATTTGGGACACAGCTTTGTGTGGACGGTAATCCAATTAATTGTCTCAGACTCATCTCGACACTTCTTTCTCCATAGCTCCCACATCAAACAAGAGCAAGGGGAGTGGGTTTGACTCAGACAACTGAAACAGAACTGAAGACCACAGGAACATTCAACTTCGCACAACTTGTCATCCTCAGCTCGTATTGCATTTCCACAGTGAGGAGTGCTTGGACACCACTTGACCATTTTGTTGTCTTCGATGTATGACTCAAGAAGGAAACGATCAAACTTCTTAGCTAGATCTGGACGCCTTTTACTGACTAGATTCCTGACAATATCTTCATCACAAATAGCATTGCATTTGTGAGCCATACATCTAATCCTTTTGCTCTGACCTTCATTTATCTTTACAGTAAAATGCTCTGTCCAACCTAAAGCAAAGGAGAACAGTGTTAAATCAAACATCTACCTTTACGATAATAGCAAACCTCAAATTTTAGCAGCATGGGCTCACTCACAATTATCGCAATAGCAATGGCCACAGTCCATTCTCGTCATCTGATCAGCTGGTACATTCTCCATGCAGACATCACAGCTCATCTCAGAAGAGTGAGAAAAGGAAGAGCTGCCATATTGACAGTCGAACACAGTTACACCAGCTCCAGAAAACAAGCTATCTTTTCCTTTCTCAACAAATACAGCAAACAACTTCTCCACATCCCACTGGTAATGAATAAGAAGAGTTCGCGCATGGTGCTCCTTAATCGATAACAAATCTTTTACTCTTGCCAAGTCTTCTCTCTGCATCACAAAATAACAACTCAACCAAAGTAAAGCTTAAAATTGAACCGAAAAGAAAGAATCATCTCTGCTCATTTTACCTGTGCTGCCAGAAGCGATTCCTGAGTGATGACCTGCAAAATGGTTGATAAATGATACCAAACAATCTCTGGGATTATTTATACAGTAAATGGTGCTTGTAAAGCCTCTCTCTTTGAGTTATTGAATTGTTACAAACTTAAATCCTCTTCATAACAAGTAAAATGTCAATAACAAAATCAAAATTTCAACTGTATTAGTAAAATCTAGTTCCCAAATCTTTAGAGAGAAAGAAAAAAACCCTAATTTCAAACAGAGAAACAGACCAATTATCTAATGAATTCCAGTTTTCAATAATCCAAAAAAAAAGGTATGAAAATCAAGAAATTCAGATGAACAACTGTGCCGAAACCTGATTTTCAACAAAAACTTGTAATGAAATAATCGAAATTCACTTTTTTTTTTTAAAGTTCAAAATTTTCACGAAGTATTTGCTCAAATACACAAAATCGGGGAAGAAGAGAAACACAAACAACAACCAAACAATCAATCAATCATGAACTGAGAACAAAGAGATACAGAAACGAACGGAGGAGAGTATGAAGGAACCTGAGTGGTTGATTTTCTGGAGGAGAGAGGCTGCAAATCGGACTCTTCGTTATCAATCCCTTCCAAAGACTCCTGATCGGAGGAGTAATAGCAATCCTCTTCCTCAACGCTAAAATAGTCTTCCATCGATCACAATTATGAAAGAAGCGATTGGTGAATAGTTTATAAGGAATTAAAAGGATCGATATAAGGCCGACGAAATTCTCTACAGAAAGACGGAGGCGATCAAGACTGAAATGATCGAAGAAGGGAGAGAGTGAAGACGGAGAAATAGAGGCGGGAAAAAAGGAGATATTCCGACGAGATCATAGAGAAGTTCCGGTAGAGAGAGTGGAGAAGCGATAGAGGAAGATGAATCGCGGAAAGATTCCTCTCTCACTTTACGCCTTTTATGCAAAACAATACACTTTTGCTACGTCGTCGTTTTGGCCCCAAAGAACTCGAGGAAATTGTTGGAATTGTTTTTTTTTTTTTTAAGTTTTTAGTAACATGTCAATGTGCCATTAATGATATTTTCTTGTTTATTTCGGGACAATTCAATTCTCGTTTTCTTTCCAGTTTTTTTTCTAACCATTAAAGTTGATTTGTAAATAGTGGAGAAAATGAAAAGTTAATTTGAAGATTCGGTTTTAGTTGGATATTTTGGGTTCTTTAACTCTTTCAATTTTTGAAAGATTAGTAGTTAAAGTAAATTTGAATCTGTTTCTTTTCTCCTTTTTTTTTTTTTTTTTTTTTTTTTGGCGGATTTTGTTTTATCTGATATTGACATTTCAAATGGCTTCCCTTTTATATTAGTTTTCTTTTTTTATATTAGAATAAAAATGTTAGATTGTATCTGGATGCTATGTAAGCAGAACTGCGGTTCCACTAGATTTCTTTAATTTCATCCTTTACTTTGTCCAAAAATCACAAACGAATGACTCTAAGATTACAAATCAAAATAGATAGAACATTACACTAATCTCACGCTGCTCTTGTCCTAATCCTCGTCATCATCGAAACGTGTTCGAAAGAGATAGTCTTCGCCTTCAAGTTCATCTTGATATAGGGATATCGATGAATCCTTGCATTTTTCATCTTCTTTCTCATCATTACATCTCTTTCCCTGACCAAAAATTGTCTGGTTTTCAGTACTCTCAGAATATCACAAGTTTGATTTATGACAAGGTAAATCAAACTCATATCTTTGACTACCCTGTTTAGGCTCACTTCCAGAATATATGGAGGCTTAACTCGTTAATTGACTACAATCTCTACAGAAATGCCTAACTTTGATTGAAAATAGCATACTAAACCCTTATTGGCCAGATTTCAAATCATTCATGGTTGGATTCCAGTTCAAATAGAATGAGGTTTTGTGATTCTCACCATTCAGCAAAACTAGTATTTTATGTTAGGAAGAAAATAACTTGAAACACACCACAATATTTTTTTGGCAATAAGCAAGACTGGTTATTTAAGAAGAGCATGTGGAGGTTTGATAAATAGCTGCTAAAAGGTTATTAAAACATTTAAGACTGACCTTTCTTAAGATGTAGAAGAAATAATGGAAGCCATCGCCAAAAGTGTTGTATTCCATGGACCAAGTAAACTTTGGATCCTTAAACAATGGACCCCTGAAATGTGGCTGCATGGCAAAAAAGGAGAGAGTATTTTAGAGCTAAGAATTGAGCAAATGCAAGAATATGCTATCATTAATACCTGGCCAAAAGTAATGGAAATGAAAATGCCATCTGGTTTCAAAACCCGGTGAACTCCATCGAGAGTTGCCATGACTTTGCTAACAGTTTCTTGACGGGGATTCCATGGATCACCAGCATCCACAAACAGTACATCCTTCACGAAACCAATTACAAAAAAAAAGAGAGCAATTCATGAGCTTTCTCTTGTCAAGAAAATATACACTTGGAAACCGCATCCACAAATCTCAAGGAAACTTTAGCTCAGTTACAGGTTTTACCATGGTTCCTTTCTCAATGACCACATCAAAACACTCGCTGTTAAATGGGAGGTCTAGCATGTCAGCTTGCATCACTTTAATTTCTGAATACATCAATGTCTCACGTCAAATATTAACATGTAGAGTGTAAGATCCAATGAACACTCTGACATCTATAATAGACTAATTTCAGCTCTAGTCCTTGGTTTCATTTATATGCCTACGGGAAAAAAAACTAGTAAAAACAAATTATAATCTAAGCAATACCTTTGTACCCTTTAGACAGCAAGCGAGTCTGCATCTTCTCTACCGCAACAGAAGATAAATCAATGCAGGTAATATCAACAATCCCGTCCTTATACAACTCTTCACACAACTGAGAGTTGCCACATCCCAATTCCAAGACCTTTGTTACAATAAGGAAAAAAAACTCAACTCCAACTTATTTTGCAATATAAACTTAAAGCTATGAAGAGATTAACAAGGAGAGACAGAGAGAGGGAAATTACGGAAGAAGAGGTATTGATGTTGGATTTGATGAGATGCTGGAAATGAGAGTAGTCCTTGAACCATTCATAGTGTTCCTCGGAAGAGAACTTCTCGTCCCTACATTTTATTTTCGCGGGATTCAGAAACACAGGTAAGAGAGATTTTAGTTGTAAATTGAATTCAATTGATACCAGTAGTGAGGATCGAGGTACGTCAGAGCAGAAGAAGGACCAACGGAATTCGTCTCCGGGTTTAAATTTGGAACCGAATTACGATTTGCGTATCTATTCTCCATCGCCGAGCTTGTTCGATTCTCCGTATCAATTCAGGCATAAACCCTAAACCCCCTTTCACTAAATCACACTATTGGCTTCTTTATTACTTGACATAAAGATTAAGGGGCATTTTATAATATAGAAGAAATGGGCCCATGTATTTTTGTTTTTGTCAGAAACCCATGTGAAGGAGTATCCGTTTTTCTTCTATGGTAAATAACTAAATATTCGAGTTTGTTCCGTCGGGAGTCTATAAGAACCCTAATATCCGGAGCAAAGGGCAACGATGATGAGGGGTGGATCGTTTTTTTCGAGACAATTGCAGTGTTGTCGACAAGGGATATCATCTGGATCTCGACAATGTTCATCTTCCGGTAGATTCTTTTCTCGCATTTTCTTCTTCTTCTTAGGATAATTGCTTCTACTCAAATCTCATTTATTTTCCTTGTGTAGCTCGTCCTCTTCCTCCAATCAAAACCGCTAGGGAGGGCGGTAGCTGCAATGCCTGTGGTATTATATTATCTCTTGGAGACCGTAGCTTACAAATCGGCGCTTTTCTACGTTGGATCCAAAGCAGGTGTGTATGTGTGTCTATGCAGAGGATACTGAGATTCAACAATAGTTATATTATATTTGTGCTTTCGTTTTCTTCTCAGCTATTTATAAAGCGTCATCCCAGCCAGAAAAGCATGCTCCCGAGATAATGGTAAACAAAATTATATATGAGTTTTTTTTTGGGTGTTAAGTAACCGATATATAAGTGGATGTTGTTCAATTCATGTTTCAGTCCTTGTGCGAAAAGAAACAGCTTTTGGATGTTGAGCTGAAACATCTGGACGAGAAAGAGGCATTGCTTGCTCAGCTATAGGCACATATTAGGAAGACTTCCAACTGAGTTTACTTTTTTATGTATTTATTATGGCTTAGACTTGTAATGGCCTCTCTGTCTATCTTTTTGTTTTTATCTCATCCTTGTATCCAAGTATTTTTAATTTATGGTAGAATTGAAATCTCAACTCTCTTTCCTCTATCCTCTCTCATTTGTTGGATGAGTTATGGTTAATTGCATTATTCTTCTCTGTTGCCTGAACCGTGTGTTCCAAGACATTTCAGTTGCTTACATGAATGTGTACCTTCTAATTCACCAAACATAAAGACCTTATAACTTCTTATTTTCTGGTAAGAATTCATCGAATGGTACAAGTAGATGAGAAACCGTCCATTGACAGAGCTTCTCCGATGTATTCATTAACCTATCAATCTCACAACATTCACTTAGCAGATAACCCTATTCATCATCAAACATCAAATTCCTTCATGTCTTCCCTCCAAAATAAATTGCGTTGCTTTTCTAGTTACCTCTCTGGCTTTAGCTTCATAAGCCATCTTTCTGACTGTATAAAGTTGTTGTTGTCTTTCGTAATTTCTCCTCTAAATCTTGATCTTTCTCTGGGTCTCTAGATCCCTAAGTTTCCCACCCTTCCATTCGCCATACACATATCCACAACTAAAAGCTATGAAACTACGTAACAAGTCACAATCGATTTGTCGTGTGGTTGCATTTGCAAACGCAAACATGAATCGGGCAAACGCATCCTGGCAGTTTTCCAATGAAACCAAAATCAGTATCAAAATATATACCAAATCAATTAAATAAGGCAGAGAACGTTAGATCGATCGAGATTACCGGCCTGCTTCCCATCTTCGATTTCTTCACGCCCTTTCGTTTTTCTCCTGTCAAGAGATGGATATGTCATATTTTATACAATTATACGCTGCCGTTAATCAGCGAACTATGGCCCGTTACGAGTTATTTAAATAAAAAGGCCCAGTTTGTCACTTCCGTTACAAGTTTTGTAAGTAAAAAAGGCCTAAGTAAAAAGGCCCAATTTGTCACTAGCAAGTGATGCAGTTCAAGAAATATGCCTGAAATTGTATTTTTTTAATATTTAGTTTCTGTATAGGTTAGCAAAAAAATATGTAGGCATTTAACTAAATACTTACTTTTTGCTTAAGAATTATTTTTTTTTTTTTTTTTTTTGTATTTTTAGGCCAAATGCAAATCCTAATAAATGGTACATACATGCTAAGCTCAAACTGAAAACTGTTTACCTAAATTACAAAATACTATTGAAACAAGAGAAAATGAATTTGTCCGAACATGCTAAGTTCACGACATCACAAAATGTGAAACAATCTAGAATCCAAATTTATATTCACACATCTTTAAGAGTTACTTAACCATAAATTGCGACTGTAAGACTTAACTTTCAAGACCATTTTTTGTGGCGTAGGTACGTCCTTTTGATTGGATATCTCTTTCCATTATTTTTACCAAAAATGAAATCAAATCCCAAAATAAGACATAAAAAAATTCACATGTCCACGTGATTGGTTGCATATTACGTTACATTTCTTTTTGCAAAAATTTCCATATACACTATTTAATATAATTTATATATTATATATGTAGAGGTTTGAGATAACTCGCTGACCATCCATTGGAATTTTACAGTCAGCGTCGTTGTTGATTGTGCGTTTCTCTCGACTCTCGCCATGGCTGTTGCGCTCCAGTTCGGCCGATTATGCGTGCGGCCAGATACTTTCATGCTGGAGAATCATCTCACTGGATCCGGATCACTCCGGCGCCGGAAGCCTTTATCAGTCCGATGCTCGTCTAATGATGAGAACGTTCCTTCGCCACAAGTGGTGATGGACTCTGATTTTGATGCGAAGACGTTCCGTAAGAACTTGACAAGAAGCGAGAATTACAATCGTAAAGGCTTTGGTCATAAGGAGGAGACACTCAAGCTTATGAATCGAGAGTACACCAGTAAGTTCCTCTATTTGCTTTATTTGCGTGCTCTGTTTTGGTTAAGGGAAGATAATCCATTGGTTGATTGAGCTGAGCTGTAATGAAATTTACAAATTTGGGTTTGTTGTTGAAAAAGGATAAGACTTGCGAATTGAAGTCTTATCCTTTATGGTGAAGACCAAAATGTTGGGTTTTGGGTCAGGAATTGAATTTTGGCAAACGTAACAAGAATGAAATTGGAACAAGTTGTGTCTTTGTGGGTTTATAAGAGTCAATTGGATTGTGATTCATCTTGTTATTGTATATTTGACACTCTCAGGTGATATATTGGAGACGCTGAAAACAAATGGATATACTTATTCTTGGGGAGATGTTACTGTGAAACTCGCTAAAGCATATGTTTTTTGCTGGGGAGTTGAGCGTGCTGTTCAGATTGCATATGAAGCAAGAAGGCAGTTTCCAGAGGAAAGGCTTTGGATTACTAATGAGATTATTCATAACCCAACGGTCAATAAGGTTTGTAGTAACTATACTCTGAAACCTTGTAGTAGGTCTCTTCTTTTCCTGCTTTTTAGGCATTACTTTACAATATTTGGTGAATGTGTTCAGACTCCTTTTATAACTTTGTTAGCTAGATGCTATTGTTTTGTTGCCAGTTGGTGTAGTTGAATTGCATTGGACATTGATCTACTCTTCACATGCCTTGGTATTCTTTCTTTTTTCTTTCGTTTCTAAACCTTTTGATTTTGATGGCAGAGGTTAGAAGATATGGATGTTAAAGTGATTCCGGTTGAGGATTCAAAGAAGCAGTTTGATGTAGTAGAAAAAGATGATGTGGTTATCCTTCCTGCGTTTGGAGCTGGTGTTGATGAGATGTATGTTTTAAATGATAAAAAGGTGCAAATTGTCGACACAACTTGTCCTTGGGTGACTAAGGTACATTCTTTCAGTCGGCATAAATTAATGATATCGTTTTTTCCTTTCCTTGCAATCATCTCCAATTTCATGCACCAATTGGTTACTGATGTCTTCCTTTTTGATATTTGTGACTCTAAAGGTCTGGAACATGGTTGAGAAGCACAAGAAGGGGGAATACACATCAATAATTCATGGTAAATATAATCATGAGGAGACCATTGCAACTGCGTCTTTTGCTGGAAAGTACATCATTGTAAAGAACATGAAAGAGGTATGACTTTGGTACTGTTAAACTTTGTATATTCATAGAAATTTTCAAGATTGTTGCTGATGGGGTACCTTATTACTGAACGCAGGCGAATTATGTTTGTGATTACATTCTCGGTGGCGAATTCGATGGATCTAGCTCCACAAAAGAGGAATTCATGGAGGTATGACCTTATTTCCAAGTTATCTGTATCAATCTGGTTGTTCTAATCTCTATTTTGGCGTTGTAGAAATTCAAATACGCAATTTCGAAGGGCTTTGACCCCGACAATGATCTTATCAAAGTCGGTATTGCAAACCAAACAACAATGCTCAAGGGAGAAACAGAGGAGATAGGTTAGTTAATCTACTACACCGCTTCAAATTGAAAACATAAACATCTTATAGTTGAGACTCATGCCAAAAGAGAACCCACAGGAAAATTAATTGAGAGGACAATGATGCGCAAATATGGGGTGGAAAATGTAAACGAGCATTTCATCAGCTTCAACACAATATGCGATGCTACTCAAGTAAATTTCCCATACCTCAAAAGCATGCATATATAATGAAGAAATGGCTATTCAGCAATCCTATTCTCTTTTCAGGAGCGACAAGATGCAATCTATGAGCTAGTGGAAGAGAAGATTGATCTCATGCTAGTGGTCGGTGGGTGGAATTCAAGTAACACCTCTCACCTTCAGGAAATTTCAGAGGCACGCGGGATTCCATCTTACTGGATTGACAGTGAGAAACGGATAGGACCTGGAAACAAAATAGCCTCTAAGCTCCACGTAAGTGCATTTCAAAACTAGCTCATTCCTCACCAAATAGCTTTCACTGATCTTTTTTCTTTTTACATTGATAGTATGGAGAGCTGGTGGAGAAGGAAAACTTTCTTCCAAAGGGACCGATAACCATCGGTGTGACATCAGGTGCATCAACCCCAGATAAGGTAAAATATTATTTCATCTGTTCTCATGTTTCCCACACGAACATGCGTGAAAATATTTGTGAATTTGCAGGTCGTGGAAGATGTTTTGGTGAAGGTGTTCGACATTAAACGTGAAGAGTTGTTGCAGCTGGCTTGATTCAATCCTGTGAATGGTTTCCAAATATTGTCATGATGTCAAAGAGTGTCCTAGAATAAATGTAGTTAACGATTTGTCTTTGTAACTTTTGTAAGTGGTTTTGTAATTCAAAGTCAATATCACTCTGCATCTTACTCAAGTGAATGTTTTCCGGAATGTCTTTACCATAATCGTAATTAGAGATTATATACAACCTAGGTTATGCAGGCATATCATTTTCTTGTTCAAAACATTTCAAAAAATAATATGGAGAGACTGTGCTAAAATAACTTAGGGATTATTGGAAATATTTAGAAAAAGGCTGATTTTTCGTTTGACTTAAGAAAATATGTAAATTTTGTTTAGATTAGAGGTTAATAATGGTTTAGAGTTTAGACTGTTTCATAAAAGATTTTTGGACTTAGAACTGGATCTTAACAAAAAAAATTGATATAAAATTTAAATCAGTTTTCATAACAATTTAACGAGTTTTTGAAGGAATTTTTCCAATACTCATACTATCATTAGTTTGATTTATTCGAACAAACAAAATTTTGGGCTTCGATAGAGGTTGCTATATAACCAAAGAGATGGCGGAATTCTCAAGACCCATTTCACCTTTCTCAATTCTTCCGATCCCTCCCTCTCTTTCTGACATTTTTCTTATTTCCCGGTGCTCCGCCGTCGTTATTTTTTCCCGTTAACGAAGGCAAATTTCTCCGCTAGACTTTTAACCAGCGGCATATGTGGTCTGAGCGACGAGCAAACCCTAATTTCAGGGATTAGTAGGTGTTTGAAAAAATTCCGAGCAATGAGCTCAGAGAGAGCACAAGAAGGTGATATTAGGGATCCTGCTTCTTCCTCGAGCTGTTCCGAGTCCTACGAGTTTAGTCACGCTGCAGCTAAATCTGCAATAGCTCAGGTCTGCGAGAGCGTTGGGTATGAGCATTTCAAAGATCCAGCTCTCGAATCTCTAGCTGGATTCGCAATCCAGTACATTCTTCAGCTAGGTAAAACTGCTACTTCCTTCGCTAACTTAACTGGTAGGATTCAGTGTAACGTGTTCGATATCGTTCTCGCTTTGGAAGATTTGACTAGCAATGGCGAAGAAGGAATCTCGTCTTCTGAGAGTTGTTCTGTTGGGCGCTCGGTTAAACTTAGGGAAATTATTGATTTTGTGAATTCGAGTGAAGAAATCCCTTTTTCACAGCCATTGCCGCGTTTTCCTGTAGCTAGAAGTGATAGGAGTAAGAAGATGATTCCAAGCTTTGTTGAAATTGGTGAAACTCCACCAGGAAAGCATATTCCTCTTTGGCTACCAGCTTTTCCTGATCCTCATACTTATAAGGAAACACCTATGTGGATTGAAAGGGTATCAGATCCCAGAGGAGATAAGATTGAGCAAGCGAGGCAGAGACGTAAGGCTGAGAGAGCTTTGTTGAGTTTGCAGAGGAAACTTGTCTGTAAAATTTCCTCAGGGAATCCTGTGTGGGGAGATATCGATACTGTGGAAGAAGACTTGAGAGAAGCTGAGAGTGAACTGCGTTCTGTATCGCCTTCTATATCGGGGGAGAAAGTTGAATCACTTAATAGAGATGGCCTATCAGTGGTAGAGGCATTTGCTCCTGCTATGGACGCAGCAAGAGATGGGTTCTGCAGTGAAGTTCACTCTGAATGGAAGAATAAAAAGCCTGTTGTTCTTTCTAAGCTCAGAACCGAGAAGAAATTTCTCGGAGAACCGTTGGATCTAAGGCTGCAGATGAAGGGTGAAGATAGACCCTTATCCTTTGTGCGTGATGAGGATAGAGATGACAAAAGGAGGAGGGCGGAGTTCATTTTGAGACAGTGCATGGAGAACCCAGTGGATCTCAATCAGTTGTAAAATAATTGATTCATTACTGTCTGTGTAGCCTAGTTTTGAAAAATTGTGATTCGTAGCCATTTGTTTACAGGACTATGTTATGCTTACGATTTTTCTACAGAAAGAATGAGAATTTCTAACCCATCTTTTATTAAGCAGTTGATAAGTCTTTTCTCATGGAGAATGCTTGCTTCATAACTTTATCTTCATTTCAGTTTCATGCCCCATGAGTGGGAGCCAGAGACTAGTGTGGAAAGAGTTTAGTCTTTTATCATTACTAAAATTCCTAACCAAGTCATGTGGTCTGAGGTTGTATATATTCTTTTGTCGACATGTGTTTTGTTTCATGATATCAAGATTTTTTGTCCTTCTTACCTTATTTCTAACAGAATCAAAACCTTCTTGAAAGAAATTGTCTCCTGTGTTGCTTCTCTTGTCACAGCTGCTTTTGGTAAAAGCCTTTGAGGCCTGCAGCCTACACGCATCTACATTCCTTATAAAGACGACCATGATAAAGAAGAAAAGACCTGAGGTCGTTGAACCGTGAAGAAATTCCAGAAGAAGGTAAAAGAGAAACTAAAGTCGTTGCTGCATTGCTACCTGCAAATCTTTTCTGTTAGCATCAATACAGTTATCATCGAAGCCAAACTGAGGTAAGTTATTTCTCAAGTTGAGATGTATTTGTGTTGTTCACTATGTAAGCTTAAGCTTTAAAGCCTTTAACTTCCCATTTATCTTTACTTGTTCTAACATAACAAAACCTGGTAGACAATATTGTGGTTCTTTCTGTTGTGATACTTTGTTAAGGTGTTCTTGTTAAGTATAGTACAAGGAAGTGAAGGTTTAAAAGTACGGTTAATGAGTTGGGGTATTCTGGATCGATGTAGGATATTGGGTTGGGCATTGGTCGAGAGTTAGAGACTTGTCTCTTTAATCAAGTCTCTTCTATGGTGTAGTTCTTTGGTAAAGGAGTTTACCAGAACTGAATCCTATCTCATAAAACTAGTTTTCAGATTCCAAACTCATAAACAGTTATCATAAACAGTCTTGAGTTATTGAACATAGTATAAACTTAGAAAGAATCTGTACTATACTTTAGTCTTCTTTAAGCATTTCATTATTTGTAACAGAGGCTGAAGAAGAGAGAACAAATTTTTTCTTGTCAGAGTTGGGCGTTGATGAGCTTATCGAGAACCACATTCCTTGCCTTCTCAATTTCGCTGATACACAAATCAGCATGCATCTCCAATTTATCTACTTTCTCAACATATACCTCACACTTCTTCTTAATCTCATCGATCCAAATCCTGACTTTGTCATACTCCACCGGTAATTCTGCACTGTTCACCATCCCCTTGATCTCGATCTCCAAATTTTTGGTCAGTTCCTGCATATTTTCCAGATCCTTAATCGCCACAAATGTCCCTGCCTGCATCGTACTGATCACCTCTTTCTGCCCTTTGAATGCATCCTCATAGTCCAAAACGAATCTATCCACTTCCCCATGGATCCCAGTGGCACGGCAGTAGCTGCAGCCAGAGCCGCAGCCACAGGAGGGGCTGCCATGGCTGCAGCCACAACAGAGCAGATGAGCACAGCGGCTAAGGTAGCCACGAAGATGACGCCGGAAAGTTTTCGCCATGTGTGGATGCTCTTGAGCTTCTTGTCGAGCTTTTTCTTGTGAAACTGAAGCTTCTCTAGCATCAGCATATGATGTTTGTTAACAGATAGGAACATCTCGAAGAAGTCTTCCCTGAAAGGCTCCACCTCTCTAAAATTCTTCAGCTCTTCAAGAGTCTTCTCGTATCCGTTCGCACCTACCAACCATAAAAACATGAATGTTAATGCCAAAAAATTAAATAATCATTTGAGGAATCATTTTTGTTCGTCTCATTTAAGTTTCATTTGATTCCTAGGGGCTAGGGGTAAGAAATGAGAGTTTTACCTTGATCAAAGCTCTCATTTTCAAAGTGTTTAAGAGCACTAATAATCATTGCGTGACTAGACCCAGCTTGGTCCAGGCATTTCTTCAAAATAGTACAGAAACCAATTGTCTTCGAGCTAGTGTCTAAGTAATCCTTAACGAGCTCAAATAGTTGATCATGCATCCATATATCTTCTGTACAATTTAATATCACTTTCACCACTTCTTGGTTCATCTCCAACAAACACCCAGTCACTGCTTTCAGGGACTCGAACGAGAGCAATCGAACTTCAGCATCTGTTGCTAATGTGCTTATCACTTGATTCGTCCGTGCCTGCAAACACGTGTCGAAAGATTGCAGCTCTGTGTCTTCGTTACACGCTTTCCCATACGATTTCAGCGCCGTTTTGTAACGCTTATCCGATTTCTCCTTTGATTTTTTGCTTGTTTGGTTTCCCATTTGAAGAATTCGATTCTGAAAATATGAATAAAACAGATAAACCAATGAAGATTGAGACTTAAGTCATTTTTATGCTATAAATGTGTTTGTAATATAGAAATACGTACAAAGATTGAATAAGAATCTATTAACTAAAACTATAGGTTGACACTGAGAGAAGTTCAAAAAGAAATGATTAGTGAGAAAGAAGTAAACTTGGTCGAGACTATCAAGAAAGACAAAGAACTTACCGAGAGATTCTTCTTTACACGCTGCCTCATACGATTTTAGCTCTCTTGTGTAGGTCTTAGCCAATGTCTCTTTTGATATTTTGCTTGCTTTGCTTCCCATTTGAAGGCAGTGTTGAATTCGATTCTGTTGATATGAATAAAACTAATGAAGATTGAGCTCAAGTAATTCTTATAGTAGAAATACGTACAAATATTGAATAAGAACCTATATATACAAAAACAATAGGTTGAGACTGAAAGCAGTTCGAACAGAAATGATTAGTGAAAAAAAAACTAAACTTGGTCAGAACTATGGAAAGGCATTAACAAAAAAAAAACAAAAAAAAAAACAATATGGAAAGGCAATAATAGAGAGAAATTACCGGATTAAGAAAAAAATTGATTTAGGAGAGAAAAAATAATGTGTATATATATATATATAAAGCTAGCTTTCCTCAATTCTCAATATCATCATCCAGATGACATCTTTCAAATGGCTTTATTTACATAACAAATATATAATTAGTGTTTAACTATATATATATATTAATAGCTAGTATTAACATATTTAATTATGAAAAGAACTAGAAAAGTCATATCTCAATTTTAAATCATAAAATCCATCCATATCCATATCTCATAAAAAATTCATACTTCATAGATATTTTAATTTAATTTAATTTAATTACAAAAGTTATAAGAACTCTTAACACATTGATGAATAAATTAAACAATTAAACAAAAAAAATAATAATCTAAAGTAAATTAAATCCTTGAGTTAAATTTTTATTGATTTTAAGGGGATTTTACATTATGTATAACAAATAGAAAAAAAATATAAATATTATAACTATAATATTGAGAGAGAGAAAAAATGTAAACACTACTAAAGTAACAAGACAAGTGAAATCCCGCCAAAAAAATAAAATAATAATAAAAAAATAAAATAAAAATAAAACAAGACAAGTGAAATATTTTAGGTGCAAAAGAACCCAATACACAAGAGTTATAACCAAATAAAAGAGCCCAAGTAAATAGCCCATGAGGCAGTTACCGAACCCAGTGTTTAGAGAATTCAGCAAATATAAACTCCTGGCAGAAGCATAAGTTACTGATTGTCTCAAAAGTGAAAAGAATTGTCACCCATTCATCAAAGAATACAGAAATTGCAACAGTTACATAAACAGTTTTGAGTTATTCAACATTGGTAGTATAATCTCAGAAAGAATCTGTTCTAATCTTTATAGAGTCTTCTTCAAGCATTTCATTATTTGCACAAGGAAGATCGAAACTGAGTTCCTTTTTTTGTGTGTTTTCAGGTGCTGCTACTTGCATTATTGGGATGCTTGATGATCCTCTGAAGAATCACTGTCCTTGCCCTTCTAATATCTCTGCTACACATATCAGCCTGAATCCCCAATTCCTCTACATTCTTCTTAAACACCTCAAGCTTCTTCTTAATCTCATCAATCCCAGTCTTGACTGCATCATGCTCCACTGCGAATTCCGCACTCTTCACCATCCCCTTGATCTCAATATCCAATCGTTCGATCAAAATCCGGATATTATCCAGATCCTTAACCGCTACATATGTCCCTGCCTGCATCGAACTGATCACCTCTTTCTGCCCTTTGAGTGCAGTCTCATAGTTCTTCCACAGCGAATCGATCCATTTCCCCATGGAGCCGACCGGCACTGAGGTAGCTGCAGCGAGAGCCGCAGCCACAGGAGGAGCTGCCATGGCTGCAGCCACAACAGAGCAGATGAGCACAGTGGCGAACGTAGCCACGAATATGATGCTGGAAAGTTTTCTCCATGTGTGGATGCTTTTGAGCTTCTTGTCGAGCTTGTTCTTACGAAGTTGAAGCTTCTCCAGCATCAGCATCTGTTGCTTGTAAACAGATTGGAACATTTTGAAGAAGTCTTCGTTGAAAGGACTCTTTGCATCTTTGAAATTCTTCAGCTCTTCAAGTGTCTTCTCGTATCCGTTCCCATCTGTTAACCATAAAAAGATGTGTTAAAAGTCAAAAAGCTAATAATTAGGACAGAGTTCTGAAAACCGAAAAATCAGGAATAATTTTTGTTTGTTGTCCAATTTTAGTTTAATTTGAAACTCGGGACAGATTCGGCAGGTCATCACCACAACTAAGCAACACAAAATCATGTTCCAAATGTGTCGAATTTTAACAAAAATGGAAATAGGACAAAGACAATAAAAATACTTTTAATTTTGAAGAATTTATGTTGTTTCTACAAAATTTACTATTACTATATAATGGTTATATTACCAAATTTGATTAACGTAAAATACATAATTTCAGTTCCATTTTCAAACAGGATTTGAAAATTGGAAATGCATTTTCATATGGGTAAACGGGATCAGGAGTCAGGATTGAAACTTAATTTTGGCCATTCCTAATTAAAACTAGGAAGAAAAATAAATAAAAGTTTTACCTTGAACAAGACTCTCATCTTCAAACTGTTGAAGAGCAACAAGAATCAAAAGGTGACTATCACGAGCTCGTCTCAGACCTTTCTCCAAAGCAGCACAGAAATCAAGAGTCTTCAAGCTATTCTCAAAGTAATCTTCGACCAGCTCAAACAGTTGTTGATTCTTCCATATATCTTTCTTGCAATCCAATATCACTTTCACCACTTCTTGATTCATCTCCAACAAACACTCTGTCACTTCTTTCAGAGAATCAAACGAGAGCGCTCGAACCTCAACACCCGTAGCTAGCGTGCTTATCACGTGACTCGTCCGTGCCTGCAAACACGTGTCGAAAGATTGTAGCTCCGTGTCTGCTTTACACGCAGCCTCGTATGATCTCAGCTCCGTTGTGTAGCTCTTAGCCGATGTCTCGTGAGACTTTTTGCTTGTTTGGTTTCCCATTAGTATGCACCGAATTCGATTCTGAAGGTATGAATAAAACAGATAAACCAATGAAGAATGACCTCAAGTAATATTTCTTATGATAGAAATAATGCGTTTTTAACATAGAAATGCGAGCAAAGATTGATATATAAACGGTTGTGATTGAGAGAAGTTTAAAAGAGAGATGATTAGTGAGAAACAGATAAACTTGGTCGGGCTTATCAGGAGAGACAACAACAGAGAGAATTTTCTGGGAAAAGCAAAAAAAAAGATTTGGGAGAGAAAAGGAGAAAAAAATAAAGAATAAAGAAAGAAGAAGCTTGAAGAGAGTAAAAATGAGAATCGTTTAAGGAAATAGAAAATAGCTTGCACGCATGATGATGATTAGAATTAGGGCATTGTATAACGCGGGAAGCAAACGTAGACGCCTTTTGGCTTACGCCAATAACTTACCATATCTAAATCAATCTTTTTTTTTTTTAAGGCTTCTGTTTTTGTTTTTGTCTGCGTGTCAAATTTATAACGTATTCACAATCTTTCTGTCGTATTGACACTACCAATTATTGTTTTTTTTGGTAAAGAACTACAAATTATTGTTATATTTTGCATGTATGATTGATCACAATAGTTTATTTTCTATGCTATATATGGTCGTACAAAGGACACGGAATCACTTTATTCATGCATGGTTTGGAAATATATTTGTGCTGAGTCATTTGTTATCTTATTAATAATTTGTGCTTTGATAATAAATTAATTTACATATATATATATATATAGGATTAAGTTATAATTATTCTTATGATTTTCTCAAATGTGATAATAATCGATACGACGATGTGTATTGTGACGATTAAACTAATAGACTAATAGTAATGGCCCTACCCGAACTGTTGTGTGTGTTAAGCACATACACGTTAAGTTTCGTATTTAATAGTGTTTGACTTCGATTTTTACATGTGATACTTTTTCAATGCAGCATATAGCCATCGTTTTTTTTTCTATCAGATAAAAGTCGTGATGATATAGTTAGTTTAATGTTTCTATGATATAGTAATCTACATATAGAGTTTAATTCTAATTGTTCTACTGATCTTCTCAAACGTGATGATAATCGATGGGACGTTCTGGATAGTGATGACTAAACTATATATAAGCCCTAGCCGAAATGTTAAGCACATACACGTTAAGTCTCGTATTTAATTGCGCTGAGTAGTTTTATAATTTTTAAAAAATAATGCATCATTTAGCCATATATTTTGTTCTCTCTCGCTAAATATTATCCTTTCCTAACAGTTTCAAGATTCAAAGCATCGAGGCATCACATTATAATCATGCCTAAATATGTGTATATTATATATGGCGGCTAATGGGTTGAGTATAAATGTAGATTAAGCAACACAAAAACGAATAAGGCACACAAAAATAAACACTTTTAGGAAGAAACTAGCGGGCTATATAATCATTATACTATACGAATTTTAAATCAAGAAAATGTTGTTACTTCTTTTATCAAAAGACGTACCGTTTCATACTTACGTTTTTTTCTTTCTACAAGTGTCGTTAATGTTGAGTGAAATTAATGATATGCTGATATAGTTTCCGAAACTTAAACCCTAATTAAGACTGAGAAAACATGCAAAATGCAAAACAGTTACATATAACTACAAAAATAGGTTAACCGAAATCGATGTGTGAAAAAGAAAACAAGATTATACCCAAAATAAAATAAAATAAAGATTTTGATGGACAATTAACTGAGTAAGTAAGTGTGCTTCACAAGCTTCCAACTTTTCACCAAAATCTAACAAACTTAAATTCAAATAATACTAAGAAGGAGAAACATACCAGCATCCCTACCTTTGAAAATCATTTTTCTCTCTCTCTTTTTTTTTAGTAAAATGTTAAATTTTATACCATTTTCAATTTTGAGACAGAATTACAGAGAGAATACTAAGATTATAGTGAAAACTACACAAGCAACGCTGCCTTTATATATTGTAGTAACCACTTAATTACCACATATGAAATACGATATTTCAAATATCCATTAACTATTTAACTAGTATGTTGTTAAATTTTTCTTCTTTTTAAAACATTGCATACAGCCGATAGAAGAATAATATCAATTTTTCATTTATGTGAAAGTGAAGATGGTAAAATGCAACATTCATCTCTATTTTGCTAAATCTAGCAATTCAGTTAAATATAATGAAATAATTACCATTCCATCATCCCATAAAAGAAAACAAATCTTAAAAGAAATTATCTCCCTACTATTATGCAAATTTATTCTTTTATTTTTCATATCTCATTTAATTACATGTATATTATTCATCTGTATTACACTGCCTTCTTTCTTATTAACCATTTAGAACCTATGATAACTTACAAAATTGGACCAAACAAATATATATTGACAACATAAATTGGTGAATCTTAGTTAATAACTTAATATAGAGCTTGATTGAACAAAGTATTAAATGATGATTAAGATTAACTAATGATTAAAAACAGATTAACACATTAATCAATACCTTAAGGTGTTGAGCAGAAATGAAAAAGTGGTGTTAGAGCTTCTCTTCTATCTTCCGCCCAAAGCGTCTCAAAAGTATGAAAATTGTTTTCTCACCATTCCCCTTTTATAGTTAACGAGATCTTTGCACTACCAGCTTGGAGAACAAGTCATGAGACAGCTATATCTCTTGTGAATTTACCAAGACACCCTTATTCATGCTTTTTTCTTACACTTATTTATTTTAAAAAAAATATTATTTTCATCCCTTAAAAAAATGCAAAAAGTATTTCATGCAGAATGAAATATCAGTTCATCTAGTGATTGTACGTTCATTCATTTTCTTTATCATTGTTTGGCATACATTGGCTTTTACAAATAGTAAAATTCTCTTTACTATTTGTGATTGCACTTCTTAACATTCTCATGTCGATGTTATACTACCCCAAAAAACATCCTCACGTCAAAGTTACACAAATTTATCACCAATAAAAAATAGCAAAATAGTACTACAGTAAACAATGGCAATTTAGTAATACCAGAAAATTCGGAGGGGGTTGTTACTTGTTGGTGAAATTCACGGGAGAGAAAAATAGGAAGGAAAGGAAACCAGAGACACGTGTCATATAATTACTGGATCTCCCCTCTAAAGTATTTCGAGGAAAAATGGAAAATAGCCACCAATACGCCACGTCACGTGCTTTTTATAACGCGTTGCCTTGCTTCCACAAGTCACGTTATAGAAGAGGTTCTTAACTAAAAATTTTAAAAATTTTTAGAACTCTTCCTTTAAAATTTCATACATTTATGTATTAATTTTTAAAACTCATATCTAAAAATTCTTTCTTTAAAAACTCCTCTTTCCTTTTTTTAAAACTTTTCTAATATTTATCTATTATATGTCATTATAAATTTTTAAAAACTACTCTTCTAAGAACCTCCATTGAAAATGGTTTAAGAACATAATTAATGAAAAGTTATAGAAGAGTTCTGAGGAGGAGGAGGAGTTCTTAAGATTAAAAAAATATAAATTTTATTGATAAACATGTTTTAAAATCCTTTCTTAAGAACTGGTTCTTAAATAAGAGCTTTTAAAATCAGTCTCTTAATTTTAAAAACTTTTCCACCTCGATTTGCACAAAATTTATAATAAAATATTGATAAAAATTCCATAAAGAATTCTCCCAAATAATGGTGCGTTGGTGTTCTTGTTTTCTTTTATATTACATTCGTTTTGTATTTTCTATAGATAGAAATGCTTTTAGTTTTTTGTTTTCCAACTTGCGGCTAGCTTAATTTCGTGACATGTAAATTTTAGTAGATGAATGAATCCTTATGAACCATGACGGCATGATCTACTCCCACAATCTATTAATCATTGAGAGAAATCCATTATGGACATTTTATTTTTACCACCATACACATTTAAATGATAAAACATCTGGATTGACCCCGAAAATCAGGATTAGGATGGATTTCATAGAATTTAGTCGGTTATACAAATGAGAGATATGATAAATTTAATTAAAAAGACAACAACTCACTTTGGTTAACCTTTTCTTTTGCTTTTTACTTTCAAAATAATAGAATCAACTAATTAATTTGATATTACATCTACAAAACGTAATGGTTTTCATTTGTGAT
Source organism: Cardamine occulta (assembly GCA_028015245.1). NCBI lineage: Eukaryota > Viridiplantae > Streptophyta > Magnoliopsida > Brassicales > Brassicaceae > Cardamine > Cardamine occulta. The sequence goes on along the minus strand of CM051389.1, from coordinate 17,986,762 downwards.
CCATGTTTCAAGGCTATTCAATTGTAGTTGATAACTGATGTCTATTTAATGAGATTTTTCAATAGTATAACCTCAATATACGTCACGCTGAGCTCATAAAATAGACAAATCGTATGATACTTATTTTTTACCGCAACATATCGAATGACATTCCGGGAGTGTATCAGGAAGTTACCAAAAAAGAAATAGCAAAAAGGAAGGGAAAGGGAAACGTTTCTTTCAAGTTTCAACGAACACTTAGGAAATGAAAGTGAGAATCTTTTTATATACTTCAAGTGTAGTTCAGTCAAACAAACAAAACAATGTGTAAGAAGAAACAAAAGAGCCTACGCGTGCTTTTTTTATGTACACAGAAGAATGAAAAACTATAGCAATTAAGCAGAGCTACGTCTCACCAAAACATCTTGATTCATCTTCGGTTAACCCAACTGTGGCTAATCAATCATGTATTGACAGATTCCGGTTTAACATGAGATCTTGAGCGCTGCGAGCTGAGCTTGCGCAGGAACTGCAACGCCTCAGTATACGAAGGATCCAAGCGGCTCAGTGGTTTACATGAATTGATATGGTCTGTTGATTCCAACACCTGTTTAAGATTTTCAAGTAAATCCACAATTTTGGAAGTAGCAACTATAGTGAAGTCTTTGAGGGATTTATATATACACGTTACTAAAAATGAAGATACTTACAACAAGTTCACCAAATCCTGGGTATGCTGATTCAATTGGCACAATTTCCATCCGAAAGGCCCATCCTCCATAGCCTTCCACAATTGGGGTTACTTTTGTCTGCAATTACAATGATAAACAGTCACTACAGAATCATGTAATGTTCAAATTCTAAAGAGACTCACAAGTGTAATAGAATAAATCAACAACCTCACAGAAACTAAGGACTTCAACAATCCCTTTCTTGTGGAGCTGGCGAAGCAAGTCATTGAGCTCCATTAGTCTTGGAGAACCACTTCGTAGCTCTCCTATCTATCACAATTCATCATCCGTAGGGCTCATTAGATCGGGGTATTTGGAGATGCCGCAAAGGATTAAAGCAGCTCAATAAAGGACTAGTATTTACTAACAGATGGTGCCGGGCGCAACACAAGACCCATTCGCCAGGGCATATCAGCTAGCTTGCTGCCAAAATGTGGGCAAGTGTAGAATACCTGAAATTGGAGGTATGAGATATTGACATTATTTTTAGTGAGCTAATTCTCTAAGACAAAGCTCATGAAGATAGAGAAATACGATGCTTAAGATAAGAGAAAACCAGAGATGTATGATGCATTGATACATACTACTCCAGCGGTGTTATTCACCAGTTTATCAAGTTTTTCTTCCTTTGCTTTGTGTAGGATCTGCTTCACCACATGTCCTCCCATACTACAAAATGAACCCTCTTGATCAAAATTTATGTATTGATGTTCCAGGAGACAACATGAAGTAATTCATTACTGAGAAAAACACCAAGATTTATAAGGCGTGACTGATAATAAATCACTAAAGGCAGCCAACTAAACCAGAGAGAGTAAAAAGTTTGCATTAGGAAATACTTATTGACAGGCACTGTATGAGATTTCAGACCTGTGAGTCACAAAAACAACAGGTCGGTCTCCAATGCCTGCCGAGACAAGCTTTTCCAATATCATAGAACTAACTTCCTGCAAATTAGCAGAATTCCATCATCAACAAAAGAACTGCGGGCTAGGTGATAGTGAGATGACACAAACAGGATGCCGTCTGTAATTAATAATCACTCATCCAACTCTCAACCACTTTTCCTAGAAAAATCAACTACAATTGTTGAACAAAACCATCCTAATGGCAAATAATCCTAAACTTCAGTGGCAGGTTCAAAATTATGCAGTTTAAACTGACAAACTGCAAGATCGTACCAAGGCATTTCAAGATATATTAATTATGCCGGTTAAACTGACAGAGACTGTAAGCTCGGACCAAGACATTTCAAGATATAGTAATGCACAGATCCAGTCATCTAGACTCTTTTGTTAACTCCTCTGATCATATATAATGTCAGGTTCTAAAACTGCAGCAAGCTTATATCTGAACAAGGTTTAACATATATTAAGGGAACAAATGTTTTCATTTATAAAAGAATTACTGCAGAATACTACTCACAAGAATAAAAAAGGCTATAAGTTCCTAAAACAGCTAATATTAAAGAATGTACCTGAAGAGGCAAGGTAGCTCCCGACCATTCCATGAGGTTGGTCTGTAACAAATATTTCAACGAGAATCAAAATGGCAACCAGGGAACAGATGAGTACACTTCATATTTGATCAAATATGCAGTTACAAAGATCCCATTGAGTAGGTATAAGCATGCATACAAAAAAGACTAAAACTCAGATATACCTTGTATTTAAGGGTAAACAAGCGAGCTTGGGGGAAATCATTCGAAAGCCACTCACTTGGCCAAAATGTTCCCAGCTTTCCTGCTTCCTGGTCAATCTTCTCTACCAAGCCAGATTTGGTAGATGACTTGTCCTCAGCAATTCGCCATGTTTTAAAGGGTCCACCACGCAATCCATGAAGAAAGATAACATCAAATTCAGGATCATGTGCACGTGAACCACTACTAGAAGGATCCATAGAGTTAGACAGATCGTAAGCATCAAAAACATGGTCTCTGACTGTATCAGCATCATTTTCCGGTTCACCTTCACTTGAAGATTCATTCTTCTTACCACTTTGATGTTCTTTTTCAGGACACTTCCAATGGGGTAATCCGGGATTAATTAAAAATATCATGTCTCCATAGCGAGGACAGTTTCTGTTCATGTTTGAGATGTCTGGCTTGGAACTTTCACCTTTTCCAGACCCATTAGCATCTTGCTGATTGCAATATACATTTAACAGAGATGCCCTCGCATAACTTTGTGTCTTAGGGTCATTGCAACCGGATATTTTTCCTCTTGCACAATCATCAAGCCATTTGGACCAAGTTTCGTCAGCTAAAATGACCTTCTGGACTTGAGGAAGAAGCGAAAGAATGGTTAGCAATCTAGCAGCATGCCTTCGGATGTGCGCACTAGCTGGGACTCTGACACTATCCTGCATATCTGTGTTTGCAGATTCACCAAGACTATCTGGAGTTCGTTCTCGAGCCTCAAGGGCTCGGGATGCATCATAAGCTTCTACTGCACCTAGCTTCTCATAATCATCACATAACAGAAAGCGCCTTAGTAAACAAAGAATACCAAAATCAACTATTTTGTTCTGGCATACAGAATCTTCAGCACAAACATCAGTCAGTGACTTGATTGCCTTAAGGGTTGCTAATGCCGACTCCGCAGCACTAAATTTAGGGGGACTGTCCTTCTTTAAGTTCTTAATCGGTGCTGCAAAAGGCTCTGAAAGGAGCAGATCTGCCAGTGGAATATTATTGATAGAATCTGGGACTGTACCCAGTTGAGCCATGGCAAGACTAACAACAGCCCCTGCTAACTGATTGGTTGACTGCGTAGCAGAAGAAACTTTTGACTGATCTACCTGTATATGCGAAAGCAAATAGCTGTTATTTACAAAATCTAAAACCGAAAGATGTAACTAAACTAAAACAGACATAATTCTCAACTAGTCTCTATTCAGACAACAGAATCAATAACCATAAAATTTTATGCACCTTTGGTTTCTCGTTTTTAGGTAGGCTAGCTCCTTTAGCTGACAACGTCTTGCTATGGTTTAAAATCTCATTCATTATAAGGGTTAACCATCCCTGAGAAATTGGGACAGACTGTGGTCCATAGTCCTCAAAAGTGCGTGAAAGGATTCTTCTTGCTGAAGATTGAACAGTATCAGATGCAACTTTTCCAAGAACCCACAAAAGCAGTATGCCGGACCATTTCTGACTCTCTTCAAGAGATAAATGCATGTCACCAGCACAGAGTAATTCTAGAGCCTTTGACAATCCTTCTTGTACTGCTATGTGCTTTCTTGTTTTCCTAGCACTATCTCTCATCAGATGAAGACCCTTCTCCATTACCATCTTCTGTGCTTTGTCACTTCTTTCAACAGAAACTAAAAAGGCAGACAACGCAACTTGAGCCAAAGAGATATCCTCAGTTTTACTGGCATGTGAAACAGTGGCGAGTAAACTGGAACTCCAGTCAGAAACAGAATCGCTTAATGGAAGATTGAGATCCTCCAATAACAGCCGAGCTACCAAACCCCCATGCCATTTCACAGTCCTCTCTGGTGCCATTAAGGCTGTCATGACAACTTGCCCATCACGATCAAGTTCTTGAATATGAGATCTATTAGTATCAGAAGCCATTGCCCAGTTTGCCAATGCCCACGCAGCAAATGGCACTGCGACATGTTGACAGTGTAAATCATCCCAAAGGCCAGGAATGACGGCAGATGACAAATTAGCTTGCGAAGAATTATCATGTTTACTTAGAAGTGCAAATGTTTTAGGAGTTCTTTCTCCCGCATTAGGATTAAGGTCACCCAACGGCGCAAGCCCACTGGTTCTTGATAGTCCCAGAACCGTGGTTCCTTCAAGGATTTTAATTCCAATCCCCTGAATCCCACTTCTTCCATCATCACTGTCATCATCTTTTTCTGGCTCATCAAAATACATACCACCTTCCTCAATTACTTGAATTGCCGCAGCAATATCTCTCATCTTAGCATTTCCTGGCAATGATGACTTAAAAGGTGTCTTTTCTATTGCGTCACAGTTGGAAGTGACAATATCCATTATGGCAGCCACGAGCATGCTCCTACCTTTCAAAGAATCAGAAATATCGAATGAACTACGTCTTGAATGCTGCTCCCAAAGAAAAGCTATATATCAATGGCAAAACACAACCAGAAGCATCACAGTATCAAGACTCAGATGTATCAAAAAGCTTCTAATATGCTAATGAAATTGAACAATCTACAACTTTACACATGTTAAACAACCCTAGAGATACAAATAAGTCATTCTTCTATAACTAAAACTTACTGATCAAAGAAATGTGATTTGATTCTTCTAAACTCTATAATGCTATCTAGATTCATAAAAGCTGGCTCGCCAGTATCGACTACATCTAACCAGACTAATCCTTTCAATAACCAGAACATTTAATAGGCAACATCTACTGCTTTCCAAGAAGAGTTTATTCGTTTCAAAGAACTAGTGGAATCAAAACGCACCTTTTTGCTTTTTGGTTGACAAGAGAATATGAACTTGAGCAACTTTGGCACTGCATCGGGCCTTCCTAGAGCGTCTTTCCTCACCGTTGGATCAGCAATAAGATAAGCCAGAGCCCTAGCTGCTTCGTCCTGGGCCCCAATTCTGTCGCCAGGAACGGCCACCGTCTCCAGCAACCAATCAACCACCGCACCATTGCCAGCTCCGACGAGAGCGGCTCTACGAGCAGCATTTGCGGACGCTATATCAGCTAAAAGAGCAGCCACCCGCAGTTCGAATCCCGCACGCACTTCGTGATTAGCTGAAGAGAGCACCGACCTCAGCGACTGCCAAAGAACCGAGGCAGCAACACCGGTTTGTCTAGCATGGTGAACCACTCTCCGCAATGAATTTCCAGATGTCTGAACCGCGTGCTCGATAGACTCGTAGATACGGCTATTTCTGCTAGGGTTACGATCTGATTGGTCATGATCAGAAGGGAAAACAGCAGTGTACGCAATCGCGGAGGATAAAACGGCGGCGGATAGAAGAAACAGGGATTTCTTAGAGAAGGAAGAATATAGAGAGGCGGTATAAATCGATGGGAGAAGACCTCGTGATTGGTGTGGCGGCGGAGACGGTGTGAGTTTAGATTGAGTGAGATTCAAGGAAGGGCCTGAAGTACCGGTTGTGGGCGGAGAAGAGGAGGAGAATGTTCGGGGAAGACGGTGGAAGAGACGACGGTTACAAGATCGGAGAAGATTGATACGGAGACGAATCATCGTCTTTTTCTTATTTGTTTGCGTCGTTTTCGGAATTAAAATTTGTTCTCGCGTTTTAAGAATTAAAATGTAATTTTGGAATATTGGATATGCGATAACTAAGGGAAGATTCTAGCGTTGTTGACTTGTTGTGTCCGTAAGAAATAAAAGTGACATGGCGCTTTAGAGACTTTTGATTTATTTACAAAGTTATTATTAAAACAATTTAAGTTATTATTATATTATCATTGACGTAATATTTTCTTTAAAAGGTTATACGCATTTTTTGGTTGTTTAATGGAAGAAAAAATTGTATAATTTCTTAACTTATAAGTGAAATATATGTTCAACAAAATTAATACTTGGTACCATTAATGGATATCAACAGATAGACCTATCACCGGTCACTGGTCGACTGGTCCACATTCAACTTAATATTAGAAAGTAAGAATGTTTGTCAAGTCATACTTGTGTACGAGAATTATGGAGGATTAAATGTTAAAATATGAAATTAAGGTAAAAAGGAACAAGATAGATAATATGAAGAACCCATGGAACAGAGAGATTTCAAGTCCTAAGACAGACAAAAAAAAGGAATATCTTAACTGCAATGGAAAGCAAAATGAGCACATAACCGACAAAAGATATCCTCCGATGTCTTAACTACTTGGTTGCATAACGTAAACCCTAATTTTACTAATATGTAATCTGATCTTTCATGGCCTTAACCGCTCAGCAAAACATAGGCCAATGATTGTCTTCTCTCAGCCAAATTCATTCAGAGAAAGTGAGGACCAATGAGCTTGGCAATCTCCAAGAACCCTACACGTTCTTTGCCTTCAAATATCTTCTTCAGCTTCTCGTCGCAGATTATATCCCTCTTGTTTTGTGGGTCCTGGAGAAACAACATTCAAAATTTAGCCACAAAGCTCACAGCCTCACACAAATAGATACATAGATATCCATATTACTGTTGTTTTAAAAGATGTTCATATAGTCAAAACGAGTCAGAGAGAATACAACAGAAAATACACAAGCTAATCTTAAAAGTAAAAGTATTTGCATCATCAAAGCTAAAAGAGTAACATAATTCGTCAAACCAAAGTTTATCATCACAACAAATTTGAAGCACTTAGTCAATGACAAGAATATATATATATATATATATTTCAAAAGAAGTCCAAAACCCCAAATTCTATCTCACAGTCCGTTGAATCCTTCAAGTTTATCATCACCACATGGAGGAAACAAACGCAAATAACATAAAGCCTACTAATAAGAACCTGCTTTCAAATAACAGCAAAGAACTCCACAAGATTCAACTATGCAGAAAGCAACACCACAAGAAAACATTATCTAGCTCTAAGGAGCTCTCCATCTGAATACATAAGCAATTAAAACAAGCCTCTTCAATTTTGTCTACCAAAACCTCAACAACTCTGAAACATCAAAAACTCAAAAACCTAAACCCTAAAGAGAAATCCCAAAGCAATTGAAGAAATTTCCACAAGCAAAGACCAAATTAGAGCCTTAAAGCATTTCAGATAAGAGTAAAAGAGAGAGAGATATACTTGAAGGTCGTGTTCCTTGATGTAAGCCCAAATGCGTTTGAGAGCCTGTGTGCGAGGGATTTCCGGAACGCCAACAACATCCTGCATCTCAGGGGTCACTGGACGTGGCCTCATGATACCACGTGGCTCCCGAGTCTTGGTGGTTGTCGGCTCGGAGGAGGACGCCGCCGTCGCAGAGGTTACGGCTCGAACCATGCGCAGGTTAGCCGGATGACGAGGGGACAGACGGAGAGAAGAGGGAGACAGTGAGCTGCGTAACGGCGCCGTTTTGACGCAGAGAAAGGTAGTAGAGAAGATTCCAGAAGAAAGAGCCATCGTCGTCTGTTGTTGTGACTGTGTGGTGGATTTGGGAAGACGAGAGGTTTTGTGTTATCCCTTTCTCCCCCTTTTTGTTTCTTCTCAAGTTATTATATTAGTCAGTTCGTGGTTCGACCTAAACTAAAACTATATATTTATAAAAATAAAATGAAATGACATTTTAAACATTATCTTATCTAAAATACTCCATTTTAAGTTTTTAACTAATGTCAAAAGATCCGAATATATCAGTTTGTCTTATATAATTTTGGATAATTCTATATTGGCTTCTTGATTCTCATTCTATAACATTCTTCCCACACTTGTCTGTAGAATTATATTAATCGTATTCTATTAGTATAATACAACATGCCTCTACCAAAATCATACAGTTTCCAAAGAGAGTTAAGTAATCAACACACTAGTTTTTTTTTTTTTTTTTTTTGGTTAAAAATCAACACATTAGTTAATTGGTTTTTGGTAAAGGAACCAATCAAACCTCTTTTTTTGTTGTTTTAATCTTCATTCTTCAGCCTCCCATGCTATTTGAGAGGTAAGAACGGAGACCGTGAGATTGTTCTTCTGTAGTATCTCTTGATGCTAGCAAATTCACCTGCAAAACATTTTTCCCATGAACAATTTTAAGAGCTTTACTTAAGGAATTGGCAAGTTTCTTCAATCAAACAAAAGCAGTGTTCTCAATGTACCTTCACTATTTCAGATATTGAGCTCGTCCGCGTGTAGGCAGCCAAAACACTCATGTTAAAATCCTGCAAGAGATAAACCATACTCAAGTTTTGAAATGCCACAAAACGTGCTTATAAATGGATATTTGATCGCTAAACTTCCATCTAAGAATTAAGAAACGTGACAACTCACCCTGAAGGGGTCACCGCGTAGAGACTGAACAAACATCATGGAAAAGTTTGAGCTGTTTCCCTGCAAGCCAAACCAAATCACATCACAGACTGAACAAACATCATGGAAAAGTTTGAGCTGTTTCCCTGCAAGAACAAACATATGCTCTCTAGAAACAGTAGCTCGCATTCATACGGTTTTATATTATACGATTGTTTCTATGCGTATGTGTTTCCATGTTATAGTGTTCAGAAGAAACAATCTACCTCTAGAGATACATCCCTGAGGCGCCTTCCAGTTTGAGCACAACAAACTCGGATCACATTCTCATCACAGCTTCCACTGATGACGTAGTCATTACCATTCATGTAATATGATCGAGTATAGTTCATGGGGCTTCCTCTTGGGACTATCTCAAAGTTCAGATGAAGCCTTCCATCAACTGTCAGAAGCTGCCTCACCTGGGGAAAATGATCAATGGATTGTTAAAAATCAATAATAGAACGCCAATACATTGAAAAGGCGGATATGATGTTTTTTTTTTCACTTATATGCAAAAAAGCTTCGAAATTAAAACTACATGATCCAGAAAAGTACCTCGTTATCCACAGCTGATGTTAGAAGATAACGATCATCTGGAGAAAAGCAAACCATTACGTTTCCTTTGGTACTAGAAGCGGTGTAACATGGTTGGGATGGCTCTTGTCTCAAATCCCATAGCTTAACGTCTTTATCGAAAGAAGAAGTTGCAAAAAGAGACGGGGAATGGTTGGAAAATTTCACCACGTTAATATGCTCTTGATGCATATTAGCAAAAACCTGTAGGCGTGTTCCACTACCAATGTCATACAAAGCCACATCCGTTGAGTATCCACTAGCAAGAAATAGTTGGTCAGTCGAATTAGCATGAACCGAGGTTAATTGGTCAAACTCATCAAAAGTGACAGAATCAGAAGTGATGTGACTGCTAGTTGTAACTGTAGATGACGCTTTTTGGATGTCATACAGCTTCAATGAGCCATTGCCTGAGCCAGCTATAACCTGAAAAAGTTAAAAAACTTTGAACTAAATTTGGTAGGTAACAACTAACATAACCAAAAGAAACAAAGGTAGCTGAAAAACTGTAATCCTAACCATAGATGGATATTTCTTGAGCCAGCAAAGTCCCAAGATACTACTTCGAGATCCATTAGATGGGATGTAACGGACAATTTTCCCGCTTTCGTGATTGAGAACAACCACCTCGCCATCCAAAGTCCCAAATACCATTAGGCTAGGATCCAGTGGATGGTACTCAAACTGCCTTGGACTTGATCTACTGTTATCATCGTCCTGATGAATCCTACAACCCGAAAAAGGAAGAGAATGCAAGAGAGGCAAAGCAGACGATCCCATCCTAGCTGCACAAATAGATCTTTTATAGAAATTCTGAGATTTCCCTTTGCTTGATCTTGTTTCACGCTTCTCCAGGATTCTAACTACACTTTCCTTCTTCTTTCTTTTGTACGGTAAGTACTCAAAGTTTGCGGAATATGTTTCAATGGCCTTGTCTCTATCACTCTTTCTGATAGCCAAATTGTCCAATACTTTTAATTTGGGCAAAGAGTTTATCATGTACATCCTGTAATGCTTTTCGGAACATATTGGTGATGCGTTAGAGGAAATGTATTTAAACCCAACATTCCCAAATTGCCTTGTGAATGAACCAATGGGTGAAACATCGTTGGCTTGGTATGGCATTTTCCCTTTCCTAGCCTGCCAAAATGGTATAAAGAAGCTTTAGCCATCTCAGTGTTGTCTCATTGGTTGACTTGCAAACAAGAAAAAAAGGTTATGTGTTTTTTACCTTTTCCCTCATAAATACTTCTTCACTCAACTCTGAAGACACAGAGATACATGAATCCAAATTATCTTGCTCAGGAATTTTATACGAGAAATCTATGCCATGAAGAGTCTCTTCAAATGGTAAATTAGGATACATCTGTTCGAAACCTCCCAAAAAATCTGCTCCAATGGGAGCGTTTGATTCATTAAATGTGTTTTCACCATCCCTGGTGGTTGATGATGACGATGACTGTGGTTTAAGTGGGCTGGAATCACTGCAACAGATCCAAATTTGGAACCGGAGCTCCTTAAGAGAGGGGAGTTTCAAGAGAGCAGCAGCTGTTGTCCAAAGATCTGACACTCGAGTGTCGCACATCGAAAGATAAGTCAATTTGGGCATGCAAGAAAAACAGCCTTCCCCAAAACTAAGAATACGGTTGTTATCGAGTATAAGGGTGTGCAGATGTGTGAACTCTCCTACAATGTTAAGCTTCAAATGCAAATACCTCACATTCAAAACTTGGCAGCTCAAACCTTGAGAGAAAATGTCCCTGAAATTAAAACCAATCACCAAAATGAAAATTGAAAGCTTAAGAAATAATACCAAAGAAAAAAAGACAAAACACCATTGCTTACTGCCAGAAGTTTTTCTCAAAAGAATCATGTAGATGAACAACTCGAAGTTTTTGATTGACAGAACGGAGTAAGGACAATGCATAATGATCTTCCAAAGAACAAGAGGATCTCACAAAGAGATCTATTCCTTCTACCTCAGATGTATTGATCTCATCGCATAACTCGAGAAGCGGGTGAAAGTCATCATACTTCACTTTATCAACTAAAAGGTTCATGATGCATCTTTGATTCCTTGACTTTTTAACCTCCGCCTGAAATTCAGTTCATCGGGTTCAATTGTAGTGTTTAACTCAGAATAACACTAAGATTAAGCTAAGCATTCTGGGAGAAGGAAAAAGTAAAGCAAACCTCAAAGAAAGCAGATAAAATGGCAGTGTTGGGTAGGACTCCATGCTTCTTGCATAATTCAATATACCTAAAGCCAAAAGATGAATCAAATCCATTAACCTGAATACAAGTAGAGGAATCACTTAACACATTATAAGAACCTGAAACGGAAAAAGAAAAAGAAAAACTTCCATTCTTTGACAAAAACAAAAGAAAAAGACTAGAAAAAAACTTCCTTGATTCCGTAGAGAAAAATACATAGGAAAGAGTCAAAAACCAATCCTTAATCAAAGAAATGAGACAGAATTTAGACGAATTTTCACCAAGAACACCAACAAAAACACAGAATTGAAACACAACCTAGATTTACTGATTTTTTTTATAATCAAATTCGTTCCTCCAAACCAAAAACGGAGACAAAAGAAGAATTCATCAATTTTAAAGAAAAGAAGTTACAAAGTTTCAGTCTTTCAGACAAAACCCAAACAAATGACCACATCTCAACTTTGTCTTAATTGAAGAGAGTAAATACACAGAAAAGGTGGGAAAAAAACTCACTTCTCCTCAAGGGTGGCTATTTCAGTGAGCGTAGCCATTCAATCAAATCTTAAGATTAGACTCCGACTTCTCTGTTTTATTTCCGATGTTATCAGAAAACGTTTCCATACGAAGCAAGTTTTGGGGGAAGTTTTGAGCATATCTAAGACATTACACCTAAACCTGCCACTTGGCTTACAATTACAATTTGGTACCTTTTTCATTAAAAAAATATTTTAAGTATTGAGTGCGTGCGTAGTGGACATTTAATTTTGACCAAAACGGGTTAAAAACTTAAAATAAAATAAAATAAAAGGTCTAATTCTTTCGATTCACACTGACGCACACACATGCGTATATAATAAAATAAAGAATTTTGGAAAGAGAAAAAACTAGATAATACCACTCTGTTAAATTTGTCAATGTGTCTCAGTATTTCTAGTACGATAATGAAATATGTGTTTGCATTACGATATAAAAGATTTGATACTTAAAATCAAAAAAAAAATGTGATACAACGAAACATGAACGAGTTTTTGAATCCACGAAAGCCAGTCCCGTGAAGACAACAATAATCCAAAATTTCAAAAGAAGCAAATTCGCAATTATTTCCAAGATAATTCAATGCAAAAGGATTTTACCACTAGGGTTCAATGCAAATGAATCAATCAAATTTGGGTGAAATTGGTTAATCACGATCAATTAAGTGTGTGGGAAACGAAAAGGGCCTGCTGGGCTTAGAGTATCGATTACAAAATAAGAGAAATGGTTGGCCGTTGGATCTGTACCAAGATGAATCCAATGGTGAATGAGACGTCGTCGTTTTCATAATTTACTAATTTTTCCGTCGAATCTACGCAAAATCTCTTTCTCCGTTCTTTACCTTGTCCTCCATTTCTTCTACCTCAGAGGGATTATCACACGGTGTCGCTTTTTAAGAACCCGAGCTCTATATTTTGGTGCACCGTTTCTCTCGCCGCCCAACAGAGATTTCTACCGGAGTTTAACAATGGATAATCCTATTCAAGAGGTACCATTTTTGCATATCACACTTTTAATGTGGCCTTTGGATTGCTTGCAATTGGATTTGTAATTTGGTTTCCATGGCAGATTCTGGAGAAACAAGTTTTGACTGTGGCGAAAGCTATGGAGGATAAGCTTGACGAAGAGATCGCGTCCTTGGGAAAGAAGCTCGACGAGGACGATCTGGAAGTTTTGAGGGAAAGAAGGTTGCAGCAGATGAAGAAAATGGCCGAGAAACGGAAACATTGGATGAGTCTTGGTCACGGCGAATACTTCGAGATCCCTTCCGAGAAAGACTTCTTCTCCGCCGTTAAAGCTAGCGAACGCGTCGTCTGCCACTTCTACCGTGAGAATTGGCCCTGTAAAGTATGATTTCATAATATCCTCTTTGTTTTTTCAATTGCATTTTTTTTTAAGTATCTCTTGTTTCAGGATTCAAAATTTACTCTGTTTCTCATTCGTTGTGCCTTTTGGTAAGAGACTTAGGTTGCATTTGAACTCAGTTTATTTAGATGTCCCAAGTTAGTTCAATTTTACTGGGTTTAGCGTTTTATCTGAAAAGTTATCTCCTTTATCTTTCTGTTGTTAGGTTAAGTCCATGTATGATCTCGATAAGAGAAGTTAGGATCCAAAATGGTGTTTCTTGTCCGTAGCCACTATACATACATGTTATTTATAAACGGAAATCTCTTTGTAGGTGATGGACAAACACATGAGTATATTGGCAAAGCAACATATTGAGACACGTTTTGTGAAGATCCAAGCCGAGAAAAGTCCATTCTTGGCTGAGAGGCTCAAGATTGTTGTTCTTCCCACTCTTGCCCTCATTAAGAACACTAAAGTGGATGATTATGTGGTATAATAAATTCTTAACAAGAATTTACGTAAACAAACCCAATTTTGGTATCTCTAATTAGAGTATGATTAAATGGTTTTCCTAATGTTAAATGATAGGTTGGGTTCAATGAGCTGGGAGGGAAAGACGATTTCAGCACAGAGGATCTGGAAGAGAGATTAGCTAGAGCTCAAGTGATCCATTACGAGGGAGAATCATCTCTTAAACCAAAGTCTACTTCTACACAAACCAAGAGAAGTGTAAGGCAGAGTGCTTATTCAGATTCTGACTCGGAATAAATCTCAAGTTTTTAACAGAGGCTCAGCTCGTTGGCTCATGATTCACACTATCTTCAGCTTTGTTTTTTGTTTTGTTTTTGTGTCTTTGCAATGCAAAAGAGGAATATCGCCGAGCTTGTTCGTGAGTTCTTGTATCATGCGAATTAAGTTGTGATTTGTAATACAAAGCAATGCATTCATCTTTTGATGATCTAACGTGGATGTTGTTGACCTTTTTAAAATGTTTCGAGCATAACATAAATCATAGAATTATAAATCAGATTGATTGAGCCCTTTATTAAACTCTGGTGAATCTGAGATCGGAGAACAAGAGAAGATCGGAGACGTAAAGTTAACTAGTGTGAAGTTGCTATTGGGTCTTGCTTCAGCAAAAGGATGGCGTTTGACACAGATGGATGTCTCTAATGCCTTTCTCCATGGAGATCTTGAAGAAGAGATTTATATGAGTTTGCCACAAGGATATACTCCACCAGCAAATACTACTTTGCCTACTCAACCAGTTTGTCGTCTTCTCAAATCACTTTATGGCCTTAAACAAGCTTCAAGACAATGGTATAAGCGACTTTCTTCGGTTTTTCTGGGTGCAAACTTCATTCAATCTCCTGCTGACAATACTTTGTTTGTCAAAGTGGATTCAAACTCTTTTCTTGCAGTACTAGTCTACGTTGATATATAATGATTGCAAGTAATAATGATACTGCAGTAGAGAATTTGAAGGCTTTATTAAGGTCAGAGTTCAAGATTAAAGACCTTGGACCAGCAAGATTTTTTCTAGGATTGGAAATTGCTAGGTCTTCTGCCGGAATATCTGTGTGTCAGAGGAAGTATGCTCAAAATCTATTGGAGGATGCAGGTCTTTCAGGCTGTAAACCAAGTTCCATACCAATGGATCCTAATCTTCATCTTACAAAAGACATGAGAACTCCTTTATCTAATGCCACCTCCTATAGAGAACTTATTGGTCGATTGCTTTACCTTACTATCACAAGACCGGTTTGCAGTACACCAATTAAGTCAGTTTCTCTCTGCTCCATCAGACATTCATCTTCAAGCAGCTCACAAAGTTCTAAGATACATTAAAACTAATCCTGGCCAAGGTTTGATGTACTCTGCTGATGCTGAATTATGTTTAAATGGATTTGCTGATGCTGATTGGGGAACTTGTAAAGATACTAGGAGATCTATGACAGGTTACTGTGTTTATCTTGGCAACTCGTTGATTTCTTGGAAATCAAAGAAACAGGCGGTGGTAAGTCGAAGTAGTACTGAAGCAGAGTATCGAAGTTTAGCTCATGCTACCTGTGAAATAATTTGGTTACAGCAGTTGCTTAAGGATCTCTATATTACAGTAACTTGTCCGGAAAAGTTATTTTGTGATAATAAGTCTGCACTTCATCTTGCTATGAATCCAGTATTTCACGAGAGAACAAAATATATCGAGATTGATTGCCATATAGTGAGAGATCAGATCAAGGCCGGGAATCTCAAAACTCTTCATGTTCCAACTGGTAATCAACATGCTGACATTCTAACCAAACCTCTTCATCCAGGTCCATTCCATGGTTTGCTCCAAAAGATGTCCTTATCAAGTCTTTATCTTCCAAACCAGACACTTCGAAGCTAAAGACTTGAGGAGGGTGTATTATGATACATGGTTTGACTGGTTAACTTCGGTTAACTTGGAATTGGTTTAATGTTGTAAATGGGATAGCATATATAAGCTGAACCATATAATAATCAGATGTAAGTTTTGTAACAAACGATTAATTGAATATAGAAGAAAGATTATGTTATGTCTCCGATCTTCTCTTGTTCTCTGATCTCATATTCACCGGAGTTTAATACCCTTTTTGCAACCATTAAGGAAAGACAAGCTTATGACCCTTGTTAATTATACACGAATTCCGATATACAGAGTGTAGGAAAATGATTAAAAGCGTATAAATTTCAAAAAAATATGTCCTTTCGGTGTTTTTATCACAACTTTTTTTAGAGGTACGCATGTGACAGAGACACTACACCTACTACAACAAAAAAAAATGTATCTAACTAGACGAACAAAAAAAAAAAATTAGTCCAAACTCAAATCAAATAAGGCCCACGTTACCAAGCCCATCAAATGCTTAAGTCAATGTGTTAGTTTTTCACCGGCTGGTCGCAAAAGTGAAATCGGCGGAGAAAAGGAAATTCCCGGCGATTCAGATGGAGACGGAGGTCGATAAAGAGATTCTAAAGTCTTCCAGGGCAGAGCTGCTTCCCGATGGACGTCGAGGTTTGCGCATCCATGACTGGGAGATCGAAACCCTCCGTGGCACGATTCTCACTTCTCTCGGTGTCCAAGAGTAATCAATCTCTATCTATCACCCTACAGCTATATTTGAATTTGTTGGTGTCTGTTCACTGTTGTTTACTTTTTCCCCTATACTTGTGTTCAAGGTTTTGCATTTGTGTGCGTGTTAATTTGATTCGGTCTGATTGAGAACTGAGTAGTGTAGTCTTGGTTTTTGAGCCGATGTACACCTTATTAGTGGAATCTTATCGAAGAAAAATAGAAATGTGTCCTTGATTTTGAGTTTTTCCTAGATTTTGGTCGAGTTTATGATGATGATCTGTTCAGTTTTCTTATCCTGTGAAATACAGAAAGTGTGAGATTCTTATAAACTCGACGTTGTTTTGTTGATTTGGTTTAGTTTTTGTGGTTACTGAGTTTAGTTGTTTCAGTTTCTGCTCATTTACATTTCTTGGTAATTTTTTGGTGATATTTCCAATGTTTAACTGTATTTTTCTGTTTGTTTCCAATACCCAAATAGCATCTTCTGCTAGGCATAGGTTTTTTAATGTCATCCTGCATAACTACGAATGTGATGTTTAATTGTCACACAGGTGGGAAGAAAAGCTTCGGACATCTCATTTACCTGAAATGGTTTTTGGCGAGAATGCATTAGTACTTAAACACTTAAGTAGCAACACTAAGATTCATTTTAATGCATTTGACGCACTAGCGTGTTGGAAGCAGGAAGGACTTCCACCTGTTGAAGTTCCTGCTGCGGCACAATGGAAATTCAGGAGGTAAGTTTATGACTGGTTTCAGGATTAGATCGACTCGAATATGTGTTTTTCATATTGCACAAAAAAAATACTATTCATTTTCAATCAGGAAACTCTGCTTATACATAGTTGTATCTCATACCACTCTGATGTATTTGCAGCAAGCCGTCCCAGCAGGTGATACTAGATTATGACTACACCTTTACAACACCATACTGTGGAAGTGAAGTAACTGAGAAAGACAAAGAAGCGGTTCGCCTTGCTCTCATTTCACTCTTTTTCTGTCTATCAATTCAGTGTAACTTTCTTGCTCATTGATATATGCTATTTTAATGTGAAGCAGGTTGAGGCAAAAGCAAATCCTAAGGGGGAACCTAGTCTTCAGTGGGAGAACTATGAAGATCAGATTGATTTGGCTGCTCTCTCACTGAAAGAACCTATTCTCTTCTATGATGAGGTCGGTCCTCTAATCGACACAAAACACAAAACATTTACATTCGTCTTATGCCATACTCTTCTGCGCCCCTCTGATGTACTTATTCTCTACTTCTTCAGGTAGTTTTGTATGAAGATGAACTGGCTGACAATGGAGTGTCACTTCTGACTGTGAAAGTGGTAAAGAAATCTCTGAGTCTTTTTTCCCCAGTCACGTTCTTTCATAATGCCATCAATTTGACTGAGTTCAGTATTAGTATCAAAGTGTGCCTTTCTGTTTGTTTTCTTCAGAGAGTCATGCCAAGCTCATGGTTCCTCCTTTTACGATTTTGGGTGAGTCAAATCAGGATAGATCCGTAGACATAAAATTAAGTCATTGCACCAATATGTGGATCTTCATTGATGGTTATGACGTTTCAATTTTAATCTTCCACCCGGTTGCTTTTTCCATAGCTTAGAGTTGATGGTGTGCTTATGAGATTGAGAGAGACGAGAATGCATTATGTGTTTGGCAAAGGTGAGACACCCACTGTTCTTCGTGAAAGCTGTTGGAGAGAAACAACATTTCAGTCTCTATCTGCGGTTAGTTTTCTTTAAATTCAGGACAGATTAGTAGATATTATTTCCATTTCCAATCTTTCTTCTTAATAAAATCCTTTTTTTATTATTCTAACCTAGAACGGCTTACGGTTAGACCTAACCATTTCCTATAGATAATCAAACCACCACAAATTTTTTGTTACAAGACGATAGCATACCGCAATAATGTTTCTATGGTTAGTGATTATGATAGGTCCTGTAATTTAACTCTTTATATATATATGCAGAAAGGTTATCCAGTTGATTTAGCAGTCTATAGCGATCCGAGCACCATCAGTCAGAGGCTTCCGGTGATTAAGAAGACGACACAGAAACTGAAGATCCCTCGTAAAGTATAAGCTGTTTATAAAGTTGCAAGAAAAATCCAAAAGAACATATTAATGAGCTTTCTATTCACGGTCAAAATACTTAGTATCGAGTTTGTTAATGTGAGGAGATAACTGATTCATTGTGGTGGATTTCATGTGAACAACTGAAACACTCTCATTGTTCCCTATCTCGTTCCCAATATACGTTTCTTCGTTGATGAAAGTCTATGATTTATGTATCCGCAGTGACATCCACAGTGACGCAATTTCTCATTTACTCATGTAGAAAATAAGCCTAAGAGATATCGTTGGCGACTCTTGATCTCTTTTGACAATAAGAGTTCTTTCAGTTCCGTATAATTAAAATTCAGCACAAAATTTGTACTATACTCTTATGAATTTTATTGTAAAGGAACTTTTCCTTTCATTCCTTTCGGTAACATCATAAAAATTACAAAATGAAATAATGGTTGTTCAAAAATATGCTGAATGATAAACCGAGACTACTCTGATGAGTCCCAAAGCCATTGGCTTAAATACAAACTATATGAAGAGAAATCCAGATATTGTGTAACTGGAAATTGTCAAAAGTGAAGGAAGACCAAATAATGTATTTAGTTTTTGGTTCCTAATGGAACACAAGACAAGACGACCAATGGAATCAATTGCTATAATGCCATCAATTGAGAAATTATTTTCTCTCGTGCCATCCTCTATTTTTTTATTTCTTTTAACATTATTTTTTAAATCAAAAATAAGGTAAAAGTCTAAAAAACCTGATCAAAAATTTAAAACTACCAACCCAACCAACATATCAGACCCAAACCCAATAATCCATCAGATCCGATCCAATTAATGTAATTGTTTTTTGATTTTTTACCCAAAATCAATTGTAAATCGTAAAAGTGAAACCAATACCCTAACTTAACTTACTTCGCCGCTGTCGCCGTATCATCCAACTTCTCTCCTTCTCCTCCGATTGAATTACCGGAGCTTTGCTCATCTTTAGTAGCCGATCGTGTTCTTCAATTCTGTAAGATCCATTGTTTTCTTCTCTTTTTCCGTGGTGGTTCACTCGTGTTGTTCAATTAATGGAACTCCAATTAGTGTCAATCGAAGTAGTCAAATTGAAGTAGTCAAATTGTCAATGAAACTTGAGATTTAACTCATCTCGTGTTGCTCTCTATGTTTAGTTGTTCTATTTGCTATCGATTTGTTGTTGTTGTGATTTATGAGTAGTTGTCGTAGTTGTTCTAGTTGATCTCGGATTTTCATAACACGTTGTATTGTTGTTCTTGTTATCTCAGTAATGGTAAAATTAAGAGACCGTAGTGGGATTTATGAGTCAACAAGAGGAGGGCGAAAGGATGGAAAAAAAGATACCACAGAACAAGTAGATGCTCTACTTGATCCAAATCCTCGTGTAATTGATCCAACAGAAGCAATTATAGAAGGTTCAAGAGAAGCAACTATAGAAACTTCAAAAGAAGCAGGTATAGAAGCTTCAACGGAAGAAGAACAAGAGGAAGACGAAGAGGAAGGAGAAGAAGAAAATGAAGAGGTAGAGGAAGAAGAAGAAAATGAAAAAACAGAGGAAGAAGTAGAAGAAGAAAATGAAGAGCAACAGGTAGAAGAAGAAAATGAAGATGAAGAAGAAGAAGAAGAAGAAGAAGAAGAAGAAGAAGAAGAAGAGAAAAACGCAAGTGAAGGTGATGGGGATGAAGAAAACCTTGACCATCAGGTATATTCATTAAGATCTCTATACATTACTTGAACTGTGAGTAGGGTTATGGAAATAGTTTAGGAAATTAGAAATGGTGGTTCTAAAACAACTAGAACAACTAGGACAACTTAGGCTTATTTTTGTGGTTTAGTACAACTCTGGATAACTGGAAAAACTCTGGATAACTGGAACAACTATGGAGTTTATGTGTTTAAATTTGCAGGATAGTGATGATGATGATTGGCAACCACTACAGCCAGAGAAGATGTTCTTTGCTCCTACTGAATACAACAAGGTCTGTAAGTTTGGAATTAGGTGTAGTGTGACCCAGACAGTGGAATACATAGAGAAGAATTTTGCAGAAGAAGTGAAGTGGTTCATGGACCATTCTCAGTTTAAGCATGTATTCCACATGCCTAGGGAGCGAAACCACATGAGTCAAGGCATGTGGATGCTTTTGCTTCGAACAGCCTATAATCAGAGCGAAAGAGAGTGTTGGTTTGTGGTGAATGGAGTGCCTATTAGGTATTCTATTAAAGAGCATGCGCTGTTAAGTGGATTTGACTGTGATGAATACCCTGAGAACTATAAGGAATTAGGGAGTTTGAAGTTTGTTGAAAAGATGTTTGGAAGGTCAGGAGGAATAAAAATGAAAGATGTGGAAGACAAGCTCAAGGAAATGAAGAAGAAGAAGAGTCGCGGTTTAGCCAGGAAGAAGATGATCGTGTTGTATTTCCTGTGCAAGGTAGTGGTGGCGAAGTCTAAGAGTGATGGAAACATAGACGAGTTCATTCTTAGAATTGTTAATGATTTGGATGCTTGTGAGAAATTTCCATGGGGTCGTTACACTTTTGATCAGTGTTTGAGAGGGATTATGGGGATTATGAAGAACTTGCGAGGTACCGTGAAACCAAAACAGCAAGTTGGCATATCTGGATTCGTTGTTCCATTGGAGGTAAATATTCAGTTTGATTATTTTAAGATTTTGATTCATAAAGCAATAGTTTAATGATTGTAACTTTATGTGTAGATAATGGCATTTGCAAGTATTCCAAGTCTTGGAATCAAATTTCGAGAAGCTATACCCGCAGAGAAGGGCTGTCCAAGGATGTGCAAGCACAAGTACATTGAACCTTGTATGAAAGGTTTTCCATTGGAAGACATTTACGAAGTGCTTGGTAGTTCTAAGGTTAGTTTATTGTTCACTTAGTTGGTATGAAACCTAGACTCTATTTGTTATGACTTTTATTTTAAGTTAAGTTTATTGATATTGACAGGATATTACAAGCATCTTGGAACCAGACTCCGAGGAAAAAGCTATGTTGGCCCAGATCATAGACGATGATGTTGATGATGGTATAGGTTTTATTGATCCTATCATTGATAGTTGGAGACAGCGTCTAACCGTTCAGAGGAAGAAGATTTGGTTCAAAGATATGTACGAACAAGACTTGGCATCAAGAAATGCCTCTGAGAATGTAGCTGTACGCGCTGAGAATGAAGCTGAAGTCACTGAGAATGTAGGATTAAAGGAAGCAATGGAGAAAGGGTTTCAGGAAATCCTTGAGAAGATGTCTGCCATGGATGACAAAATCGAAGAGAAGATGTCTGCCATGGATGACAAAATCACAGACTTAGGTGGGAGAGTGATTGATCTTGAAAATTGTATGGCTGGGATGTTAGCAGAAGAATCGTACAAGGATAAACATCATATGCCATCTGGTATACCAATGGATTTGAATGATGGGGATGAGGATGCTGAGGCCGAGAATGCAGAGGATGAAGATGCCAAGGATGAAGATGCTGAGGATGAAGAGAAGAACCAGAAACATAAGAAGAAGGCAGCAAATACGAAGAAAAAGAAGAATAAAGAGAAGGACAATGAAACTATGGTGTTACCAACAGGGACCAAACGAGTAAGGAAACCATCTTTCGCTAACAACACCGTTTGAAACAGTTCACTGTAAAGCGTCGGAAGGAAGAAGTAATGATTGTTAGTTGTGGATTGTATTGGGAAACTATTTTCATGATTTTCGGATATGGTTCAACTAGGTTTAAATGGTACAACTATATTCAGCTTTTTTGGTACAACTAGGTATATTTGGTACAACTATATTCAGTTTTTGGTACAACTAGGTATACTTGGTACAATTATATTCAGTTTTTTTGGTACAACTAGGTATACTAAGACAACTATATTTAGTATTTTAGTACAACTAGGTATACTCGTACAACTAATAATGAGATATCACATATGTTAAACCATTACAAAAGAAAAGTAGATTCGGAAAAGTAAGTCGACAAATCAAAATATTAGTCTTAGAAAACACAAGAAAAAAGAAACAAAGATAAGTCTTAGAAAACACAACAAAATATTAGTCTTAGAAAACAAACAAAGAGAAACAAATCAAGGCATAGGACCGAAAAGCTTCTCGATTCGAGCCACTAGCCTACCCACCATCTCCTTGAGGTTCGCTGTCTCTTGAGCATTGTTTTCCAGCTCCTCTGCAATGTATTGATATACAATTCATGGAGTCCGGTTTTGTCCTCCTTGAATTTCTCATCAAACTGAGTCCTTAACTTAGTCACCTCTTCTTCGATGGCGAGACTCCAACATTTCCGAAAGTGTAAGCCATCATTCTACAATGACAAAAGAAATAAATCATCACATATTCTAACATTAATGCCATTAATCTAAAATTCATGTCCCTCTTCTCACCTTAAACACATTGCATATCAAGTATTTCTCTTCGGTGGAGGTATCCGCGATCATCCTTCCACCACATGGACAACTTAAAGGAAGGCCATAGGCACCATCAGCTATCAAGTGACGCATGTCCTCTTCCCTTTTGTTACTCTTCATTTCATCGAACCAAGGGTCCCTCTCACATAATCTATCCATTCTTAGCTATTAAAAGGAAGGCGAAATCATTCACAATTAACAGTTAAAACCTAATTGAAACTCTTAACAACCAAACTCTATGAACCCAAATTTCAAACTCTATGAACCCTAATTTCAAACTCTATGAACCTAATATCAAAATCGTCAAAAATCGGGATTGTAAAATCGGGATTAACCCAGAAGTGTGATTCAGGACTCACCTCAAACAAATCTTCGGGATTCAAATCTTGTCGGCTCTCTCCTCTTCTTCGTCTCCTTCGGCTCAAATAGGAATGGAATGATGAATGAAGAAAAGGAAAGAGAAAGAAATACCTCGAAATAAATAAAGGAAAGAAAGAGATATTAATAAAATAAATTGAGCAAATCTTGTCGGCTCTCTCCACGTGAGTGACCCCACTAATAAATTGGCGGCTGAGTATTACAAATAGTTATTCTTAGATGTTCAGTTGGCCTTTCGTCCTCATAGTTGTACAAATGCCTTTTTTGAAGTTGGACTATGATGTGAATCATTCTATTGCAGTTAGCCACATGATTTCCCACTATTAATCCTCATTTACAATGTTTTACTAATAAAAATATAACGAAATCATGATTTGCAGCTCTTTGGCATCATAACATGTCGCCACAAACATAGTCTTCTATGTACTTTAAGGATTGTTTAATGTGAGAACAATAATATTTGTTAGAAAAATCAAAAAAATTTGTTATATTAATTTAAAATATTTTCTTAATAGTTAAATATTTTCGAATCCATATATTGCTAAGATTAGTAAATATTTTCGAATCCATATATTAATTTAAAATATTTTCTTAATAGTTAAATAGTTAAATGACCTCTTTGTATAACAAAAACATAACATATTTGTACTTAGTTGACCCTTGTAGTACAAATCCAAGAATTACAAATACAAATAAAATACATAAACAAATTAGGTTTCCTCATCAATACTTTCAGGCTCCAACCATCTCTCCAAGTCTATGCCAGCCACAAGTTTGTTCCGCCTAATCCTTTTTGAGCGACGTTCTCCGGTCGATGGAAACCGGTTTTCTTGGTGTCTTCCCGATTTTTTTGTGTAATCCGGAGGTAAGGCAAACAATTCTTCAATTTCAGAAGGAATAATCCACTTTGACTGATGCGGCACTACATGAATCGTCATGTAATAAGCCAATGCCCACGTTTCAATCAAGTAATATTTGGAGCATAGATCATAGACTTGGATATTCGCTGTTCTAGATGCTTTCTTCCTCAGCTCCCTTGCAGTGGCTATTGCATGGACACACGGATACTTGTCTACATCAAAACATCTGCAAGAACAACTTTTCATTTTCAAGTCCACCAAATAAGTTATCCCATCCAGCCCAATAACGTTGTATTCAAGGTGGTAGCTGTTGAGCTCAGTCACATTTAAACGATTGGCAACAACACATCGTTCAGGCAATACATTCTCCACAAAAGGAACCAATTTCTTTGTCGCCAATGCACTCCCAGGATTCATTCCTATGTATGTTAAACCATTCGAAATTTTCTCAATAATCGCATCAATCATAGGTAATGTGTCGTACTTCCTCGCTTTCTTAAACACACTGTTTAATGATTCTGCAGAATTGCTAGTGTCTAAGTTATACTTGTCTCCTTCAAAATGGCATCTTGCCCATTTCTCTAACCCTATACTCTTCTCTAGATATGCAGCGGCTTTAGGAAATCTACTCCTTAATTCAAAGATACTCTCTGTTGAACTCACTCTTAGTATAAGCATAAGTTAATCCCTAAATTTTTCCACGCATTGATCCTTCTCATTCTTCACATGTCCTCTCACATTTTGAGCCAAATGCCATATACAATGTCCATGCAGTGCGCTCGGGTACACTTCAATGACTGCCTTGATGATGCTTGCATGTCTATCGCTTATAAAAACCAAACCAGGAATATCTGGTACAACTGTTTTCAGCTTTTTGAAAAACCAGGTCCAACTAACATCTTTTTCACTATCAATTACACCAAACGCAATGGGATAATGATGACGATTACCATCCTGAGCTGTTGCAAAAACTAACATACCACCATATACGTCTTAAGAAAAGTTGCATCCACAACTATCACTTTCCTCATTGCACTAAACCCTTCAATGCTAGCCCAAAGCGATGAATAGATATTTAAACCTTTTTTCTGCGATCCAATTCCACACTTATTCTTGTCCCACGATTTACTTTCTCTAACATGTATAGATAAGAAAACAACAACTTGTAGTTTTCTTCAGGACTCCCTCGCACATCACTAACATGTTGTTTTTTTCCTCTCCAAGCGAGAGAGTAGAACAATGAAAACCAAGTCTTCCTTTAACAAGACTCATAATGTCTTTAGGAGTCGGAGTCCCTAAATTACTTAGATAGTCTTCATGCAAAACCGATGCTACTAATCGTGGTGTGCCTCTCTCAGACTATTGCTTGTAGTCTCAATAGACCGAGAGCATGTATGCATCTTTCTATGTACTCGACACTCCGTAAATCAGATTTCTTTATTTTCGCAACTCGTAAATACCATCTACAACCTTCGAAGCTTGACGGCATCGTAGCATAAGTCGCTCCGAGTCCGACTTAATAGTTATGAAACCAAAACAGTTCTTATTTGCAGCTCATTAACCAAATCTCGCATGACTCCTTTCAACAAAATTCTTGATCTATTTCAAGACCTGCACCATCTTCCCATTCTATAACTACTGAATTTCTTCCACAACGTGGAAACTCAATATATTCATGCCTACATTCCAAACCGTCATCCACATGGTTATCCATCGCTATCCACAACAACAATTTCATTCTCGAGATACATTCTCACAATCTTCATTAACACCATCTTCATTACCGGCGTTAACATCATTACCATTAACAACATTCTGCATCAGCTCTTCAATAACCAAATTTCATCATCTTACCGCTATTTCACAATAATTCACACCAAATGAACTTCCTACCTCTGCTCTTGAAAGCTGTTCCACCATCTCGTTGTTTTCCAACTCATTTAATAACTCCACATGCAAAACCGGTTTAAGTCCCTCTTTATCCATCGATGTTATAAAAACATATACGTCCTCATCATCTACAATATATGACTCTCTCCGAGATTTAGATAGATTGTAACTCAATTTCACTTCTTCGAGGTTTCATCATTCCCAATCTTCCCGCAGATCTTATCTACTAGAACGAATAAGTTATCTCTTCCAAAGATGAGGTCTTAAACGATATACCGTATATAGAATTTCTTGAAATCCACTCATGCTCTCTCGAATAGTTCCTCCATAGTCGAAATGTACGTTTGTGTTGTTGTTCTTCTTCATCGCGTCCGAAAATAAAATTCCAGTTGTCAAAATTACGATTTACAGTTTTTCTAGTTGTCCCATTTGTCCCATTGTTTCAGTTTTACGGTTGTACCATTTGTCTCGGTTGTCATATTGTCTCTTAGTTATACCATATGTGTCATTTGTCCCAGCTTAAACCATTTCACTTATTTCTCGCAGATCTCGTTTATCGGAAATCTAATCGGGGCTCCAAATAACTAAGATTCAACAACTACATTCGCAAAATATTACCATTTCACATTATTACTAACCAAATCGACCATAAATCGAGCATACCCAATTAATAAAATCTCCAATGTTCAAAGAAGGTAACAAAAATATAGAACTTACTTTGTTTTAGCAATGGTGGATGAGAATTGAGGATCTAAGATAAATTTAACAATTGCCGGTGAGATCGAAGCTATTCATTACCGAGGAAGAAGCTTCCGAGCCAACGAAGAAGAACCTCGATCTCCTCCAACGAAGAAGAAGTTGGGACGACCTTTCTGACAACGAAGCTCCTTTGTTTTATCTCGTTTGTCATTTCGAAAACGAGCTCAGTCGAGTCGAATGCTCAGTCCGACGAAGTCCGACAGCGACAACGAGCTTCATTCATTGACTTTCAAGCGTTGAATCGGATTTCTTATTAAGGGTATATTAGGCATAATACATTATCAATGGCATACAGAATTAAGAGTGTCACGCCAGAATAAAAAATTTCATTTCGTGGCATAAGAGAAGGGTGCTCCGACCAATGAGTTCTTCTTGGGACACCCCTTCTCCATCTGCTTCAAGATAACTGATGCACACACTTTGCCATTCAAGTACCTGCCATTATCAAATCACAGCAAAAGCTTAGAATCAGAATCAGGTCTTCACACTCAACTTATTATATCACCCATTCAAAACGATAATGTGTTATACAAGTCCATATTTGTGCCATAAATGAAGTGTTCTCTTTTGGAAGGTACCCTACCCAAATTGCTTATTACAATTAAACCACACACCTTCCCTTCTTCATGGATCTAAAAGGCAAGATATTTTTATGAAGGCCAGGTTTGTTCTCAATGCATTATATTAGAATAACAACTCATATCTTCAGATTGAGGAGCATGTCGATAAGCACTATATCAAAATACTTAACTGGATGTTTAAAATGGATCAAAACGAACAAGATGTTATACCTAATGTTGAAGCTCTGCAGTATTGTTTGATTGCATACACGAAAACAACGAGGGTCTAAATTTTAATTTCTAAAGAACCTTTGTGACAAGTGATAAAAAAAAACACAAAAACAAAATGGGCAAGAAACCTACAAAAGCAGTAAGCACCTTCCTTGCCAGCGACTGAAAATCCACTTCCATCACCCATCTTTTCCATTCCCTATCAATCCCAAATCCCAATTATATCTTCTTAACACCAAAATTCATTTTCGAGAAAACAAAAAAAAGGGAAAACCAAATCCATTTTTATTTCTACTTAATAACACGAAAAGAGTGTAGCACACAATTGTTCCAAGTATAAACATTCAGAAACTTTAATTTGCTCTTTCCAATGACATCCTAAGAGCAGTAACACTCACAAATGGAGACTATTTAGCGATCTTGACAAGTGCGTGGGAAGGTACCGTTAGAGAGTTTGCAGAAAGCTCGCACATTAGCATTAAGGTGAGAAGTGAGTCGAGTTGAAGCCACCACATTGTACAGAGGTAAGAAAGACACTGTGCATCCAAGCTCTCCCAAAGACCTGTACGAGTAAGACAAGATTACACAACTTCAATGCTCATATCTCAATATGATAAATTACACATTTTTAATTTCTCTCCAAATATGAATATCAACGGAAGCATATGGATTTACACGGAGATTATCTACCAAAATTGTTCAAATCTTAGTTCGTGATATCAATGAACACAATAACATCATGGCATTTCAAAAAAACATCTCCATTATCTACCATAAATTGTTCAGGAGGATCAAATTTAAGAAATGGAGGTAAGAGATGGTGAAACCTGGGATTAGTGAAAGAGGCAAATCGGCGGCGGGGTAAAGAGGATTGGGAAGGACAGAGGCGCGGAAGAGTTGACGGCGGAGATCGGAGAGACGGAGCTCTAGCGGTAGCAGAGATGAAAGAACGTGCAGCACTGCGCCAAGCCATTATTATCAACTTGTAGCAGAAACAACAAAGTAATCAGATCAATACCAAAGAAGAAGATAGTGATGAAGACGGAGCTCAAACACAGACACAGAAGAAGCCCTAAACAAGAACGAGAGAAGGAACTTGGACCTTTCTTGAATCTAAATGGGCCACAAATAGATTGGACACTTGGGTTGGTTTTGGTTCGGTTCGGTTCGGTTTAATATTTTCACTTTTTACAGGTTACAAACTTAAAAAGAAATAAACGATGAAACCAATTCGAGCTATAGCACATTTTATGCAGTTTTGACATGATTCTGTATAGATTGCTGAAAACTATTTGAAATACGAAATTTTCTCATATAAGTTATGTTAATATTGATGCAGTATGAAGCCAAATAAAAATCTGTGTTGATACAATGTAGATTAACAAGATACTTATTTCACTGTAAACATTTTGGATACATTTGGGGTAACAGTTGCACATATAACTCGTGGAACGATGACACAGACACACAATGCTCTTCTTCCTTTATTAAATGAACAAAAAAGATGAGAATCAAAGATTTAGTCTCTCACTTCTGCAACTTGTCTGTCCGAATGCATCTCAAATCTTTGTCAAAAGTAAAGACTTTCCCTGGCAACAATTTGGCAGCCGTAAAGATTCCTCTGTACACTATCCTGGTAGACACTATCTGTTCCGACCATAGACCAAACTCCACAAGTTTCCCTTCCATCCACCTTATATTAACCGTCACACCGCCCCGTGCCCTTAGCCCTTTCGCTATACCGTTAGGCCATTTATCCACTGGAAGCGCTGGGAGCAAATATAGATCCTTCATCGTGCTCTGCACTAACATTTCTGCTACCGCTGCCGAGAATCTGCCCAAGGAAAAAAAAATGTATTTAGACTAGACTCCGAAATGTCTTAGTTTGTGAACTGATGACTTGTTGTAATGGTTTAGTAAGTGTTTGCAAACCATCCCACATATCTTAAAGGTAAGTGTTTGCAATAAACTGTCCCAATTACCCAAAATTGGCATCAATCTGGAACGGTGGGTGTGCAGTGAACAAGTTAGTATACAGTCCTCCTTCATAGTTACGTTCTTGTAAAGGATCCACAAGATCAAAAATATGTGTAACCATGCGATATGCATGCTCGCTATTGTGAAGCCTTGCCCACAATGCGGCTTTCCAGGTGGTTGACCAGCCTGGTCCTTCCTCTCCTGCGTCAATCAGTTCAATATCATATATTGCTTGCTCCAACCACATCAATGACATTGCAGAATGGGAACGGGAGAGAAGAAAGATTTACACAAACCTCTTTTGTTAAGGGATACCGCCACAGCTTTAGCAAGTTCTGGAGACTTCTCAAGTGTGATTGTGTGACCCGGGAAGAGGCCAAAGAGATGTGAAACATGTCTATGATGTACCTCTGGGTCCTCAAAGTCTTCTGCCCATTCCATAATTGAACCATCCTTTGATAGTCTAGTGGGTGGAAGTTTTGCTTGAGCAGCAATGACTTTTCCGATAAGAGTATCATTTGTTTTTCCCAAAACCTGTTGATAAACAAGAAGACAGAAGCTCAGTATCGATGAGGTGATATGAATTTTTTTTGTTGTTTTTGCTGCTTCATCGGTCTTGTTACCTCTGAAGCAGAAACAATATCAGAGAAGACTTCCTTTACAATGGCAATGTCCATAGTTGATGAGTAGCTAACACTAGCAGGTTTGCCATTTGGAGCAGTAAACATATGCTCGGGAGAAGTCGATGGATTGGTGTGGAGATATCCATCTTTTCCTTTGATCAGCCAGTCCAAAAGAAACGTTGTACATCCTTCCATCAATGGATATCCCTTCTTTTTAAGAAATTCCTAGAAATGAATCAACAAGTAAAGGTTGAAAGACATAGTACCAGTTAAAGAAACTGATCTGATATCAGAAATTTGAGGTCCTTACCTTGTCCATTGTGTATGTATAATGCTCCCATGCATGAGTGCAGAGCCAAGCTCCACCCATGGGCCAGAGGGCCCACACTGCCTCGCCTCTATCCGGTGAAGTTTTTGCCCATATGTCTGATACTTGATGTGCCACCCAACCACTTGCTCCGTAGTTCACCTATATGGTGCATCAAAATGATTATTAGACTAATGCATTGTAAGGGTCATCGATAGAAAGAAAGGATATAAACTTACTTGTGCTGTCTTGCGACCATTTATTGCTAAAGCAGACATATAATCAAACAATGGTTCCTGGCATTCCCGGATATTACCAGGAAGAGAATGCCAATAGTTCATCTGGAGATTAATGTTCAGGTGAGGAGCACCACTGCAATACCGCAAAGGAAGAAGAAGAAGCAGTGGAGTCAGTGAAGACACGACGAATCTATACAATTCCAAGAAAATGAAGTAAAGCGAAAACTCACTCCCATGGCGGCTGAATGTCCCTGTTCCATATGCCCTGCAAGTTAGCTACCTGAGTTCCAGGTCTTGAAGAAGAAATAAGCAGGTATCGACCATATTGGAATAGAAGTTCCACCAATGAAGGATCTTGATCGGTTTTAAATGATCGCACCCTTTCAGCAGTTGAAACTGCTTGTTGCACAGTTTTATTCGCTGAGCTGCCAGAAAGTTGCAAAGTGACCCGGTTGAAAAGTTTCTGATAATCTTTCAAATGACGAGCATAAAGATCAGAGTATGAGTATTTCAGGATTGAGCTGATTCTGTTGACGCATTCCTTTGAGGGATCTCTCTTAGAATCAACAGGCATAGTAAATGGCCCATCAAAATTAGATGAAGCCGCCAGAAGCAGAACAGCCCAGTCTGCCTTTTCAACACTTAGTTTCTTGCCACCTAAGGAAGACACAGAGCCACCATTGCTGACTCTCACTTCAAGAATGGCAGCAAACTGCAATCCTTTGTGATCATCATATGGTATATTCGTCGCATTGATACTTTTGCTCAAGTTCACAGGAAGACGCTTAGGGCGACAACTTCCCTGCATCAGAATCTGGTTCGCCTTGGTATTTGTCTCTGAATGATGATGCAAATCACTGTCGAAAGACACCTTAAAAGACAGAGATCCCGGTTTGCTTGCTTCTATCTTGGCTACAATCACTTGATCCAGATTAGAAGCGAAAAACTCCCTAGAGAAATCCACAGCCCCAACCGAGTAGCTTACTTTAGCTACTGCTGTTTCCAAGTCAAGTTCACGGCGATAAGAGTCTTGAGTGTACTTACGATGTGAACTGTCAAACTCTAAATTCAAATCTCCTACTAGCTGGTAAACCTTTAGAGAGCCAAGAACAAAAGGATTAGTCTTTACACATAATAAAGAAGTGAAAGCAAACATTAGACCAAAAGAATAAAACATACATCAGAAGCATGGTCGGATAATTTGACAGCTTCAGAAGTAGCTTCAGCATAGTTTCTTTCATCAACAAGCCTCCTAACTTCTGCCAATGCTTCTCGTGCATTCGGGTTCGTGTAGTCTGCTGGTACTCCAGTCCATATTGTGTCCTCTATCAATCAAAATCCACACACAAGATCAACAAAATCAAGTATTGGAAACAGTTTGAATAACAAAGATCCACAGATTCCTAAAACGTCCATACAACACAAGTGCAGAAACAAGATTCAAAACTGTAATTTTTTGGTATCATTTAAGCATTTTTACATCAAAAGTAATTCAAGTATAATCCCCTGTTCTGTTGCTCATAAATTATAATGCCTAAATTGTCAATAAATTTTGGCCGAGAAAACAATAATATTGATTGATCTCTGACATACTTTTAGAGAATATCAGATAGCATTTATTATTAGCTCAATCCTCAAAATATAAAAAACGAGAATGAAGACAACAAAAAACGACGGCTTTTAATATTTTACCATTGATGTTGAGAGTCTCGGAGGAGACACCGCCCCAGATCGTGGCTCCGAGACGGCCATTGCCGATAGGAATGGCGTCAGTCCAATTCCGAGAGGGCCCACCAAACGTCAGCTTTAGAGGTCTCGAGAGATCCTGGCCGTCCGATGAACGCCGCAATGGAGTCCTCCCTCCCTCGCCAAATGTTACAGTAGTCAATAGAAGATGCAGAAGAAAGCTGAAATGGACGAAGAAGCTCAACTTCTCCGCCATTGCTGCTCCGTGAGCGTTGCTAATACTGTAGAAGAGAGAAAAGGTTTGGTCTTGAAATAGCGCGTAAGAGATATCGCACTGGATTATCACTCCATCTAATTTTATACAACAAGAATCACGAAAATCTAATATTTTTTTAAGTTAAAATAAAAAATACTGTATGTTTTGTATCTTATTGAAGCCAAACAAGAATAATTAAATAGAGTTGTCTCAATTATTATTTATTTTTGAAATTTTTTCGAGTTGTTTCAATTTTTAACATGTTCATCGCTATAAATCAAACCACAAATTTTTATACGTAGTTACTATAAATATACGTTTCTTCTGTTTTCAATTGAATGGCATATTAGGCTAATAATTTTGTTTCTTTAAAAATTATTTTATGATTTCAATGTAATTTTGATATTTTAAAAATATAGTATGTGTTTAGCGTTTGATTAAAAAAATTAAAATATATAAAATGTGTAAAAATGTAATTTGAATTTTTTTTTAAAAAAAAACTCGTGTCAAAAGTATGAATATGACACTCAATTGAAAGAATGAATAATTACAAACCAAATTTTGAAGGCACGCCAACTCAATTATAATGGATGATCCCAACTCAAAAAAACGAGACAACGAATGCAGAAAAAGAATCGAACGTGTCGACTGCACCATAACTAGGATCCAAGAAAGTAGTTTGTCCAATACATCAACCTC
Organism: Cardamine occulta; assembly: GCA_028015245.1. Lineage (NCBI taxonomy): Eukaryota > Viridiplantae > Streptophyta > Magnoliopsida > Brassicales > Brassicaceae > Cardamine > Cardamine occulta. Next base: position 17,953,333 of record CM051389.1, on the reverse strand, counting down.
TTCTTGGAGCATATTACGAGGATGAGGAACAGACTGCCTCAACCGAGCTAGTTTTTAACCATGATATGAACAGGGAAGACCAAAACTAAGCACAGTTTGAGCATTTAATATTTTCTAATTAACCGCCGACTTTCATTATCTAATTAATTTATATTTTAACTAACTCTCCTTAGTACTAGGAATTCCAATAGACAAATGAAGTTTATTTTGGGGTTTCTCTCGTTTCTTAAAATATAAGAAGAAGAAGAAAAGATACAGAAAGATCTATAGCCATTTCATCTCGATTATGTATTGGTTGTCGAAGATATTGATCTCATGTGGTATTGTGATTTCCTTTAATGATGAGAAATAAAATAACATAAAACAAACAAGGCATGTTTCACAACATGGAACAACCGACTGGGAAGATCGGTGGACGAATCTTTTTTAATCGGTGAAATCTAATGCATCCTAGAGTTTATTATACATTTCTCACTTTACCAATTTATTTATATTCCATATTTTACTAGTTTATGTTTTTAGTAAGATTAAGGTTTCCTGGTTTTAGCGCTTTGTTATACATATAGGATATATTGGTTTCAGAGTTTACAGAACTTTTTAGATTGATTAATAAATATCGTAGATATCGAAGCATGGTTTTTGCAAGTTGTCATATTGAAATATCACCGGACTTGACAATTTGTTGACGGATTTGGATGTGGTCTCTGCTCCATGTTCTGTTTTATGATGATTAATACAATGGTCACTATACAGTCAACAATCCGGTTTTTCTGAAAGAAACAAACATAATAAAATTGATTGGCACACGGTCAACTTTGAACTTTAATGATGATTTTCTCAAGTTGCTTCATCTAAGGACAAATCTTCAAAGCAGCTGATGCTCTCACCAAAGTCTTGTACCGAGAACACTTACGTCATCTCGCACGCAACATTGATTTACTGAATATCTTCTCCCTATTTTTAAAGGGGTATCTTAACATGTTTATGCCATTATTGCAATTATTGAACATTTGAGTTTGTTAGAAGCTTAGAATGTCTACAAGTATAAGTACATCACTTCATCGTTTTTACAAATCGGATAAAGAAATTAAATTTTATCTTATACATGAAGGCAAGTTTTTTCTGTATTCATTTTGTCATCTAAATCTTGATATACATTTGATAAAACTTATTTTTAAGAAAATACACGCGGGAGATCATTTAAAGCATGATTATTGGGAGGTTCTAGAGGAGTTTTTAGAAGGAGTTCTTAGGAGGACTTTTTAAGATTAAAAAAATATAAACTTCATTGGTAAACATGTTTTAAGAACCCATTCTATAGAACAGGTTTTTAAATAAAAATTTTTAGAGTCAATCTCTTAATTTTAAGAACCTTTCTATCTCAATTTACATAAAATTTATAATAAAATATTGGTAAGAATCTCAGGTTTTCCCAATATTCATGCTCTTATACATGAAGTGTGAAAACAAGTCCATTACCAAGCATCTCATCTTATACTTAAATAATAGTTAACGAGGGGAAGCATAACAGCGTCAATAAAAAATAAATCCAACAAAAATAAAAATCTTAAAACAGATCAATACATAGTGAAAGGATATATATATATATATATATATATTAGTTGTACATATTTGGACAACCAATGTACGATATATAAAACCAGTCTATACGTCTCTATACTTATCATAAGCTATAACAATGAATAAAATCGCTCGCTCACTCTTTTAAATCTATATCGATCTCAACTGGATATTTGTGCAGACAGTCTTCCCAAGGATTATTAGCGGAAGGCTTGACGTTACGAAGAGCAACCCAAACAGAACTATTGCACTTAAAACCTGACCCCAATGCAATCTGCCAAATCCTATCTCCTTTCTTCATCCTTCCTTTGGCTTCCGTGTAAGCCAACTCGTACCAAATGGAGCTCGAAGAGGTATTACCAAACCTGTGTAATGTCATTCTTGATGCCTCAACGTGTAATGGAGATAGATGAAGATTCTTCTCTAGCTCATCTATAAGCGCTCTTCCACCCGCATGGATACAGAAATGCTCGAAAGCGAGCTTAAAATCCGGCAAGTAATGCTTGAGCTTGGGGTTGAAAAACTTCTTTTTAACAAACCTCACAAAGAACTGAAACTTCTCGCTTAGGGGAAGAACAAGTGGACCCAAAGTTGCGATATTGATCTTTAGGGTTCTTGCAGCTACCATAGGTAGATCCTTGGACAAGGAAACTCCCATTATGCCATCTTCATCCTCTTCTTGAGTTGCGCATCCATAGGATCGGTCATCTGCCCCGGTATGGACCCGCACGGTGTGAACAAGCTTGTATTTTGCACGTTTACGATCTATAGACCGGTTAGAAAGCAAAACCGCGGCCCCACCTATCCGGAACAAACAATTTGTAACCAACATTGACTTGTTGTTACCTATGTACAAGTTTTGAGTAATGTTCTCCGTGCTTATCACAAGAGCATAAGTGTTTCTCTGAACTTGTAACAAGCTCTTAGCGACATCGATAGCGATGACTCCAGCACTACACCCCATCCCACCAAGATTCAAGCTCTTTATATTGTCCCTAAGTTTATACTTATTCACAATGATAGTTGATAACGAAGGAGTTGGATTGAAAGTGCTTGAATTCACCACCAATATACCTATATCACTCGGGCTTATTCCAGTGTTGCGAAACAGATTATCGACCGCTCCAAAGACAACTTCTTCTGTCTCTTTACGCGACATAGCCATAGTCTGTTGTAGTGGTACACATAGAAGACCTTCGGGTATGTATGTTTCTTGGCCTAGACCGGAACGTTCAAGAATCTTCTCGACAAAGTCCATCAAGTAATCGGACTCATGGTTCCACACGCCGGTTCCTCGTACTACCCTTATGTGGTTCATGATCTTCTGGACGCTGACTTTGAGATGCGACGGTGGTAGGTAGCAGCTGAAGTCAACGAGGTAAACGGGTTTGGGTCGGATCATGATGTAAAGAATCGACCCGAGAGCGAGAGAAAGGGAGAAGAAGATTAAAGATGTGTGGTTGTTTTGTAAGTAAAGGTAAAAGTTTTGGAGATCTTGTGTGGAAAGACGAGACGCTTTCATAGCTAGAGCAGCCATTAATGGTAAGAAGCAGAGCTTGAAGCGATGGGTCATGAGGCAGTTGAAAATCATTTTTACTTTATTCATTGGGAAATCCACTTTAGGGTGCTTTGTCTTTAAATTCTTAGTGTGGTATTTGTTCGTTCTGACTCGTTTTACATTTATAGAGGTTTGATTGAGTAAGAACGAGAAGAGAGGAGAAGAAGAAGAGAGATAGCGTCCTCATGCAATGAATGTATATCAATGCATATCATAAATATATAAGCAAGCACATCAATTATTTATTGTGTTTTATCAAAAAAAAAAATATATTTCTTTGGATAACGACCTAACGAAGATTGCAATTTTTTTTTGTTTCTCGCTTCAAACGTTTTTGTAATTCGGATCTTTTCCTTTAATTTTTGTAGTCATGCATTGGTTAGCTACTCTGTCTAAAAGTATTTTTTGACGCGTAATTTGTCAAAGATTAGTCATATACTCATATGCTGCTAATTATAATAGACTGTACTATAACTTTCTTGTTTCGCGAGGATTAGAAAGAACACACAAATTCAAAAAAGGAAAAGAAAAATAAAAACCAAGAAAAGGTGCTACTAGTTATTTAGGTCACGTGGGTAGTCAGAATAATAAAGTCCTGTATAATCATAAAACCAATGTTGAAAAATGGATTCAAAATGAAATTTCAAATACTAACCCCACTGTTTGAAAACCAAAAACCAATATTAATGTACCCAAACCAATAAATCGGTTTAGGGGAGGATACACGGATCACCGCAAACCAAGATGTGTGCCGTTTACGACACCTAGCTGGATAACGGCTAAGTAAGGTGCTAACCTCAGACCAAGATTGTCGAACCATGTGGAGTTGTGGAGACATATATTGAGTTTTGACTATACTCGATCATCAGCCTAGATTCCCTATTAACAAATAATCAGACGCCAAATTTATAAAAATTTGAATGTGGATGGAGACAAGTCGGATAATCCGGCAAACGATGTCATATCAATTATGTAGTATCAAAACAACAGAAAATTCTAAACATTCATCATTGTTAAAATTTACCTTACAACATATGTTATTTTATACGATAGAAAACTCTCAAACATTGTTTTATATTTAGCCTATGTTATTAAAAAAAATTGTTTGATTCTCAAAATTGGTATTTTTCATTAATCTTTGTCATCATAATAATCTATTTGAATACTGAATTCATGTATTTGTCTTCCAATGTAATTAAAGAATTTGACCGAACAATTCAAGGTAGTAAATGCCCGTAAACAAACAACTACCTACTTTTTAGTTTTTACACATGGCCGTAAAATTCGCGTATTTGTTGCTTTAGAATTCAGGAAAATTAAGACATTGACAGGTAAAGGTAACATGGGCTTTACCATTTTCAGTTACAGTGTACAATCTCATAACCTTAAAAAATTCTATCAATTTTGATACTTCCTCTGTTTTAATATTAAAAACATATTTAATTTTTTTATTTTATTCTTAATTAATATTTATTTGATTTTATTTTATTGGTCAAGACAATAAAACATGAAGGAGAAAATTAAAAATCTTATCAAATATATGTATTGAAAACGTAAAATGATAACTATTATGAAACGAGTTTTAAAGTTCAAAACAATAATTAATATCAAAACGGAGAGAATAGTATATTTTATAAGTAAAGAAACAAAGAATGTAAACACTTTCACCTTCGTGATTTAAGACATTAAATGCTATTTCACATCTATCGAAGATAAAAAAAAATATTAAATAAAAAACATTAAATAGTAGGGAATGGACTACGGAGGAGTAGCCACGAAGTCATTTGTGGGCTTTATTCCGTATAGATACCTCTCTACTTTAAAGCCGAAGAATGGTGCGCAGATCTCAATATCTATACTCTATAATGTAGAAGAGATACGGTTGGGAAAACCCACATTTACGATTACCAAACAAATTTAATTGAAATTTATGTTTGATAACGACTTGGGAGTGTGACCTGTGTGACAAAAGCATTGTCCATTAAACCTGATTTCTTTTTTTTTTGTATTTTTGAAAATTATATTTCAAACAGACCCAAAAAGAAATGAAATTTAGATTTCAAACCTCCACCATATTTGGAATTCGACAGAATTTCCCATAACAGTAGTTATAACTTATAAGTTAAAAACTAGTAGTACATTCTATGCATTATAATTATAATATATATATCTTAAATAAATTAGCCCCTATAACATTTAGTTTAAGCTAATCTATTTTCATGAAAATGCGGAGGTTTAGATTTGTATAAATCAGAGTGATTGACCGAACTGGTCTCTGTTGTAAGTTGGTGTGGCCGTAACTAAGGCAAGATTTTGTTCTAATTATATCCACGAACGATAGTGATAGTGAACTGAGCTGTGGAGCTGGAAATGACAGGACCCCTTTTGTAGGTGTCACTTGGGAGAATTTTAAATAGTATACATTAATTCAAGCTGAACTCAATTTGTTTTACGTTTATTATATAGATTGATAGATTCCTAAACAATATGTACAAATATTATCTTCTCAAGTGATATTGGCTTAATTGCTAAAAGCTTCTTAGGGTTTTATATAAAAGAAATTCCGGTTTGAGTTACTGTTTTTTTTTTCTTGCAAGATAATATTTTTCTGTATTGTACTTTACCAAAAAAAGCAAAAATCCGTATTGTTGAGGAATCAATATAATAAACGTAAAAAAATTGAGCTCATCCTGATTTAATGTACATTTAAAATTCTCCCTGCAAGTGACAGCTACAAAAGGGACCTCGCATTTCCACAGCTCATTTCATTATAGTGGATTAATTAAATTTTTGCACGTTTATGTAAAATAATTTATTATCTATTTATCTTGTCAACTGGTATTGACTCAATTTGAAAAAAAAAAAAAAATGGTATTGACTCAATTCAGTAAATTGTTAAAAGCTTCTTAGGGATTTTATATATATATATAGCCGGTTCGAGTGACTGTTACATTGTAGAAAAATTATAAGTACTACTTATAAATTATATTAAGATCTGATGCATGGCAAAGAATGATACAAAAATATTACACATCATACTTTTTGTTTTAATAGTTTCAGTAATAAATACAATACAATAAGCCGACCTTTTAAAAAAAAAATACAATAATCAAACAACTACATATTTAGATAATCAACCAATACTTTTAGAAATTTAGAAACTAATATTTAACCACGTTATGAGATAGTAACAGCTCTTCATATTGGGGTAAAAAAATTCGATCATCTCATTGCCGCACATGCACAAAGAAATAAATGCAAATACAGTTTAAGAGCTAAGTACGTAAAGATAGGCATTATCAATCGATATATTTATAATTTTCAAGTACTACAATCGTTGTTTTCATCTCCACTACTACACCTCTGTTTTATTCGTGCTAACTTAAGGGAAGATATATTTTAATTCATATATAACCTAATTTTCTCATTGATCTTATCTCTCCATAGAAAACTCCAGCAAGTTGAGTAATTATAACATGTGATCATGAGTCTTGAGAGAACCCAAAGAAAGCCAAAATGGCAGCAAATATGTTTGAAGAGAGCAAAGCCTTAAGCACCATCTTCTTCTTGGGTGTATAAGGAGGATATCTAAGATCTGAGTCGCCAGTAAAGCTCCTGTAAAGAACTCCTTTCTTATGGCTAAACGTCTCATACGAGAATTTCCCATGATAAGCCCCGATCCCACTCTCCCCGACCCCTCCAAATGGTAAATTTTTTACAGTTACCTGCAAAGAAAACATAACATCTTTAGTGAGAGCTAGCATTACGGAAAACAAAAAACATCGGTTTTGTATAACGAAGGACATATTCTTTTACGTGTACAACGGTGTCATTGATGCTAATTCCTCCTGCAGACACGTCCTGCACGAAGTGTTTCTGCAACTCTTTTTTGTTTGTGAAGAGATACGCTGCTAAAGGCTTTGGCTTTGAACGTATAACTTTAAAACCATCTTCAATCTTTTGTACCGTAATCAAAGGAAGTAATGGTCCAAATATCTCTTCCTGCATCATGGAAGATGACTCTGGCACGTCCACTAGTATCGTTGGAGATATTTTTCTGCAAAGGAAATAACAAAATACAGTGATTAGTTAGTTTTTATCCCCATGAACAAAATTTTAATCGAATGGAAAAACATTTTTACTCACAGCATCTCTTGGTTTGTTTGGCCTCCTTCAACAATATAATCGACGATTCCATTTTCTTTTAACATACTCTCCAACCGTTTGAAATGGAAAGAGTTCACAATCCGCGACGTTTGCTTTGATTCTAATGCGTTTTCTCCAAAAAATGTCTTCAGCTCAGTCTTCAGAGCATCTATCTGTACTGCTTGATACGCATTAGCAAACAAACAGAGTATTTTGATTCACTGGCTTTTTGTTTCAAGAAGCCTTTACCAATTTTGATGCAAAATCTTTTGTTGTGATCACGTAATCGACACCAATGCAAGCCTGTCCATTGTTACAAGCCCATTTCCCTGCTATGATCCTCCTAGCAGCCACCTTCAATCACAACAAGATGATTAGTGTTAGTGTGTGTAAGTTGCATTATCTATTTTTGTGCTTTGGAGGCAGAAATTGATCTTAACTTGTAGATTAACATCTGAATCGACAAGAGCTGGACACTTGCCACCAAGTTCAAGCACCACTGGAGTAAGATTTTTGGCAGCTGCAGCCATTATAATACGAGCAACTCTTGCTCCACCTAAATAAAGACTTTTAATTATTAAAATCATGTTTTCCAGAGAGCCTAATCAAGATTTCAAAGATTCTTTGAAACAAACAAAGAGAGGACAAACCAGTAAAGAATATCTTGTCCCATTTTTGATCCAGTAGTGCCGTTGTTTCAGGGACTCCTCCTTCGATAACTCTGATTGTTGTTTTGTCCAAGTACTCACTGAACAACTTTGCTAAAAGTGAAGATGTTGCTGGAGCAATTTCAGAAGGTTTTAGCACAACCGAATTACCAGCTGCAATAGCTCCAATGACTGGCTCAACAGACAATACTGGGAAAAAACAAAAACACCAAGAAGAGATATAACCTTCAAATTTTTTATTAATAAGACAAAAATGAAAAAATGAAAACTTTTAGCTTACAGAAAGGGAAATTCCAGGCTGAGATAACCAAGACAACTCCAAGCGGTTCTGAGACTATTTGTGCAGACGAGGGAAATGTTGTCACAGAAGTTTTGACCTGAAAGGTCAAGTGGTTTAGTACGGAAACATATCGATGAAGAAGCAAAGCTTGAACGGGTCTAGTTACCGTTTCTGGAGCCATCCAGTTCTTCAACTCTTTGATTGCAAGCATACATGATGATTTTGTATTCGAAATCTGAAGAAACGAGATGACACCAAAGTGATTTAACAGTAGATAAATGGAATGTAGATAAGGAAAAGGACATTATATTATATGCAAAAACCTCAGCCATAAAAGCTTCAAGCTCAGGCTTGGAAAGATCTTGATACAAAGCTTCAGTGATGCATCTCTCCTTCTCATCAATCATCCTAGCAATGTTTTGAAGCTGAGAAATTCTCCACTCGTAACTCTTTGTTCTGCCGGTGTTGAAATTGTTTCTGAGATCATCAACAAGCGAAGCAGCTTCTTTTCCATCAAAAGCTGATGTGTGCTCCTTTACCACAGCAGATAGTGTTGCATAGCAAGTACTGACTCCAAAGACCAAAACCGCAATGTGAGATACTTGAGCAAGACTAAAAAAATCATGGATATAATTGTCTAACTATATTTCCATAATTTTCACTATTGGTTTGGCTACATACCACTGTACTTTAACTTAAATCCACTTTATGTAATCATGAAATCAGTATGTAATAACCACTTTTCTGAATTAAATATGGAAACAAAGAAAGGAGCTCACAATTTCAAGCGATAAGGGATGCAAGTTTTGCTGCAATATCCACCACCACCAGATATCAAAAACGGTGAAGTTGCAACATTTAATCTGCAAAAAAAGAGGCTATTCATTACACAACCTGGTTTTAAAATGTGTGAGATGGTTACAATTAGATCTGATTCTCTCTGTAATCAGATATCATATTGATTGAAGCATCCACTACTCCTTGATAACTTTGACAACAGGAAAGTCCTGTTTCATTTCTAGACCAAATTCGAATAAGAAGGAACAGAGAATGAGAAACCTAAAACGCAATTCACAGAAAGACAAAGACTTTAGTTTGGAGAAGAAACAGAATCGAACAACTCAGACAGTAAGTTTCCAAGTTACCTGGTACGAGAAAAACCCTTGGCAAAACAGAGGGTATGATTTATCGCTAGGAGCTTCGACATAACTTGGTTGAGTTAAAAATCTCAAATTGGAGACATTGGTGTTTATATTAAGAGAGAGAGAGAGGACAAGTTTAAAGGGTGTGGTCGTAGGAAAGACTTGTAGAAGAGACAAGTGTGTGTAATAAAAGGCATTGGACCCATTGCGAAGAAACACGGAGATAACGTGAAACGGCTCATGCTGGTCTGCTGGATTATGAAGAAGCCAAGTTTGCTAATGACGCTCCTGATTCGTTTCCTCTCCTGTTTACATTTCTCTTTTTGGGCTTTTAAATTGGGTTAATGTTAATGATGGGCTTTTGATACATTTTCTTCTTCTTTTGACGTCATGGGCCTTGTTTCAGTGTGCAGCCATTCATTTCACACACACTCTTGGACTTGTAAATAGAAAAATCGAATTTTGTTTTCTTTCTTATAGAAAAAACAAGGGATCGATTGGCGGTTGTTCATATAGGACGACAGGCGATCAAGTTTTAATGGATGTGGTTAAATAATTTTAGCGGTTATATAAAATAAAATGCATAGAGAATACTAAAATATGGTGGTTGTACAAAAAAAAAAAAGATTTTTCGTGTCCCATGTGGGATATATATAAAGGGTTGATCTGGGTCGTCAAAACTGAGTTTCCATGGGAGTGGGAAGTATTCACAGCTAATCTGGGCCGTCAAAACTATAGTTACATGTCAGATGCTACGCATCAACACGTCACCGAACTATGATTTAAACTATGCAACAGATGGTTGGACCCCACAATGTTTGTTCACCAACCCCCGTGGGCCCTACAGTTGACGTGTCCACATCAGAATGGTGATTTTCTTCCTTTTAGAGTGGACAAAGTCATTCTTTCTCATTCAATCTTTGCGTTTGGGATTTCGGGTTAGCAAAAGAAAAGAAAATTATAAACATGCTTGTTAAAGTTACATGATGATTATAAAAATAATTAATGCGATTAGGTGTTTTAGGTTCTAAAAAATCTGTGACATAAACTTCTAATGAATGAGAGCCGTATAAAGGGAAAATACAAATCTTTTCTAGAAGTGTATTTTAGCCACTTAAAGCTTTAAAGCTTTGACTGTTTTTGTCAACATTATATACCTAAGTTCACGCAAATTGAAAAAAATGGTAAAAAAGAAATAGCCACCAAATGTCTGCATATGCACAAACACCAATTATTTCATCACATATACACATGCGTTACGTTTCCAACTTTCTCTATATATATAATCCACATAATAAGCAAATGGAACAAAAAACAGATCAAGAAGCATAGAAACAGAGAGAATCAAGAAAATGGGACAAATGGAGGTAGAGAGGAAAACAACAGGCTGGGCTGCAAGAGATCCATCTGGGGTTCTCTCTCCTTACACTTACACTCTCAGGTTTACATACTTCTCTTCTTTCCATCTTTTCAATTTTGTGGGTTTTTCAATTTCATCAATTTGGTTTTTTGATTACAGAGAGACTGGACCAGATGATGTAAACATAAGAATCATATGCTGTGGAATCTGTCACACAGATCTTCATCAAACCAAGAATGATCTTGGCATGTCTAATTACCCTATGGTTCCTGGGTAACTCTTTATTTCTTTCTTTCTTTCTTCTTCTTCTGCTGCTGATGATGATGATGAAATCTAGAATTGAATCTGAATTGGAGTGATGTTTATCAGGCATGAGGTTGTAGGGGAAGTGGTGGAGGTTGGATCAGGTGTGAGCAAGTTCAGTGTAGGTGATATTGTTGGAGTTGGTTGCCTCGTTGGATGTTGCGGAGGTTGTAGCCCCTGCGAGAGAGATCTGGAACAGTATTGTCCTAAGAAGATCTGGAGCTACAACGATGTTTACATCGATGGTCAACCCACACAAGGTGGTTTTGCTAAAGCCACCGTCGTCCACCAAAAGTAAACTCTTCTTCTCTCTCTCTCTCTCTTTATGGTTTTCTAGTTCATGATCTTCGTAAATTAATTAATCTAGGTTCTATTTTGATTTGGTATTTGCTTGTGTTATTTGATCAATCATAATAATCTTGTGACATTTGATCAACGATTATAAAAAATTTAGTTGAAAATGTGTTGAAGTTCAATCATAATCTTGGTGTTGTGCAACTACTACTAAAGAATCTCAACAAGTTTTCTGCTAAAAGTATATGAATATTTGGAAACCAATATTAAATCATAGTAAAATCAAAGAGATGATGCATATGAATTTGAGTATATTTGAATAATATTCTAGCTTCAAACCGGATCTTTAGATTTTGGTTTCAGTTTCTTGAGGAACAGGTTAGGGTATGTATGACTAAAGGGTCCATTTGTTTTCAGGTTTGTGGTGAAGATTCCGGAAGGAATGGCGGTTGAGCAGGCTGCACCGCTACTGTGCGCTGGTGTGACGGTGTACAGCCCACTGAGCCACTTCGGGCTGAAGCGACCAGGTCTAAGAGGAGGCATACTAGGGTTAGGTGGAGTTGGTCACATGGGTGTGAAAATAGCAAAAGCAATGGGTCACCATGTGACAGTCATAAGCTCATCAAACAAGAAGAGAGAAGAGGCATTGCAAGATCTTGGAGCCGATGATTACGTCATTGGATCCGACCAATCCAAGATGCACGAGTTGGCTGATTCGTTGGATTACGTAATCGACACGGTGCCTGTTCATCACGCACTTGAGCCTTATTTGTCTCTGCTCAAGCTTGATGGTAAGCTCATTCTCATGGGAGTCATCAACAATCCCTTGCAGTTCCTCACTCCTCTGCTTATGCTTGGTGAGTCAATTATAAAACACTGATTGAATAATTAAGATTGAGATGTTGAGGATTATTAATTAATTGGGGATGGTAATGATGATTTAAATTAGGGAGGAAAGTGATAACGGGGAGCTTCATAGGGAGCATGAAGGAGACAGAGGAGATGCTTGAGTTCTGTAAAGAAAAGGGTTTGAGTTCGATGATCGAAGTTGTGAAGATGGATTATGTGAACACCGCGTTTGAGAGACTCGAGAAGAACGATGTGCGTTATAGGTTCGTGGTTGATGTTGAAGGAAGCAAACTCGACGCTTGAATTCATGAAACTCTCGAGGCTTTTTACATACTCGATTTTAACATATTTCTGTCTGTTTGTGAGCTTTTTCTATTGGTGTGTCACTATTTTCATGAGAAAGTGGGAAGAGATATAAAATGATATTGGGATTTAAAAAAACATCTTTGTTTGAGTTTTTTTTTTAAAGATGAGTTACTTATCTTATGTGTTAAAGCCCTGGCCGTACGCCCTTGTTTCGGGTTTGAGTTGGACTATGATAAGACCCAAAATTACTCGGACTAAATAGTTTTGGTGAAATCCAACTAAAAATATGAGTATTTGGTTTGATAACAATATACATCTTTTGTGATGTCATGTTTATCAAAGTGTGTGGTAGGTTAAGGGAGACTAATTTAGATGATGCCAATATATTTCTTGTACACACAAGAACATTGCGCGTTGATTATTATAATCTATCATATATAATATTTACATACACATTTGGTGGTGCCAATTAGTCAAAATGCGTAGTTGGTAGATAAAGAGACGTAACTCTGACTCTAGGTGCTATGTGGGAGCTTCCTTTGGACTTTTTTTTTGAAGACTGTTTCCTTTGGACCTTTTGGCCCAAATCTTTACAAGTGGTTGGATTAGATTTTAAAACCCATATTCATATTTACTTTACTTGATATTGAATTATTGATTTTAAAATATAATCTAATCTATTCGTTTCTCATACATCCGTAATAGTTAAAAACTGAAACAAAAATAATTATCACAAGTTATAGAGGAAGTGAAAATGTGATGTGAGAAACCAGTAAAAACATTGTGCAAAACAAAAGGAAAAAGTTACTATAAATTAAATGCGGCAAAAAAAAGTACCGCATGCATGACCTATAAAGTGTGCAAGAGTTTGCATCTAACAAAAAATGTTAAGTTTTGGGTGGGTAGAGAAGAATGTAATTTTTGGTCAGCGGTCAGTGTATTTGGTCGAGTATGTCGTCATGGTAAGAAAACTCAAACTCTTATGTTTCTCTTTTTCCCCAATAATTTTCTATAATGCTTTCAAAATCAAGTAAACACGGGAATATAGAAATGGAAGTCATACATAACATATAATATGTGTTTCACAATTAGATATGAATTAGATGCGTATGCAAAACCTGTTATAAAGTTTTATGGCTAATAGCTATTTTTAAAGTATACAATTCTCATTTGTCGTGAATTGAGGAGCCAATTGCTAACTGTTTTTGAATTTCGGACAACCATGTTAATTAGAAGAAGTATATCAGAAGGTTTAAAGCAAAACAAATCCTCCAACAATTGTCTATCTATAGTTATACTCATTTCCTTTTTTTTTTTTTTTTTAAGTTCGATCCGTTTCTGCCCATACAAAAGTTTACATTATCTTTAAGGGGTATCAGATCGGTATAGCCTGGGCTTACAACATTATTGGCTATCAGCCTCCGACAATAAAAACAAGGCATTGAATGGATATAGATATTATTTTAAATTTACTTTTTGTCTCAAAAATAAAATTCAAATTGGAAAATTGATTGAATGATATATATATATATATATATGAAGAGTTTCTTAAATTGTAAGGGGAACAAGTACAACAAAAGTCCTTGACTCACTCTTAAACTTGGACATTCGGTTTTCGGTAGAATTTGGGCCAATTAGTATTGAGACGTTTGCACTGAGGTAAAAAAAGAAGTGATGGAGAAAAAAAAAACATTAAGAAAAACAAGAAAGCGAATAAAGAGTAGACGACATGAACCCGTGATCCTCAAATCTAGTACCAGCAGTTGAATATACTTTATAGATTGTATTTTTAAGTATGTCCAAATATCTTATCTTCTGTGTGTTTAAAAGATAGACCAAGGTTGAATCCCCATCATATTCATAGGCCCCTTTTATAATGCACATGTGAGAGTTTTAATGATCACCGTTTTCACTTTCTCCAACGATTACACAAATTACTTATTTTAGCACAAACCGGTCATGTATTATTTTTTATTATATACTTAATACTATTCAAAATGTCGGCAACAAGAAAATCGTGCCTAAGCTTCTTGTAATGTTCATTGCTCTATTATGTAAGTTCTTTGGTAGGCACTGTCAGAATTTTCCATTATTTTCTTTTTTCTTCTCCGAAATTTATCAAAACTTATCCCGATATCAACAACACCAAGTTCACACAAAACTTTCAAATTTGGTTCATATCTCTTTGCTTGAAGTTTCTTCTGGTTGTTAAAGCAATAACAAAATTTAAAGCTTGTTTCAGAATGGTTAATCAAATTGTTTTTTTTTTTTTTTAAATTTCGGCATAATAGATTGTATTCTCAAAATTTACAAAATACTCTTCTATTTACCCAGTATTATGTTAGGAACTTTTCCTGGAAAATCATGGGCGATCACGATTTTCTCACCTTTTTTTCTGGACCATCTTGATTGGTTTCATCATCTACGACTCATCGAGGATCGGTTCACCGATGAGTCTTAGGCATGATGAAACCAGTCGAAGATGGTCCGTGAGACGAAGGCTGAGTCGAAAATCGTGGAGATAATTGACTATTGCACGGTCTTTCAGGAAAAGTCAGTGACAATTAGCCCTGTTAGTAGATATCCGGATCCGAAAAACTAGATATCCGGGTAGGACTGATACAGATCCGGATTCCGAAAAAATTTTAGACCGGATATCCGGACCCGGCAAAAAAATAAGTTTTTTTGGGTATCTGACCAAAGAAAAAAAAAGTTTTTAGTTCTGGATATCCGGTTTTGAATATTTGGGTCCGACAAAAAAAATCAAAATAATAATTATAAAATTTTTAATTATTAAAAAAAAAACAGATCTGGATATCTAGGGTTTATGAATCTGGATCCGGATATTAAAATCACGGATCCAGATCCAAATACCCTAAAAACACCTAGATATCCTCTTGAAAAAACATTCCCTCTTGAACGGATTTTTAAACTATTTCATTGCTTTGACCTATTTGATGTAACTAGTATGATAAGCATACTACCGCTGAGGCTTTTGATAATTATATAACTCTGATTGTTTAGATTTTAATTTGCTTAGTCTAATTATTATCTTAATCAACAAACTATACCATGAGATCCATCAACCTACCATATATATTAGCAATTTTATTCATAATTTACCTTTCTCTTCTCTCTATCGGGCAACACTGTCGGTTATTTAGCTTCAATCATTCTAATTCTTAATTCACTCAAAACCAAACAACATTGGACCACTCGAGCCTTCCTTCTGTTTTATATTCGTCGACGGGCTACACTGAAAGCGATGCGGCCACAGCCCACCACTCGTCGCTTTCAAGTTTTTTCTCGACCCTTTTTTTTTCCCTTGTGCTTTGGCTTCTCTCGCTTTTTATTTTCCTATGGCTAAATAATTTTCTTTGTTAGCCCAAGGAATAATTTCTTGACTAAAGAATGTTTTTTCTCTATTTAAATTGTTCACATTTTCCGAAAGACTACAGTTTGCCAAATTTTATGCGTGTGAACATTTTACACAAAAATCAAACTATGCAAGGTCACTTTTCCTAAACTTTTATTGAAAAATATATAAATAAAGAAGAGGATAACTGACATGTCAGTTTTGTGGTGTCCATTGTTTTGTCTTTGATTTATGTATGGTTCATTCATACGAAGCCCTCTGTTTTGGCAAACCTACAACGGACTCTCCTATTTTGATTTCTAAGATGACAAAGTAATGAAGTACTAAACAAAAAAATAATCACTCATATCAATCTATGTGCCATTTATCCCTTAGGTTAGGCATGATGGTCGGTGACTTTTTTATCAAATGCAATAATTTAAACAAAAAACTAACTCTATTACGTATTTTGTCTTTTACATATTGGAAATTACTAAACTGATTAGATTTTCTTCTGGTAAACCCAAAAGCAAACGGTAATAGTTATTCTGTCTCCCATGAACTGCTTTTCCTTTTACTGTTGATTGAAATAAATATTTTGTATATATGCAAAAATATGGTAGCTGCTCATTTATACCGATGAATAATGATCCAGAATCATTGATTAATTTTACACCTTGTCCCATGTCAAGTCTAGTCAAAAGCTTCTTTTATCAACTCCGCCTCATTAAAATTCTCTCTCCTTCAACATCTCAGAGATTGCTCCAATATCACAGATTTGGTGACCAGAACAACTTATTACTTGAGTGGTTCAACCTCTCTCTCTCTCTATCTCTCTGCTATGCATATGTAATAATTAGAGAGGGAGATACCAAGAACTGAAAAACCATGACTTCCAACGGAAGCAACCTCCTCTCATTGTTTCTCTTTCACTTTCTTCTTGTCCCCACACAGCTCCAAGCTCTTAACACTGATGGTGTTCTTCTGCTCACTTTCAAATACTCCATCCTCAGTGACCCTCTCTCTGTTCTACGCAACTGGAACTATGAGGACGCAACACCATGCTTGTGGACAGGTGTCACCTGTACAGAGCTTGGGAAGCCTAACACAACAGACATGTTCAGAGTTACAAGCTTGGTACTTCCTAACAAACAACTTCTGGGTTCCGTCACTCCGGACTTGTTCTGGATCCCGCATCTAAGGATCTTGGATCTGTCTAGCAATTTCTTCAATGGGTCACTCCCGGACTCGGTGTTCAACGCCACTGAGCTTCAGATTATCTCCCTTGGAAGCAACAATCTCTCTGGTGATTTGCCTAAGAGTATCAACAATGTGATTGGTCTCCAGCAACTGAATCTCTCAGCTAACGCATTTACTGGCAAAATTCCGGTCAGTCTCTCACTTCTGAAGAATCTAACAGTCGTTTCCTTGTCAAAGAACTACTTTTCAGGTGATATTCCAAGTGGGTTTGAAGCAGTGCAAGTTCTTGATCTTTCTTCAAATCTTCTCAACGACTCTCTTCCTCAGGACTTGGGAGGAAGAAGCATGCATTACTTGAACTTATCACACAACAAAGTCTTCGGCGTGATTTCTCCAGTTTTTGCAGAGAATATTTCAGCAAACGCCACAGTCGATCTCTCATTTAACAACCTCACAGGCCCAATCCCTAGTTCCCTTTCTTTACTTAACCTAAAGGCAGAGTCTTTCTCTGGTAACCCAGAGTTGTGTGGGAAACCATTGAAGACCCTTTGTTCAATTCCTTCTACTCTTTCAAACCCTCCAAATATCACTGAAACTGCTTCACCGGCGATAGCGGTTAAGCCCAGAAGCTCGCCTCCAACAAATCCTTCAACAGAATCACCAAATCAGACAGCAAAGAGCAAGCTAAAGCCAATCACCATTGCCGGAATCATAGTTGCAGATATAGTTGGTCTAGCTATCATAGGTCTAGTCATACTCTACGTATACCAGGTCAGGAAACGCAGAAGCTCCCCAGAGTCAAGCACATTCGGCTTCTTCACAGAGTGTCTGGAGAAAAGCGAAGCTAAGAAATCTAATCACCAACCGAAATCAAGCGTAGCGGAGGTCAAAGTCACGGAATCACCAGATGCAAAAACAGCATGCGGTTCGTGCATATTGTTGAACGGACGGTACGACGAAACGTCAACATCAGAGAGCGACGTAGAGAACCAGCAAATTGTTCAGGCATTCAGTCGAACAAATGGTGGGCGACTCAAACAGAGCTCCCAAACTCAACTAGTGACAGTCGACGGCGAGACTCGGCTAGATCTAGAGACTCTTCTAAAGGCATCTGCTTACATATTGGGAACCACCGGAACCG
The DNA here is from genome assembly GCA_028015245.1 of Cardamine occulta. Classification (NCBI taxonomy): domain Eukaryota; kingdom Viridiplantae; phylum Streptophyta; class Magnoliopsida; order Brassicales; family Brassicaceae; genus Cardamine; species Cardamine occulta. The sequence continues at coordinate 17,935,150 of CM051389.1, read as the reverse complement.
GAATCGTGTACAAGGCGGTGCTGGAGAACGGTACGGCATTCGCGGTGAGGCGAATCGAGACGGAGAACTGTGCGGCGACGAAATTCAAGGAATTCGAGCGGGAGGTTCGTGCCATCGCTAAGCTTCGACACCCAAATCTCGTCAGAATTCGTGGGTTCTGCTGGGGAAACGACGAGAAGCTTCTAATATCCGACTATGTTCCCAATGGCAGCCTCCTCTGTTTCTTCACCGCCGGTAAGTCACTCTGTTTCTCCAGGCGCACAAAGTCAAAAATCACTCTCTCTTTTCTAACATACGCCCATCACTTGGTGCAGTTTAGTATTCTAAAATACGACTCACATTACTTGCTTTTAACACTCGTTTTGTTCCCTTGCAAACAGCAAAGACAAGCTCAAGCTCGTCTTCGTCATCGTCATTACAAAACCGTGTACTTTGTTTCGAGATACGGCTCAAGATAGCAAGAGGAATGGCTCGAGGACTATCTTACATCAACGAGAAGAAACACGTGCACGGTAACATCAAGCCCAATAATATTCTCCTGAACGCTGAGGATGAGCCCATCATCACCGATCTGGGGCTAGACCGACTCATGACATCGACTCGTGAATCTCACACCACTGGCCAAACGTTGAGCTCAGCGTACTACCAGCCACCGGAATGGTCTACGAGTCAGAAACCAAACTCTAAATGGGACGTTTATTCATTCGGCGTCATACTCTTAGAACTTCTCACAGGCAAAATTTTCTCGGTCGATGAAGATATAGAGCAGTGGTCAAACTTATCCGGTTCTGAAGCGGAAGAGAAAGGCCGGTTCTTGAGGTTGATTGACGGTGCAATTAGGAGCGATGTGGCTCGCCACGAAGATGCAGCAATGGCGTGTTTTAGGTTAGGGATAGGATGCGTCTCTTTCTTGCCTCAGAAGCGACCGTCGATGAAAGAAGTGGTGCAAGTATTAGATAAAATGTGTGTTTAGTTTGATTCTTGAGTAGTAGCCTAAATCTTTTGTACTGTAGAAAGTAGAATTATTTGTGTTTTATGTGTTGCTTTACTTTGTTTACTATTGCGTAAGCTGTGTATTACTAACTCGTTTTGTTTTTGGTTCCAGTTAAAATAAAAAAACTGTTCATCAAACTCTAAATATCCTTACTGCATTTCTTTTTCTATCTGTTATATATTTTTCTATGTACCTTTTTCCGCAAGACTACCTATCATAGTGCATGGATTGGTAAACTATTTCAAGACATACCAGATTTTCGATAACCATTATACCGATATCGGTATAGATCCAAAAACCGAAGGATTCCTATCTAAAAACGAAGATATCGGACAAAATTAGTCCAATCTAATAATGATCATGGATTACCCATTTCATCCACGAACACACACAAGAACATGAGCCTATCCTAATCCGGCACAACGATTTGGCTTTAATTTGGACAAACATTTTCTAGATTTTTTTGGATAAAATTAGTAAATTGACACTGTAGATCCAAGCGTCTTATATTTTCTTCCGATGAATACAAATTCGAAGTGTAGAAAGTCTGAAATAGAAAAATTATAATATTCCGGTTACATGGACCAAAGCTAAAGAGATCTTTAAGATGTACATTGTACACTGAGTCACTGACCTCAAGTGGGACAAGCCGACAAGGGTATAAAGATTCGTTGAGATAGATTAGAAACCCTACAAATGTCACGTTCTTCATTTAGATACAACTATCAATCAAGAAAACAACACGTACACTTACCACAATCCAGGATTAGCTCTTTCTATAGTACTAAACCACTTAAATCGAATAAACCACAGCCTAAACCGAACGAAGTCCCAAAAGTCCACGCCTAACCATCATCTTCTTCGCTCAACTCTTTCGCTTAATTTCACTAAAATTTCATATCAGAACCAGACATTTCGATTTAAGCTCATTTTTAATGGTGTCATCAATACAGCTATAATGAGAAAATTCCAATAACTCTGGATTTTTAAAAGAAAAAAAATTTACTTTTCTGATAACATCTCTCTAACAAAAAAATGGAAGGAGGATCTACCACTTCCGGCGAGGCGATCCAATCTCCAACTCCCCCAAATCAGATCTTTATCCTCTCCGGACAAAGCAATATGGCCGGACGCGGTGGCGTCGTCAAGGATCACCACCTCAACCGCTGGGTATGGGATGAAATCGTTCCGCCGGAATGCGCACCCGACTCATCGATCCTCCGCCTGAGCGCAAATCTCCGGTGGGAAGAAGCTCACGAGCCACTCCACGTTGACATCGACACTGGTAAAGTGTGCGGAGTAGGTCCAGGGATGGCCTTCGCAAACGCGGTGAGGAAGCGGCTGGAGACAGATTCAGCAGCCGTGATCGGATTGGTTCCGTGCGCTTCCGGTGGAACGGCGATAAAAGAGTGGGCGCGTGGGACTCACTTGTACGAGACGATGGTAAAGAGGACGGAAGAGAGTAGGAAATGCGGTGGAGAGATCAAAGCGGTGCTGTGGTATCAAGGAGAGAGTGACGTGTTGAACATCCACGACGCCGAGAGCTATGGAACCAATATGGACCGTTTGATTAAGAACCTCCGTCATGATCTCGCCCTCCCTTCTCTTCCCATCATTCAGGTCTCTCTCCTTCCTTGAATTCAACTATAAGTAGTTTTAATGGCGATAGAGCTTAAGTTGCAAGTTATGTAAATGTTACAAAGGTTGGAACTTGGAAGCTATGGTAATGCAAAGTGTTTCATTTTGACAATGTGAATAAGAATTACTGCAAGTCTTTTCGAAATTGGTAGTGATAGGTCAGATTTCAGTTGGTAAATTTTCGTGGTTTGATTGAAGCAGGTGGCAATAGCATCGGGAGGAAGATACATAGATAAGGTGAGAGAAGCACAGTTGGGTCTAAAACTTTCCAATGTGGTCTGTGTGGATGCCAAGGGATTGCCACTAAAGCCCGACAATCTTCACTTAACCACCGAGGCTCAAGTCCAGCTTGGTCTCTCCTTAGCACAAGCTTACCTTTCCAACTTCTGCTAGACAATCAAGTAAGTTTGTGTTAAGCTTCATGACTCTTTCCATATGTTTATAGTTGACACTGTTATATGGATATCACGAGACTCTTATTAATGTTCAAAGCAAACAACTATTAGTTTCTTCTATGGACTGGTGGATTCTGAAATCAATGGTTGTATTTTATACCACTAATTTCATTATAACTCTAGGATCGTTGTAGTATTGACTTTTGAACGATTATGTCTTTGCGTTTCATTCTACAAAAGTATATTCCATAGACCAGAAGTTGATTAAAACTATAGACAAGTTGCTGTGCTGTGTACATGGATCGTAGATATGCCATTTCTGATGATATTAGACGAACACGTTTATGAGTAGAGTTTTTCTAACGATGGACTAAAAAAGTATATGTTAAATTAGCATAACCATTGGCATGACATGAAAACAGATGGTGGATTCGTGTATAGATTTTTGTTTTTCTTTGATTTGTCAGGTTATCCAGGTTGAGAAAATTGCGGTATTTTCCCATGTTCTAGCACAAGTGAGATCGATAACATTTGATTCTGTTAGTGTTTGTCTACATCTCCCTAAACGTGATATGCGCTTTCAGTGATGGTACTGATTTTATGTAAATTTGTTACCTATAAAAGCACCCATAATAGTCTTCTCGAGTGTCAGTCACATTTTCTAGTTTCTACATTGAAACTACTAATGGACAAGGCGGACAAGCCTCCTGCGGATTAGTTATTGTATTATCACTTATCTATCAGGATAGACAATAATCTTATCCAGCTTAGTATATTTACTTCTTCGTAAATTTGGATGATATGGACACGTTTTTTGTTTCTGCTATCGCATTGTGACTACGAGCCAATTAGTCTTATCTTGTTCGTTTCCGGTTTCCATCGACCACCATACAAATGTCCGAGTCATTGACCAAGTGGTACATGTGTTCAATAGCACTATGTCGTACATATTACCTTAAACTGTATATATTTCGCGATTTTTTACAACACACATGTACAGAATGCTTTTAGAAGGAAGGTATTATTGTAACCTTCTTTATAAAAAAAAACATTCATTTGTTTTTCTTATGATCCCTAATTTCATTCAACAAAATCTAAAACTTAGATGTTGATATAAGAAAATTCAACAGTACGTAATGCACGCGCGGCTGCGTTGAATAGTATATGCAATGTGTTTTCGACAGGTCGACCTACCAAAAACAATGCATCTCTAAGCAGTTGCAAACACGCAAAAGCAAATCTTTCACGTGCAATAAATGATACGTACGTCACAGCCATCAGTCTATCTCCCAAATATTCCCCACAAACGAACAACTTGCCCAGGTACATAGACTGGAGAGGGGTTTGAGTCCAATTCAATTCAAATTTGAAGTCTTCAACTATTTTTTTCAAAATACTAAAAAGTGCGGCTCTCCGACTCTCTCTAGTGCATAGCTCGTTTACTAGAGGGACCATGTATTGCTAGTTGCGTTCAAGCATGGACACTCGCTTAGAAAATCATTAACCTACGTTATTAAGTGTTTAGCATGTCACATCTCGCCTCTAATGATGATGTTTTATAGGTATACCAAATTCATTCTTCATTTTATATTCCTTTGAAAACTTAAGATGTGGATCTATACACACCAACATGAGTGCTAACACCTTTAATCCAAGAATCTAAAACACGAATTATGGTCCATTATTGGTTTCCGTCTAAAACTCACAAGCGCATATTAGTATACTTGAAAACGGTATTTGATTCAACGAAAATATTATTACCAACTATTAGACTATATATGTTACGATGAATATTTTTTGTTAAAAATAGCATAAATATGAGATCATCATAATTTGTTACCTCCAAACCTTGCATTTTTAGCAACGTGGTAGTGTAGACCAAGGAAAATTTATTATTATTATTTTTATGTCAATGATAACATCATTGTGTTAGATTAAAGGACAATGAATAAAAGAAGGAACTTAACTTCGGGGAGGTTTCATCTAGTTCCGAAGAAATAATTGGCTGTCTTAAAATGATTTGTATTTGAATAAACTCATTACAAGCATTTTAAAAACAAGCAATTTTTGATAGTGTTCTTTTTGGCTTAAATGTTAAAATCTTAAGAAGATACTCAATTTCAAAATAGCGGCAATGATCTGCCAGACATCGTCAGACCCCACCACATCAAAATAAGGCTTCAAAAGATCTATTTGCAGTACCGAAATCTTTGAAGCTTACATTATTTTTTCGGGTAGATTCGATTTGATAGTGATAAATTTGAGCTTTTTTTCTTTCTTTTTGGGTCAGAGATAAATTTGAGATAGAGTGACAAAAAAAAAAAAAGAGAGAAATTTGAGATATGTGAAATAAATAAATTTGACTTTTTCTTCGTTTTTTTTTTTAGGGGAGGGGGCTAGTTTTCCGTTAAAAGATGCAATTCTATTGGCCGAAACATTTGGAAATCACACGCGCGAGGCAAAGGTGCGTGAGATTCCATCGCCTTTCTGGAAGTATCATCACATCACACCAAACCCCTGAGCCGATTATAAAACCCCCAACGCCTTTTAGATCTCCCTCGTGTGTAAACTCAGCCACCAACAATTTTCTCTACTCACTCACACATTTCACTACTCCTAAAGCGGTAGCAATGTCAGCCGCCGCCGCCGCCGCAACTTCCTCGATCTCCGTCGTCAATAATTCTCTCAAGAACGTCACTCTCTCCTCCAGATCGCCTCTCCCATCCGCCATCTCCATCGCTTTCCCTTCTCGCGGACGCAATACTCTTCAGCGGCGGCTCGTTCTCGTCACTTGCACCGCTGGAGACGGATCCAAGCCTACAATCCTCGTAGCTGAGAAGCTCGGTGAGGCTGGTGTAAAGCTCTTGGAGGATTTCGCGAATGTCGACTGTTCGTATAACATGACGCCCGAGGAGCTTAACACTAAGATCTCGCTCTGTGACGCGTTGATCGTGCGGAGTGGGACTAAGGTTGGGCGTGAGGTGTTCGAATCGTCTCGCGGAAGGTTGAAGGTTGTTGGACGCGCTGGTGTTGGGATCGATAACGTGGATCTGAGCGCAGCGACGGAGTTTGGGTGTTTGGTTGTCAACGCGCCGACGGCGAATACGATCGCTGCAGCTGAGCACGGAATCGCTCTTATGGCGGCCATGGCCAGGAACGTTGCCCAAGCTGATGCGTCTGTTAAGGCTGGTTTGTAATTTTTGACTCATCGCCGCAGTTTCTTACTTTCCGTACTTAGCGAATTATTTGTTGGTTTTGTTCTTATGATACCTGTGATTGATGGCATTTCCAATTTTTTTAAGTTATATCATGAGCTTTCCTTTTTCTGCATTGTTGATCTTTGATTAGGCTTTTGGCTGATTCTTTTCAAATTGAGTTTTTGACGATTCTTAATCTTGCTGACTTGTGAATGTCTTTTCTGAAGGATCTTGGTTTTAATAGTATCTCTGTATTGCAGGAGAGTGGAAGAGGAACAAGTATGTGGGTGTTTCACTTGTGGGAAAGACCCTTGCAGTGTTGGGATTCGGTAAAGTTGGGACGGAAGTTGCTCGTCGTGCCAAGGGTCTTGGTATGCGTGTCATTGCTCATGATCCCTATGCGCCAGCAGACCGTGCACACGCCATTGGTGTTGACTTAGTGAGCTTCGATGAAGCCCTCGCGACCGCAGATTTCATTTCTCTGCACATGCCTCTTACACCAACAACATCGAAGATACTAAATGATGAAACTTTTGCTAAAATGAAGAAAGGAGTTCGCATTGTCAATGTTGCTCGTGGTGGTGTCATAGACGAAGACGCATTAGTGAGAGCTCTGGATTCTGGCATTGTTGCTCAGGCTGCACTTGATGTCTTCACTAAAGAGCCGCCGGCTAAGGATAGCAAGCTCGTGCAGCACGAGAGAGTCACTGTGACACCTCATCTCGGAGCCAGTACCATGGAGGCTCAGGTGTGCATTTCATGTTACAATTAAGGTGATATTTAGTCATGGTTTTGGCTGTTTGGCTTCTGTAATTTAGTTGGTGTTTTGGCTTTGACAGGAAGGAGTTGCCATCGAAATTGCTGAAGCTGTTGTTGGTGCTCTGAATGGAGAGCTTGCTGCTACTGCAGTCAATGCACCTATGGTTTCTGCTGAGGTATTTGGCTTGTGCTAGTAATAATATACAGAAATTGGTGTTGTTGCAAAGAGGCAAACTTAATAGCCTCTTTAGCTATAGCTCTACTGTTGCTAGCCTAGGACTGAATGTAGCAAATTTTATCTTTTCTGAGTTGGTTAAAGAGTAGTTAGTGAGCGGCAGATTATTGAAGTGAGGGTAGGGATTGGTTTTAAGAGCCTCACTAATCAAGCTTTTCCTCTGTGATTTGTGAATTGGAATAGACTAGCAGCTTCATAGCTTTGTTATATCAGATTTCAGTTGGAAGATTCCAGTTTTTGCACTTTGCGAAAGCTTACATTATATTCTATGTGCAGGTTCTAACCGAGCTGAAACCATATGTGATACTGGCCGAGAAGCTCGGAAGACTGGCAGTGCAACTGGTGGCAGGAGGAAGCGGTGTGAAAAACGTGAAAATCACATACGCCTCATCACGAGCCACTGATGATCTTGACACCAGACTTCTACGAGCCATGATCACCAAGGGAATCATCGAGCCAATCTCTGACGTATTTGTCAACTTGGTGAACGCTGATTTCACAGCCAAGCAGAGAGGTCTCAGACTCTCAGAGGAACGTGTTCTCTTGGACGGGTCACCAGAGAGTCCGTTGGAGACAATAACCGTTCAGCTAGGCAACGTGGAGTCAAAATTCGCCAGTGCGTTGTCTGAATCAGGAGAGGTCAGAGTAGAAGGAAGGGTTAAAGACGGAATCCCGCATTTAACAAAGGTTGGATCTTTCGAGGTCGATGTGACTCTTGAGGGTAGTATTATACTGTGTAGGCAGGTGGATCAACCTGGTATGATCGGGACGGTGGGGAGCATCCTTGGAGAGTCTAACGTCAATGTTAACTTCATGAGTGTTGGGAGAATCGCACCGAGGAAGCAAGCCATTATGGCGATTGGAGTAGATGACCAGCCAACTAAGGAAACTCTGAAGAAGATTGGGGAAATTCCAGCGATTGAGGAGTTCGTTTTCCTCAAGCTCTAGTTTGGTCTGTTATTGATTCTTGAATCTTAAAATCTCACAGATTTGTTGAAGGGTTTCGTTTGGTTGTTTAGGCAATAATGGTTATCTTTGTCTTTTCTTACAGTTTTGGTGATGTTGAGACTTGAAAGTAGTAGTCTCTTTGATGTGTTTCAGCCTTATATTTGTACCTTGTACGTTGTGGTTCACTACTATTCAAGCTTTTTTCTTCTCTGGATAATAATTTTCCTGACTATTTGATTTTTTTGGCATCGGTTTAGTTTGGTTTACTAAAATTGTAACTGAATTCTTACTGGCCAAAGTATGTTCCCGTTTGTAATTCGAAATCATTGAGCATATAGAAATCAAAATTTTAAATTGGTTTGGTTTAGTTTGGTTAAGTTTAGAATCTAGATAGAGCAAAACTGCAAATGCTCTGCAATAGTTTGTGAAAACGCGGCCGTTTCGGAAATGAGTAGCACGAAAAGGTTATTAAACAAGATACGAACTTAATGAGTGTAGAGAAGACACGTGTCGTTCGCGCTAACAGAGAATTCTGCTACTCTTGAGAAGGAAGACGAAGGATTAGAAGAAGAAGAAGAAGAAGAAGAAGAAGAAGGAGGAAGATATTCGAAGGAAGGAAGATGGCCTTATCTCAAGTCTCAGCGTCTCTCGCCTTCTCTCTTCCCAGTAGTACTCTCTTTCTCTATACGCTACGCTTCTTCCTCTATAATGTATCTGACTAGTTTCGGATTTTATCTTGTCAGATTCTGGCGCCGTAACGCAAGCTAGAATCACAAACCCGAGTTCTAAATGTCGGGTTCACGTATCGCAACTAGCTGGAATCCGATCCACCTTCGCTTCTGGTTCTCCTCTCTGTACGACTTCCTTGACCCTGAGCTATTTATTCTTCAATCTCTAAATTGTAATTTGAGTTCAAAATTGATTTTTGAGAATCGTAAATAGCTGAATTTTAGGGTTCTCTGACTCGTTTTATCGACTGGATTGTTCATATGTGGTTTGGCTCTCTCTCATTTGAGGGAAATTTCAGATTGACTTGGGAGCTAATTTCTTGCTATTAGTGTCCAATTTTTGTGAGTAAATCCGAAAAAAGAAGAAACTTTACTTTCTCCATTTTGATTTTGTGTGTTGTCTGTCTCCGTATCAGTGCCATTGAACTTAAGAATGACTCGTAGAGGAGGAAGAAGTGGAAACAGAGCAGTTTCTATTAGAAGCGAGCAGAGTGCGGAAGAAAGCAACGGTTTGGACATATGGCTTGGTCGTGGCGCCATGGTTGGTTTTGCAGTTGCCATTACTGTTGAGATTGCCACTGGAAAAGGACTTCTTGAGGTAACATCAAAACTGTGTATTTTTCTTATGAAAACAAAATGAAACTTTCTGAATCAAAAAGCAAATTGAGAAATGTAGAAAAACCACAATAACTCAAGATTTTATTGCCTTATTCAGAATTTTGGAGTAGCGAGTCCATTGCCTACGGTTGCTTTGGCTGTTACAGCATTGGTTGGTGTTCTAGCTGCGGTTTTCATCTTCCAATCTTCTTCTAAAAACTGATAAAATCTCCATGTGTGTTGTGATGCTGCCGCGGATCATTTTGTTGTATTAAGATTCTTGTATAATATCACTGAAACTCTACATTCAACAGAATGCAAATTCCATTTTTAGTTTTTTTGGCTAAATGTTCTGAATCATGATTGTGTCCTCTATACATATATATTTAGACTCCTCTTCTTCCACCACCTTTATGTATCTCCACGTTTAATTATCTCTTCTAGTTCTATATACAATCTCTTTGCCAAAGGATGATGCTTCTATTGGTTGAGTAATTGTGTGGTGTGACTGTGTGAGTTAGATATTTATTTTTGTATAAATGTAATCGACAGACCAAAAACACAAACTACAGAAAAATCTTTATTGGGAACGGACACACTCTCTCTCAAACTAATGGCTCCTCTGTTACTGTTCCTTCTCTTCCTCCAAGTCGATCCCTTTGTCTCTGAATGTCACCTCTCCAACGACGATTCTAGTCCCCTCCGTACCAACGTGTATGGGAACGGAAAGATCATCGACATCACCCACCGCATAACGCCGGAGATGGTGGTATATGGATCCGGTGGCGTTGGATTGGGCCAGTTCTTGTGGCTAAAAAAGAGTATCAAGAAAGGTAACAACAGTAACTCATCTTTCATGAAGCTCTCTGTTCACACTGGAACTCATGTCGACGCGCCTGGACACTTCATCGATTCCGATTTCGACGCCGGCTTTGACGTTGATAATTTAGACTTGGATGTCCTCAACGGTAACGAATTTACTCGTATGATTTTATCATTCAGTTTCACCTATTTTGTGATCTCGACTCTTCCCTTCAGACGGAATTTTGATTGTTTGAACAGGGCCTGGATTGTTGATTGATGTTCCAAGGGACAAGAACAAGATCACAGGTCTAGATTGTCTTGCTTCTTCTGTTCTTTATCTAGTGTGGTAATGTGCGTTTCTTCTTAATGCCGTAAGTTTCTTCTACACAGCTGAAGTTATGGAGTCTTTGAGCATTCCCAAAGGAATAAAGCGTGTTCTGTTTAGAACTTCCAACACAGACAGGTCTAAAACTCTTATTTTCTCTGACGAAATGCTTTTGAACTTGAATTTGAGTCTTGTCTTTTTTTTTGTTTCAGAGGACTTATGTATAAAAGAGAGGAGGACAAAAGCTTCGTTGGATTTTCAGCCGATGGAGCGAAATGGTTAGTCGAAAACACAGACATCAAGCTTGTGGGTATGATGGATTTGATATTGTACTTGGTAGTTGGTATTAGCTTAACCAACCAAATCGGAGCTAAACCAGATATTCTGACACAGGGATTGATTATCTTTCGGTTGCTGCGAACGATGATCTGGATTCTGCTCATATTGAGCTTCTCAAAACAAGGGTCTCTCAATCTGTACATATCTCTTCAAAATATATATAGTAATGTTATTAGAATAAAAGATTCAGTGAAACTTGTTTTGGTATTTTGTTTGAATTCTTAGGATGTAATTCCAGTGGAAGGGTTAAAGCTGGATGAAGTTGAAGCAGGATTGTACTATGTGAACTGTTTGCCGATGAGATTGGTCGGAGCTGAAGGAAGTCCAGTGAGATGTGTTTTGATTTCTTAGACAGAAAGTTAACACATGACAAGTTACTAATGTAAGTAAGACAGTGACGATACGTTTTGCAAAACAAGAGTTGTTTGATAGATATATAGATCTTGATTGTTTGCTATTCCAATGTATATTGTATATATGCACTATAATATTTCAAAATTATTTCAATTTTTTTATGAAAACAAAATATCGATATTCAAAAACCTAGCAAAAACTGGTTTTAAATGTATTATTTTGTGTGATTAACAATTTTTAATAATTTTAAACCAATAGTATTTAGTTATTTTTTTGAATTTTATAATTCATCATTAATGACTAATAAAAACTACATAGAAATTTTTAAAAAAAACTTAAAAAAAACAAAAAAAATTTCTGATTAATAAAGAATTTATTAGAGTTGAAGTTTGAATAAAATAGATATTTAGTCAATATAGACGGTTTTGCCTAACTCTAAAGTCAAGTAAGAACATCCATAGATTAATAATAATAACAAGAAGTAGTGTCCAAATTGAACCGTTAACCCGCGATAATGACCCGCTCCATCACTTTCCCTCTCCTGATCGTCGCTGTTGCACTCTCCCTCTCTTCTTCTCCCCTCGGCGTCGCAGGGAAACGCTCCGATGATCCGAAGCCAATACGCCGGGAAGTTTATGAAGGAGGCAAGATATTCGACATCAGCCATCGTTACACGGCGGAGATTGCGGCGTGGGAGTCTTCAGAGGGATTGGGAAAGCAGTTCTTGCGACTAGTCGCGAGTATGAAGAATGGATCTTTCGCTAACGTATCGGAAATGAAACTATCTGTTCACTCTGGAACTCACGTTGATGCACCAGGTCACTTCTGGGACAATTATTACGACGCTGGTTTTGATTCCGATTCACTTGACCTCCAAGTCCTAAATGGTATTAATCAGTTCGGACTTTCTTTTTGTTTTTTTTTTTTGGGTTATTAGTGATCAAACTTTGAAATTTGGTTTCTGTAAACTTTTATAGGCCCTGCACTGTTGGTTGATGTTCCAAGAGATAAGAACATTACTGGTGAGTTGAGATTTTTTCTAACCATTGATGATTGAAATTAGGGATCTTTGTCTAATGTTTTTGGTTGGATTATAGCTGAGGTAATGGAATCACTCCATATTCCAAGAGGAGTTCGTCGTGTGCTCTTCAGAACAGTCAACACTGACAAGTAAGTGTTACCAAAATCTTAAGTGTGAACTCGTCACAATGACATAATAAGAGGACAAAGCTTATTCTTATTTCCAACCTGAACATTGCTTTCTCCTATGGTTAAAACTATTAGGCGGCTTATGTTTAAGAAAGAGTTTGATTCAAGCTTTGCTGGGTTCATGACCGATGGGGCCAAATGGTTGGTTGAGAATACAGATATCAAACTTATTGGTAATAGATGGAACTTTGGTTTCTTAGCTTTTTGTGTTTGTTACGCCTTTATGGTATTATCTTAAGAGTGTTTCTTAGCGTTTATTACATTCCCTGAAACCTGTTATTATGCATTGTGAAATCCAGGGCTTGATTATCTTTCCTTTGCTGCTTTCGAGGAATCACCTGCAACGCACAGAGTTATACTTAAAGGACGGGTGAGTATATCTTTCTTTAGTAAAGTATTCAAGTACCTAAACATTGCTTTTGTTTCTTGAATTGCGTTGCCAACTTTCTTGTGATGTTTTGATGTCAAACCATGGGATATGATTTGGTTAGTGAGAGAGAAATTTGGTTAGCTAAGTAGGCGTAAAGTGAGATGAGGCATTAGTGTGAACATCCTTAACACAGGAGATACGCATGATTTCAGGATATAATCCCTGTGGAAGCGCTAAAGCTGGATGATGTGGAGGTAGGAACATACTCGCTTCATTGCTTACCGTTGAGGTTGCTTGGAGCGGAAGGAGCACCAACGAGATGCATTCTCATCAAGTGATTCTGTTCTTCTTCTTATCTGCAAGTTCTTCACTATTCGAAACTGATAAATAAACGATATGCTTCATGCGTCTCACAGACCATAAAGCAGATGTTATAGATCTGATGATTCAGCTGTAAAAGGAAGCATTCCTTTATAAATGTGTATGTGTATGTATGTATGTTCGTGTGTAATTCGGAAGGACATGATAATAAAATCAGACTGAAACAAACGATCTATATGTTGTAATAATGGAAGTGCACGAACAATTTCAATAATACAAGCACGATAATAGGCTTCTGTGTTCCACATTTACTGAGTCTTGTTGAAGACGACACAAGCACTTGTAAAGAATGCGTGAATCTAAAAACTTGCAACCAAACTAAATATAAGGTATCTTATCTGCATTTAAACTTAAAACTCTCACATCATACAACAAACAAACTGGCCCAAAATTATCGGTATGTAACAGTAGCATTCCTCGAGGCCTTTTTTATTGAATAAATAAATACATGAGAAACAAAAAAAACACCCAGAAATTATTTAAGTATACAATAGCAGATTTTCCAGGACAAATAATAAACAGATGGTCTTGGAATGTAGAATCGAAAGAAAAGAAGAAGGCAGGACTTGGGGGCAGGTTTTGTTTGGAGTGAACAACAAATCCACAGGGGAAAAAAGGAAACACAATATGTGTTTTGGTTGCTTTCCATATATAGGAAGAAACATGGAAGTCTCATCAAGCTTGCAAGAAGCTAGCGTACTTAGCACCCAGGAGAAGCCTCTGAATGCACAAGAGCGCGTTCTTGGTAACCTCTGCGTTCTCATGGTTCATCAGTTTCATCACTCGTTCTTTAGCCTTGAGGTCTGTTACGATCACTCTCCCTGCTGCATGGTATTGTATGAACTGTGAGAGATCAAAGCATGCCACCGCCAACGACCTTGGATCACTTGACGTGTCCAGGATAGTGAGGAGGACCCTGAGTATCTGCATCCACAAGTTTTAACAGGTGGTTAGGGTGTGTTGTGATGGCCCAAACAGGACCAACCCACTCTGAGCACTTTGATTCCGGAGACAGGTTTAAAGAATACCTGGAAGTCATTCTCCTCAAAGCTTGTAACATTCTCACGCCAGAAATTAGCCTCTTTGTGCATTGGATTCCAGTCAAGATGGCCGAGAAGAACCTCTTGCTTATATTTGTCAAAGGAACTCAATTTCCTGATCTTGTCTTTTAGCCCTTCTTCGAGTTGGTTTAGTGCATCCAGCAAGTCCTTGCAAGTTCAAAATTCAATGGGTTTAACTAAGACCATGTGCTAAAAGACATCTAATGCTGTCAGAATCTCTTATATAAACCAGATTTTCTCACTGTAGATTTAGCAAAAAATTAAGAAATGCATGTTTCACATAACAGCTAATCAGAACCAGTCTTTGTATTTAAGTTTTCTTACCTCGTCGCTCCATGCTTGTGTTTTTAGGCTGTGGATAATATGTGGGAGTCCAAGATCAACCATCTGGGCACCAAAAGTACCTTTTGGAAGCAAGTTCCTGAATGTCAATATGACCACCCTGACAACCTATAAAACATAATACTGTCAGATAGATATAACAAGTGCACACACACTATTTATACAAATTTATGATCCAAAACAAATAAAATTATAAAAGATCATGGTGAACAACCAAACTATGGCATATGATCTTTACCAAGTCACACAGGATAACATTAGCTCACCTTTTCCTTAGTTGAGCTCTTAATCACTTCAGTGAGCCTTTGCATTGTCCTAGATGTTGCCAAGTATTCAATCGCAGGTTCATAATAGGACAGAAGCCAGACGCAGAGACATGTTTCATACAGAAGCTGTCGGCCAAAAGCATACAAATCACACGAATTAGGAACTGAGAAATTATGACAAAAGATAGCTGTTCTTCCTTCTGAAACTGAACCATAACTATCTAATCATTACTCATCGCCTTTCTGCCAAGGACTTTGCATGATTTAGAAACTACAATACTTATTTACAGCCTCAGTGGACATTATTCACTGAAAACTACTTCCACCAAGTATATAGTTACCTGGATAGACTGCTGAGTGGATGCTGGGGAAATTAAAGGGACAAGTAACTTCACCCCATCTGCCTGAACAAACGACGATCTGACAATAGGTTCCTTGAGCAGTGATGACAGGCAGCTGATTGCAATTGGAACACCACGAGTAGGATGAGAAGGTTGCTTCAACTGCATACCAAAATTAAGGATTGTGATATCTATAGTGGACATTAAAAGCTTTTCTGGATTCAATTTGTCACTATCTAATAGGTTCCTTCCATATCACCAAACTTGACAATCAAAAACTTTTGCATATGCAGAAGAATTGTTAGCTGTCGATTAAACTAATTTGGTTGTGTTAGAATTTGCATTTGCGTAATCTAACAAAGGCATGGCGAGAGTAGAATTGTTATTGCTGATTTCCACAAAACCAAAAAATGTTAACAGCCTCAGTTTTTCCCACTATTTACATGCTATACCAATGGGCTCCAGCTCTAACAATGGCATTGTCTACAAGACAAAGACAACTAACACTTATACACCAATGCAAAAGCAACATAGACTAGAAAGAAATCAAAAAGGAAAGAGAGAAAGAGAAAAGAAGAAGAAACCTGAGCACAAAGCCATTCCACCAACCCCTTGAGTACATCATCAATTGTAGTAATATGTTTCTTAGAACCCGAAGCTTCTTCATTAGCGTTAACACCATTACCAGCTTTTGGCCGAGCACTACATTTTGAGAGACGCGCAAGACCCGCCAAGTAAATGATGCTGTATGTTACATACATGTTTAATGAAAGTATGATAAGCAATATTGAATACCTTATTATCCAGGCAAGGATCTTGCAGCTTTTTTCTTGAATGAACCAATTTCCCTTCCACAGCAACCTGAAAGAGGACATATCTTTTAGCTTGCATACTTTTGAAGATAAGAAGCCAAAATCAAGCAAAAATGTAAATTAAGCAATTTCCCCCAATGGAGTTTTACACATGTCTACCGTTTGTCATAGTTAAGATAATAAAATGACTCATCATGACTAAAATCAGGATCCCAGACAAACCGCATTAAACTCTCTAAAGCTTAAGAGAGGGCCAAGCAGTTCTGGACCTAGCCAAAGCAGAAACAACATATTCGATCCAATAAGCGACTCTATTCTTGCCTGGACTCAATTACTGTCATTGCATAGGGGCTCACCTCAAGAAAGGCTCGTAAGTATCATCCTGTGCCAAAGATTGATCATGGAATAACCGAGCTCGTGTTGGGTTTGCTGGAAAATAGTTTATGCGTTAATATTAGTCAGTAACTAAAATGAAGAAAAGGTAAATACAAATAGATTCAAAGTTGATTTACCTGAAAGCATTTCATAAATCAAAGCCAAAACATATTCCACTGTTTCTTCCTTGAATATATCACGTAAGATGCTAACAAACAGATGAACATAAGCTGGACCATCCTGCAACAACGGCACCACATATCACTTCATAATGACAAGGTAAATACTTGCATAGACAGATCATGGCTTTATCATGAAATTTTATGTGAACTGTTTGAAAGAAGTAAAAAAAAAAAAGAGTTGTAGAAAAATTACTTCATCCAGCAACTGTGCCCTTGCACTTTCAGATTTTTTATCATAGCGCCTTAAGTGCTGGAGACCTGAAGCTGAGATCAGTTTAGTTGTCATGTAAGTCTCCCATGGAATGTCCCTTTTCAAGACCTGCAGAGTAAAATAACAACAGAAATTGTATAGTGTAAGGTAATATCGGGTAATTATTCAATACATTGACTGTTAAAAAATCTGATAAAAACACAACATAAGCGTTTATAAGTAATCAAAGTTACAAATATCTAAAAAGATGGTTCGTATGATCATGTTTATTTTGAAATTCAGCGTGTCTCTTGATGCTAAATTATGTTCAGTTCACAACAAAGGTTCAATACTCTTACGCAAAATATAAAGTCAAATGCCGTAACTATGTATCCTATAAAGATCCTACAAGTTAGATTCCATAATCATTTGACTACCTATGATCTGCTGCAAACTGTATGTATTGGGTTTGGTTTGAACAACAGAAGAGATTAAGAGAATATGTAAAGACAGCAAAATCAAGTTAAATAACATCATATCACTAACCTGATCCATAGTCAGTTCCGCCTGATCCATGAATAGTTGAGAAACTCAACACCACTTGAGATTGAACTGGTCCGAATCTCTACAAATGTAAGACAGACACAAGCATAATCATATCAGAGAAAGCTATAAATATTTCGAAGAAAAAAGATCTGATACAAAATTTGGTAATGATCGTGGCACAATTTGACCTTTCAAATTAACAAGAATGCATAACAAACACGATCTACAATCATCAACGAAATATCATAATGTAGCAACGCAATTGAATTCAATAGAGAAGCATGTCTAACTAAGTCGATTGAATCAGACCAATTAAAAAAGCAAAGATCCGATCACACGCACCACAAAATCAAAGGAGACAAAAATCGACAAAGTGAGAGATCTCTTGTTCTGAATAGATAAGGGAGAAAGAGAGAGAGCTTCTCACAAACTCGGATCTGACCGTGGAAGGAGTTAAAACAAGAGTCGAGGCGATCAAAAAAAATATCAGACGCTGACAGTTCTCTATTTACTGGAATTCCAATATTACCCTTATACTTACTCATTTATTATGGTATGGGACTTAGAATTAATTGATAGAAATATGAGGATGGAAGAGAACATTATAAATATACGAGGACCGGATGCAATTTGAATACATTGTGAAAAAACTTTCAAGCCCAGATCCATATCCTGGTCCATGACTCCATGTAATGTTAGTGGGTTTTTTTTATCATTATTTTCCTTCATTTCAAATTTATTTAAATTCCTATAAGCTTGTTTACATTTTTCAGAAAAAGAAAAAGTAAGAAAAATAATTTAGCCATTTTTAGTTTGAATCAATATTTTCAGAAGTATTTTAATGCTACCATATTTTGTAATATTATCATATGTTGATTATAATGTACATTGTATATCATTATGTAATTAAATGTGTATGAGATTTTTTTCTCCTTTTGTCAATCTTTTTTCTTTTTAAAATAAAAAAATTTAGTAAATCAATCAAAACTAAATTATTTTTCTAAATTTTTGAAACATGTAAAACTAAAATAAAATCACTCCTTAATTTAAATAATTACACAAATAAAAATCTACATAAAAGATAAATTTATTACTACATCAAAGAAAACCATTCAAGTTTGATTCACATAAACTATATTTAAAAACATAGTTATCTACATGTTATTATTGATAAAAGTTTTTAGAAAAAGAGCGCATATTATTTTAAAAATGTTTGTTAAAAACGCACACATTGTTTAAAATAACATTTCTAATATTTCTTGCTAAAAAAAAAAAAAAAAATGTATTCTCAGACCACAATTCAGAACCTACAAAATCGTTTTTCAAAACTCAAAGATAATAATCAATTAAAACAAAAGGCTAAATAGAGGTAGAAGGGGTTTAGCAAGTTAAAAAATCGAACATCACAAACCAAAAAAGATTCAAGACTTTCAAAACCATATAAATAGATAACTCCATGATGCCTTAAATCCATTGTATTATTCATAAACTCCATTTTCTCTCTGAATCTTGTTTTTTTAAAATCACCACATTTTCACAATGGACTCAACAAAAACAAAATTAGATTTATTTTCGGATTTACCTGATTGTCTTTTGGTTTTGATCATTTCTGTCTTGCCCTTCAAAGAATCTATACGAATGAGTATTCTTTCTAAAAAATGGAGGAACCTTTGTCGTGAAACGACAAACCTCGTATTCAAAAAATCAGAGTTCATGAAACTAACTGTTTTCGATAAAAAAAAAAAAAATCAAAGGTAAAGTAGTACTAGTTCTCTATTAATGATGAAAGAAGATGTTGTTGTAATATGTGAATTTGATAAAACTAAATTGGTTCATTATTTTTAGGTTGGAATTATTAAGTTAAGTTATGTATAAATTTTAAGAAATAATTTTGATTAGGTGGTTTGTTCTTGAGATAAATTTTAAGAAACTAGATTGGTTTGTTTTTATTTTTTATTTTGCATTTAGAAGAGTATAATATTTTAAGAGTGTTTTCCTTACCGTTAAACATCGTGTATATTCTTTGAAGAGGTATAGTTTTATTTTGGTCAATTCATGTCTTTTTTTTTTCTCTTGGAAGAAGATGATCCAAGATTGTGACGATCCTATGGATGTGTCTGATCCGATGAAAACACGACATTTGGTGATGATTACAAACTTGTACGCAAATGACTTCATGGGAATTAGGATATTTCTTAATAGATATCCGGAATTGGAATCTCTCACGTTCGATATGGTCACTACTAGGCGTGTTGTGGTAAGTTTTTATATATATAACCTGGAGTCAATAAACATTATTACAATATACATATAGGCCTTGTTATTTGTTATAAGACACGATTTTAATTGGATTTGCAGAGACTTCATCGCCATTAGTAGATCCAGAAACACATTGGCTCAATAACAAAACTTATGAGTGTGTGGAGAAAACGCTTAAGGTTGTGAAGGTAAAGAACTTTTGTGGCGGCTCGAACGAGTTACAAGTGCTTAACTACCTTATTCGAACCGGTTAATATTTATTTTTAGTTGTGTTAATCTTTCTCCAAAAATATGAAAACCGTGCATATTTGTTTAACTCATCAAATATACCTTAAGAAAAGTAATTGATCAGTGCGTTTGTAATATAGTGTAAAATATTGTTTGGACAATTCCAAACACTTTGATGTGTGTTTAATGCGATTTTATCATCGAAAGCTTTAACTTTTAAGTGAAAGCTATGTGCTTTGGGAATTGGCATGAACATTGCCTCGTACGAAAGATTTTCCAAGGTTAAAATCAGAGAGTTGAAGGATGACTATGCCACATTCGAGCTCCGCAAGACTGAGGGATAGGCTTGAAGTCTTGAAGAAAGAGGATGAAGAGTAACAGAGGAGCCATTGGTTTGAGAGAAAGAGAGACAATCCGTTCCCAATTTGAAGATGAAATCATTTGTGAATCAGTGTTGGAATAAGAAATTATGTTCGTGTATAAATGATAACTAAAAGTTGATATAAGTAAAGCAAAAGAAAGTTTTATTGTCTTTGCTAGCTAGTATCAAATCTTAAGTATAAACAAAGAGTAAGTAAACATTTTTGGGACTCTTAACCACAACAGCCACCACCGTGTGAGATGGTACCATCTCTTCCTCCAGCTTCACCTCGAGGACGTGAATATCCGACCTTGATGCCCATTGACTGTAAAATTCAAGATTCAAGGAATTGTAAATCATATTGGCTAGCTTAAATGTATTTCCAGATAATTTCAACAAGGGATTACCTCGTTAGATACATCAAAGACGCAGTCCTGAATTTTCTGGAGAATATTTGCAGCAGTCTTTATGAAAGCCTGTTGGCATATAAGCGATATAAAGCAAGCAAAGATTATTTCTATAGAAAAATATAAAAAAATGTTTGCAAGGAAGTAACCTCCTCAACGTTTTCAGCTGTTTTTGCAGATACTTCCAAAAACAGCAGACCATGTTCTTGGGCAAACTGTTCTCCTTCCTCTTTGCTAATAGCTCTTTTGTCATCAAGATCACATTTGTTACCGATAAGAATGATACTCATGTTAGGACTTACATGTTGCCGAACATCCTCCAACCAACTCGCCACATGGTCAAACGTCCCTCTCCTGCAGAATATAAAGTATCAGACATGAGCGATACCGATATTATGAAGATGTGCAAGCTACAGTGTATACACGAATAAAGAATATTGTGACAAATTTCAAAACTTATCCGAAATTTTACTAACCTGGTGATGTCGTAAACCAGTAACACTCAGGCGGCACCTCTGTAATATGATCTGGTGACGGATCTAAATGTCTCTTGTCCAGCCTATAACATCACAGTCGTGTTTAAACCATAAAATTTCAATCTAGCAGCTAAAACAACCAAACACTAACAGTAACTAATACATATCAAAATCTAAAAGTTGTTTTATAATAATATCTTATTTGTTTTGTTTTCTTGAAACACAAGAATCAAAACCTATCAATCAAAAGAAACCACATCAAGGAGATATATAAGGACTGTGCGATTAGATTAGCGTCTCGTGGTTAATCATATTTGATAGCCTATTGAAAACAGAGACATTTTCTTCTCTAGGGATTCAGTAGACCAAAGTTCGATATCAAAAGAGAAGATAAAGGCGAGAGTCGTACTGTGTCCCAAATTTGAAGCTTTATGGGATGGGCATCGACGGTGACCGTTCGATAACCGAACTCGGAACCAATGGTGAGATCGTGGACTGGTTGGAACCTCTTGTCAGTAAATTGTAGAAGCAGACACGTTTTTCCAACAGCTGAACACAACCACGAAATCGGTTAAACCCATAAAGAATATCAAAATTGGAGAGCCGCTAAGGGAAACAAAATTGACCTGTGTCTCCGATGATTATGAACTTGAACAGATAATCCTAAGATAGAGCTGATGAATTGGAACAGGTATAATCAGTGGTAGCTCATGCAAGTTATTATCCTTTCTACATTATTAGAGCCTTTAATTTTTAAAAAATAAAAAAACAATTTGAGATTAAGGATTGTTTCCCCTTCTATGACATAAAATCATTATATATAATCCTGTTACAAATCATCTTATTATGAGTGAATCTAACTCTACGTGGCATTTGGTTGTTTTGTTGACAACTCTACATAATTTATGTTTTACAAAGATATGAATATACTAAATTCAAGATATTTAAAATGCAAAACTAACATTAAAAGTAAAAACAAACCATATTTGATAAAAATGAAATAAATAGCTTCAAATCAAATATTTATTTTAGTTGATAATTTTTGTAATAATAAAAATCTAAGAAAATATAGCTACTTTATGAAAAAAAAAGGAAGATAAAAGCTAGCTATTGAGTCACTTAATGTCATTGCTATTTTATCACTTAATAAAATAGGATAATAATTTTGTTTTCTTTTGTTAACTCTTTGAGGTCCGATTGCAATTAATTTCTTACCCTTACCTTGACTCACATTATATGTTTGTCAAGACATTATAGGTACATGCAAGTTTTGACTTGATGTTGTTTCCATTTTCGTAGATGCAAGCTTTGATTAAATCCTGCAAAAGTGTTATGTTTGATTCTAGTTGGACCAGTCGGATTGAATATAAATCATCTAACATGGTAGCATTTAACAGTCCAAAAGCGTCTACTGTAATTGAAAACGATACCATTTTAAGGAACTATAATCATTGAGTTTCAATGGAGAGTTTAGACACGTTTAAAAATAATAATAGTAATACACATACATAGTCAAGATCGACCATACTAATCCACCGTTTTGTTTTTGTGATTCACTTTATTCCATAAATATTATTTTCTCTGGAATTAGTAATCCTATTAAAAAATAAAAAATTGAATAAGAAAACATAAAGGTATAAGTAAGTGAAATCAGCTAATTTTTTCTAAAAATAGAAAAATATATAATTAGAAAATTAAAACGATGAAAAGGAGAATACATATCGTATATGAATAAAATAAATAAGAACTCAAATATCTTCACTTATAAATATTTAGTATTTTTAATTAATAAAAATTCAAATATACTTTTACTATGTATATATATATATTACCATTTATATTTATTTAAAATATAAAAAATATAAATAAACTAGACATTAATAATATAATATGTATATATGTAATTACAAAATAGAGCGGATATCTGCTCTTTGTTTGTGATTTGTTTCATTTTGTACAAATACTTTATTTGCTATTTACTTTGCTTTGAATTATATTTTAAAAAGTGCTTAACTTATTATAATTTGCTTGTGGTTTCTTATAATAATAAATGATAAAAGGTAAAATTCAATAAATATCCCAAGGACAAGGGTAGTAATGTTAGGTAAATAAGAAGTTGAAATTCTTACAACTCATGAAGATAAAAAATTAAATAATAACATGTTGGCATTGTTTTGCTCATTCGCTTCCTCTGTCAAAATCCCGACATTTACTAGTTCAAGTAATACGTACGTACGATCCAACCGTCAAGTCCATAATATGCATTATACCTACATGTCTGTCTTCTTTAAATTTTCAGCATAGAAAAAAAAGAAGAAGATTCTGAGTCATAATTTTGTGTGACTACGATTTCAGAGTGAATCGATTGCCCACGAATTTGGACAACGTGAAATACATATCTCGTGAATTTCATCTTTCTTCTCTAATTGCTGTACCATTTGATGATTACCTTTACTCCTATACGACAATATGAAAAATCAAATTTAAATTTATGACTCAATAGCTAGCTTTTATCTTCCCTTTTTTCATAAAGTAGCTATATTTTCTTAGATTTTTATTATTAAAAATACATCAATTAAAATAAATATTTGATTTGAAGCTATTTATTTCATTTCTATCAAATATGGTTTGTTTTTATTTTTACTGTTAGTTTTGCATTTTAAATATCTTGAATTTAGTATATTCATATCTTTGTAAAACATAAATTATGTAGAGTTGTCTATAAAAACAACCAAATGCTACGTTGAATTAGATTTCAGAGTGAATCGATTGCCCACGAATTTACCCAACATAGAGATATTAAATTTAAAAGTCCGAAAATAATAATAGTTATTCATATTATCTGATTCAACATAGTTTCTTACATCAAACAGAGAAGGGAATAATTCGAGGTATCTTTTACTATTATTTAGATAAACTTGAAGAAATTAAATATAGTACAAAATGTTGGTAGATAGATAACAGTGTAATCTGTGACTGTAAGGCCCTTAGTAGAATTAACAGAGGAAAGAGGAAATGTGAGATGATAAGTAGAAGAAAACAAACTGCGTCGCTTATGAAAGGGAAAAGGCTAGATAGGAGAATCATATTCAATCATATATATTTTTTAATAATGAATATGTTTAACTTTGAAGTCTAAATCATTTTTCAAACAAATCTCTAAACTATAAAATATTAAAATTCAGATACTTTAAGACGAAAAAAACTTAGCTTATTCGCATTTAGTATAAAAACTTGTATAAATTAAAACGGGGAAGTAGATGGTTAAAATTTGCTTTAATATACGAAACCCATTAATCTAACCTAATTTTTTTTTTCTTTTGATAAAAAGCTTAATTTTGAAATGTTCCAGGGAGAGGTTAGCTAACAGTTGAATCTAACAGGGAGTGTATTTAAAAATAATATATCAAAGTGACTACGAGTAGCTACATTCGATATATTCTATTTTCAAACAGAAACTGTTTCTATAGCTGTGTGTAATCGATAAAATCATGCAAAGAAAAGAGAAAATGTTTGGGGAATTTTTGTATGTTTCTTGGTGTTTCTTTGTGAGAACGTGAGACTAGAGATTTGGCTCCATATATGAAATCGTGACCACTATTAAATTATATGGTTACACAAATACCACATTGGATACCAGCAGCAATATTGGGTTGGGTCTGTTTATATCGACAAATATTTCATCAAAAAAAAAGTATTTCATCGAACATTTACTCTTGATAAAGAAAAATTATATTCAATACCCATTCATATAATTAATTAATACCTGATATATATTATATTAAATTATATATATATAATTTATTGTTAATTTTATCAATATATTTTCTTCCGTCATTTGGTTTTAAGACCCAACATCGTAAACATTCATTGTTTCTACATCATAAAACCTATTGATTTAGACCCAAACACATTTGCTATCTAGAACATTGTTATAAAAAAGCTCAGAATTGTAAGCATATATACAGTACGGATAGCCGAATACGTTAGGCAACATGTATAGACTATATTCATATAATAAATAGACGTATAATATGCAGATATATATAAGAAGTGTGGAGATAAAAGCATACATACAATAATGTGAATCACGAAATAGAACAAGGGTTTGGGGACCTGCAGTCTGATTTGTCTGAAGGAGAGGGCCATAGCGACAGGTTCTGCAGTCGCAGCTCATATTATTACCCTTTCGTTTCATTTTTTTCATTTCATTTGGTCCTACTTCATTTATACCTTTATATTTTACATTTTGATTTTTCTATCATTATTGCCATAGTTGCTTAATTAATTACTAATCATTAGAAGAGATCTGTACATGCATCCCATTTATGTCTTGT
Source organism: Cardamine occulta (assembly GCA_028015245.1). Classification (NCBI taxonomy): domain Eukaryota; kingdom Viridiplantae; phylum Streptophyta; class Magnoliopsida; order Brassicales; family Brassicaceae; genus Cardamine; species Cardamine occulta. Next base: position 17,909,694 of record CM051389.1, on the reverse strand, counting down.
TCTTCATGTTTTTATTTAATAGTCGGTATTTGGTTTACATAGTTTTATATTTTCTTTAATGTAGAATTTGACTGAATTAGAACCAAAATTTATATTCAGTTTGGTACTTTGGTTTATTTTGTGTAATGTTAGGAAAGTTAGCAAACTGTTTTGTACAATGATTCGATTTTATTTTGGTTCAAATTTTCAGTTATATATTTTCACATGTTACACCCACTAGATTGCTTGACCAAATTCTAGACGATAACGTACAAACCACAACACTACATATCTTGATTAATTAATGATTTCATATTTTCACTTACATCATTTAGTTGTTGTAACAGAAATATATTTATAATTACCAATGAAAGTTTATTTTTCATATAAATAAATAATTAAAAATAATCATTATAGAAATAAATAAATTATTTAAAATTATAAACTAAATATGTTTTGTAATATAGATTGTATTCAATAAATTTTGGTAAAAACATTTAAATATATATTTTAGTATATATAATATATATTTTTCTGTTTCGTATAAAGATAATTTGTTGACTATCTTAACTGTTAAAATATGGTTAGTAGGTTATCAACTATGGTTGAAATAATGTTTGCTGGAAGTCTAAAATACGAGGGTTATTTTATAAGTTGCAAATCGAAAGTTTAAAAAGTCCGATACTGACATATATATATATATAACTCTTTGGATGTAAGAATTTAATATCCATTTTCTAAACAGGAATGACTAACCCATTTTGAAGCATGTAACTTTAAAACCTACTGACTGTGAGACATGAAGTATATATATTTTTGATTTTAATAATTTTCGCGGTATAATTTTATTTTTGTTTTATTTACAGCATTGCACCAATGATTTCTTTGTTTGATGAACCATCATAGACTTTGCAGCTGTGAGACAGAATCATGCACTAAAAATTTGAGAATGCAGCTCTTGTCACTTTGTTTGTTTTCTACTTCTTTTCATCCCACTTCCTTGTTCCGAAGCTAATCATTTCCTAATTTTTCAATGCATGTGATTTTGTCAACAAACCTTGACTAGTAAAAATGTTTGTGCACTACTCATTATTGTAAAAGTAAAAATTGGTTTATAATATATGTACCTTTTATTTACTTTGATCAAATCGTCAACAAAGATAATAATTCAAGTGACTTCAAACAATATGACGTATGTTCTTTAATTATATGTGTAAACACAAACAATATGAAGGCTTATACTTTTATCACTCGATGATTGCATTTGGCAAAGTAATGAAAGTATATGTATTGTTCTTTTGTTTGTTATTGCTTTCTAATATGGCTAAGTAATGAAAGTATATTGTCTTCTTCCCCTATCACATTTTGACTATACGACCACATATTAGAAATATTTAAAATGTAAAGAAGAAATATATATAGAAGACAATAAAAGTAAAAGAAGAATAGAAGTAAAAAGGAAGAGACTAGGTCAAAAGAAGAAATATTTAAGATATAAAGGTCACAAAGCCATAGAGAATGATAATATTATTCTATAATTATTGTCGTGGGGACACATTGACCTCTTTGCCCCTTTCTCCATATTGGGTGCAAGCTGTTTTCCTTTCCCCGTTTTTCTTAACCATTTAAATTTTTTACCAATACAAATATATTTTGATTTTGACTATAGCAATTGATTTTTTATCAAGAAAATCATCGAATTTTAACACCTATTTATTAATTAATACTAACTAAATTCATATCTGACCAAGAACAGATTCGCATCTGTTTGATGGGATGGGATAGAATGGAATGGAGGGAATTAATGGAATTATTCAATCGAGACGAATAAATGATACAATAACCGTATAGAAGATAACAAAATAATCTATCTTTTCTTTTGTTCATTTTATCTTTGTTTCAGAAAAAAATAATTTATGGCAAGTCATTATATGGTTCACGAGATGCGCGGTACCATGATATTGATAACATGCCTTAAAGAGGAGAAGACCAATAGAAGAGACAAAAACAAGACAGAAAACACATTCTCCACGACAAATTCATTATTTAAATTTTAATTTTATACACAAAAAGAATAACAAAAAGATTTTTTGGTCTCCCATTTGAAAAACCTCCCGATTTCCACATACACCTTTTCTCGCATTTCATTAATTCTACATACCCTACTCCAGATTTTCAGAATTTATTCCATAAGCAATTTACATTTAACTGTTTAAGGTAAATGCATGTGGTCAATTTCAATTTAATTATGCCAATTTTAAAACCTATATATTTAAAGTTTCTTCTTTACTAATGATATGTTTCATTAGATTAACTACTCCAATTTCACTATTTTATTTTATTTTATTTTGTTGTAAAATTTAAGTATTTTGATATATCACATTTGTTCCTCTCTTCTGCAAGCTATAACTTATAAGGTTGTTTCTTCGCATACATTAAGCAACTTGCTCAAGAAAAAATTTCAATCCTATCTTGTACTTTTTCTATTGTATATTCACATGTACCTATTTCTACAACCTGTAAATTTATGCTTAAAGACGAGATACATATATATTAATTTTTAAAGTCATGTTTTGCTAACAAGTTTTTACCTTGGATAAATACATGTGGGTGACAGTTTTTGGCACTTTTTAAATGAGTGTATACAGTTAGAGAAGTATCTTTGAAAGAGGAAACAGTACTAAATGTATACGTATTATGGATTACAAACCAGAGGAGTTGATATGTTTTGAATATTTGATGACGTGAGGCTGAGCGTTAAGAAACGACATCAGCAAAACAATTCGGTTTTTCTAAATTATGAAATGAATTGGAAAAAATAAAGTAAAAAAGAAAGATAAATCCTCAAAGGAGAAAATTCGTGTCACACGTGAAAAAAGTAGAGACTTAATTCTCTCTCTTTTTTTTTTTTTGCAAAAAAAAAAGAAAGGGAAAAAGTTCAAAGATAAAATAAAATTGGAAAAGAAAAAGTGTAAAAGAACGGAGAAGATTTCACCACCTAGAGCTTGATGGCATTTGTTAAAAAAAAATTTGTTTAAACTAATTTCCGGCGATACAACCGTATTATCAAATAACCTTTTTCGTGATATCAAATAACAGAAGGTCATTAATTTCATATCTTCATCAAAACTCACTTTTACGTAATGGGGCTGACGTAGAAAATAATTCTTTATTCATTAAAAATATCGTCCATCATATTAGTTTCTACCAAAAAAATTGTTACTAATTATACGGAGATGTATTAATAAATTATGAATTTTGTTATTAAATTTTTTGAAATATTTTTAAATCATAAAATTTTAATATTTATATTTTTAACTAAAAAATTTTTTTAAATGTCAGCTGAAATTTTAGAACATAATAGATTTAATTATATATTTTAAAATTATTAATTTAATATTTTAAAAATATTTTAAAATTTATGTTTTAATAACATTTAAATTCAAATTTTTTCGAATGTAATTCAATACATCCCTATAAATAGTTAGATGATTGATGTTTAAAAAAAAAAAACAAGAATAGTGACGATGAATGCTTTTGGACACGTGGCTTCATCCCAGGTGCTCAGAGTGGAAGCAGGTTACTTTGGTTCTGGTGTTACTGCTGCACCAGATTTTATCATCCAACACCACTCAACCTACATGGCGCGTGTACTGCACTTCCTCCTTCTTGTCTGTTTGACGAAAATTTATCCACTGGTCATTGGTCAACTGTCCAAGACTTTGTTTATATTTTTCTTTTTGTTTTCAACAGACACTTGTTTGCTAATTATCTGTCTAATCAATTTCTGTACCTAATTTTCCAAAGATTATCTTATATATCTGCTGACTTGTAATATCAGTTAAAAATATAAAATACTAAATGCAAATGTTTTTGTAAGACTATACTAAAACTATGCAAAACTGAGATCTTTTTAGTCCTAACTTTTAATAGATTCATGTTTCTATAATGCATTGCATTTAGGAAAATTGATTTACGTATGCGTTAATATATTCGGGTTAGTTGATACTTGATACGCGCCTAGCGCACGTAGAGCAGGTTTGTAAGACACCAGACAAAAATCTAAAGCAATAATAGTGTTTGCGTTTGCGTTTTCATTTTTTGTTTTTTCTTCTTCTCGTTTTTAAAATATAATTGTTATTAAATATTTGAAAGCGATTATATTTAAAGACTGCCCAAAAAGCAACACTTGGCTCTTCTTACCAAGTCAAAAGCCTAAATCGCTAAATCATTCATTTTCAATCAAATACAATACAACAATCTCATTTCCTATTAAACATCTTGACATCTCATTTATTTAGTTTTGTATACACCGTTCTGGACAAAAGAAAATGAATACATCGTTCTAATCTCATTTAGAAAAAATTTAAAATAATATGATTGTTTAATTTGTTACTAAAACTGTGTGTGTATATATATATATATATATATTCCTGAACTACAGGAGAAATTAATTATTTTAATTTCAGAATTTATTACTCATAATTTTAAACATAAAAATAAAAATAACTCCGGAGATTACGGCCCAAAGATTGCAAAAGCCTCAAAATTTACGCAAGACTATTATTTCTAATTCTCATTATCCCATCCCATGCAGTCAAATGTCACGAATACCCTTAACCCACTCGCTGTATGAAACCATGGCGAGTAAGGGCATTCGCGACATTTCGTATATGCAAACAGGGGAACTTAATACAAAGATTGTTCTCATCAAGTTTAAAAGACAGTAAGTAAATATATAAACGGAATAATCGAAAGCGAGCTCGATGATTATGGAGTGGCTACGATTGCCCATGGCAGATGCAAAATCGGTTTCTTCTTCTCCTTCTCTTCAGTCCCTCTCATCTTCTTCAATGGAGGTTGTTGCTGCGGCGACGTCGTTGGTGGATTGTACGAATTCGCTGACCACGAATCGTTTGAGCTATCGTCGCTATTGAAAGGGTTCGAATCGATCACGCAGCTTGGACTACTCAACGATGATGATGAATCATGACTCTTTCGTTTCCGAGAAGATTGGATTTGGATCTGTAAATCGATGCGGTCTACTGGTAATTGGAGGATGAGATCGTAGCAAGGTTTCACCTTTTCCTGTAAATGCACGAGAGTTGTTTGTGAAAATGCCTAAGTGTAAACAGAGTCTATTAGTAGAGTGATTAGAAGCTAACCTTGGTTATGTTAAGGACACCGAGGAGCTTAGTTTGGTATAAAAGAGGGTCAAAGGGCTCAACTTGCTCTATAATTCGCATCATGGTAGCTGCGGCAACAACTGATGGGAGGTACCCGACAAATCTCGAATCTGACAAAAACAACAATGGTGGAAAATAAGACAAGAATGTAAGATAACTCAGATTCAGTAGATTTTAAAAAGAAATGAGTTTTATTTGTTTGTCGTTTACGAACCGGAGATGACAGAGAGGAGGAGACGGTGGCAACTGTTGAGGAAATCCCAGTGAGCATTGTTCTTAAGCCCCAATCTCCTGATGATATGGTCTAGGAAAGAAATTGGAGTAATGAGATGCATCTTCCATTGAAGAGTGGAAAGAATCAGCAACTCCATTCTCTGTATGGTTTTTGCCTCAAACACATACTTTGTCTCCTCCACCTACAAAAGCAAGAAAAAACAGAGAGATGAGAAGGGAAGCATAAAAGAGTAAAATTTTTAAGGAAGAATAATTATTGCAAGTATCATCATCATTACTTGGAAGTCTAGAAGAAGAGGGACTTGAGTTTCTTCGACTTTAGCAGCTAGAGAGAGACAAGCTACAGAAACGAGCTGAAGCATCCATGGTTTGTCTCTCTGTAAGCTGTAGCTACAGATGAACTTGTCGAGATAAGTTATGGCTAAAACAGCTGCCAAAGTGGAGAAGCCATAATGAGCGTTGACTCTCAGAATCCAATCCACGGCTTCTTTCCGATCCATGGAGAGATAAACATCATCGAGATAGCTGAGCTTTTGTTCCTCTTCTTTGTAGAAGAGAGTGACCAGATCTTCGTCTTCCCAGAACAAATCTTGTCGCAGAAGAACGAATGGAGAAGAAGAAGAAAAGGAAGAGTTTTCTTCAACTTGTTCTTCTTCGTCTTCCCATTTCTCTTCTTCGCAGTAGAGAGCATCAAGAAGAAACGAAGTGTTCTGTTCTTCTAGACTTTCTTCGTCCTTCCGAATCGCCATTGTTGGAAAAACTCAAGAATGAGAAGAAAGATGTTATCTTCTCTTCTGTATTGATGATGGTTTATTAGGGTAGGCTCAGAGCATTACACAGAAGAGGATAAGATGATAGAGAGAAAATCTCTCGGAGAGAGAAGAGTCATCTTCCTCTCTATGGAAACGTGCTGAGATTAGCTAGCAAGGGAGCTACAAAAGAGACACTCTAGAGAGAAGAGAGAGAGAGAAGAGAGAGAAGAGAGAAGCTGGAAGTGGCAAGGAGAGCCAAAGAGATTGATTTATGAGAGAAATGCGAGATGGTTTTTACGTTTGTCTTTTACTCCACCTAATATATTTTTATTTTTGTGATATTAAATGATAGATTTTCTTTTCCTTTTTATTTATTGTGTAATTTCTTTTGCTGTTTCCCGCTTTACATACTTTTACTCATTGGAGTGGAGATCGAGAAACCAAAGTGCAGTAAAATCTGTCGGATAATTAACTAAATTACACATTGACCAAATAACCTTTTTCTAATTATCTGAGAAATGCAATGATCCGTGGCTGTATAGTTCAAAATCTTAAAAGACCTCAAGGAATATTGACTGAATACGATGTAACACATACAATGAAGGGTTTAGAGTAATAATTCAAAAAACTTGCAAGAGACAAGAATCAGCAATCTGGCTAATAATATGAAAAGATCCAAACTTCTCAATGAGTTTGATTGACCATAACCATTACGCTACAATTTGCAAAGGTCAACAATAGCACAGGGAAAGATATAAAACAGAAAGAAATTATGTCACCAAATTCTAGAAAACACCATCACCATATCTAAACATCATAACCACTTCCCATCATATTCTAAACGCCGGAGCTTTAGTACGGATGAGGCAGGTATTGTCCTGGATATGGACCTGCAAACAAAGATGACAAAAAGATCAACCACCACCAAATATATAGAGGTTATGGTTTTATTTGGACTATGAACATCCTATTATAGCATCTAAACACAGAAGCAAGAGCAAATTATCGAAAGCCTAAATGAGAAAAAAAAGAACATTTATGTACATTGTGGGTAATATGGTGATGGTTGAGGAGGGTATGGAGGAGGAGGGTAAGTTGAGCTTGGTGAAGGAGGAGGGTAAGCTGAAGGAACCGGAGGGTAAGCTGACGTTGAGGGAGGAGGAGGATAGCCAGCTGGCGGAGGAGGATAAGCTGAAGCTGGTGGGTAGCCCGATTGCTGCGGAGGAGGGTACTGTTGTGATTGTGGGTATAGAGATGGTCCAGAGTATGGTGCTGGTGAATATGGAGATGCAGAAGGCGGTGCTGAGTAGTGAGGTACTTGAGACGCATATAGTGGTGTTGATGGCATGAAAGAGTGATCATGTTTCTGCATACAAGAAATGGATTGCATGTTTAGCATTATTTCTCTATGAATGTGTAACTCAGTGTTGTTAATTGAGTCTTGACTTTACCTTTGCTCCTGCATAATGCAATATGAGTCTTACTTCTCCTGCAAATCTGCAAGACAGAAAGGTTGATGCATTTTCAGAAGATTTATAATCAAAGAAGTAACATTTTTACAAGGAGACATCGCTTAGAACACACAACCAAAATCTTTGCATACTGTAGTAACCGACTTTTCGGAACTTTATTTCTCTTTTTTTAGGTATCCTAACAACAGAAAATAGAAACAGAACAATACGAAGATCCAGAGAAACCCAAACTGAATCTACATCAATCGTGACTATGAGTGTGCTTGATGTAGAAACAGAGCAACTCGAAGATCCTCATCATAATAGTTTTTCCACGTTATAATAGGAATGAAAAGAACAAGTAGTTCACAGATTAACAATGAAAATTTCTATTAACACCAAAGATGACAAGAAAAACTCACATAATGACTCTGATCAGTGAACAAAACCAAGCTTCCATGTCAACAATATAAAATAAAATAGCGAAAACTCAAATGTTCACTTAACAGAAAGCATAGAGCAAACGAACTTAGCAACACAACTGGCGAATCTATATATTAAATCACTATATGCTACAAACCACATCAATAGTTCCAATAATAAAGAAGCAAGTCCACATTTATACTCAAGCACTATATGCTGCAAACAAAACCAAATCAATAGTTCCATTAATAAAGGAGCAAGTCCATGACCAAAATCAGCTAGACCAATGCAACTATCGATTACCAAATCAATGCAAAAGAAAGCAAAACTAGTAAAGCCAATGTTCTTACCTCCCAGTTTTGGTCTGAAGAGTCCAGGTACAGTCGTCGTATCCCTGAGAAAGAGCCTTCTGCAATTGAATCCTGACCACAAAAAAAAAAAAAAAAAAAAACACAATTCCAAATCCAAAAGAAGAATTTAAAAGCTTAAAAAATTGGAAACATGAAAAGTGACATACGTTCCATTCCCAATGAAGTCATCTGTGGAGAGTGTATTGCTATTCCAAACAGAAACCTTAACTTCCCTAAGACCTTCAAGCAAAGTGAACATAAACTTCTCTTGGAACACAGCGTTCTTTCCACCATCTGAAACAAACACATGAATCAAAATTAAGAATTGAAAGACATTAACATTGTCTTAAAAGAGCAAATATGTCTGGATCTGAAGAAATCATGAATTAACCTGTGCAGGTTCTGGTACGGTGCCTTGTGCCGCTATATTCAAGAACGACGTATGGATCTTGCCTTGAAAACCATTCCGTGTCTTTCAATTTTTGGCACCCAACAACTGCAACATACAAAAGAAGAGAAAAAAGTTAACCTTTTTGAGATCGAAATAAAGGGAATCTACATTCTCCGGTGAAAACTGAATCATGAGGAAACAAAAAAAACATGAATTAGGGATGTGAGAAAGAAGAAAAAGTACGAACCAGTGACCTCGAGAACCTGGCCTTGAATACCCGCCATCATTGACATGAAAAGAAAGAGAGATTAGGTTTTTAACGAGATCAAGAGATTGAAAATAAAAGTGACGATGAAGCTGAGTCCGGAGAGGATCCGTATTTTATAATCAGAACATTGATGAATAACGCAGAAGTTGCTTTCAAGACCAGACGCGTATGTAACCGTAATTTTGACTTTTCATAAATAACTCTTTTTTTTTCATAAATACTATCTACTTATCGGCCCAGTTTTAGAAATCGTAACTATAGTTTTGTTCATTCATCTTTTAATATTTGATGAACATCTTTTTCACCAATTATTATATATATATATATATATTTTTTTTTTTTCTTCTATCGTATTATAAATGATAAATTTAATATTTATTACAAGTTAACTAAATATTTACCACAATTTAAAACACGATAAACAATTTTATAGACTAACTCTATGATAAATAATTATATTATATCCCATATCACCAAAATTTTGCAATAGATAATTTTACGTGCACTACAGTTATTGCTTTATTATCTTCTGATAAAACGATTATTTTGATATACAGGGATGCAGAAAAAATTCAAAAGTCTTCCACATGTATTACTATAATGCGTCCAATTGACCAAGTCAGCTAAAGATTAATGCTACAAATACAATGAACTGGATATAGGGACTTCTTTGTCTCGCGGACCAAGTCACAGATTTGTAAGAAATGTCTAACCAACTTGTCCATTGATTACTTGGATTTCTCTTTCTATTGCTCAAAATCAGAAATTCAGATACAGCCGAAACTTAATGCAACCTCACTGGAATAGAAGAAGCTCTTGTTATAAGCCAATCCAAAGTAATATCGTAACATAAGTTCACACGCTCAAGCTATAATATAAGTCCCTATAACATAAGTTTATTGTCTCGTGGACCAAGTCAGCCAAAGATTAATGCTATAAATACAATGAACTGGATATAGGGACTTCTTTGTCTCGCGGACCAAGTCACAGATTTGTAAGAAATGCCTAACCAACTTGTCCATTGATTACTTGGATTTCTCTTTCTATTGCTCAAAATCAGAAATTCAGATACAGCCGAAACTTAATGCAACCTCATTGGAATAGAAGAAGCTCTTGTTATAAGCCAATCCAAAGTAATATCGTAACATAAGTTCACACGCTCAAGCTATAATACTAACACCTAAAAGAGTCCCATAAAGAGAAAATCTGTTACCTCAGATTATTTCCTTCTCCTTTGAGGAAAACCAAGCCCTGCATTCCCAGTGTTACCCGCTGCTTGTATCGGTTCAACCAAACCTTTTGTATTCTTCCCAAGCGTCTCACCCTGCATTTGCATTTCTCCAATAATCATAAATTATGATTCATAATCATGGTGACACCACATAAATAAAAAGTGATTAGATTCCTAAGTTACCTCCTTCCAGCCCATGTTTCCCATAATCCTCCTTGCATAGCTTCCAGAACCAAATGATAACTCCAATGCTTCCGCTGTAGCCTGTTCTTCAGAAGCAGTGTCGGCAAGTGAATACTCGTCCTCGTTAAGGCCCGTTGTTGTTCCCTTTTGACCTGGCCCAACACCATATCCACCATGCAAATTTCTTCTTTCGGCGGCTCTATCTCTGTATGAACAGCTTCTCTGCTGATAAACAACACGAGTAATAATTAGAATAGTAGCTTACTATGGTTCTAATAACACTAAACTATGCCGTAGAAATACTCTTAGCAGATTTAAGTTTCTCAATGAATGCCTCATACACAAAGCTTCAGAAAATATCTCCCGCTAGATATTTGACAGAAGTTCACGAAGCAGAATGTTTACATCTTTCACAAACATTCTGAAACTTCAAATACAAGAATCCAACCATGAAGGTGGATTTAGAATGGAGTACCTCTTCAATCTTGTTGACTTCCTCTCGTGGCTTCACTGCGAGTTTACAGTCAGTTTTTGGTTTCGCCTTCTTAGCTTTGCGTTTTGTCTCCTGCTACATATTTGGTAGAAGTTCAAGAAGCAGGATGTTATCCTTCACAAACATTCTGAAACATAAAATACAAGAATTAAGCCATAAAGGTGGATTTAGAGTACCTCTTCAATCATGTCGAGTTCATTAGGCTTCACAGTAAGTTTGCAGTCAGTTTTTGGTTTCACCTTCTTAGCTTTGCGTTTTGTATCAGGATTCTGCCATGTAGTTGAAATATCAGGGAATCCCCAATCTTTTGTTGGGTTGGAGGAGTCATATACTGACAAGGATGCAAGGTATTTTGCACTAGGATTTCGCAGTTTGTAGACCTGACCTGAAACAAATGATTTGAAAATCAAATTCGTTTTCTATGTTTCCCCATATAACAAAGCAAAAAAAAATCTGTTCCAGCAAAACAATAGTTGTTAACAGGACCAAGACTCGGTTAGAAGGAAAATGGTAACCTGTCCTAACTCGCACTAGGTGAAGCCGAGCTTCACAAATTGGAGCAGTTTTGAGAAGTTTGCCACCAGAAGCCACAGATGGGTGAAGGTTGGCAGACCGTTTGACCAGCCTCCCTACTAACCTAGCCACCTGTTCATCGTCAGCTTTTCTAGATTCACAAACAAGTTTCCATTCCCACAAATCAACAGATGGGATCTCAGGCAAGGTCCTCTCAGTGGATTCAATGACTTGACCATATTGTGCTTGCCATATTTCTTCCTCGCTTGAAGGAACAGCTAGAAATGAAACTATGAACATCAAAACTACGAATATGAGCTGAAGAAAACACATCACTGAAGTAACAAGATTCCTTAGAAAACACTATGGGCTAGTTAATCATTTCATGATTTAAAATCAGCCTACGAGACAACAATACTATACACCATGAGGAAACAAGGATTTATGTTGCTTCATATCTCTATAACCATAACCAAGAAAACCAATATGGATCAGAGTGAAAGCAAATGACAAGAGCATAAGGGAAAAAAAACCTTCATCAAAGTTCTCTTCCTGTGGATCAAAATCTTCTTCAGGAATCCATTCTCCCTCTTCAAGTTCCTCAACATCATTATCTCCTGAAGAATAAACACAATTGTAGTTTCTCTCCTTAAATTCCAGACTTGAAGAAGGAATTCATTCCAAAGTTTGCAATATTAAAGGCTAATAAGCATTATCCCAGGCAAAGACCATTAGCTGATAACATCTGATGATCCTGCTTATAACCAGCCAGATAAAGTTCGATAAGTGTATCTTCCACCCTGCTCCAAAGGGAAAGAAAAAGTTTGATAAACCATATGATGAAGAAACATATACAAGTTTCCATGAGACAAATGAAAGATATAACCTACCATGAGGAAGGTCGTCGAGGATGTTCAGGTTCCTGGTCATTTGAGCACCCTGTTGGCTCTTTCGAGCATAAAACGTTTCACTATCAATAATGTATAATAGATGTAATGCAACAACTCACCGGAACTCTACATGTAAGTTTACCTAAAGGAGTTTCTCCAGGATTTCTCAGTGAAATTTCATATTCATTTTCTACATTCTCAGGCTCAGATAAAGCATCTTTTCTCCCTGAGTCATCTTCAGATGGATCACAAGTGACAATATCTCCAGGAGGGTTCACGTGAGACTCGTCATATTCCAAGGGAACATATTCACCATTCTCATGCTTGTAGTAATGACCATCCTTGCTACAATAATACCAACCAGCATTTGGATCATGATAAAACCCACTACTGCAATCCAAAAATCGAAAACAAAGTCAGCATCCAAAAATGAATACAAAATTCGGAATGATGCAAAGAGAGTTGTTAGTTTCATCAATCTCAATCTAAATAGAAAATTATGTAATGTGATATCTTTTTTCATATTGTAAATTATGTAAGCTCCTCGAGCAAACGAAACACTAGATACAAGCTTTAGTATGAACGAATCAAACCTAAACAATGGGAAATTCTGTTTTCGGTCTAAGTTTTCAATCAAACTAAGGAAATTATATAAAAATCGTAGAGTGGAAACATGGAAAGAAACGTAGCCTGTGATGGACGTAGAGCTGCGTATCGTTGTCCCAAACGTAGGAGTCGTCTTCCTTGGGTTCCTGCAACTCTTTATCGTCGGGCATCAGTATTTAATTATGTCAACGAAACAAGCAAAAGATTGCCGAAACTAAATCCCTCCACAAGCTAGTTCTTAAAGAAAAAAGATTATTTCTTAGACAATCATGATTCAATTTTACACTTGTGTTGAAGACGAAGAAAACAATTCTAACGAAACGAGAACAGAGGAGTCAAATTTGACGAGGACAACCACCTCTCCGTCCGGAATCCAATTTCCGGTTTATTCTTAAGAAAAAACCGGAGGGTTACGGTTTAGGCATAGGTTTGAGTAAATCAAGGAAGAAGAAGCCCAAACTCCACGGCTTGATTGTAATTTACAAACAAATGATTTAGATGGGATTATAAAATGATCCGACTGGTGAGGAGTTTAGAAGAATTAAAAGGTTACATTTTATCAATAAATAATAAATTATAGAATTGTTTTCGGTACCGCCAATAAAAAGGAAAATACATCGTCGGCCCACTTTATTTTTGCTTTTGCTTTTTGGGGTAAAATGAAATGATATTCTTTTGTTTTGACATCACTGAAATGCTATTTATTTATTAAAATATTTTTGAAAGAAAAAAGCACTAATAGAAGAATGACGAATGCCATGACTAGAGCCGTACCTAAGGTTGAAAAGATCATAGACGATGGGTTAAAAAAAAACCCTACTTCACATAAATTTTTTTTCGTAAACAATTATCATTATCCAAAGAAAGAAAAAAACCACACCAAAATAACAAAACTATAACATAAACTACACGTAATTGTGATTATTGATGGTAAACAGTTGAGAAGAAGAACAAAAACATAAATTAATGGTGATTAGAGTCTAGAGACTTTAGAGTTTGAAGAAGTTTATAAAAAAAAAGTGAGAAGAAGGAATTAGTTTTCTATTTTTTATTTTTTATCATAGTTTCTAAATTTAATTTAGAATGTTAAAAATATTCTTTTTCTTCAACATTCATAACTTAAATTCATTAAGATAATTTACAAAAAATAAAAATCTCATTAAAAAGCTTAGTTAAGACAAAAAAAAGCATAAAAACTAAAGGTCCTAAAAATTATGTAAAAATTAAAGACCCTAAGCGAAAGTTTCTAAAAATTGGGCATAGGCACGGGCCTGGCCATGACGTGGGACTCAACTCCCCGTATCAACTGTTTTGTAATTTTGTTATAATCCGACTTGGAGCTCGAGACATTTCACCGATTTAACGTTCCGTTTCCAAATTTTCTATATCACGAACCTTAGAAATTTTCCTAACATTTGTATAATGTTGATAAAACGAAGCAGTTTTGCACTTTCCTTAACATAGTACACGACATCAACATCGAGGATTAATTACGAATTTTAAATTATATGTCACATTTTATTTGTAGTTTTACTAGTTCTATATCGTGGTTTCATATCAACCCAGCGTTAGCTGCAAAAGTCCATTTTTCTTTCTTCCTCTCCTCCTCCCAATATTAATATATTATTATATATACGCATTTATATCTCTCAGTCACCCAATCTCAACAGTAATTTTTTTAATATAAAATTTCCACTTGGCTCTACAAAACCCAGATCTTGTTTTCTTTTCTTCCCTTGGGCCACTAGAGTCGCTGAGAAGTTTGGAGTCCCAAGACTTGTGATCCACGGCACAGGCTACTTCTCTTTATGTACTTCTCATTGCGTAAGGCTCCACAAGCCTTACGAGAAGGTAGCTTTGAGTTCTGAGCCCTTTGTGATTCCTGAGCTCCCAGGAGATATTGTGATTACAGAGGAACAATTGATAGAGAAAGAAGAAGAGTCTGTAATGGGAAGGTTTATGAAGGAAATAAGAGAATCTGAGAGAGAGAGCTTTGATGTGTTGGTGAACAGCTTCTACGAGCTTGAACCCGCTTACTCCGATTTTTACAAGAGTGTTGTGGCGAAAAGGGCTTGGGACATTGGTCCACTCTCTTTACGCAATAGAGGGTTCGAGGAGAAAGCAGAAAGGGGCAAAAAGGCGAGCATTGATAAGCATGAATGTTTGAAATGGCTTGATTCCAAGAAATGTGATTCAGTGATTTACTTGTCTTTTGGAAGCATGGCGAGCTTCAACAATGAGCAGCTGATAGAGATTACAGCTGGGTTGGAAATGTCAGGACATGATTTTATCTGGGTGGTTAACAAAAATGGCAGCCAAGGTATCATAGACCTCCCTCTCTAGCTATTGATTACTTGCATCACAATCCTCTGTTTCGTTAAAGAGAAAACCAATGGTTTAGGTCGCCTTTGCATCTACATTTACATGTGAATTCTAAAACTTGCTTGGTGTGGTATGAAATATAGGTGAAAAGGACGAGTGGCTACCAGAGGGTTTCGAAGAGAACACAAAAGGAAGAGGATTGATAATTCGCGGGTGTGCGCCGCAAGTGCTGATACTAGACCACCAAGCAATTGGAGGATTTTTGACGCACTGCGGATGGAACTCGCTTCTAGAAGGCGTAGCATCGGGTCTGCCAATGGTGACGTAGCCCTTGGGAGTTGAGCAGTTCTACAACGAGAAATTGGTGACACAAGTGTTGAAAACAGGAATGTGTGTGGGAGTGACGAAGATGTCGAAAGTCGTTGGAGACTTCATTAGTAGAGAGAAAGTGGAAAAAGCAGTAAGGGAAGTGATGGGTGGAGAAGAGAGGAGGAAACATGCAAAGAAGTTAGCGGAAATGGCGAAAGATGCCGTGAAAGAAGGAGGATCCTCAGATATTGAGGTGGATAGGTTGATGGAAGAGCTTATGTTGGTTAGAATACAAAAAAGGGAAGGAATAAAGACGTTGAGACTGTATTGCAAGTTAAGGAATAATGTTTTTGTTTTTGTGTTTCATTTAAGTCTGCAGTTTTTTTTACCAAAAAAAGGCTTTTTTATTTGTTCTTTCTATCAGTCACATCGATATAGGGATCAAAATATTCATCTTTGATCTCGAAAGGCGAATGGAAATATGCGTTCTTCTAAGTCTGCTAAACTGGTGGACCATCAGTTTTCTTTAATAATGCATTGACCAAGACAAATAGTATTATCATGATTAAGACGTTGTGGGGACAAACTATTAGTAAATCCTTAATAAATGGTATTAATCCGGTGAGTTTTGCTATATTAATCACTTAATCACAGTTAAGTTTCCACCCGAAGTTTAATACTAATTGTAGATCTCGAAATTGATTTACAAGCTAAAACGATTTTGGTTCCAAAGGACTTTGAAACCTGATCCTACATTCCTACAACGCTCCCAAGTTAACAGAGGAAGGACGAAAGAAACCAAAACTAGTGACGTATGCAAAGACGTCAGCATCCATTACTCAGAACGATACCACCCATAATTCTAAAGTTTCCGTGTAGATTTACACTTTACATTTAGAAATATTATATATTATCAAATGGATAAATTCCTACAACTATTCAATTCACAACAAGGAAAAATAAGTTTTTCTATGAGCTTCAGAACTTTTCATTTCTCTTATCCATTTTTCTCAAATTTCTAAGAACATCTCATTTTCTTTTCAACCCAAGTCAAACATGAGTAGTAATCCTCATAAGCTCCATGTTATGTTCTTCCCTTTCATGGCTTATGGCCACATGATACCAACTCTAGACTTGGCTAAACTTTTCTCTAGTAGAGGAGCCAAATCCACAATCCTCACCACTCCTCTCAACTCCAAGATCTTCCAAAAACCAATCGAAATATTCAAGAATCTAAATCCGAGTCTCAAAATTGGGATCCAGATCTTCGATTTCCCGTGCATGGAGCTCGGGTTACCAGAAGGATGCGAAAACGTCGATTTCTTCATTTCAAAGAACAATGATAATGAGAGACACTACATGACCTTCAAATTCTTTTTGTCGACAAGGTTTTTCAAAGACCAGCTTGAGAAACTCCTCGGGAAAACGAGACCGGACTGTCTTATAGCCGACATGTTCTTCCCGTGGGCTACTGAAGTTGCTGAAAAGTTCCATGTCCCAAGACTTGTATTCCACGGCACTGGCTACTTCTCTCTGTGCTCTGCTTATAGCATCAGAGTCAATAAACCACAAAATAGAGTAGCTTCGAGCTGTGAGCCATTTGTGATCCCTGATCTCCCTGGGGACATAGTGATAACTCAAGAAGAGATCATAGACGGCGACGAAGAAAGCGAGATGGGGAAGTTTATGATTGCAGTAAGGGAATCCGAAGTTAAAAGCTCTGGAGTTATTGTGAACAGCTTCTACGAGCTTGAACCTGATTACGCGGAGTTTTACAAGGGTGTTGTAGCGAAGAGAGCGTGGCATATCGGTCCACTCTCGCTTTACAGCAGAGGTTTTGAGGAGAAAGCTGAGAGAGGAAAGAAAGCGAGCATTGATGAAGTTGAATGCCTCAAATGGCTTGACTCCAAGAAACCAGACTCAGTCATTTACATTTCATTTGGGAGCATGGCTCGCTTCAAGAACGAGCAGCTATTGGAGATAGCTACAGGGTTAGAAGCTTCTGGCACGAATTTCATCTGGGTTGTGAGGAAAACTGATGGAAACACAGGTATTGAAGAAACAATTGCTCTGTTTTTGTATTTTTTTGGGTTGCTCTGTTTTTTTACTCTATCAATATATTTGGTATGAACAGTTGAAAAAGAAGAATGGTTGCCAGAAGGGTTTGAAGAGAGGGTGAAAGAGAAAGGGATGATAATTCGAGGATGGGCCCCGCAGGTTTTGATACTTGACCACCAAGCAACCGGTGGGTTCGTGACCCATTGTGGCTGGAACTCGATTCTTGAAGGAGTGGCTGCAGGGCTACCGATGGTGACGTGGCCGGTTGAAGCGGAGCAATTCTACAACGAGAAATTGATTACGCAAGTGCTCAGAACAGGAGTGAGCGTGGGAGCGAGAAAGCATGTGAAAGTTATGGGAGATGTCGTGGATAAAGCGGTGAGGAGAGTGTTGGTTGGGGAAGAGGCGGAGGAGAGGAGGAGACAGGCAAAGAAGCTGGCGAAGATGGCTAAAGCCGCCGTGGAAGAAGGAGGGTCTTCTTTCAACGATCTAACCAAGTTCATAGAAGAGTTTAGCTCATATACTTCATAAAGATTCCGTTTAGGAATCTCATATCAGTAATAAGATGAAACACAATGTTAGGTATAAGATATGTGAGCTAATTCACCAGTTGTCTGGCCTCTGGGTACCATTGACATCTCTCTAATAATTTTATCTTAAGCATAATCCTCTGTTTTGTTTAGAGAAAAACCTATGGTTAAGGATTCAGTGGTTACAAACGCTAATTTTGCATTTACGTTTACAAGTGAAGAATTTTGCCATCTGTTCAATAAGCTATTTTAAGATTTCTCAGTTTGCAGTTTTGCCACAAGATTACTCATCTGTTTTCTTTTCTTTTTTTCTAACAACTTGTCTTTCCCCCCCCCGCGCCCCCAAGTCAATGTGCCTAAAGCTTCAATAAATAAATTATTTTCTTATGAAAGTGTGCAGTTTTTTTGTATAAATAATATCCATGGTCTCCAAATACATTATATTTTGTTAAATTGGTTTCCAAGTAATCAATGAGGCGAATGGCAATTTGCATTCTTCCAAGTCTACTAACTGGTGGACCATCAACCCACGTGTTATGAACATATGAGACCCAATCCATTAAGAAAAAGAATAGATTCCCTAAATGGAAACTTAAAAAAAAACACATTTTAAGTAAGAAAATAGCAATCGGTAAAGTTGTTGCTGAAAATAAATTATATGTGGAGGAGATAGATATCTGCAGAGAGTTCTAATAAGATCACACGATGATTTTGCTACTGAGTGCAAGTACCTTTTTTAAAGAAGTTACTATAAAATGATATCTTATGTATTGTCCTGATTAAGACGTTTTGGGTATAGGTGTCAAAATGGACGGGCCGTCCGTGGTCTTTCCATGTCCAAACAAATTATGGACCGTGTTTGAACAGTCCATTTTTGATTTTGGCCAAAATGGTATCCGTCCAATTTGGTCCACGGACACTAATGGACAATGGTCGGACCATGGTTTTAAAAAACTTAGGTCAAAATCGATTTTCCCCAATTTTCTCCAAAACTTAAGTCATTCAATTTTAATGCAGATTTTTTGGCGAATTCCGGCGATTTTCGGCGATTTCTCCAGCGGATCTTCATTCTCTGTCAGTGTTTCCATCTCCTTCTTCATCGTCTTTTTCTTAGGTAAAATATCCTTCAATCCATGATGAGTTTGATTCGAGAGTTCGGGGTTTGAGTTCTAGTAGAATCCTTGATGGGTTTTGTTCGCGAGTTCTGGTGATTCGTGAATCGTGATTTCTAGGTTTTGGTTCTGGTGATTCGTGAATCATGAGTTCTAATAATTGATTTGAATCGTGAGTTCTTTCTGTGTATTACTTCCTCTTTGTGTGTATATGAAAGTCTTTTGAGTGATGAACAGTCTTTGTTTTACTCGATATCATTACTCGCTGCTTCAATTTCTCAACCATTCTCATACTCGGAGAGTTATATATTCAGATATTCTTGTCTGTGATCATTTGTTCGTGTTTTTTTTCCACAGAACCATCTTGTATTTTCTTCCTTTCTTTTGGTAGAAGAGTGTTAGGAATAAGACAGTGAGAGTAGTGGTAGGTTTGCTGAATACGAGGAAAGTTTGTAATGTGTGAATGAGAAGATTGTGTCCAACTTTTTCTTCTTCTTATAACCATCTAAACTGCATGCTTGTGTCCACTTTTTTCTGTTTCCTATCTGAGTACAAACATTGATCAAAACTTTTAAAGAGGATTGAAAACATGTTAATGCGTAAAGGGTTTAAGTTATGTTTGTGTTTGAAAAAATTTACTTTTGAAATTAAGACAAGTTATGTTTGTGTGAAAAAAAAAACTAAGTATAAATTTGTGTAAATTTTAGCCCATGGACAACCCATGGACATCCCACTTTTACATGGACATTAATGGAGTTGGACGTTTATGGTTTTGGGCGTTTAGGGACACGGACAAGATTTTGTCCACAATAAAACTGGACAATAATGGATGGACCGTTATGGACATGGACGGCCCATTTTGACACCTATAGTTTTGGGGACAAAAAACTGAAAACCATTAATCAAATAATACATCTACTCACGTTATCTGTCCATAAAAAAACGAATATAACTGTACTGTACATCTCCAAATTGATTTACATGTTACAAGATTTTGGTTCCAAAGGACCTTGAAAAATGGAAATTGAAAACTGATCCTACGAGCTGACAGCAGAGAGTACCAAAGAAACCAAAAACAAGTGACGTATGTAAAGACGTCAGACTCCATTACTTGGCAAGTTTCCTGCGCATTTAAATGTTATATATATATATATATATATGTATGAACTCCTGCAACCATTCAACACGACAAGAAAATATAACTTTTCTACGAGCTTCCGAATCTTTCACTTCTCTTAATTACTTTTGATCAAATTTCTCTAAACATCTCATTTTCTTTTCGACCAAAGTCAAACATGGGTATTATTAATCCTCGCAAGCTCCATATTATGTTCTTCCCTTTCATGGCTTATGGCCACATGATACCCACTCTAGACATGGCTAAGCTTTTCTCTAGCCGAGGAGCCAAATCCACAATCCTCACCACTCCTCTCAACTCCAAGATCCTCCAGAAATCTGTTGACACATTCAAAAACCTGAATCCGAGTCTCGAAATCGAGATCCAGATCTTTGATTTCCCTTGCGTGGAGCTCGGGTTACCTGAAGGATGCGAAAACACAGATTTCTTCACCTCAAACAACAATGATGATAGACTCTCTTTGACCATAAAATTCTTTTTGTCGACGAGGTTTTTCAAAGACCAGCTTGAGAAGCTCCTCGAGACAACGAGACCGGATTGTCTTATCGCTGACATGTTCTTCCCATGGGCTACTGAAACTGCTGAGAAGTACAATGTGCCAAGACTTGTGTTTCACGGCACTGGCTACTTCTCTTTATGCTCTGAATATTGCATCAGAGTGCATAAACCACAAAAGATAGAAGCTTCGAGTTGTGAGTCATTTGTGATCCCCGATCTCCCTGGGAACATAGTGATAACTCAAGAACAGATCGCAGACCGTGACGAAGAAAGCGATATGGGAAAGTTTGTGATTGAGGTTAAAGAATCGGATGTGAAGAGCTCAGGTGTTATTATAAACAGCTTCTACGAGCTTGAACCTGGTTACGCCGATTTTTACAAGAGTGTTGTTGTGAAGAGAGCGTGGCATATCGGTCCACTCTCGCTTTACAGCAGAGGTTTAGAGGAGAAGACTGAGAGAGGAAAGAAATCGAGCATTGATGAAGCTGAATGCCTCAAATGGCTTGACTCCAAGAAACCAGACTCAGTCATTTACATTTCATTCGGTAACATCGCTTGCTTCAACAATGAGCAACTATTCGAGATCGCTGCAGGATTAGAAGCTTCTGGAACAAATTTCATTTGGGTTGTGAGGAAAAATGATGGAAACACAGGTATTGAAACTGACGTTTGAAACAATTGTTCGTTTTTGTATTTTTTGGTTGCTCTGTTTTTTTTACTCTTATCAATATTTCGTATGGACAGGTGAAAAAGAAGAATGGTTACCAGAAGGGTTCGAAGAGAGGGTGAAAGAGAAAGGGATGATCATTCGAGGATGGGCCCCACAGGTTTTGATACTTGACCACCAAGCAACCGGTGGGTTCGTGACTCATTGCGGCTGGAACTCACTTCTTGAAGGAGTGGCTGCAGGGCTACCAATGGTGACATGGCCAGTTGGAGCGGAGCAATTCTACAACGAAAAATTGGTTACGCAAGTGCTTAAAACTGGAGTTAGCGTGGGAGTGAAAAAGCGTGTAACGTTTTTGGGAGATTTCATTAGCAGAGAGAAAGTGGATAATGCGGTGAGGGAGGTGATGATTGGGGAAGAGGCCGAGGAGAGGCGAAGGCAAGCAAAGAAGCTGGCATACATGGCTAAAGCGGCCGTGGAAGAAGGAGGGTCTTCTTTTAACGATCTAAACAACTTCATAGAAGAGTTTACCTCGTAATCAGCAGAGACGGCAGTGACAGAGGTGATGGTGGATGAAATAGGCGACGGAGAGGCTGAGATAGCCAAAGCCGCAGTAATAACTTCATAGAAGAGCTCAGTGAGAGATTGAAGAAAAATACAGCAAACAAGATCTTGTGAAGTAGTTCGATTCTGTTTGGTCTTTGTTTTCGTGATGAAGTAGTTCGATTCTGTTTGGTCTTTGTTTTGGTGATAAGTAAACTTATGCTATAGCCTACATTAAATTATATGTATCAGATACCATATATCTTGAGTTCTGAAACTGATAAATGTTACTCCTAAAGAAAAAAAAAAAATTGCTTGTGAAAGCAGAAAATTCAGAGAGAATGGGTGCATGTATATATATACTTATCAATGGGATAAATAGATTTGCTATTAACTAAGTCAGGTTAAGCGATGTGCTTTATAACTGCTGCTTTATGTAGAGTTCTTGGTTTACCGTTTGATCTGCAGCGCAGCGCGATAAACGTTCCCCCTTGTAAGGATCCCAATCTTGTTGCGCGGAAACAAATGTAAACAATGTGTTTAGTATCTGAAAATATTAAACCAAATCAAACTGCAAAAAGAAGAAGAAAAAGACGGTGACTTTGAGATTCTCACCAGCTTTGCATCTGCATCCACGACATTTAACCTTCAGAACTTTGTTCCCATAAGCAACCTGGTAAGAAAACGTTGCTTATAATGCCACTAGAAAAATCGGACAACGAGAGGAGATGTCGTTATCAAATTTTCAACAACTTTTCCATACGTCTTGTCAGTTTCTGGAATTCGTCAAACGTCTGGCCAATAGAGAATTTTCGAAATATCATAACTAACCTCATTACCAGGAGTCCCCAAATAAAGAAAATGGGACAAACCATAGTTCCCAGATTAAGCAAACAATACATATATAACTTGCAAGAAAATAGACAAGGGGAAACATACTTTCCAAGTACTGTCGACATTAGGGAACATGACACGTTTGTATCATTCTGGCTGCAGCCTATACAAGAACAAGAGGTTAAGTTGCTTCACCAAACTGTGCCATACAAAACCATAAACGTTTTGGACAACAAAACTAAACAAGTAAACTATGTGCCAAAAAAACTAAGATCCACCAGAATTCCAAAATTGTATTAATACAAAATGGATTACGACTCAACTCCTTCCTAACTGATAAGAGTATTCCTTGTATTGTATAGTGAAACTGGAAACGAAGAATTTGGTGATCATCACAAAAGGGTTTTCTCTTCTCGCAGAAAGAAAACCAACAGAAGATTTCAATCACTTTGGGTACAAAAACTTGAATACATTACCAGAGATGGATTCCAGTGCAAGCAAATCGTAATCGAAACAACACCAACCTGCAGGAAAAATTACAGCAGAGGAGTAAGTAACATCTCAGGTAGATAATGGGAACTAAAGTGACAGCCAATGCACTGACTCTCAGTATCCAAGTATCACTCGTACCACACACACCAGCTGAAGCCGTTGATTCTTCTTCAGTGGTCACTACCAATAATCCCCGCAAGAGCAACTACCATCCCTAAAATGATGGAACCGATTTGTATCTCTCACAATGATTTCCCTCTCAACCACCTTTGACGCCAACTTGATTGCTGAATGGCAATCCCCACAAACCCGGATGTTCTTCTTTATGTATATGGTTGATCGAGGAGGGGTGTTGAGAAGTGCAAATGCCAATGCAATTTTCTCGCTATGATTTTGTAAATTCACTTCCCTCTCCTGTTGATCCACATGGACTATTACATTGCTGGTGTCTGGCACATACCCCAACTCCTTGATCTTTGCATAAACCTCTTCCCACTTGCGATTAATCTCCTCCCTTTGTGGATGACATTCATCATTTGCCACAAACATATGAATTGCGTTCTCAATCTCTACCCAACTGCACGCAGGTTCCTTCTTCACTCCATTTTTCTTCATCTTCTTTCTCACTCTTGCAGCATCATTCCATCTGCCACCTGAGGCATAGATGTTATACAGTATTACATGGGGACCAGGGTCATCAGGGTCAAGTTCAAATACATGCTCTGCAGCATAAGCTCCCAATTCCATATTCTTATGCACTCTGCAAGCATTAAGCAGAGCTTTCCAGATGGCTGCAGTGGGTTCTACAGGTATTTCTCTGATAAATCTCAGTGCCCTATCAAGAGCACCAGCCCGCCCAAGAAGATCTACAATCGTGACGTAGTGCCAAGCCTTGGGTATTATCCCTTCTTTCTTCATCAATTCAAAGTAATGCCACCCTTCATCTAGAAGACCAGAATGGCTGCAAGCAGTAAGCACGGAGAGATACGAGATTTCATTGGGAGGAATCCCGGCCCTCCTCATTTTCTCAAACCAGCTCACTGCTTCTTTTCCAAATCCATGTTGGGCATAAGCAGTAAGTAGCGAGTTCCAAGATACCACATCCCTTTTAGTCAATCTATCAAATATTTTTCTCGCATCATGGATGCTTCCTGATTTTGCATACATGTCAAGAAGAGTGTTTCCTGCAAAAGCCACAAGCTTTTCACCAGATTTAATCATATACGCGTGCACCCATTTCCCTTGCTCCAAGAACCCTGTACTGGAACAAGCGCCAAAGAGGCTAGAGTATGAGAAATGGGAAGGTCTGAAACCCTCTCTAAGCATCCGTTGAAAAAGCTCAAGAGCCTTCTCTGTACCACATCTTCTAGCATGGCCAGCAATGAGAGCATTCCAAGAAACATCATTCCTGCTCTCAAGCGCATCAAAGACCAATTGAGCATCATCCATAAGACCATAGCGGGTGTAGAGGTCAAGAAGAGAACTACCAACGTGGACATTCAAATCAAAGCCGCACTTGAGAGAGAAACCATGAAGTTGGTGACCACAACATCCACGAGGCAGCTCAGCTGCAGCAGCTTTAATCACGCTAGACAAAGTGAACTCATTGGGACTGAATCCATAACACAACATCTGATGAAACAAGAATAGCGCATCACGAGGTTGATCATGCTGAGAGTAACCAGAAATCAAAGTGGTCCAAGTGACAAAGTCTCTGTGAGACATTTGGTCGAACACCTTACGAGCATCCTCCAAACTTCCACACTTAGCATACACATTGAGAAGAGTGTTATGCATAACGAGGTCATAGCTAAACATAGATTTAGTGACATAGCCATGAACGATCCTTCCTTCAGTGAGCCGCTTGGAGACTGTACATTCCTTTAGCAACATGTTGTAGAAACGTCTCAGGGCGGGAATATCACTGCCTTGGAGGATGTCAAAGACACCAACGCCATAGCAACTCTTACGGAGAAGAAGATCCTTGCATTCGGAACGCAGAGAATTTGACAACATCAGACGACGGCAATAGAAAAACAAAATTGTGGAGAGATTATTATTTCTATAAATGATGTAAAGACACGATTACTAATTTACTATTACATATATTTTTATTGAATTTGAGGGCTTAAGCAGAGCAAAATCATGACAAGCATAGTTGTTCAATTCTGTTTGGTCTTTGTGTTTGGTGGTGATAACTGAAAAGAGACAAAAGAGTAGACTTGTGCTACAAAACATTATATGTATCAAATAACATTTGTCTCGAGTTCTGAGTCTGATAAATGTTACACCTAAAGTAAAAATTGCTTGTGAAAGCAGAAAATTGAGAGACAATGGGAGCATATATTATATCTATATATACTTATATCAATGGAATAAATAGATTTGCTATTAACTATGGCAGATTCAAGGGCTCTGCTCTATAACTTGTGCTTTCTAGCTATGTTGACTTCTCTGTTTCCCGTTTGATCTGCAGCGCAGCGCGAACAACGTTCCCCCTAGTAAGGATCCCAATCTTGTTGCGCGGAAACAAAGAAAAAACATAACAATATGTTTAGTAACTGAAAAGATCAGATTAAATCAAACTGTAAGCAAAAAGAAGAAGAAGAAAATATTCTCACCAGTTTTCCATCTGCATCCACCACTGGTAATCTTCGGAACTTCGTTTCCAGAAGCAACCTGGAGACAAATGGTTACAGATCTTGTAAGAAATGACCACTAGAAAAATCGGATTAAACTCATTCCTCCTAAGCTTTTCTAACATTACCTGGCTGCATCTTCTAAATTGGTAGAATCACGGACAACAAGAGGAGAAGCCGTCATTAAATCTCCAACAACTTTTCCATATGTCTTACTTATCAGTTTCTGGAGTTCGTTAAAAGTCTGTCGAAAAGATAATTCGAAATATCATATAACTAACTTCATTCCCAGGAGTTTGATGCAAATGCGACAAACACTAGTCCTCAAATAAACCAAATGATAAAAGAGTAAGTAAAGAGAAACATACTTTCCAGGTACTGTCGACATCAGGGAACAAGTTTGTATCATTTTGACTGCGGCCTGATACAAAAGACAAGAGGTTAAGTTGCTTCACCAAACTGTGCCATTACAAAACCATAAACGTTTTGGACAACAAAACCGTATAGTGATCATCACATCAACAGAAAGATTTAATAACATCGGGTACAAAAACTTGTATATAATTAATTACCAGAGATGGAATCCAGTGCAAGCAAATCGTAATCAGAAACAACACCAACCTGCAGGAGAAATAACAGCAGAGAGGAGTAAGTAAGCTCTCTGATAAATAAAGCATATCTTATTAGCTTCTGAATTCAATAAGTATTGTAATAAAATCGAAGGGCCTTGCTGTTAATGACAATGGTTAATCACGAGCTTGTTGTTCAAGAATCCAAACAGAGGAAAACACAATGGCAAAAGAGATCAATTTTTACCAGATTCCAATCATCATCAATTACAGGCAATCCTGTGACTTTCTTCTCAACAAGAAGTTCCAATGCTGTTTAAAAATCAAGGAAGAAAACCAAAAAGACAAATTTAAAGACATGGTTGGTAGAGATACTACAAGGAGCGATTATTAAATTCATTTCTGCATAATTACCATCATCGACCGACGTTGAGGGCTTAACAACATGCAAATTCTTTCTTGGTGTCATGAAATCCCCAACTGTATAACCTCCGTTCCTTGCCTGAAACCCCACAAAAGAGGCAAACAAATTTCACAACATAAACAAATAAGTTTCAATTTTTAAAATGAAAGGGTAAGAACTAAAGGGTTTATTTGAAAGGAGCAACTTTACTAACCGGAACGGAGTTATTAACGCCGGCAGGAGCAGCGAAGACGGCAGAGACGGAGATTGAAGGTGAAAAAGTGGAGCGACGACGATTAGAGAGAGGAAGAAGAGACAAGAAAGAAGAAGAAATGGGAAGAAAGGATTGATGATTGAGTGATGTAAGTAGTGGAAGTCGCGTTATGGGCAGAGAATTGGATACAGAGATCGAACCCATAATCGCTTATCCTCTGCAACTCACAGATTCCAATTAAAAAAAAACAGATCTTTATATTGTGAAATCTGAGAGGAACAAAGGTAGAAAATTTTGGAAAAGGACAGAGAAGAAGGAGAAGAAGAGAAGCGTTTTGATTGGGTGGTAAAATTCGGAGAAGAAGTAGAGAGAAGTTGTGATATGATAGGTGGTGGTGGTGGTGGGGACACGGCCACATATCAATTTTCGTATATGGTCGGCATTTTTACGTTTCCTTTGGGTCGTCAATTTCGAAACGATTTTTTCGACTTTTTTTCGTCAAAAGTAAAAAGTCCAATTTCGATACAAGTAGAATCGAAACCCCTAATTTGAACTCTCTTTTGGTTTTATTGGATTTTTATGTCGTGATCGTTGACAAGTTAAATATCTAGAGGTTTGAGATAAAATATCTATAGAGGTTTGAGAATAGTTGGTTACAGTTTATACTTTCGAATGAGTTCACAAATTTGAAATCTTTTTTTTCTCCAAGGATACTTGTTTATCTACAAAAAAAAAAACAAAGCCAAAAATGTAGCATTATGTAAGTATATTAACTAAAATAATTCAGATATATAGCCGCATGTCAGCTAGTTGTCAAATACACACAAAAAACAAGTAGACTAGCTGTTTATAGCTCATGGTGCAATCTACTGGAAAACAAAATTCATGTATCAAAATATTAGTATCCTAATTCTTGGGGTAGACAAACATAGGTTGTAACGTAGTTTCTGACTGAATATTTTAGATGCAGTGCAAGTAGTCCGAAAAATCAAATCCATAACCATAACTTCTTTTTCTTTTTGGGATCGAAAAATCCATAACCATAACTAAAACCAAAAAGAATGGTAAGAGTATGACTTGAACAAGATGTGTGTTTCAAACCCGAGATCCATCATAGTTCTTCTCAAGTTGTGGCTTCTTCTTTCTCCCATCAATCGCTGTCCCTAGTTTACCAGCTTTTGACACTGGTTTACTTTGTCAGTCTCCTGCTTAAGATGGCTTCTTCAAGGTTGCAGAAACCGTATAGGCATTTTTCATTTTAAATCATGGGAGTAAAGAATCATACAAAAGAGAGATGAAATTCTCTACTATAAAACAAAGCTGATTGCAGTATAATGAAAACAAAGCAGATAAGTTTTTCCTTTATGATAAAAAGAGAGTAATTAAAACGAAACAAAAGCAGTAACGAGGGAATCCAACAAATTCATTCCCAGGGAGAAAACGAATAGAGAAGAAACAACTCCAATTGTATGGTAGGAGACAAAGCCAAAGATCAAATGGTAAAACAAGTTAAGAGAGGTTCAAGGAAGCGAGCTGCTCAGCTGCACCACCAGCAGCAACGCTCCTCAGCACATCCATCGCCTCTGCAACTTTAGCCTTGAGAGCGTCTGGTGACTCCAACAGATGCAGCACTTCCGTCTGGTCCATCTCCAAAAGCATCCCAGTCACTTTCGCTGCTGACTCTGCCTCTAGCTGCTCCACCAATGGGTACAAAGTCTCACCCAGCATCTGTACAAAAGTCCCAACATTATTGTAATAATCCAAACAAAGAAAATATCTCTAATTCATCTTTTGGAGATTCTCTCACCGTCCTCTGCTGCTCTGGACTAGCATTAGCCAGATTTGAAGCCAAAGCTCCAATACCATAAGGCAAAGGCATGTTGTTGCCCATGTCATATGGGGGCATATCACCACTACCACCACGCCCTTGGGGATACCGGAACATCCGACCCCTTGGATGCATCTAATCACCACCCAAACAAATAAACCATATGATCAACTATTTAAAGAGAGTACAGCAAGCAAAGCAGCTTTTATTGCAACTGAATAAAGGAAAATAGAAGAACCTGTTGCTGCATCATGGGATTTTGCTGCTGGGACTGTTGGATTCCCCCAGGGCGTCTTCCTCCTCCAGGACGCTGCTGCTGTTGCTGAACCATAGGCACGAAGAAATTGGGGGGTACAGGGCCACCACCAGGTCTCATTCCAGGAACAAGCTGCTGTTGAAACCCAAACCCAGGCTGTGGCATTGCACAATCACAGTTTTCTATTATCCCAATAGTTTCAATATAGAATTGGAAAGGCTAAAGTATGAATATAACCAACTATAGAGCTAAAGATTTTAAAACTTATCCTGACACTTAAAAGCAGTTGGCAGCTTGTTTATCTTTACACACTACACAGCTACTTATAGTAGAGCAAACATGATGATTACCTGGGCAGGAATCATGGTAGGAGGGGCCTGACCGTAGAACATTTGTTGTCCAATACCAGGACCACCCTGGGGATACATTGGCATGCGAGGACCAACAGATGGCGGCATTGCAACTGGCCTCACTTGGGAAAACTGAGCCTGTTCGCACCATGTAGACACTTAGCAGGAGGAGATAAAAAAGGAAAGATGTATTTAATACAAATACTAGAGTAATTTCAAATCCAGAACAAGAAAACCATCAGGAGCGATCAACAAGGGTGATAATCTAGTAGACATATGTTGCCTTTACTTTATACACTATTGTACTTGAACAGTTAAAGACATTTCTATTTTCTATATTCTTATCACAGTTAATTGATACACAATTTGTTTGCAAATGTTCCTGCTCACAGCTTACAACAACATATCTACCTTCGAAATACCATAAAAATTCTAAAGGACATGAGTAGGCTGTGATAATAAAGAAGCAACAGCATCACTGTTGAAAAATTTACACAATGGATCAGTTTAAGACTCAGATATGATGGGTCCAACTGTTTAGAATCGACACACAAACAGACGAAGTAGGAGTAGTTGGTATATCACAATATGAGGTGATTCCAAGAGAAGCAAACCTGTAGTTTGACCCTTCTGTCTTCCTTCCGCTGTGCAACAGCAACATAGAGTGGCTTGCTTTCAATCATTTTACCACTCATTTGTGACATCTGTACAGTATTCCAATGTTAACAATCAAAGTGCATTTCCTCACACATACTCAACAAGACAATACAACTGACTTACTGCTTCTGTTGCTTCTTCAGGAGTTGAGAAAGCAACAAAACCCGAGCCTTTGCTTGTTCCATTAGGATCCCGCATCACCTGTCATATTTTACGAAAGAGCTTCTTATATAGTGAGATTAAGAGAATCAACTCAAAAAGATAAAAAGAGAGGGACATTGGACCTTGCAAGATGTAACGGTACCAAAAGGAGAAAATATCTCTTTAAGTTTCTCGTCAGAGATGCTAGGATCCAAATTCTTCACATACAAGTTTGAACTTTGAAACTTGTCTGCAGCTTCCTTCAAATTCTGTTCATAACGGACCCTTAGTTCTGTTTCCCTCTCGGACTTCTTCTGGGCTCTACCAACATACCACTCCTTATCATCAAATTTGTGCCCATTGAGAGACTCCACAGCCCTAGCAGCGTCATCAGCATTTTCATAGTTAACGAACCCAAAGCCCTTAGACTTCCCATCTCCATCTTTCATCACCACAGCACTTGTTATCTTTCCATACTCGCAAAAAGTGATCTTCAAGTCATCATCAGTAGTACTTTCCGCGAGATTCTTCACATACACATTGGTGAATTTGGTTATGTTAGCAGGCGTGTCTCTTTCTTGTCTCCTCAGGAAAGGACCCACATACACTTGCTTGTCGTTTAGCAACATGCCGTTCAGTTTCTCTATAGCTTTCTGGGCAGATTCTTCACTGGCATATTGCACAAACCCATAGCCTTTTGACTGGCCTGAAGCATCGACAGCTACCTTGCAGGACACAATGTTCCCAAACGTTGAAAATGTATCATGCAGTGCTTTGTGGTCGATGGACTCGTCCAAATTCTGCATATTTATAGCCAGGTTTAGCACCAGAACGAAAGAAATAGAAACCAAATACACAATTCAAGAAAGACAAATACTTTTTCAGATTCAATCTTTTTCGTAACTCAAAGGGAAGGGAACAGACAAGGGTACCTTGATAAAGATATTCCCAGCACCACTTCGGCGAACACTAGGATCACGATGAGAATACATAACCCTTATGGGTTTTCCATAAAGAGGTATGTAATTCAGTTCCTGGATCGCTCTTGCAGCTGCAATAGAGAAAGAACATAATAAGAGTACAATTATAAGATACAACACATGAGAAAGATTAAATTAAGTAGGGGATAAGTTTCCTTGCAACAACATCAACCACATTGCATAGATACAAACAACAGAAAGTATCAACATTTCCATCAAATCCAGCACTGGTACTATCCATCAAACCCTAATACCCAACTTTCTATAAATTCAGGGGGGGACTAACCATCTTGAGGATTGGTGAAGTTAACGTATCCATAGCCGAGCGATCGGCGAGTGGTTGCATCCCTACAGACCCTCACGGACACCACTTGACCCATTTGGCTAAACGCATCGAAAAGCTGCGAGTCCGTCACATGGAAATCAAGATCTCCCACATAAAGCGACGTCGCTCCGAACTGAGTCGGCGTTGCTCCCCCTGTCGCCGGCGCCGGCGCAGATGTGATAGCCACGTTGGAACCATTCGCAGTCTGACCCTGAAGATGAACCTGCGCCATTCTCTTTTTGGATTTTTGAAACTTTTTTGACTTTTTTTGGGGTTTTTACTAGTCTTCCCTCCCCTCTCGTTATTAGACTGAAATTAAATCGAAAATCCTAGAAATGGAAACAGTAATGTAATAGCAAAGTAAAACGAATCGGAAGGCAAAATCAACAAAAGCAAAGCAAATTTTTAGTCTTTTCGGGTTTTTTCTTGGCTTTTTTAGTTTAGTTTTTGGTGATATCAGAGGAGAGGGAAGAAGAAACGGGTAAGAACTTGCCGGCGGCGAAGCCTGCGACGGCGAGTGAGATAGCGAAAGTAATGGGGCGAGAGATTCTAGGCGAAACGAGGAGAATTGCGAAAGATGAAAGAGAAGAATTACGGTTATTCTATTCTCTGGTTTTATATTAACCCTAGGACTGCTAGAGATTGACGCCAGGAAGATCTCAGCCGTTGGATTGACTCTGAAGTTAAACGTAACGTAAGATTGATTTTAGAATTGGTGATAAGGTCTTCGTTCTTTGTTACTTTCGGAAAAGTCAAACAGACGCGCGTGGAATATTAGCAACTAAAATCTGATTAGTTAAAATATCATACAATGATGATTTCTTTTGTTAGATGATAAAGCGATGAGTTTATCTAGATATTTACTCTAATGCATGTATGAATTATATATATGTCATAATTATAACTAATTTTTGAACTTTGTGATTTCGGATGATTTTATGATTTTGTTTCCGATTGTCTTGTGTATTTTATTCTTCATTTTTGTTCTATAGTACTTTTATCTACCGTTTGGTAGTTTCAATTTTTTTATCTACCGACTTGGAGTAATTTATATTCGTGTTTTGTCAAAAAAATTAGACATATTTATAGATTCGAAACTAGATTATAACATGGTGGCGTTACTAGTACAAACCACTAAACTATAAATATGGATCAGTTAAAACTTATACTTAAAACATTTTTTCTTTGATTTATCTTAGCATTTTTTCTTAAAAGGCTTTATATAAAAAATGTTGTTAGCTAGTTCTAATTGAAAAGGTAATGTTTACATAGAAGATCAGTAACCAATTTGCTAAGATTTGACTTAGCAAAACAAGTCAAACTAATACACGATTGGTCTCCCAGTAGAATTGTGACACGAAGAAAAATATGAGGATGACATTGCAATACGCAATCGTTTCTAAAAGCATTACAATAACACACAAGGCAGATGGGCTTACGAAGCGCTAATTCTAAAGATCCTTTAAATATACACAGACAAAAAAAAAACCAAACAAGAAGATCAACGGATACATATCGACTAATAAATCTTCGAAACCAAAGTAAACAAATGTTAAAACAACTCGGTGAACAGTTTCAACTGTTTGACAAAACACTATTTTATTTCTAAGCTTCTTGTTGGATAAGTCCGTTATCAACCATCTCCCTCACTTTCTATCAAGACACCGTCTCCTGCATCCTCACTACTTTGGCTCTGGTTTTGGTTAGCCAAAGCAGCTTCCCCAAAGTTATGGAGTTTCCGACCAATGAGATAACGGTCATCACGGATAGAGTTGTGAAGGTTTCTGAACCAGACATGGCATCTTTTTGCACAGAAGCAGAAGAGGCTCACCGAGAGAAAACCTATCCATGCGAATCTGTAGACCGCAGAGTTCACAACTAGTGGATATCCAAGCACTGGGAACACTCCTCTCGCCAGCACATAAGGCATGCATAAAGCTGTTAGGAGTTTCATCATGATCGGGAACACAATCTCTTTGAGTACCCATAACCCTTGAAGCCTTGAGAAGCCATCTTCTCTTACCCTCTCAAACTTTGTTCTCCAGCTATCACCCACTATTGGAAGCATAGGATCCAACATAACCTATCCATTGTAGAATATCTTTTTAGTGACAAAATATATTTTTATGCGGCAAAAATTGCTGACTTGGAGAAAAATACTTGCCAGTCTAGTCCAGATCTTCAAAGAGATGAGCCCAAGAGTCCAGTCTTGATACAGGAGGAAGATAGGGCTTTCCTCTAATGGGACTCTCATTGGGACAATCACCAAAAGTTCAAACAGAAGTCCGATTAGTACTGGAATGATAAAACACTGTTTGATCACCATTTTAAAAGCACAGAATCCAGAGCCAAACAGAGTTTATAGTATCGAAAAAATAACAGCACAGACCACTTACCCATATGGCTAACAGCACTGAGCTCTTGAAGACAATCCCACACCATTTCCATATTTGGTTAAGCGAGACAGAAGTCCTCTTGGACTTGACATGCTCGATTGCATACCTGGCCCCATACATGGTAGTCCAAATGACATATGTGCCAATGAAGAAAGCATACAGATCTACAGATTTAGGGGATTCTGTTAATAATGTTTAACCGATTGAAAAAATGAAGCAGAAGATCAAAATTAACAAACATTACCATTGGATTTGATGCCATGAGTTATTGGGAGAAGTGGGATGGCACTAAATAGAGCACGTCCAATCGAGACTGGTACTACTATCAGTGCTGAATTAAAGAGAAGAAGAGTAACCCACGCAACAAGTAGAAGGAGGATTATCCGGCCCACAAAGTTGTACCTGTTAAAAAAATAAGTTCATTTCAGGGGAAAACCTAATGGAAATCTTGATATACCAAACGAACACTCTTGTTAATTACTTCAAGCATGCACAAAACAAGCTATTAGCTTATTTCTTAAGTAAGAACTTACTCTGAATGAGATTGTTCTTCATCATCTCCATATTCCTCACCCGTGTTGCCATTCCCAGCGTTTAATAGACTATTGTTAAGGTCATCAGCTGCTGGAAGAGCAGCCATGGTTCTGTCAGGTCCACCGACCTGCAATACTTGTACTCTGTCTTGCCTATCTTGTTCACCATTTCCATCATCCTGACCAATGTTGTCCTCTGGTCTTGGCAAGAGAAAGTCTGTCAAACCAAGCACCCAACCGACGCCGGTGAACCAGCAGCGTAGAAGGGATTTTAAAAAACATAATCTCAGACATAGTAAATGCTCGATAGTAAATTGTATCATATTTGAAACAGAAGAATGCCAGCCGGAATCTCAGTGAATGGGTCGGATACACTGCATAAATGCACAAGTTAGGAAAAAGACCTACTCAAAACACATAATCTCTAAAAACAAGAAGTTGGACAATATTTCGTACTAAAATTTGAGAGGAAAGATTGAAGGAGCCATCCAGATCGCAAGTTTGACTGGTAAAAATACCAGCATGACAATCAAACTCCCATATACTGCAACATCTAACAGAAACCTCCGAGCATGCTTGTGTACTGGATCATCAATCAAATTTGGGTATGGATTGTCATTAGGATCTGGAGGATCACGAAGGAAGAAATACAAAACTCCAGGACGTAGAATAATAATGGAAAAGAATATTAGATAGTAGCAGAGAGAAAAACTGTTTCTAGAATGAAATTATGAGCAAGGAAAACATAGTACCCCTCGTAGAAGGCTGAGAAATATGATTATTTGCAACATTTACATGATTCCAACAATCCAATGAACAAGTGGAGAAATTGATAAAAACTTTACTCTGTGGGACATTGTTTTACCAAACAGGCTAACCGTGCAAACATCTAGCCACCACCCGAACATCAGAGGCCCGACTCCAAGATTCATGAATAAAAAAAAGGCAAATTTGATCGTATTCATCCGATGCCTCATTGCTGCCGAAAACTGCGTAAGGAGGGATGGTACAGCTTCTACTATAGAGGCGATACCATAAAATCTCCCAACAGTCAAGTGGCTCACTATTGGCATATTGAATCAGTGCAATGATCCCAAGGTAAAGGAAGACCAGAAATACTATAAACATGTAACCAACAGTCAGAGTTGTAACATCAGATAGCTTTGATGCCCCAGCAGCAGAACATTTCAAGAGATCAGCAGCAACTGATAGTGTATTGTTTGCTCCATTCAATTCACTTCCGTTGACTTTCATCATTTCCGTGAGCTGACCAAGCAGTCCATTGTCTTGGCCCTCGTTTGTCAGCGCAATCTTTAGAGTTATATTTTCCAATGATAGTCCAGCATCTGTAAAATGCATTGATGATGCGGTCACAGCAGGGTCTCTAGCAGCAGTAAAAAGCCAGGACACATGATACAATATAACCCGTCCTAATGTGAAAGGCACAAAGATCACAACACCAAAGAATATTATATTGCTTGCCAGAACCTGCAAAATTTATGCACATCATGAAGATTTAATGAGGGCCAAGAGTAAAGAACAAGGTAAAATAGAATATAAAATTACATCACCAAGAGGAGAAACATCAACTTACATTAAAGGCATTCGCAACCAAAAGAAACACCTTGTTACCGTACAAAAAGAACAAATGCAACACTGGACCCTGCATTCCAACTCCCTCATAAAAAATATGTTCAACCTCGAAAACTTGTATGTCCAACCTTGGTAGAACATCTTCAGGATCCCTATTAACAATCTGACCAACGGCAGCACCTTCGCCATTCCCCTCTCCAGCAAGATTCCTATTAGCCTGTCCAGCAGGTCTTATAGCAGCACGGGCACCATTTCTGTCCCCTTCATCCTCCGTCTCTTCTTGTTCCCCTAGCTGTAGAAAACGCCTAAAGTAATCCTTTAAAATCACTCCAAAGCCAAAGAAGACAATACTTGCCAATAGAAGAACCCAAGCAAACAATCGGTGAGAATTACTGAGACAGAGATGTGACTTAAGAACAACCTCTGAGCTTCACCAAAACTCCGCACAAAAGTCAATCGCCACATCCAAAATGTAATGAAAGGAATAGTGAGAAGCCAGAGAGAAAGCACGAAGCTCGTTCGCAGAAAGAACTGTAAAACGGGGAAAGGTCTCATGACTCTCATCGCAATGCCAAGTACAAAATCCTGGAAAGGGAGCCTTGTAGGAATATTTTCAGCATATATTGGGGAGAATGAAATAGGATGCTTGCAAACCTGCAGACGTAAAGTGAAAAATACATCACTCTATTGAGGCATTCATGAACCCAAATAATAAGGATGCGTTCTATTCTTTGCAACCTAAGAAACACTTGCAGAAGAACACTTCAAACTGTGAAATATAGTCTTATCGAAGCTCACTAATGAGGGAAAAAATACATCACATGAATAAACCTATCACCAAATCGTGAAAGATATATTTGAGAAGGTAACCAAAAAAACAAAACAAATGAAATAATTCCTCTAAGAACATCACGATTCACGAAAGAGACTTTATTCTCTCGACTGTAGCAACAGCCATTGTATAGGAAAATAAACAAAACCTCGCATTGACGAGCGTTGCTGTGCTTAAGCCACTGAAGGAGGCAATTCTGGTGAACAAACTTAATGCTCCCGCGGCAGGCGCATGTCTGCATCCCCTGGATTTCTGCAGATTCTGCACACGTCCTCATCATCAACTGCCTCTGTTGCAGCTGCGGGATCCATGGTGGAAAATGCGGTGGGAGAGGCCTGATTCGGCGACGAGGAGGAAGAAGAATATACTGAATGTTATTTAGTAATCGAAATCAGACTGAAACAGAGAACCAGAGTTTGATTTGAATACTTCACTTCTCTTATTAAAACATCGAAGAAGATAAGTCTTTAAATAGACTTTTACAGACTGAAACAAATTGAGCTATTCTTCAGCATCTAATTACTAAACTACTTAGTCTCTCCTACAACTCAGGAAGACTTTACTTATTCAAATTAAAAATCCAACTTAGACAACTAAGGCTAAACGACACTGTTTCTGTTTTATTCTTCACTGAAGGCTCCGATACGACCTCAGAAGCAGTCGTGCCAGAAAAGGGCAACGATTCGGCGGAGGAATCCGGGTTAGCAACAACGTACCGCACAAGCTTTCTGTTTGGCCAGGGCCGACACTCATACTTATGAGCTCCAGCCAATTCGTAACGCCGAGCTAACTCAAACGAAGTTTACGCGATTTAACTCAAATTCGTAATCGCCAGATTCAATTCGTATCGCGGTTTACTGTTATCCGAGTAAATTGATTATATGGTAGGCCTAGACCGGGACTTGTAAACCGGCAATGGGCGAAATTGACCTACCCACTTGTCTATTAATTGACGGTTTATCTCGGTTATGCATTCTTTAGCCTTTTGGTGTTTTAGGAAGAACCTGCAATAGAAGTTCATCGCACATGACACATCATCAAATAAAACTTAAAATCCATTCCTTGAGAATTACATGCACTAAGATGAGAGAAGAGAGATAAGAGTTTGCAATACCCAATCGTTTTCCAAAAGCATTGCAATCGAAACAGTGAACCACTCAAGGCATATGGACAAACGAAGCGTTACTTCTAAACGTCTTTTAGATTTAATACACAGACAAAAAGAAATATAATTACACATCGACTAAATAAATCTTTCAAAACCATCCCTTAACGGCTTAAGTACACAAATGTTAAACGACTCAGTGAAAATGTTTCCATACTACTATTTTCTTTCTAAGCTTCTTGTTGGATTGCACGTCTGAGCCTAAGTCCATTATCAACTTCTCCATCACGTCCTATCAAGACACCATCTCCTGCATCCTCACTACTTTGGCTCTGGTTTTGGTTAGCCAAAGCAGCTTCCCCAAAGTTATGGAGTCTCCTACCAATGAGATAACGGTCATCACGGATAGAGTTGTGAAGGTTTCTGAACCAGACATGGCATCTTTTTGCACAAAAGCAGAAAAGGCTCACTGAGAGACAACCTATCCAAGCGTATCTGTAGACTGCCGAGTTCACAACTAGCGGATATCCGAGCATTGGGAACACTCCTCTCGCCAGCACATAAGGCACGCATAAAGCTGTTAGGAGTTTCATCACAATCGGGAACACAATCTCTTTGAGTACCCATAACCCTTGAAGCCTTGAGAAGCCATCTTCTCTCACCCTTTCGAACTTTGCCCTCCAGCTATCATCCACTATTGGAAGCATATGATCCAACATAACCTGTCCATTTTCTTTGATTTTAGTGACCAAATCCATTTTTTATGCAGTAAAGATTGATAACAAGAGAAAAATACTTACCAGTCTCGTCCAGATCTTCAAAAAGATGAGCCCAAGAGCCCAGTCTTGATAAAGGAGGAAGACAGGGCTTTCATCTACGGGGACTCTCATTGGGACAATCACCAAAAGCTCAAACAGGAGTCCAATTAGTACCGGAATGATAAATACCTGTTTAATCACCATTTTACAAACGCAAAAACCAGAGTTAAAGAGTGATCAGAACGTCTCAAAACTCGAAAAAATAATAGCACAAACCACTTACCCATATGGCTAACAGCACTGAGCTCTTGAAGACAATCCCACACCATTTCCATATTTGGTTAAGTAAGACAGAAGTCCTCTTCGACTTAACATGCTCGATTGCATACCTGGCCCCAGATATGGTAGTCCAAAAAGCATATGTGCCAATGACGAACGCATACAGGTCTACAAATTTAAGCGATTCTGTTAATAATGCGTAACCATTTGAAAAAATGAAGCAGAAGATTAAAATTAACAGACACTACCATTGCATTTGATGCCATGAGTTATTGGCAGAAGTGGGATGGCACTAAAAAGAGCACGCCCAAGCGAAACTGGCACAACTATCAATGCTGAATTGAAGAGAAGAAGAGTAACCCACGCAACCAGTAGAAGGAGAATTATCCGGACCACAAAGTTGTACCTGCTAAAAATATAAGTTCATGTCAGGCAAAGACCTAATGGAAATCTTAATGTACCTAGACAACTCTATGTACCAAGCGGACACTCCAGTTAATTACTTCAAGCATGCACAAATTCTAAGCATCAAAACAAGCTATTTACTTATTAATTAAGTAGGAACTTACTCTGAATCAGATTGTTCTTCTTCATCTTCATATTCCTCACCCGTGTTAACATTCCCAGCACGGAGGAGACCTCTGTTAGGGTCATCAGCTGCAGGAAGCGCAGCCATGGCCCTGTCAGGTTCACCGACCTGTAATAACTGCGCTCTGTTCTGCCTCCCTGGTTCACCATTTCCATTGTCCTGACCAATGTTGTCCTCTGGTCTTGGCAAGAGGAAGTCTGTCAACCCAAGCGCCCAACCGACACCCGTGAACCAGCAGCGTAGAAGGGACTTAATTGTGGTACGGAGTCTGAAATGCTCGATAATAAATGGTATGCATATTTGAAACAGAAGCATGTCGGCTGGAATCTCCGTGAATGGGTCTGATACACTGTATAGATGCACAAGTTAGGAAAGATCTACTTGAACAAAAAATCTCCAAAAGACATAAGGTTAGCCAATATTTCTTACGATATGTCGAGCGGGAAGATTGAAGGAGCCATCCGGATCGCAAGTTTGACTGGTAAAAATACCAGCATGACAATCAAACTCCCATATACTGCAACAGATAACAGAACCCTCCGAGCATGTTTGTGTACTGGATCATCAATCAAATCTCGGAATGGATTGTAATTAGGATCTGCAGGATCACGAAGGAAATACAAAACTCCAGGACGTAGAACCTACAGTTGGCACAATAGTGGAAAAGAATATTAGATAGTAGCAGAGAGAAAAACTGTTTCTAGAATGAAATTATGAGCAAGGAAAAGACAGTACCCCTCGTAGAAGGCTGACAAAGATGCTTATTTGCAACATGTACATGATTCCAACAACCCAATGAACAAGTGAGCTTGCCAGTGGAGAAATTGATAAAAAATGTACTCTGTGGGACATTGTTTTACCAAACATCCTAACCGTGCAAACATCTAGCCACCACCCACACATCAGAGGGAAGACCCCAAGCTCAATGACCAAAAGAAAGGCAACTTTGATCATAGTCATCAGATGCCTCATTGCTGCCAAGAACTGCCTAAGGAGAGATGGTACAGCTTCTACTATAGAGGCGATACCATAAAATCTCCCAACAGTGAGAGGCTCACCCTTGGCATATCGAATAAGCGCAATGATCCCAAGGTAAAGGAAAACCAGAAATACTATAAACATGTATCCAACAGTCAGAGTTGTAACATCTGATAGCTTTGAGGCCCCAGCAGCAGAACTTTTCAAGAGATCAGCAGCAACTGATATCGTATTGTTTGCTCCATTCAATTCACTTCCATTGACTTTCATCATTTCTGAGAGCTGACCAAGCAGCCCATTTTCTTGGCCCTCGTTGGTCAAATTTGAGACGGCAGTCAGTGTACGCTTCAAGGTTATATTTTCCAATGATAGTCCAGTATCTGTAAAATGCATTGATGCGGTCACCGCAGGGCCTCTAGCAGCAGCAAAAAGCCATGACACATGATACAATATAACCCGTCCTAACGTGAAGGGCACAAAGATCACAACACCAAGGAATATCATATTGCTTGCTAGAACCTGCAAAATTATGTATATCATGTAGATTTAATGAGTAAAGAACAAAGGAATATAAAATTTATAATATACTTCACCAAGAGTAGGAACATCAACGTACAGTAAAGGCATTCTCAACCAAATGAAACACCGGACCCTGCATTCCCACCAGCTCATCAAATGGAACGTCTTCTGCACCATCAGCATCGTCCAAACCATCAAACATCTGTTCAACCTGAGCCTCGAGTCGAGCTGCTTGTATGTCCAACCTTGCCAGAACATTTTCAGGATTCCTTCTGACAATTTGACCAACCGCAGCACCCTGATCGCCAGCATCTTCGACATTCCCCTCTCCAGCAATATTCCTATTAGCTTGTCCAGCAGGTCTTCTTGCAGCACGAGCACCATTTCTGTCCCCATCATCTTCTCTCTCTTCTTGTCCCCCTAGCTCTCGTAAATGCCTAAAGTAATCCCTTAACGAAGTCGCTCCAAGGAAGATGAAGACAATACTTGCCGATAGTAAGAACCCATGCAAACAATCGGTGAGAATTACTGTGGTGGAGATGTGGCTTAAGAACAACCTCTGAGCTTCACCAAAACTCCGCACAAACGCCAATCGCCATATCCAAAATGTTATGAAAGGGATAGTGAGAAGCCAGACAGAAAGCACAAAACTCAACCGCAGAAAGAACTGCAAAACATGGCAACCTTTCATCGCAATGCCAACTACAAACTCCTGGAAAGGGAGCCTTGACGGAGCATTATCAGCATACACTGGGGAGAATGAAAAAGGATGCTTGCAAACCTGCAGAGATATAGTTAACAATAAGCTTCAATCACTCTATCGAAAACATGTCATTCATGAACTTAAATAATAAGGATGCGTCTAGTCTATGTAAAGCTACTACTTCAGGAACATAAATAAACACTTTCAACTAAAATTTCGGCCACTGAAATAGACGAATTTGAGAAGGCTACCAAAAACAAAAACAAAAAGAAACAAAACCTCATAAAGCATTATTAAGGGGCAATAATCTCTCGCCTGCAGCAACAAAACTATCATGTATTTGATTACAGATGAGCACACAAAATCCGTATGCAATTGCTCATTCATTTACCAAACTCTCAAACAATCTAGAAGAATCAGAAAAAGCAATGGAAAAAAGGTTGACCAATAAAATTTCCGTTCTACTCAAAGTTCCTAAAAGGTATCAAAATCAACAGGAATTCAGATCTTAATAAGAATCGGAAATCTGAAAAATATTGCACATGCGTCTAACCTCGCATTGACGAGCGTTGCTATGATTAAGCCACTGAAGGAGGCAATCCTGATGAACAAACTTGATGCTCCCGCTACAGGCGCATGGATACCGAAGCGGATTTTCCGCATCCCCGGGATTTCTGCAGATCCTGCATACGTCCTCCTCATCTTCGTCATCATCAACGTACCTCGATCCTGCTGCCGTAGAAACTCCTGGATCCATGGTGGAGAAAGCGGTGGGAGAGGCCTGATTCGGCGACGAAGCAGATAGGGACGAAGATGAAGAAGAAGATACCGATGGCTCCGATACGACCTCAGAAGCGGCCGCGCCAGAGATGGACAGCGATTCGGCGGAGGAAATCTCCATGGAGAAATCCGAGCTAGGAACAAGGTATTACGTAAACGATGGTGACGGCGGCGATGGTTGATTGGGGAAGGCGAGTCAACTCGGTGAGTCTGATAACCCCGAGCTATGAGAAAGGGGTCGTCTAACGCGAATTATTATTATCCTTGAGAAGAAAAAAAAAGATTGAAAAAAAAAACGAAGGCACCGAGAAAATTGATTATATGGTAGGCCTAGACCGGGACTTGTAAACCGGTAATTGACGAAATTGACCTTCCCTCTTGGCTCTTGCACATTTATTGACGGTTTATGTCGGTTACGCGTCTTTACAACTTAACTTAAGTCTATATGTTTTTTTTTTTGACACGCACATTTTTTTTTCTCATTAGAAACAAAATCGATGGCTATAAATTGCTTAATTATAATCACAGTTATTAAAAAGGAAAACGAAAATCTCAAATGTGTGATGTTGAGGAAGCAGAGTGAAGAGAAAGATAGAGAGATAAGGAGGCATGGGTTCGCTATTGCTGCACATAGCTCCATCTACTGCTTTCCCTTTACGCCATATCAGACCTAGAGTCTCCTGTTGCTCTTCTGGTAACTTCGTTTTCCTCCGTTTGTGGAAATTGAATATGATTGTAGAATTTTACAAATGTCCGATTGTTTGATGAGTTTAAAAAGAGACAGTGTTTGAGCTTTCTCGAAAAATGAAGTGAATGTTCTTGGTGGAGACAACAATTAGTAGAAAAATGTGGTAATATATCTCCAAATACACACTGGGACTGACTAATGAATAGAGTTATTGTGTGTGTAGGGCATGTATCATTTATCAAAGATGTAGCTGCCACTGAACCTCCAATGCATCTTCAACACTTACTCAAAGTGCTTCAAACAAGAGGTGAAACAATGCTCAATTCTATTCCTTATAATGTTTAGAACATATATGCAAGTTCTTGTTACTAATTCCCTGTTATAACATATGTCATAAGTGAAATTTGGTATTCTGAATCTGTAATAATAGAAAAGGAAAACTTATGGACCTTAGTATCTAGGTGAAACAATAATATCTCCTGGAGCTAAGCAGGGACTAATCCCACTTGCTATTCCGCTTTCGAAGAATTCTTCAGGTAAGACACACATTTGATCTAATCCATTAGCTTTTTTTCAGCAGCTTCTGTTTAATTTTGTTTTTTTCCGGTTTACTGTCTAAGTAGGCTCTGTTACTGCGCTTCTGAGATGGCCTACTGCTCCACCAGGGTAAGAGATTTGGAACTTTCTTGGTAACTCTTGCAGTGGTAAATATATGTTGTTTAGATATTCTTGATTTTAAGTTTTTGTATCCGAGAACAGAATGGATATGCCGCTTGTGGAAGTTTGGAGAAGTGGAGTCCGGCTTATAGCTAGAAATGTAAAGACATTTCATTCTTGTTATGTTTAGCTC
Source organism: Cardamine occulta (assembly GCA_028015245.1). Classification (NCBI taxonomy): domain Eukaryota; kingdom Viridiplantae; phylum Streptophyta; class Magnoliopsida; order Brassicales; family Brassicaceae; genus Cardamine; species Cardamine occulta. Next base: position 17,865,276 of record CM051389.1, on the reverse strand, counting down.
CTCCTTTTAAGAGGATATTGTCTTTTTTTTTTTTGTTACCAAGAAGAAGCAATTTACAATTTCTGATATTCAGGTAGATGAGTATATTCACCGGATTCTGGTTGAAGAAGATGCGCAAAAGTTGACAGAACTTTATCGTGCTTCAGCAGAGGCAGGCGAAAAACTTTACAAGAAGGGTGCTTTTGCTGAATCTCAAATTGACAATCTGGACGTGTATGTCTTGAAAAGGGCAAGACATAAAAACCCACTACTTATATATCAAAGGCGTAATGTACACAGCAATAAACAGCATTTGGTTTTTTGTATTGTATAGGTTGGACTGTTTCCAGATTTGTTGGAGCGAAAAGTATTACGGCATTTCAAAGAAGGAGATCATGTAAGAATCTTTGATGCATTTAATATCACATCCTGTTAACCTGAATCTCCCTTTAATTTTAAAGGACATTCTCTTTTGTCCTTGGAAGGTTTCAGCGATGGTAACAGGAGAATTCTATACAAAAAAAGACCTGTTTCCGGGATTTGGACGACCTTTTGTATATTATGCAAACATATTGCAGAAGTGTGTAACGTACATACTTACAACGTATCTCTTCTTAATTTTCTTAGAGAAAGATGGAGACACTTAGGATTCTTATTTGCAGGGTAGGACGGAATTCAGAAGCAAAAGACGCGGCTAGAGTAGCATTGAAATCACCTTGGTGGACATTAGGATGTCCTTATGAGGCATGGAAATTTTTTCTTTTTTTGCTTGTTCTGAATTTTAAAGCAGAAATAATTTTATGGTTATGGTTTCCTGTAAATATGCAGGAAGTTGCTAGTATTGCTCAATGGGAAGATGAACAGATCGAATTTATAAGGGAGAAAGTGAGTGATGAAGGTCGTCTTGAGGATCTGAAGAAAGGTAAAGATCCAATCCAAGTTGCATTGGATGTTGCGGCATTTCTCTTGGATTTGGCCTCTATTGAAGGAACTTGGTCCGAATCTTTAAATCATATTGCTAAATGTTATACAGAGGCTGGACTAGACCATATTTCTAATTTCATTTTATACACAGATTAAACCCAAATTGTATGAAAACTACTTGTTTTCTTTTATGAGAGAAATTGCTTCATCGTTCGTTTTATAAGTTTTGCTAACCAAGAAAAAAAAAAAAAAAAAAACTAAATCATATATCATCGTCTTTCATGTGCTTAGCGCCTCTCTCATCAGGTGGCGTGTGTAGTCTACGGACAAGATCCTTTGGATTTCGTTGCTTCCGATCAAACGCTCTCATACATAAAAATCCTACACATCACACCACCAAATCATTCTCCAAGTTTTCGAATTTAATACTTCAACAACTTTTAATATAAATTTATGTTTGTTACCTGTCCAAAAGCAAAGTTGAATACGTTTTGTGTCCAAAAATCGAAAAATAGATGTCACCGATGAACCACAGTATAGTGCACGCTTTTCTAGTCCATCACACCATTCTCTAGGAAAGACAACAGGTTTCAAACTTGTTTCATGATCTGCAAAAACCTGGAAAAAAATCCCATTTTCTTTATATTTGCTAACTAAAGACATAAATATAATTTTATCAATAAATTATAAGAAAACACTCGCTTCATTGGTTTGGAAATATGTTCCGTTGAGTGGAAAACCTCCTCGCATTGCTGTTCTACATGGAATCTATTCAATAACACACATACACGTGAGTTTCAAGTCAAAGATGTTAAGAGTGTTTAATAATAAATTATGCATACCAAAATTGTTCCACGAAACATGTTAGAGCTTTGCTCCCGTATAGTCCAACAATACGAACAAGTCTTGAACTTGCAAAGCACTGATCCATTGGAGTTACACTTTTTCTTTGGTGGAGTGAACGAATATGACATTTCACCTAAAAGTTATTCGATTAAAAATTTTGTTTATTTTTATGTGAAGATAATAAAACTATGTTTACCATACCTGGTTGCCATATTGCAAGAAGGTAAGGACTTGGATCATCAGATTCTCTTCTCTCAAACTATATAATACATGTAACAAATTAACAAAATTTCCTAAAAATCATACAAAAGAGTCGCAATGTCTTCGTATATTCTTAGAATATATATACTTACCTCGTTGAGAAGCTCATGGTTATCAGGAAGCACATAGCTGCAAAACAAACAATTAGATTACGTATACCCAAAATAAGCAATTCAGAATATAACAATTATGCAAAATACCTTAAAAAATACTTACACCACGTGTTCAGTTCTCAGTCGATTATAATACTTCATTTTCTTGGGTGGCTTGATAGGAATGCATGCATTTTCACGAGTGAGTACTACTAATGCTTTTGATATTTCTTCATCGGAACTGCTCAGCATTTTTCCATCTTTCAAAAGTGCATCCTTTACAGTTTTCTTCAATGCATCCATATCAATATCGATTTCGGGAATTCTATCATACGATTGATAAAGACTTCTGCATGGAGTATCTTCAATGTCTATTATCTCGGGAATCTCTGCAATTGGAGAGGAGGGAAACTCAACCATTGGCTCACAATCGATAGCTTGATCACTGCATCCGAGAGAAGCACATTCTTCTATCAAATTTATACTTGACGGCATGTCTGCATCGACATTTTGAGAATCTGTATGCATAAATGTATCAGACTCATGCGTTTTTTCTTCTGGACCTTCAAGAAGAACCTTAGAACTGAAAAAACAAAAACATGATATCATTAGTTCCACGCAAATTTTCATCAATAAAGTCCACTATTCCGTTAGAATTTTACATATTACATGTTTTAATATTGTGAAATTAAAAACTTAATTTATCTAATCAAAAGTAAACTAAAGCAAGTAGATAGAAGAAAACAAAACTATACCTGACATATGCACTTGCAAAATATTTGCATTCTGATTTCATTGGACACGCATTACAGTTAGGAATAACCTTTGTGCAAAAAACCTGAAGTATATAAGATTTAGTCAAAATCAGTATTGTTATTGATTAATTAACAAGTAACATAGTATGAGACTTTTTATTTTGTGTACCTTTCCAAATGTTATCATCTGATAATGTAGTTCATATCTATAAAAAAGAATATAGCATAAGATTAAACAATACATATTCATATTTATATGGTATGACAAATAATTAGTTTGCTAAAAATATTTTAACTTACAAAGTTTCTTGAGGAAGTTTACATAGTCGTGGCCAAAGGTATTTTTGAATCGAATCCATTGAAGGGTATCTGAAACGAGTTAGTTTTATAAGTGGCAGTTGTTAGTAACTATTGTATATTGTTTATAAAATCAAATTTGTTGTAAAAAAAAACGTAACTGAAATAGTTGATGCATTTGAACTCCATGTGGTAAAGGTTCAAGTGGAACCCAACCAAGCCTAACAGCTACACGGCCGACATTTGTGTCAACCTATACAAATAAAAACAAAATATTATTTGCTAAGTAATAAATAAAAAAATAAATGTAAAGTGCAAAACCATAATAGAAAATTTCATACCGGAAAAGCAGAATGTTTAAGTCCTAACAGTCGTATGCACTCGACACTTTTTAATCCTAATCCTTCGATCTCCAATAGATATCTCCTGATTAAGCAATAAATTTTTTAATCATATTGCTAAATAATGAGATCAATGAGAACATAAGAAACCAACATAAGCGTACTTCACTAGATCTGATGGAGCATCTCGAAGCCATTCAAGATCTGCAATTCCATTTTCTCTAACTTCGTTGTTGAGAAATTTCTTGAGAGAAACATATAAAAGAATATATGTTAGTTTTAGATTACTAGAATAACTAATCCACGAGTTTATTGAGAATTTTTGCTTTTCTTACCAAAATTCTCCCTGAAAGAATCCTGAATTGCCCGCGTTTTATGATCGTGTTTGCAAGAACATGTTGGCCAGATAATCTCACATCATTCCAATTAACAGAGTCCATATGTATTAGGTCTCGAGATCCTTCTTTTGTGTACATCCTTCTAAGAGTCTTCCAATCAACGGTCTCATCTTCGACAATACCGGTTTTTTCGTTTTTCCTTTTTGCAGTTTTCTCATGTTCTTCTACTTTTGGTATTGAATCTTCAGATAAGGTGATAAGCTGACAACTCCTAGCATCATTGTTTCCTATCTGAGTTGATTTTGATTCATTAAAATCTGGAGGTTCCTCGACGTAGTATGCCAAACCTTCTTTTGCCTCCGCAGGAAATTTTGCAACCACACTCATAAAAGCATTGCTATAGAAAATTATAGTCAGATTACTTCAGTTGGATTTTTTTTTTTTTTTAAATCGCAATTTATACCGATATTTTACCTTGAAAGATAGTAGAAACATTTTGTGTCAAGAAAACTCCAACAACTGAGTCAAATACCGAACCTTTCCACTGCTTGAATTTCCTATTGCCTACATAATAGTAATCGATAACATCAAGGAAGGCAACAAAATTTAATAACAATTTGATATAAGATACCTTGGAGAAGATGCATCCGGTTAATGAAAAGATCTATCCGATTTTGGAATATCTCTCTTTCTTCTTTCCACTTGGACCTAGTCTCTTTGTCAGCATCTATGTCCGGAAGATCATTCATCATTAAAAGCTCCCACTCTTTAATGGTTTCGGGATCAAGATTAACCTTTGCAGTAACAAGTTTTTTTCTAGACTTGATCAGAGTTGTTGTCCTTTTCTTGATTTTTAATCTCTTCATTTCTTTGATTAATTTGGCAATATCCTTAGTCTTTTTGATCGGTGGTTCTGATGGTACATTACAAGAAGATCTCATGAGTGCTTCTGCAAAAAAAAAAAAAAAAAAAAAAAAAAAAAATTGTAATCAACGAAATTTGAAAAATGATGACAAGGAGAAGAATAAAAATTAAATGAATATGGTAAGATCTAACAACAACTAAAATTGATTGTAGAAATTTAGTTCCTGCTGCATTTTTGCTTAATTGCTTAATAAACGTCATAACTATTGATTTAAGGGTTTTAAATAATTATTTTGAATTAATATTGTATTTTTAAAGTTTGTAGATTATGTCAAAGGATCTTGATAAATGATGCTAATGGAGACTGAATGGAGAGAGATTGACTACTTTGGATTTTACGTGATGTGATTAGTTCTTACTACAATTTTGGAATTTAGTTAGTTAGAATTTTGGAACTTATGAACTAGACTTTAGAGGATGTATATATTCATTATGTTTTATGATATGTGTATATTTTTAAAAGTTTTTCTATTTTTGTTTTAGTTTTTTAACTTAACTATTTAATTTTGTGTATAGTTATGGATTTCCTCGTAGTTACTAGTTAGTAACACTTTAAATTTTGTTTAAAATATGTGAATATATTAAATCACAAATAAAAGTAATTTTTCTTTCTGGTTGAGGAAAAACCGAAAGAAAATAAATTTTGTAAAGACCATGTTTTGTTTGGTTAAGCAATTTCTCACCAGAAAAAAAAAAAAAAAAGTAAAAGAAAAAGCTAATTACCTTCAATGTGCAAAGGAACATCTGCTAGAGAAGAGAGACCATGATCTTTTTGATAATGCATTTGTTGCATTAAATGCTCATCAATATCTTTAGATTTTTTATTTCGTCGCTTTGAGACAACATCATTAGCAATTGGCATGAGGGTATCTACAAAACAATTACACAAATAAAACAATTAGAAATATATATATATATATATATATATATTATATAAAATTGAACCTAGTTGGTAAGATTTTTTGTAATCTCTTTCCCAAATAAATAAATATTTGATTACCTTCAATCTCCAGTGAAGCATTTGCAATAAATGAGAAATCGTTAATTTTTTTATAATTCATTTGTTGGGTTAACGGCTTAACAATCTTTTTATTTCTTTTTTTGCATGTAGAAACCCTCTTTGAAGTGCCTGCAATAAATAAACAAATGATAAAAAATATATATACCATTAAAAAAAACTCAGAATAAGCATATGCAATGTCTAAATGAAAAAAAAAAAAAAGTAGCTTTACCTTTAGTACGTAAAGAAAATGCAATTCTAGCCCATCTATCCATATTTTTTCTGCGCTTGGACCTTTTTGATTGCTTTTTCCAAACGGGCATAGAAAATGATATCACAGATATTAAACTATGGAAATCAGATCTACGAAAAGTGGTCATCCTCTTTCTCTTATTTGGAAAGTTGGGCCCGGATCTTCTGCTGAGTTCAAGACAACTAAGGACAATTTCCTCATCAAAAATCAAAGTTCGATCTACGTTTCTTTTGGTCTTCTCGTTTTTCTTTCTCTTTGGAAATTTTTTCTTATCTGGAGTCTCAGGCTCAACTAATATTTCATCATCATTGTCGTTATCCTTCTTCTTTCTTTTGTTGGATACAGTTCTCAGTCGGATAGTAGCAGGATTCCTTGGTTTCTTCCCTTCTTCCATGATCTGTGGTCGATGAAACCTCTGCTTTTTTAGTGTTCCATTTGAGTTTTTCTTTTTTCCTTTCTCATTAACATGTTGTGCATCATCTTTCACCATAAAATAAAATAAAATTAGAGTTGGTAATAATTGGTACATTAAGTCATATATACAATTTGGCCGACAAAAAAAATCTCATATACAATATAATATTCACATAAAAAAACTAAACTAGACACAAAATCAGATAATTTCAAATATTGGCAGTTTGTACAAAGCAATCTAAAGTTTAAAACATATAATTATATTCAAAAATGTGCTTGTTGCCTATATTAGAAACAAATAATAAAAAAAATCTGTAGAGTTATTTCTATCTATAATAAATCAGAAAAATAATTTAAACTCCAAAATATAAATCATAATGAATTTATAAATTAACTATTATTTTAAGTGGAATTTAAAATAACTTGCCTTGAGGAATTTCTGAATCATCACACTTCTCTTCATGTTGTTTTTTTGAAATATTTTTCTTCTCTTTCGGAATACCTTGTGAATCAACTTTTAAGGTCAAATAAAACAAAAGTGAAGTAAATAATTATTGGTTTTATGAACTTATACAAAATGGAAAAAAAATGAGAAAAACTAAAGATTCTAATTTCTTAACCTATGATGCCAATTGAAAATATGCCCATCAAAGAAAGGGAAACAAATAACAAAATAGATTGAAAAATGAGTGAATTGCCGTTTGTTATGTTTGATTTAGAGTTCTTTGCACCTAAAGAAGAGATCAAACAAATATTATCAAAAACTTAGATATTAATCATAATACGTGTGAAAATAAGAAAAGGAATGATAGAAATTTGTAAAGCTTGAACCAAATTGACATGTTTACCTTGAAGAGTTTCAGATTCTTCGATTCTTTTCATAATCACGAAACCACAATGTCCAGGAAAACAACTTTTTTCTTCAAACTCTTTTTCACTAGTGTTCGTTTTAGCATCTAAAGATGTGTTCGACTTCAGCAATACAGGATCCTTGATATCTTGTGGAAAAATTGCAGAGTCATCAATGTCTTGTGCCTTGTTGAGAACCTTAGTAAATTTACGCCTAACATAAAATTTCAAAGATTGTCGAGGTTTAATTGGTGTCCATGGAACTGCAATAAAAGGAGGTGTGTCTGAATCTTGAGAATATCCCATTGTCGTCTCCTGCATCTTTAGTTTTTGCACTACACAAACATAGACATTGATTAAAAACATAACTCCAAATCATTCTTAGATATAACAAAACATCGTTGGTTCAGTTCTCGTTTTCAAGCTAGAACCAAAAATCGAATGTGCTAAGAATACTATTAGATATGATCGAAAGTTCATGCAAGCTATATTTCAACGTAATCAGTAATTACCACGCTCAAAAAAAAAATAGAATGACCACATATGTTCCATTGTTCATGGCCCAAAACAAAATCAAAGCAAAATTTATGACTTGTGTCTCTTTAATGTGTTTGAAAATTTAGATAGTTTTGGTTTTGATTAACTAACCTGATTGGAGAGAAGCTTGGCGGCTAGAACAAAAGAAAAACGGAAGGAGAACTCTTTTCACGGTGGAACGGCGGTTTACTTTTGACGGGAGAGGTATAATTAATATATAGTCTGTAGTTTTACCTTTTTTTTTCAAAAGATATACAAAATATTAATAATTTAAATTTAAAGGAAATCTAACTAAATTTAAAAATTAGGTGTTATTAATTGATTTTTTACGGCAAATACGAATTGATTTATAATTCTTAAAAGTATATATTAATAATCAAAATAAACATTATTATATTTTCAAATGTATTATTATCTTATGATCAAAAGTTTTAAAATATTTTATTTTTCTGGTCAAGATTTTAAAATAAAGATTTACTTAATTCTAAAGAAATTCGTTATCAGAGAAAATCTCAACAAATTTTATCAGGTATACAAATTATTTAGAATCGTATATTCTTGTTGATTATATCTCGATTTTATCTATATATAAAAAAATTGCTATAGGTTTAAATATATTTTCTTAGATTTATCTCCTTAAATAACTCACTGAAATTTGTAAACCTGCAGCATTTTCGCGTATTGTTTCACAATATATTTAATTAAAATCTTAATGAAATTTATGGAAAATTTACGAAAGTCAATAATTCTGTTGGTATTTTTTTCTATAATTATGAATGATGCTAATTAACTACGAGTTAGATATGCGAACTAGTATTTAATTATATCAAGGTAGCAAAACTACAAGTTGAACCAGAACAAGGAAATTAATGCAAAGTGTTTTTGTTTACGATTTTGGTCTTCAAATAAGTTTTCTTCCCTTTAATCTGACGAATGAAACTCTAAATCCATATCATATGTATGACACACGCAACTACTCATATCGTATGTGCCCCCCTTTTTTTACTGTCAGCTGAAACTTCCTAACTGTGTTTAAGAATTTCAATAAATTTCAAAGACTGCTAACCTAAATCTTCCTACTTTGTTCGTTTCTTTCAGTCACATATTTATTTGGTAATCTAATTTCATGACAAACTTTCAACAGTCGAAGTGTATGATGATTGGTTATAGATATTTCATTATTTTGTATTGCAAAATTAAAAGTAGAACTGTAAAATAAGGGGAAAACACAATTTTGTTAAGTTCTAAAGTTTATTTGGAAAAAAAAAAAAAAGAGAGTGAGTTATACTTACTTATAGTGGATTTTTAGTGGGATCCACCGATAAACTTCAAGGTATGGTTAGATAAAATCTATTTTAAAGTACAATTGTAAATGATATAGATATAGATTCTTTTTATTGATAAAGGATACAGATTCGTTTAACAAATTTTTCCAATCACATCTAAAATCTAAATTATGAAAGCTTCAAAAGCTTCGTGTACCTTTGGATTTGGTGATTTCAAACGACTTTCTATAGACCCGTATTGTATTTAAACCACGCCATAAAATCAAGTTTCGCATTTTTCATCTAAAATATACGTTTTTGCTATTAAAAGAAATCAATCAGAATCTTAATATTTAAGGGGGAAAATCGTTCACATTCATGTGGAAAAGGTGCCAGAGACCTCCAGTTTTTTTTTTCCTTTATGGATTTCCCAAAGTTTCATAACGACATTTTTGTCCTTTAGTGTAGAATCCGAAGTTTTTTTTTTTGTTACTTTATTTAATTACTAGTAGGTCTATTTAGAAAACCTAATGATTGGTTTTTTCCTATGTGATAAAATTAGCCTCAATTTTATCAATTTATGTTGTTGTAGCACAAATATTTTCTTTAAATGTTGTTGTATCATGGAGAAAACAAAAACCAAAAGATATGAAACATTATTTCTTTGTTCAGAAGAAAAGCAAAACAAGGACAATGGAGATATTACTTAACAAATACATAAGGGTCCATTTTGGGGTTGGTGAAAATGCGTTTGACAGATAGAAGAGGAAAGTAATAATCCAATGCGGGCAATCTCAGAATGGAGAGTGAAATCCCAAGTTAATTGATCCGACGGCAGATAGTGATTCCATCACCAACAGGGAGCATACAGATCTCGATCCGAGGGTCAGCAGCGAGAGCCTTGTTGAGCTCAAGAACAAAGTCTCTGTAGTAACGAACGTATTTCCTCATTGGTGCATCAGGTGGAGCCACGACGGAGCCATTCCACAGAGTGTTGTCGTAGCCGATCACTCCTCCAACTTTCACAAGATCGATCAGACGTTTATGGTAGTTAATGTAGTTGTCCTTGTCAGCATCAACGAATATAAAGTCATATGTCCCATGGTTCTTCTCCTGCACCCAATCACATACAATAATAAGGAAACAAATTCGTATATAAAGTAATTCCCATGAAAAAAATATTAAATCAACATAATTAGGCCATCAGTTTTTAATTCCATCTGATTTTTAAAAAATCTCACATTATCTTCACTTTATGGAAAATTTGTAATTGCTAGTTACGTCAGAAAGAAGAATGCTTACGTCAGCAACGAGTTCATCAAGAACGGGAAGAGCAGGGCCTTCCCTGAAATCGATCTTGTGAGCAACGCCAGCTTTCTCAATGATTGGCAAACCCAATTCGTAGTTTTCTCTGTTAACGTCCATAGCCAGAATCTGAGGATTGAAACAAAAAAAAATGAAAAATTTCGACAAGAATATAAACCCAGAAACGAAAAAAAAAACAAAGGTCCGGAGATATATTTACTTTGCCGTCTTCAGGGAGAGCAAGAGCGGTGGCGAGAAGTGAGTAGCCAGTGTAAACACCGATCTCCATTGTATTCTTGGCGTTAACAAGCTTGATGAGCATGTTCAAAAACTGTCCTTCATCTGCCGATGTTGTCATTATGTTCCTGTTTTATTTATTTTCAATTGAATTTCAAATCTCGGTTTTGGTTATGGTTTAGAAAACCAAAATTGAAATGAGGATTATGCCAATGGGGAAAACAAACCAGGGATGTTTTGCTGTCACTTCCCGGAGTTCCTTCATGGATTCTGGTTCCCTTGGATACACACTTGTCTCCAGTATATACTGTTAATTTTTTAATTAAGATTTAGCTTGTTGAATTGAATTCAAATCATAGAATTTTTGAATGAGATTAGTTTTGAGAGTAAGACCTGATAGAGCTCATCGCTCTGTAAGAGACTCTTGTGGCCGACTTCTTGATGTCTGAGATTCTGAGACTGCTTCTGATCTTCTCCATTTGTCGATGTTTTCGTTGCCTCCGCTGTTGTCGTCGCCATTTCTCTCTCTCTCTCTCTCTCTGTATTTGTCTTCTTCGTTGAGATTGACGATTGCGTTTTAATTGGTGAGTCACACAGATGGAATGAGAGGTGTATATAAAGAAGGAGCTAACGAGACCGGTTTGAACCGGGTTTGTTAAATCCGGTACCCGGTCCGGGGTTGGTGAAACTCTCCTAACACGCAATTGGTCCGTCGCTGTCTTAGGTGGGTCCCATTCACTGTGGGGCTTCACACGCACTTGGGTTAGTAATGGCCTCAGGCAATCAAATTTCCAATTATTGAGACCAAACTCAGGGAAGTGGTTATGTTTTATTTTACTTTAAATTTTTAAAAAGATATATATGGTGAATTCGTTTTTCATTATGACTTGGTTGTAAACCATATATATGCTCCCAAATTTTTTTCTTATGTATTTATGTCTAGATTTTAATAGTGGGATATTTTTTGTTATTGGATATATATGTATTTACTCTTTTGGATTTTATTCTGAAATTAGACGATCATAAAATGGTACAAGGGTGTGACGTAAGGAATTATTACACTGGATATAGATGAGGCGAATATTAAATCATTTACAATTTAAAGTAGATATTTTCTGTATAATATAATAAAGAAGAAAAAGGTAGGACTTGGTGAGTAAGGAGAGTATAGAAGACCGAGAGGAGAAGGGAACAAAAGTGGATTCAACCACTCTGCTTCGGTGTTGAAATGTCGCGTGTGTGTGTGGTAGGTGAATATCTTGGTGGAGGACTTTCTTAATAATCATCCTTAATTCTTTTGTAGAACAAAAAGAAAAATAAAAGAAATATTGCTTTTAGTAGTAAAAGATTTAAAAAAAAAACTTTTAAAATTACAATAGCAGGACACGTGAATCTGTAGACGAATTATTTGGATGATACAAATGGTTTGTAAATTCATTAATAATCTTTTTTTTTCATTTTAAGACGACTCATTTTTTAATCTCAAACCAAGACAAGGTTTGGCCGGTGTGTGATATTTAAACACATTTACAACATCATTTGCTTCCAATAGTTATACGTACCCAGAAAAATTGTCGGCCTACGAATGTGGTTTCGATCCTTTCGGTGATGCCAGAAGTCTCAATGGTTGGTGTAACTTCCATGGTCAAGGTACTACATATGTTATAGGGGAGATAATGCAGCTACAATTTGCTAGTTGTGATGGGGATACACATGTTTTAGATTATAAAATAAATGTGATATTTTTGGGGCAAGTTTTCAGAAGAAAGGAGCTAGGTATGGTTATGACTTCGAGTCTTCGACTTGCATTTGTGAAAATAATGGTAATGGTTATATAGAACATAATGTATTTGAAAAAGCTGTTTAATTTGATGGAATGAAAGCCCGATAAATAATTTGTCTGAAGAAGCGATCTAATTTGCATACATTTTAAAATGGGTGATTATTAAAATATTTATCACATATAATGTTCTATGGAGTTGGGCACTTACTATGTGTGTGGAATGGGCCGTTTGTATTATCAAAGGACCCTAACTGGCATCTATTGATATGACATATACGGATTTGCAAATGCATGCTGGCTAATGTGACCATTATCATGAGATTTTTTTTTTCTTTTTTGACAAACCACGAGATATTTAATAATGGAATCGTAAGCATTTACATGTTAGGTGGCACCCGTATTTAATTGTGGTAGTCGTAGCGCAATGAACTTCATGCCCTTGTCGCCCCTTCCATTATTTGACTCGTTTGATCCAGACTATACACATACAATGATAATTCATAACACTTGGATTCGGTTGCATAAGTTAACAGAATCTTGGCTTTCGAATTCGAATTCGAGTTTATACTTTAAAATGTGGTTTACTTCTTAACATGTATTACCAATAATTGGCCCGAAACCATGGATCGAATGTCCAAAACGCTCTTCTTGACAATTAAAATGAATAGGCAGCCCACTTTGACAACGACACCGCTATAAAGTGCTTATGGTTGAGTATTTTCCACCTTAATTAATCATTTTTCTAATAAGTGATTTAAAGATGGGACACGTTTAGAATTTCTATTTGTTTAATGGACTTGTAGGAAGGGCTTTACGGGGAACTCTTGGACTTTAATAGCCCAAAAACAGAATACAAGTCAAGCCATATGGGGCCACAAAACTGCATGAGAGCTACGTGTACAACTGTTTTTACAAGATACCAATTCCCGTCTTAATTCAATAGTATAAAATTACTTTTTATGGTAAGCAAAAGTTTTAAACGGTCCAATTTTAACATTTATTACAAACCCCCCAAAAAGAAGTAAAAAAAAATTATAGACGAGAGGAAAAAAAGGTCAGCAGCAGCACTGAGGCAACAAGCGACGTCCTGAAAAAACTCGTACAAAACAATAAATAATCTTTGCCTGATTCATTTACGACTAAACTTCTTTATTACTATTATTTTAAAAAATTATCTTATGGAAGAATTTAATTACAATGAAAATGTTGTAAGAGAAGAGAGATATCACATGTAATCCTCTCTTCTCTCATCCACTGCCTCCTCTGTTCCTTCTCTCTCATTTTTTTAATAACCCATTTCATCTCTTTCCTTTATGCTCTTTTCGTTCTTTCATTTTTCTGGCGAAATTTTTGAGCTTTTCTGGGTGATTTAAAGAGGAAGACACTGAAATTTAAAATACAAATGGAGGGAGAGGGCAAACGCATCCAGATCATTTCGAAAATGAAACGCCTTTAAATTTTTTTTCTAAAACTTTTCAAGGTTCGAAGCAGATTACTTTAGTTCTCTCCTTGATTTTTCTGGTACAATTTCTTCAATCTTCTGATCCTTTTTTATTTTATTTTTTATACAAGACGATCGGTCTTGAATCAATTTCATTGTATGGATCGTCGTGATGTTTTGTTTGGAAATGCTTTTTGTTTTACCGTTGATTCCTCTTAATTGCTGCGAATCTGGAAGATCGGGATTTGCCCATTTTAGGGCTTCTTTCTTTGAATTGGAAAGCTCGATTTTTTAGTGAATAGCTGTGTTTTTTTTTGGTGTGATGAATCAGAATGTGTAATTCATGGTTATAAATGCACAGTCTTGTAATTATCTCAAGTTAAAATTATGAGAATTTCAGTAATAGGCTTAGACTTTTAATTTAGGCAAAAACTATGTGTCTGGAGATTTGCGTTGTTCGCTTTAGTATCCGTAGCTACATTCTCTCTATTCTCATTTTCCGACAAGATTTTTGAGAAAATACTGAGTTGCTCAACTGCTAAAGTCATGATTTTGCAAATGCTTGAGTTGTTTGCTTAACAATGGAGTTCTTCCTCATCAAGTTTTTAGTGTGTTTAGCAATTCCTGATATATGAAAATGATACATGTGAAATATGATGGATATTTTAAAATTGATGGTTTACTATCTCATGGTTTCAGTCTTTCAGATATTTATTTCTTGGAGTACCAACTGGCAACACAATAGGGATGCTACATTTCGGAGCCTAGAGAGTAGTTGTGTTCTGGTCAGTGGTATAAACAAATCCAATGCAAGGGCCACGAAGCACTGGTGATTCATCTACTGGAATAAATTATGCAGATGGAGAACCCATTTGTAGCACCAATTCAGAGGCTACTTCGAATAGCATGCTGAATCCAGTGGATCTTCAGTTTCCAAACAATAGTACTGGTTCAGGACGACCAACTTACGCAAGCTCGAGCTCGCATGTTGTTCAAAATCATAACTGGTGGAGTTTTGGTGAATCTAGCTCTAGATTGGGACCTTCTGATCAGGTCAATTCCATTGGTTCAAAGATAGATCGCCAGCTTCCCTCAGACGGTTATGGATTTGAGGAAGGGCAATCAGGTTCTAATGGTATGATGTTATCTGGAGGGGTTCAGATTGGCAGCCACACCAGAAATGGACCTTCCTTCTTGCGTGGCTCAAGCTCTAATCATATGCTAGGGCATGTAAATATTGGAAAGGACATGGACATTAATGGTAGTGGTCTGCAGAGTTCAGGGGTAGTTATCCGCCATAATAACTGTGAGAGTTCATTGGGAAGCTCAAGTCAAACCGCAGAGGAGAGAAGCAGTGGTTTAGGTGGCCTAGGTTCATCCTGCAAAAGAAAGGCTCTTGAAGGAGCTCCTAGCCATTCTTTTCCTAGTGGAAGTCATGGTTGCTTTTTTCAAACTGAGAATAGTGCTTGGAATGAGGGTCTTGCTCAATATGATGCTTCAAATAGCTTAAGTTTGTCTATGTCCTCGCCAAATCCTCCAAATGTTACTAATCAGTCTGGTCTACCGGAACCAAGATTTGGAACGGGTGGTGGAAGAGTAGTTGCAACAAGTGCTTTTCCTTCTGTAAGAAGCAGTGAAACCTTATCTAGACCCGGCAGGCGGTTAAATCCCGGGCAGCTGCAGGAGTCAGTAGCATTTAGCTTTTCACAACCCGGTAGTTCTGTGCTTCAGCAACAGCATTTACCAGCAACTTCTGCTTTTGTTGACCCTCTGGATGCAAGAGCAATACCAATTACAGGTAGCTCAAGCAGTGGTGAGGGTCAGCCAAGTATGATCCACCTTCCTGCATTAACCAGAAATATACACCAATTTGCTTGGAATGCTTCTTCCAGTTCGAGAACAAACAATATGCCTGAAGAGGGATTTGGACCACCATGGGACGCACCAAGAATCAACTCAGAGCAGCCCGTCTTTACTACACCTTCAACTGAAACGAGAAATCAAGTGCAGGATCAATTTCATTGGAGGTTCACTCGTGGAAGCTCTAGTACATCTGGAGATTCTCCCTTTGTGCCTCGAGCAGGTTCGAGTTCAGGGATACATGGTTTGCAGCCAAATCCATCATGGGTTACTCCCCATAATCAATCAAGGATATCAGAAGTTGCTCCGTGGTCTTTATTTCCTAGTACTGAATCTGAATCTGCTACCCATGGTGCTTCTCTTCCATTACTACCCACAGGGCCTTCTGTTTCTTCAAACGAAGCTGCAGCGCCATCTGGATCTAGTAGTCGTAGTCATCGCTCTCGACAAAGAAGGTCAGGATTGTTACTGGAAAGGCAAAGTGATCTTCTCCATTTGCGTCACTTAGGAAGAAGCTTAGCTTCTGATAACGATGGAAGGAACCGACTGATTTCCGAGGTCTGTATCATCTTTCACTGTTTCACACTATCCTTCTGTGGGAGAACCTTTTTTGTTAAATGAACTTAGTATGAGCTGGCGTGGTATTTTGTCTTATTGAAAGTTAATTATTTGTTTATTGGCAGATACGGCAGGTGTTGAGTGCCATGCGAAGAGGGGAGAATTTACGGTTTGAGGTATGATTTTGTCACACAACTGATTTCTATCAAACCTTGCTAAAACCAGTTAATAGGTAAAATCACATTGCACTTTTTGTCTTCAAGTTTTAGTTTTAGATTTTCAGTATGCATATGTCAACATCTAAGTTGTGTACCATCTTTGTAATTGTACTGTATTTACAGTTGCTAAAATGATAGGTCTCACATGAGAGTAAATGCAGTAAGAGAAAATCTTTTGGCATTTGTATAAACAGATGTAGTGCAAGTTCCTTATTTCATTTTTGGATCATGACTTTCATTTGGTGATCTGATAGGATTATATGGTATTTGATCCACTGATCTACCATGGTATGGCTGAGATGCATGATAGGCATCGGGATATGCGCCTTGACGTTGACAATATGTCGTATGAGGTGAGTGTTCATTCTTCTTTCACCATTTTGTCACAATCTACCAATTTTTGCCAAAAACGTTCATTTGGAATGTAGGAGCTCTTGGCACTTGGGGAACGCATAGGAGATGTGAGCACTGGGCTAAGCGAAGAGGTGATTCTCAAAGCAATGAAACAGCACAAACATACATCTTCCGCTGCTGAATCTCACCAGGACATGGAGCCTTGCTGTGTCTGTCAGGTATGACCTGAAATGACCATTATACTGGGAAATCTTGTATGTGGCTCTTTTTGACCTGTTGCTTCGTCTAGCAATACTCTTATAGCTTGTGGCTGTTTGTTTGCAACAAATTCACTTCTTTATAGTAGTAGATGAGGTGCAATAAGATAGACCAAAACAGGAGTAATGTAATATCTCGTAGATAGATGCATCTATATTGTTGGTTTTATTAATCTGTTTTTTCCCATTTTTGAACTGATATGTATTTACTCAGCTTTAACTCGCAAGCTGATGTGAAAATCGTGATGCCTTTTTGACAGGAAGAGTATGTAGAAGGCGATGATCTTGGAACTCTGGGATGCGGTCATGAATTCCACACTGCCTGTGTCAAGCAATGGCTCATGCTCAAGAATCTCTGCCCAATTTGTAAGACTGTGGCTTTATCTACATGAAAGGCACGGGTCCTTCATCCTCGTCCTCAATCTCCTCCCAACCCAGTGTTATCCTTGAAATGAAAGAGAAAAAGAAGAAGAAAAATATATCGCGAAGAGCTCGGTTCTGTCTTTACCCGCATTGATATCTAGAGGGAGTTGAAACAAGCAAGGGCGTGTGATGAATGATCCATAAGTGGAAGCATCGTGTGGATTACATAGGATAAGAGAATAATAACTGTCTTCTTACTCAGTCCTCTGAATTACTGGATAATGATAAGTCATTGTTTATTGTCTGTCTCAACTGGAATTTAAGGATACAACAACAATGTTATGTTGATTTGAATGTCATTGCTCTTACTTAGCTTTCAATATTTTTCAGTACTTCGTCATCGTTTTTGTAGTTGTGGTAAATGACTAATAGAACGGGTCCTTCTGTCAAACAAAAAGGGAAGAAAAGAGTTAACAACATTGAAAAGGACACGCTCGGTGGGGATCGAACCCACAATCGTCTGATTAGAAGTCAGACGCCTTATCCATTGGGCCACGAGCGCCTTTTGTGCTTGAAAATAACAGATATTTAATTAAAACTTTGCTTGGAACTAAAAACTCAGCAGGTCCACGAACATAGTTGACCATGTTTTTCCTGAATTTGACAACCAAGTATAGTTGTGGTAGCTATTATGAAAGGTTTTTTCATTGATGTAATTTATTCGAAAATGGTAAATGGTAAAAAGATGTTTACATTCTAAAGACACCAAATCGAGTATCTTCTAAAGGACGGTTAGAAGCAGCAGAGAGACAAAGTCCCAAAACCTTTCTGGTATCAGAAGGATCAATCACTCCATCATCCCAAAGCCTAGCCGTTGAGAAGTAAGGATTTGCCTCTCTCTCATACGCATCCACCGTCTTCTTCTTGAAGACTTCTTCCTCTTCCTCTGTCCACTGCATCACCAAATAAAACACAGTGATCTCTCATGGATGTTGAAAGAAAAGCATAGTAATTGATTTAGAGAATGTTTTTTATTCAGTACCTTTATTCCTTGTCTCTTCTTGGTTGCCCTTTCGATCTGACTTAAAACACCCGCAGCCTGCAAAGTTTTCGCCCAAGACAAAAACAACGTCAAAAGAAACCAAACCGGAACGAATACAAACCACAAAACTAAACTGAATCCAAATGAATGAAAATTGCATGAAACAAAAGCGATCTAAACTGAATTAAAAATAGAACATTTTCATAAAGTTTGGTTTCTTCAGTACAATTTTGTTCAGTTGATGATAACAAAAAAAATCCGAAGTATAAACACATTTCGATTCAGTATGGTTTACCTGAGCACCGCCCATGATGCCAATTCTGGCGTTTGGCCAAATGAACATGAAATCTGGACTGTATGCACGGCCACACATTGCATAGTTTCCAGCACCAAAGCTTGCACCCGTTATAATTGTAATCTTTGGTACCTGAATTAAGAGCCAACCTTAGATTGTGGCAGATCCTAATCAAAATTCTTGGACTCTTTCCATGAATTAAACATACCCTAGCACAAGATACTGCCATCACCATTTTTGCTCCAGATTTTGCAATGCCATTAGCCTCAGCTCTTGAACCCACCTATAAGCAAAACAGAGGTTACAAAAAGAGCAAGTAAGATCGATAGAGAAACCCCAAGTATACACAAATGTTATATCAAAACAAAAACACCTTAATTACCATAAAGCCTGTAATGTTTTGGAGGAAAACAAGTGGAATTTTACGTTGAGAACATAGTTCAATGAAGTGAGCTCCTTTTAGTGCAGATTCATTGAACAGTATGCCATTGTTCCCAATAATTCCTACTGTCTGACCATATATTCTAGCAAAACCCGTCACAAGCGTCTGCCAAAAAAAGTTGCACATAAGAAACGTAAAAAGC
The DNA here is from genome assembly GCA_028015245.1 of Cardamine occulta. NCBI lineage: Eukaryota > Viridiplantae > Streptophyta > Magnoliopsida > Brassicales > Brassicaceae > Cardamine > Cardamine occulta. Next base: position 17,845,904 of record CM051389.1, on the reverse strand, counting down.
TAATATTCGGATCAAAAAGACGAGTCTAATAAAGTTCTCTCACAGTGCCGTATTGTTTCTTGAACTCATCAAATTCACTCCCATCAACAATCCGAGCAATAATAGAGCGGACATCAAATTGCTGCTTGTGATCTACTGGAGCAATAGAACGCAGCTCGTTTATGTCATAGAGCGGTTCTTTGTATTCAAGATTTGTGCTTCCAAATGTTCCTTCCATTCCTTTTTTTGCAGCCATGTGCAGATTCTTGACAATGTTTCTTCCAATAGCAAGTCCATGTAGCTCATCTGCAAGACTAGAGCAACTTCTTAAGCTCTAAACTCTATAACATGGTCGTTATTTTCATATATATAAAAGAAAATATTGCAGAAAGAGATATCTATACCTTGAGCAAAATAATCTGATACACCGGATACATTACAGTGAACCGTGGCACCTCCTAAATCTTCAGCTGAGACTTCCTCTCCTGTTGCAGCCTGTTCAATTTCCATATAGCTTTACATTCTAAGAAACTAATATAGACAAGAACGAGAAAGACAGTAATTTGGCAAAATTTACCTTGACAAGAGGAGGTCCTGCCAAAAATATGGTACCATTCCCTTTCACCATTACACTTTCATCAGCCATGGCAGGGATATAGGCACCACCAGCAGTGCACGAGCCTAAAACAATGGCGATTTGTGGAATTCCTTCGGATGACATAATTGATTCGTTGTAGAAAACCCTACCAAAATTCTCCTTGTCAGGGAAAACCTCCGCCTGTTTTGGAAGGAAAGCACCGCCACTATCAACTAAATATATGCAGGGGAGTTTGCACCGAGCAGCGATCTCTTGTGCCCTGAGATGTTTTTTTATAGTTATGGGATAATAAGTCCCTCCTTTTACTGTAGGATCATTTGCCATAAACATGCAAAGACGGCCATGGATTGGTCCTATCCCTGTGATTATCCCACCGGAAGGTAAAGGCTCCTCATACAGTTCATGTCCTGCAAGCTTCAAGCATATTCATATCCGGTAAGCAGCAAAATCAAACAAATTTTAGATCAATGCCAATTCTCCAATCCTAGACCATATAGAGTGTATAAACAAACACACATGCTAAATCTGTTTCCAGCAATGATGTAGCGCAACGGAATCAAGAAACTCAAACTCAACATTGCAACAATACTCTCCTCTAATGATATTCATTCACTCATGCAGATTAATCAGCTATAAACTCAAGAATGAATATGTAAATTGAATCCAAAGAGGGAACACAATTAGAATGAATAAAACAAAACCTGAGAGAGCTCCAAGAAGGAAGAACCAGGATCAAGAAGCCGATCGATCCTTTCTCTAGGCAAAAGCTTGTTTCTGCTTCTGTTCCTCTTCACCGCTTCCTCTCCACCTCCGGCCAATACCTAAAAACTCCACGGAGAAACACTTATATATCATCTGCAAACAATAGAGAAATCAATCGATAGATGAAATGGTTTTACCTTTTTGATGTGGGAGCGAAGCTCCGATAAGATCCCTTCCATGGCGATCGAGTTGCTCGAAAAAGCATCCGAATTTCTGTCAACTCCGTCCGGGAGAACGCTCACGCAGAAACCCTTCTGTAGTGCCCGGAAAATTCGAAAAGGATCGGGCTTAGAATCGGTTCTTGGTTGAGTCCGCCATTGTTGGATACTAGTAAGCTCTTTAGAAGCTGATATTGACCTTCTCCCCAAAATCCTTAACATTTTCGTCTTCTTCTCACTGTCTCTCAAAACTGATTTCACGTAAGACATTTATACACACTGTTCTGACTACTTGATTGTCTGTAATTCATATCCAAAATACAAATCCCACACCAAAAGGAAAAAAGAAGATAAGATCAGGGAAAAAAAACTCTATTTTAAACACATTTTCGTCTCATTTCTTTAGGTGAGGAGTCGTGTGTGACAGTCTCACTAGTGAAAAACACAACTTTTGTTATACTTTCAACAAAATTTGGGGAAAAATTGAATCTTTATCCAATCAAAGCAATAAGACAACAAGACGACGACGTTTTGTGTCTTCGCTTTCTTCAAAATGTGTAGAGTATTAGATAAGACGCTCACTCTCTGTCTATCCCCGGGATTATCAGGCTGTTGCATTAGCAATCGTCAATGGGGTCTTTAGGATTTTCGATTTCCATGATAGCTTCGCTGAGTCCAACTTTGACGGAGTCGAGGCTCTTCTCTTCGATGGGTTGTGTCTCGACGATTGTTGCCCCGAGTTTATCTTCAGTCTCTGTGGTTTCTTCTTCACAAGGTTCGAAAAGGAGGGTTCAAAACTTAGGGCTCAGAGTTTCAATGTCACTAAGTATGGAAACAACGCCAGATTTCGATGTCGGCGTTGTGTCTTCTGCAACTACTAAAAAGGTCTCTCTTTTTTTCTTGTTACTTTTGAAGTTTCCAGCTTTGTTTGTTAAAGAGAGCTTGGAGATAACTGAGAAACCTTGTGAGCTTGGAGATAACTGATAAACCTTGTTAGGTGCTTGTTCCAATTGGATATGGTACGGAGGAAATAGAAGCTGTTGTGCTAGTTGATGTTTTACGACGAGCTGGTGCAGCGGTCACTGTTGCTTCTGTGGAGCAGAAACTAGAGGTTGAAGCATCCTCAGGGACCAGATTGCTTGCTGATGTTCTTATCTCAAAATGTGCTGATCAAGTTTATGATCTCGTGGCTTTGCCTGTAAGTTCCTTTTTGGAATTAGAAAAGAGAAACTTCTTCTGCTGTTCTGCTTTGGCTGATTCATACCCAATATCTGTTTCATTGACCTCTATTGTAATCGTTCTGAATCGTTGTTATGGGCTGATCTGAAAATGTGAAGGGAGGCATGCCTGGTGCTGTTAGGTTAAGAGATTGTGAAATTCTCGAGAAGATCATGAAGAGACAAGCTGCAGATAAGCGGTTATACGGGGCTATATCCATGGCTCCAGCTATCACTCTTCTTCCATGGGGACTTTTGACTAGAAAGAGGGTATAAATCAAAAGGCTTGGATTGTATGTCAGCTAATAACTGATCTTTTGTCTTCATGTTTTGATTTCTTAACTTGGTGTAGTTCATCGTGCAAGACAACGGGCCATCCTGCTTTTTTCGGGAAGCTTCCTACATTCTGGGCTGTTAAGACAAACATTCAGATTTCAGGGGAGCTTACAACTAGCCGTGGACCTGGCACTTCTTTCCAGTTTGCTCTTTCCTTGGCGAAGCAGCTCTTTGGAGAAACCACAGCCAAGTCGGTTGAAGAGTTTCTGGTCTTTATCCTATTCACTTATGCTTCTTGAAATCATTCTTTTCTTTATCCATCTCGATACGCAACAATCTTCTCATAGTCTTCTTTTCCAATCATTTCACCAGCTTCTGCGTGATGGTTACCAGAATCCTAAGAAGGAAGAGTTCAATAGCATTGACTGGTCTTTAAACCACACACCTCGTGTAAGTCTCATGAAGCTATGACAAATGCATTTCCATGTTATCTCATGAGGATATGATGATAGCTGATTTTGGTTTTTCTTCTTAAGCTTCTACACCTATGGAGTGCTATTTTTCTTTTATCAATTCCTTCATCTTTCACACTCCTTTTATAATTTGAAAGCTTAGAAAATGGCTGATTCTTCTAAAATCTGTGGTTATGGTTTTAATGATGAAACTAAAATCCAGGTTCTTATCCCGGTAGCCAATGGGTCTGAGGAGGTGGAAGTGGTCACAATCACAGATGTTCTTAGAAGAGCCAAAGTAGATGTTACGGTTGCATCTGTTGAAAGATCTTTGCGGATTACAGCATCCCAAGGCACTAAAATTATCACCGACAAATTGATTGGTGAAGCTGGTGACTCATCATACGATCTAATCGTTCTTCCGGTAAGACATTAAGCAAAAGCTATTCTTCTAGCCTGCATGCCTCTCATTAAACTCATTCCCTTTGGCTAGTTCACAACTTCTTAGATAAATCTTGCTATTTACATGTTCCAATATAACTTCTATGCCATATCAAATCAATGTGCTTAGGAAAGGCTTAGACGAACTACAACATTTGGCTGTTCCATGTTGAGTAATTTCGATATCTTCTCTTTGCTGAATTTTTCGTAGGGAGGCCCTACTGGCTCAGAACGTCTGCAGAAGTCCAAAATTCTCAAGAAACTGCTCAAGGAACAACATGAATCTGGGCGAATATATGGAGCTACTAACTCTTCATCTACTGTCTTGCATAAACATGGTTTACTCAAGGTAAAGTGAAGATAGTTATTATTCTTTTCTTTGTCGTATACATGGACAAGTGCCATACACGGTTTGAATCCTATTGCAGGAGAAGAGAACGACTGTGTACCCTTCAGACACAGACGGGCTTACCAATCAACAAATGATCGAAGGTGCAGAAGTTGTTATAGATGGAAACGTGATTACAAGTTTGGGGCTCGCAACTGTTACCAAATTTTCCCTGGCTATTGTTAGCAAGCTGTTTGGACATGGTAGAGCAAGGAGCGTTTCAGAAGGGCTTGTGCATGAGTATCCAAGGCATTAAACGCCGTTTTGAAGGCATCTTGATCAAGAAACACAATTCGAAGATATCCCATTGCTGACCTTCGACCGAAGTCTTGCTTTCCACATTTGGTATCAAACCGTCTCTACTCCAGAGACTTTTCACCGGTATCATACTTTGATGGTATCTGCAAAAATTTTGCCATTTAAGCTTAGTATTTGTATCTAGTTTTGTATACCCAGTTGGATTCTAGATTGTGATGCTAGACTTGATGTTTCAATCAATCTAATTCATTCTCTTATATAAGTTATAGCGTAGTTGATTCGGTCCCAAATTAGTTGCTAGAAGAAGTGGTGCAGACAACTAATATAAACTACAAGATAAATCCACTATGGTTAAGTCACAAAGATGTTCAAGACGATGATCAAGATCCATTACATCAAGGACTATAAAACCAAAAGATGCTTCAGGAAAACAGAACAAATGAGTGTTGATCTCTATCTCTATCAAATCGGTCACACTTCACGATTTACACAACCACCCACAGAAGCACTTGCCTAAATTACATACAAAGCTAGCTTTCTATTTTCTGTCTTGTTCTATAACTTCTGCTCTTTATTGAGTTCCTTGGACACCGATATAAGCTCTACCAGGGACCCGTCAATGTCCTTCGCAAGCATTGCCTTTTGCACCCCATTATCCATGGCTGGCGCAGTGGCTCCAGAAGCTACAGCAACAAATGAGCCAAAGTCTGTTAAATCCATGCTCGTTGGCATTGTAACATATTCACAATAAAAGTGTAAACCGTTTTGCATCAGAGTTAAAAGCGTAGCTAACACTATAAAGGATAATCAAATCAAGACAGTACCTCGTTTTTCTGCTTTTCCATGATTTCAACCTGCATATGAAACATTTGGTCAGTGATCATAAATTCACAATATCAAGAAAATCTAAACATAACCCAATTAAAAATCTCGAGATTCTTTAATGTGAAAGGGAAGAAGCGGATCACACTTGTTTCCTCTGCAACTCTTCATTCAACTCTTTGAGTTGCGCAACTTCTGCTTCCAACTCCAACGTATAAGCCTGTCACGCGGCAAAGCGAAAAACTAAATAACCATTGCCACGGTTTTAAGGTTTCCTCAACCTCCAAAATTTAAGCAAAAACTCACTTGCTTGCGAGCGCGGGATCTTGCAGCTGATTCCCTATTCTTTATCATCCTTTTTTGCCTTCTCTCAATCACTTTCTCCAGAACTGCACCCGTTTTTCTTACTCGACCAAACATGTAAGGAACAGGCGACAAAGATGCATCCATGGCGCTCTTTGGAGTCAGATCAGGTGACATCTGGCTTCCAGGAGATACTGCTGCAACCGTAACCCCGGGTTTAAAATCAACAGCTTGCAGTAGATTGTTGTTCATAGGAAGGTTTTGAATTCCAAGAATTGAAGGCTTCACTTCCTGGCACTGTGAAAAAAGCAAAAGCAAGCCATGGTCAAATAAAGAAAACATACTTGCAGATCCAAAACCAGCTTAATCCTCAAACATGAAAACAACATCTAATATTTGTCAGATGATTGTAGTTCATATAAAATGTAAGTTCTTCAGGTTCTTAGTCACCTGTGTTGCAGGTTGAGAATGGTGGTCCAAATCAATAGTGTTGGAAAACGCTATAGTGGTCGGTTTGGTAAAAGGTCTCTCCTGCTTCTGTGTCAGTTGTTGCGGCTACTGCACCTTCTGTGGCTGCTGCATCTGTAGTGTCTGAGTTTGAGTTGTCAGCAGATCCGGTCTAACCACTGCTCCATTTCCAGAAAAATCATGGGAATGGTTAGTACCAAACCCATTACGAGCTGACTCGAGACCTGCATCACTGTCAAATCCGTAGAACCCGCCATTGAAGTTATTTACACTCTCCACCGGTTGAACTTCTTCCCTAACCACACCCGCCCTGAACAAAAACTCTTCCAAAGTCATCTCTCCCAACGTTTGTTGCCTCTGCGGAATTCCACTAGTCCCGCCATTACCAACAACACTTCCAATGTCATCCTCCTTCATCAGCTCCTTCCAGACATCATCAACCGTTTTCTGACTAATCGTACGAGGCAAGGTAAGTGACCCTTGTCTCTGCAAACTCCCACCAGTAAGAAAACCACCACCACCTTCTCCTCCCACTGCCATACTAGCAGATAAACCACCATTGTTGTTAATAACAGTGTTTCCGCTATTACCATTGTTGATGTTGTTGAAACTGGTGTTGTTTCCTATCATGGACTGATTCTCCTCTGCAGTCCATATGTTCTTCAAGAGCTCATCCATGTTCATAGACCCAAAATCCTTCCCAATTCCACCGCCCCATGAGTTCTGAAACTCATCAAAGGTTAATGAGAACACCGAGTTCTGTCTCGTCAATGGAACACTACTCCCCATGGTTGGCTGCTTTGAGTTAATTGCAGCTTCATCACTTAGACCATCAACAAAGTTCTTGAAGTTTATTCGAGACCCCATTTCTTCCTTCTCAAATCAAGCTATGAATATATCAATAAACCCTGCAAGAACACAAACAAGCAGAGGTTACAGTTTAATTCATCAGAGAAAAAAAACAAAGAAAGAATCTAAAGCACTGATCTTTATCCATTTTTTTAAAAATACCAAAATTTAGGAAACAGCAGTAGCATCAAAATCCAACAAAATCAGATTTTTATCAATTCGAAGCTAAATCCGTATCTAGAATATACATAAACCCAACAAAAGATCTGGAAGAAACGTGTACAGTGAAGTAGCAGAGCTAAATAGTGAAAAGTGTGAAATCTCCAATCAGGAAACAATTCTCCAATCATATGCTTATCGAATCAATGAATCTGAACAAGAAACCAATCACTGATAGACTACAAAATCGATTCAACAAACAAAAAAATTAAAAGAAAACGAATTTTTAAAAATTAAGCAGCTCAGTCACACAAACTAACAAAAAAAAAATTAAGTTAAATTTTCCTGACCTTCAAATTAAAATTTTTTTTTTCTCTTCGTAATGGGAAATCAAAATTTCCTTTTTGAGAAAGCAAAAATACCTGAAATGGTCAGAGAGAGAGAGATCGACAAGTGTCCATAGCGTGACACTCGTCGTGATATAAAGGTAGTTTCTTTTGTTTGGATGCGGGTGTTATTTTATTCTCGATAAGGCTATAAATATCCAATGTCCTCCATTTGACGTCAGATCGTGCGTGAGCCGAAGAGATTGGGAACGTGGTCCAATGAGAAACGCTGCTTTTTCTCAAATCATTATCGATACATTTGCTTTCCCACGAATAGCAATTCGCAAAGTGGAAGGATATTGGCCGTTAGATTTCCTAAACGGCGTCGTTGATTACGAGACCGAGTAGTACTCTCGGAATAAAATATTAAAATATAGTTTTAAAAAGATAACCAATCAAAATTGTAAATAGAAGAATATTCGGTCTATATATTTCATTATCGGGGTTAAAGTCTATATTTTTGCAACATTTACAAAAAAAAAAGAAAGGAAATAGAATTGAAAGAAAAAATCGAAATTCTATGATATTTTTTTTTAGTAATACGCTAAGAGATTTTGTATATGTATTATTTATTTCTTTAATATAGTATAGATTTATGGATTTGAGTTTATCATTTTAGTTGACAAAACAATACTCTAGAGATTCCATAAACCACGTATTCATCTTTTAGTAGCCATGTAGTAATGAAAGTGAGAATCCCTTAATCCGTTATACATGAAACAATTCGACATAGTCTTCGCTAGCAGTTACCTGATAAACTAATTATCACACTTATATATTATAAAGTGGTGAACATATTTGATCGAATGGAATTAGAAGAAAAAAAAAGAAAACGTTATTCCATTCTAAGGATCCCATTCCTTGGGCAAATCGACCGTTGAGTGGTCCAATCTATCATTCACTGCTAGTATGCGTACACTGAGTCTAAACTACATAGAAAAGGATATTATAAAATAAAACTCAAAAAATGTTACACGATACGATTTCAGAAAAGTTGGAAAAAAAAAAAGAGGATAGTCCAGAATCTTTTTATCACGTTTTGCTGCACCTACAAGGGATGGACATCTGCCACGTGGCGCACTCAACGCCCTCGTAACAATTAAAAAGTAAAATGAAGCAACATAAATCATTTCTAATACTCCATAGTCCATAATCCTTTGTGTTGATCTCCACATGTGATGTGATCTTGTCTTCAATTAATTTTGTTTTCCTTTTTTTTAAAGATGTTTCTTCCCCATAATGGACTCTTATCTCTGACTCGGGAGAATACAAGCGACCCTTCGTGTCTCCCATCTTTTATTTGTATTTTCAATCATATTATAACATTTTTCTTAAAGAACCTACTGGATTAGGAAAGTCTACTCTCTACATCACATTATAATAATGGAATCGTCAATTTGTTCAAATCCTATTTAGAATTCACATGGAGTCGACTCTCTGGTCTTTCGAGACGTGTTCTTTCCTAAATCAAATTTAATAAATTGAAGTTACTTCTTTGAGGTTCTGTAGAAATAGAAACAAAAGAGAGTATATTATAACCTTCTTTTAGATGAAATCAATATATTAAAAATATATATTCTTTTGTGAATCCAAGGTACAAATTAAAACAATCAAACTAGAACAAACCGGAGAAACAACACGCAAAAAACTAAAGAGGAAACCTAAAATGGTAAGAGATGACGATATTCGATAATAATACAACCAATATAGACTCACAAATCTAGAGCAAAACGGAAGAAACAATTACTCAAAAGAAAAAGAAAAAAGAGAGGCTAAAATGAATTGAATGATACACAACCAAAATTTAAATAGAACTCGTCTTGGACAGCCAAGAAGATAGTTCTGCAGATTGATTCATTTTCAGATCTTATAAAATCCTAGATATGCTCAAAGAATATATATATATATATATATATATATATATATAGCTTCTTTAATAGACCAGTAAAAAATGTAAGTTGCTATAAAATGGTAAGTTTTAAGAGTTTAGTTTTTCTTAATTCCATGGTAGGATAAACTAACTAAATTATAAAATAAAAAATTAACAAAAAAAGTAGATAAAAAAAGCTAAACCATGATGAAGAAAAAGAATCTATGTCATGCCCATATTTTTATTACTTTATTTATTTAGTGTCTAGAAGAATTAAAGTTGTTCAGAGTAGTTGAAATCTTGGAAAGAGGTCTATTGATTGGAGATATCTCGATGCTAATAAAAAAAAAAACAGAAGGAAATTATGGGTTGGAGAAAGCTTGGAGGCATAGATGGATCATGACTCGTGAGTCAAATAAACTATTATTCCTTGAATGAAAACAATAACTAGTTTCCTAGCAAATGCATGTGAAAGAGTGAAGTGAATGGCCCAGATAATGTAAGCACGAAGGTTTTGTACTCTTATCCGCAAATCCAAATTATGTGAATAATCAAAGGTTTTAAATGGGTATTTATGGAAGAGGATACAGTTAGCTAAAAACGACTACAGTTAATATAGCACGCCATCTGGTCAACGGCTATATATTTGGGTTTTAAAGCCAGCTTTCAAAATTGTTGGGCTTTAGTTTTAGTTGTCTTACTAAGCGGGCTTTTAAGTTTCAGTGGTTAGACCGCACGGTTTACAGTACAAACCGGGTTTTATTAAATACCAAATCGCAATTACAGACGCAAACCTATGGACCGGTCGTTCTATTCTACTAAAGTCTAAATCTTGAGGCCGTCGGTAAGGCCTTCGTCGGACTCTTCAATTCGCCGTAGCCATATCGCTTCTCCGATTCTACCATTTCTAAGTCCCTCATCGCTATTTCTGAGTTTGCTTTTCTTGAATGAGTTAACACAAGACCTCTTGGTAGAAATCGTCGGAAATTTTCAATACCCTGTATGTTGAGGTATATAAATGGATAAAATTTCTCTGAATACTCTTCTTCCCTCGAAAATTTGATGAAATTCGGATCCTTTTCACCGTTCAGACTTTTTCCGAGCAGCAAAGGTGGACACTTTACAAGAGTTTTGCAATCTGTAGGAGTAGTAGTTAGAGAATTTTCAGCATCTGCAAATGCTTTACAAGATTGTTATAAAGATGGGAATGAAATTAGGTTCGATGATGTTCACACACTTTTCAGATATTGCACTAAATTACAGTTAGCCAAATGCCTTCACGCACGTCTCGTTGTCTCGCAAGCAATTCAAAATGTTTGTATCTCTGCTAAACTTGTTAATCTCTATTGTTATCTTGGCAATGTTGCATTTGCTAGGCATACGTTTGATCATATCCAGAACAGAGATGTTTATGCTTGGAATTCGATGATTTCTTGTTATGGCCGTCTGGGAGATTCCTCTCAAGTTATTAGATGTTTTAGTCTCTTCATGTTGAGTTCTGGACTTCAGCCTGATTACCGCACTTTCCCATCGGTTTTGAAAGCTTGTAGAAATGTTGTTGATGGGAATAAGATTCATTGCTTGGCTTTGAAGTTTGGATTTGTGTGGGATGTCTTTGTTGCTGCGTCGTTGATTCATTTGTATTGTCGGTACGGAGCGGTGGTGAATGCACGCATACTGTTTGATGAAATGCCTGTTAGAGACATGGGTTCTTGGAATGCAATGATCTCTGGGTATTGTCAAAGCGGAAATGCTAAAGAGGCTTTAACTCTGTCTGGTGGGTTGAGAGCCATGGATTCTGTTACTGTTGTTAGTCTCCTTTCGGCTTGCACAGAGGTCGGTGATTTCAATAGAGGAATTACGATTCATTCATACTCGATAAAACATGGACTGGAGTCCGAACTGTTTGTTTCCAACAAGCTGATTGATTTGTATGCTGAATTTGGTAACCTTAGGGATTGCCAGAAGATTTTTGACAGGATGATTGTGAGGGATTTGATTTCTTGGAATTCGATAATTAAGGCTTACGAGCTGAATGAGCACCCGCTTAGAGCGCTTTCGCTGTTTCAGGAGATGCAGTTAAGTAGAATTCAACCAGATTGCCTTACTTTGATTAGTTTAGCTTCTATACTTGGGCAGTTAGGGGATATTCGTGCTTGTCAATTTGTGCAGGGTTTCACTTTGAGGAAAGGCTGGTTTTTGGAAGATATTACTATTGGGAACGCAGTTGTGGTTATGTATGCAAAACTAGGCCTTGTAGATTCAGCAAGAGCAGTGTTTAATTGGCTCCCGAATAAAGATGTGATTTCATGGAATACCATAATATCTGGTTATGCTCAAAACGGTTTTGCTAGTGAAGCGATTGAAATGTATAACATAATGGAGGAAGAAGGTGGAGAGATAATCGCTAACCAAGGGACTTGGGTGAGCGTTTTGCCTGCTTGTTCTCAGGCTGGAGCATTGCGTCAAGGTATGAAACTTCATGGCCGTCTCTTAAAGAATGGTCTTTATTTGGATGTGTTTGTTGGAACAAGCCTTGCTGATATGTATGGAAAATGTGGACGACTAGACGATGCACTCTCTTTGTTTTATCAAATCCCAAGAGTCAACTCTGTGCCATGGAACACCTTAATAGCGTGCCACGGGTTTCACGGGCATGGGGAGAAAGCAGTGATGCTGTTTAGAGAGATGCTTAATGAAGGAGTGAAGCCAGATCACATTACATTTGTGACTCTGTTATCAGCTTGTAGCCATTCTGGGCTAGTAGACGAGGGTCAATGGTGCTTTGAGATCATGCAAACGGATTATGGCATAGCACCGAGCTTGAAACACTACGGTTGTATGGTAGATTTGTTTGGTCGAGCTGGTCAGTTAGAAACCGCGTTGAACTTTATAAAAAGCATGCCGCTTCAGCCTGATGCATCTATCTGGGGAGCTCTTCTCAGCGCTTGTAGAGTCCATGGAAACGTTGATATGGGAAAGATCGCATCTGAACACTTATTCGAGGTTGAACCCGAGCATGTTGGGTATCACGTTCTATTGTCAAACATGTATGCTAGTGCTGGACAATGGGAAGGAGTTGATGAAATACGGTCAATCGCCCGAGGCAAAGGTTTGAGGAAGACACCAGGTTGGAGTTCAATGGAAGTAAATAACAAAGTTGAAGTCTTTTACACGGGAAACCAAACGCATCCAATGTATGAAGAGATGTACAGAGAATTAACGACGTTACTCGCGAAAATGAAGATGCTTGGGTATGTACCGGACTATAGATTTGTGCTGCAGGATGTTGAAGATGATGAGAAAGAGCATATTCTCATGAGTCATAGTGAAAGATTGGCTATTGCATTTGGACTTATCGCCACTCCTCCAAAGACAACGATTCAGATCTTTAAGAATCTCAGAGTATGCGGTGATTGCCATAGCGTGACTAAGTTCATATCAAGAATCACTGAGAGAGAGATCATTGTGAGGGATTCAAACCGATTTCATCATTTCAAGAATGGAGTATGCTCTTGTGGTGATTATTGGTGATTTTAGAAAACCGATGAGATGATATTCAAACCGGTTCCAATCAATTTGAACCGTTTTTTCTGGTCTAGGACTTTTGAGTGGGGAAAAGATTCCAACTTTGCTAACGAAGTTTAAGTCTCAACAAAGAAGGCTTATTTATTTCCGCGATGGCACAGCCTGTCTTAGTCATGTGGACAGCTTATGTATTACTTTAGCAGAAAGTCACTCGCAAAGGGACGAGACGTGTCAACGGTTTCAATCGTTGAATCCTGAATCTTTGGTTATATTAATAATAATAAAACACATCTATTTATAATAAGATATTTTGGGTAACTTTATGTTAAAATAATGTAGTTAATATATTAATTAATTTGTCCGAGGTAATAATCACATCAAAGCTGGTGGTAATCGTTTAATGAAACATCCAATGATTTTATGTTTTGTGTAAACGATAAGATGACTTTGTTTTGAGTAGAAAATGAACATGACAACTCTGATCATATCTAATTTATATCACAGTTCAACAACAAACCCAATAATTATTGAGAGAAAATGAGAACATTATTAATGGCCATGTTTGTTAAAAGACTTTAAAATATTACCAGCTCTAAACCGGATCCGGTTGACGCAAATTGGCTACATTTGTCAGAGTCGCTTTTCAGTGTTAATTTTCAATCTCAACTTCTTCTTCTGCAGTCAACGATGCCTCTATTGGGTTATACCATTTTTTTCAGCAAGGGTTATACCATATTGCCATGTAAGTATTGTAATTGAGCTACACATAATTTGTGAAGTTTACATGTTGGTCCTCGTCTATTTTCTTTATTCTGATTGAGTCCTTTACTACCATGCGTTTCCCAGCCGATTAATACATTTGTGCAGCCGTAGAATTTTATAAATAAATCAATTAATGTATGGGATGATGCAAGCATCAAACGAATAAATTTACTTTTACTATAAACTATACAGAATTTTGTTATTTTTAATTAACTCAAGGGAACAATTTATTGTTTATCGTTTATTAAATTTTTTTGCAAATGTGGATGAAAAAACTTTTCTTTTTCGTCTAGAAACAACAAAACTTTTGTTTTTGATAAATAGAAACCATAAAACTTACCAAGTAGTAAACGTTTATACGTCTTTTTGTATATTTTGGAGTTTATGAACTTTAATTGAAAAGCAAACAGAAAACATAAAACAAATTTAGCACTATCTCGTTTGGCCCTTTTACGTTAATAAATATGGTATGTGGAAGAAAGAAAAGCAATTCATGCAATTTTACGGGTCCATGGCATGGCGACATTTTACTAATTAAAGTAAAAGATACAAGCACTGCCAAGAAAATATAATAAATATGTAAACAAACTTTACTTTGAAAAATGTCTTGGTTGTTGGCAACAAAATTAATGTTTCTACATTATGTATGGAACATGTAACTTAAAATACGCAGTTTTTACAAATTCTGAATGCAATATTTCCGGAAAGTTTATCATGGCATAAGTTGAATCATATGATATATTTGAATGCATTACATATTGAATTATTTATTTATGGTGAATATAGCCGTCTATTACCAAATAACTATTTACAAAATCATACATATAATAGCAGAGTTTTCTCTCCTCTAAAGTTATCCACATCATCATTAATCATATTTACTATCATACAAGTAATCACTTTAAAAAATAATTTTAAAATTAAATTTATGTAAATATTTATAATTAATTAATATATCATTTAAAATAAAACTAAATTGAATAATAATAACACAAAATCTAACATAGTTATAATATATGTAAATTATAATTTAAGTATGTGAAAAAATAGAAATAATGTGATTTAAAATAAAATAATAAATTAATTAAAAATAATAATATGTAATTAATTTTAAATATAATTATAAGAAATTGAGATGACTAGAAACAGAAAAATACTTATCACAAAATTATAAATAAAATTTTGTATGTATCTATTGAAATAATGATAATTCTCTAAGGATTACAAAAGCATAAAATTTAAATATAATGGTATATATGATATGAAATATTGAATAGTATATATGTAATAGTCTTTGAGTGTTTAAATATTATTTGTTATTTTGAGACTATAGTGATTAGTTTAGATGATTTAAATTATTTAATTATAAGAAAATTATTACTAAACTAAAAGAATAGTAGTAAGGAAGAAATCGAGTCAATGTATATGATAAAATATAGGTTTATAATATAGTTAAATATATAAAATAACAACATATTTTATCTATAGTGTTTATACCTAACTTATACATATGTATTTATAGCTATTATATAAAATATAACAATAATAATTTATAGAACTAAATTGATTGTATATAACTTTCTATATTTTTACAGAATATTTTATTAAATTTTGATTTTGACAGTATTTTAAAATTAAAATCCTACGCAACACGCATATACATTTCCTAGTTTAGTAATATAATATAACAAATCACAAAACAAATTAAACTAAAATTATAAATCTGTAAGTAATTTTATTTATCTAAACATCAAAATGACACAATGATTTCTAAGTAAATGTATTGATTCATTCCTGGTAAAAGATAAACAATTTATTTATTTAAATATATAAGATATATTTCCATTTATAATAATAATCTTGCATAAGATTCAATATCTCATCTTTAACAAATACATGACACCTATTTGGGTCAAACAAAAATTTACAGAAATCTGAACATTTTAATCTAAATAAAACTTCTGAAAATATTATAAATAATGTAGTCAAATTTACATTCGAAAATAAAAGATATCTTTACCATTTAAGACAAATATTTTGCCATAGATTCAGTATCTTGTCTTGAACAAATGTATGACATCAATTTCAGTCCAACAAAAACTTTTAGAATTTTTTTAAAATAGCATAAAGTTACGGGCAACTTTCAAAATTTAACATTTATGATTATATAATAAAATAAATAAATATGTATATATATTATAAATGCTCTGCACGCGTTTTGGGTATGGAATTACAAGAGCTCTGAACGATTAGTCTCCAAGAAAACCTAGAGCTTTCAATGTCTAAACGCAACGCACCACCGCCAAAACCGTTGGTTAAGCAACACTCATGGTCGCCGGACGCTGATCGGGAAGAGGCTTGGCTACGGAAGAAGGAAAAACAGCCATTGGGCCGCCTTGGTCGGAGTAAGAGCGTTACAGACGAAGATCTGGAAGAGCTCAAAGGCTGCATCGAGCTGGGATTCGGATTCGAACCAGATTCGCCGGAATTAGATCCAAGACTCTCGGAAACTCTTCCAGCTCTTGGATTATATTGCGCCGTCAACAAACAGTATAGCAGCAGATTGTCACGGACTTCGTCTCTGTCGTCGATCGTATCGGAAGGTGAAGTCAGCAATTCGAGTACGACGATCGTCGATCAAGGTATGTGAAGTTTGAATTTTAGAATTATGTTTACGGATTGTTTTTTTTTTTATATAATCTGACGATGGGGAATTGAAATAAAACAGGTGATGATCCGGAGACGATGAAGCTGAGGTTGAAGCAATGGGCTCAGGTGGTCGCTTGTTCGGTGCGACAATTCTCCGGCGAACCAAATTGATGTTTGAATAATGATTAATGAATATCCTTCCATTTTTAAAAACTTATTTGAGAAATTATTGTTTGTTTGTTCCTGTTGTGATGTATAGAGGAATGACAGTTTTGTAAACTAGCTGTGATTTTAGAAATTCCAAATTAGAATCTAATGGTTAACCAAACTATAATTTCATTTATTCTTCAATTCGATTTTCAATAATTGTTCATTGTTTGCTTTTATTATTTGGTGTGTGTGTGTTGTTATAATGCGGTGAGATCATCTGTATTTGGTATTATGGAATATGAATGATTTGGGAATTGGTCGGATTTTTTTCTTCTTCTCTTAAACTCCTTGGGATATTAATCAAAGAGAAATGTGTAAGCGTGAAATTGAGTAGTCTGTATACACTAATACACATCGCAACCGTCATAATTATGTTCTTTAATAAGTTACCCACGAAGTTTCAGACTAAAACCTATATTTTTGGAGCATGTCAAATTAGTCTCTTTTATGCCATTAGTATTCAAATTTGAAAACTTTTTAAGTGACCAGTGATCACAATTACTCTTTGCGGTTAGCCGGTTGAGTTACTGATCAGTGATCACAATCATGATAGCTGCTAATGAGTGTATATATTTGGTAGTGGTTGGTTTACTCTTCAGTGAAGTTCACAAGATGGTAGCATGAGTTACTAGTAATTTACAGCAAAAAAGGGTCACAATCGGTAGATAGTTTGTTAAGCAAATTTTGCAACTTTGGTGAAATTCTAATTAGAGATTAGTTAAAACGAAAATATGGAGCGTGTGTACTCATACCTGCTAGGATTCCACGATGAGTATGTCATGCTTTATTAGTACAAAAGCATGGGATGTGAAAAAGGTGAAAAGATATTCTTTTTTTTTTTTTGGTTTTAAGGGTGAAAATATCTCATCTGGAACAATTACGTATATATCGTGGTTAAGCGTTTCGAATTCGATATGCATTTTATTTTTAGTGATTTAAGTGAAAATTAAACACGAGGTATGATTTATCATTTATGGTGTTACATGTTCAATTGACAAGTCTTGCAAAATTTTGAAGCATTAGATAGTATTTATATTGAATCCTTTTTAGTGTGAAATTTGGTCATGTATACGTACTAGTGAGTAGATATCAAATTCTAGAATGTTATTTAGACAAACATTTTAAAAAAAATGGGAATAGATATGATTAGATTTAACAAATTTCTAGAACCTAGGATTTTTTTTAACATCTACAATAAGAGATTTAAACACACCACAACATAGGTAGACTTGAGAGAATAAAAACTCAGTAGTGGACTTACTTCCCACGTATACGTCACCCTACATATATGCTTAGACATATGTCTACAAAAATTAAATAATTGTATATTATTCATAACAATGCACAAACGTTTTATATAGAGTACAAGGGAGAATATCTCAAGGAGAATATGATCTCAATGGGATCTGTTACATACTTCTAACATAGAGAATCTAGGAATATTAAAAGTGTACATTTTATTTTTGATCTAACGGCTCCACATGAGAATGATTGATACTTGCTAATTTGGTGATGTTCGGACATGTTCACCGAAAGGATAAACCCACTTGTAGTGCGGTGCGCACAGCAATTACGGTAGATGCAATAAAACTGTTTATAAAAATTGTTCGATGGATTTAAATATTTTGTGTTTTTTTTGGATGCTATGATACCACTATCGAACGTTTTAAGTTTTATATTATTCATAACAATGTATACAAGAGAGGAGGATCTCGAAAATAAAATATCCATGGATCTGTAAAGATAGAGTCTAGGATTATCAAAAGATATAGATTTATCCTACCAATAGCGAAGTGGTCTACAATTAGTATTTAAAGAAGTGGTCTACATTATAAAACTATTATTATCGCGAGATATTTGTTTTGTTAGTCAAATAAAAAGGGCAGATATTTTTGTTGGTAAGGAATGAAATGGCAGATATTTTGATGCAACCACTGCTCACATCAGCATATCCATTTGCGAAACCAGTGGCTAATTTTTTATTAGTCTTTTTCGGATTATCCTATCAACTTCTATTTTCAAAAGTAATTTTATAAATGTTCTTTTTTATTGATGCCAAACAAAAAATGTTATTTAATTATTTCCTGGCGTTATCACCTGATCCAAATTCAAATCATACTTTTAAGAAGTTAAGTTCGAATCAACGAGTTTTCTTCAAGGAATTTTCTGTTCGTTCGATCAGCATTCTAGAAGCATTAGCGAGTTGACAAAAAAAAAAAAGAGCATTAGAGATGTTAGTAATTAAATAGTATATAACTATATACCCATCAGCATCGCGAAAATGAAGGGAAAACAAAATAAAATAAACTTAAAATCGTTAAAATTATCTTAAAAATACATACAGCATATGCATTCGCAATTATTCGAACATGCAACTAGAGTATGACAAAACCGTTTGACCTAATTAATGAAGAAAATAAAAACAAAAATTACCTATGAACTAAATTATTTATATCCTACATATGTAACTCGTGACGAGTATATTGCCTGTTGGACCAACTTAAGTTGAGTACATTTTTCGAAATATCTCATCTGTTGTAGCTGACGAAGTCGTCATCTCCAATATATAATCGACTAGGATCTGCTTAACCTTTAAACTCTGAAATGTGTAAGCATCCAAGTTTTCTATTAAAAGAAATAAGTTTTTTTCTTGTTTTCTGTCGATTTGTTCCGCTCCAATCGAACATAATGTTTTGATATCATTTCAATGTTAGAAAGATTGCATCACCTAGGCTGGCTGGAAATGGTTGACTTAAATTAACGA
This sequence comes from Cardamine occulta, assembly GCA_028015245.1. Lineage (NCBI taxonomy): Eukaryota > Viridiplantae > Streptophyta > Magnoliopsida > Brassicales > Brassicaceae > Cardamine > Cardamine occulta. Next base: position 17,826,605 of record CM051389.1, on the reverse strand, counting down.
ATTGAAAGAGTTGAATGAGCATTTATCTAATATTTTACCATTTGAGATAAATAAGTTAAAAAAATGGTTCAATCCATTCAGCTAAAAAAATTAAACAAATGTACAAATTACAAAAAAAAGTGTTCAGTTCATTCATCTACTATTCTGGAGTTGAAAAATTGAATGATATTCAACTCAAAAAGTTTTCAATCAGTTTTTTCAACTCGTTTATTTTATTGCTACCATTTATGACCCTAATTTTAAAAATAAATAAATTTAATCGTATTTCACCAATTCATATCCTGTAACGAGACACAAACATTTCAATGTAGTAGCCTACATTAATTAGATCTACCTTAGTATTTGATCCATAAAATATAAAATGAGTAGACTAGTATTTGCTTTAAAAGATCTCGGTGTACCCATGTATGTAAAAAAAACTCGGTGTAAAATCTGAATATCTAATCTAATGTAGAAAAAAATCTAAAGTCAAAATAAATAAATAAAATGAAGAGAAGAAATCAAAATACAATAATAACAAAAAAAAAAAATCCGTGTTTACCAAAAAAATAAAAATAAAATAAAATCCTGACGTATTTAATAGGGACGAGAGCATCCATGATCCATTATCTATAAGTTGACCAAAAAAAAAAACACACTCAACCTCCTCCAAATAAATATCTGGCTGATATTTGTCCGAGATATTATCGTCCTAGATGACGTGGCAATAATATGACACGTGTAAAAGCGACGCCATGTGGACCTTCTTGTCTTTATCTTTTTTCTAATTTCATCTCCTTCTCCTTCCCTCTATTCCTTTCTCTCTCTCTTAAGGTCTCCTTTCCGAAGAAGAACCAATTTTTTTCCCTTAAGAAGAGAGACGCTCATATTTGTTTTGTCTTGAATCGGAGAGGATCGATGGAGAAGGATTATAGGATGATGAATATTGTTTCTGTAGAGATGGATCGCGATGCAGATGCGTCGGCTGAGTCGACTCTCTCGAACTCGCTCGAGTCTGGTATTACGGCTGGGAGCTCTCCTGATTATGCTGATTCCAAACTGGTAAACATAAATCTTCAGTTTTTTTTGGGCCTCCTTTGATATCGATGAGATTCTTCGAATTTGACCTTAAACTCGATTCGTATATTAAAAATCATATTTTGCTTCTTCTGGTATGGTGATTTTAGATATTTTCTTAATGAAAGAAGTAACCCTAGAAGCTAAAAAGCGAGGAGGAAAATATCTTATGGTTTTATTTGTTTGTTCTTATCGATTTGGAAACCAATAATATATGTTAGCTTTTTGTTTTACATATATGGGAGGAAATTTCAGATCTGTTGCTATGAGTATAGCTGTATAGGTCATACTCATTAATTTCAATTTTGATACTTTAAAAAATCTCAGATGATTCTCGAATAAAGCTAAAACAGATGTCGCAAATTGTCTTCTTCCACAAAATTTAACCATCCAATTGCTTGGTTTTTCTTTTTCTTTTCCCTTATTAGCAGAAGATTTGATTGTTCAACAAGTCTTTGGACTCCCGAGGCAATCTCATGCCTAATTTTTGATGTGTTGTATCAATCAAAACCATTCCAATGGCCAAAATCGAAAAGTCTTTAGCTTTTAACTAGTTTCTTTGTTTTTCTGAGTAATTAGAGTTCGTGATTAGTGGTGACAATTGTATACTTTTTGATGTTTTATCTTTTATTGTTCTACTTGTCTTTGGCCAATTTTTGCATCTCAGACTCAAATGGTTTAATGTGTTGGGCCTATGAAGATATTGCTATCTTCCTACATTGTGTGGTTAATAAGTAAAACTGGTTTCTTAGTTTGTATCCCATTGTTCATACTGTTGTGGTGATGGTTTATATTCTTGACAAGTCCCACTCTTTATTTTCTTCTTGATTCACATCGTTATTCTTTCTTTCTGCAGGATGAATGTGCTGTTTGGACTAATGAGAAGCACAACTCATATCTTGATTATTTAGAGAGCTCGTTTGTTAGGCAGTTGTATTCCTTGCTTGGAGAAGATACTCAGAGACTTTCTAGAACTCGTGATGTGCAGTCTAACTCTCACAAATCGACTAATCAGGTTCGGGCTTTCTTACTGTTTCCTTCTGTGACCTCATTTGTTTTGTAATCGTATAGTGAGACTTACGACATTCTCCTTTTGCAGTTTAAGGTCCTACAAAATGGCTGCTGGCAGAAAGTTAATTTTGGAAAGAAACAAGCTCATTTGGAGAACTCATCTGAGTTTCGTTTGCAGAAAAAATCATTGGGAAGCAATCCTGAAAAATCCGAAGGAAATGACACCATGGGAATTGCCGTCCAAGGAAACATGTTATGTCATGAGGAAACCAAACACTCTGGTGGCAAGGCTTTTGCTAGAAACTCTGTGGGGCATGAGTATCCGGCCCAAATGACTGCAGGTAACATTTGCTTAGCCGAGTTTAAACGAACTCATCTTCCGTTTTCGTCTTTCTTTGTTTTTATTTCTTTTTCTGGTTTTTGGTACTCAGTTAGACTATGTTCAGAGTGTCTGTCTAAGAACTAGACTAAAACTTAGTTTTGATTAAATGAGTCCTTAAGCTGTGCATTGGCTTTTAGAAGGCTTTGCTGCAGAAACATATAGTTGATATGACTTGAGGAGAATCAAAGAAATGATTGTTGCAGGCTAAGGACATGTATGAGATCTGGTCTGCTATATATTTATCCCCCGACCCACACATGAATGTGTTTTGTTGTACTCATCTACCTGGCGGTAGAATTAATTTCAGTCTAAAGTCTAAAACGCTGGCCTTCATTTTTTCTTGTATCAGCAGAGGCGTCAGGGCAGAATTTCAGAGAAGAAGAAGAGCAGGGAGAGGTGAGCAGAAAACGCGAAAGAGAAGCAAATAATGATGACAGTTCATTGAAGGAAGATCAGGTAAATATAGAAAAAGAACACATACCAAACAACTTAACTTGTATTGGTGAAGTTTTGCTAAAGAGGCTGCTATATATTCTCAGGTTGTGCCGGTAAGGATGGTGAAGCCCAGAATGTGAAGCGATAACAAAAGCAATAGGAAGTGTAGATGAATTACTATGAATAGAGATATAAAAATAGGCGCTGTGGGTTGAGAAAATGTGGAGATGGTTTTGTTTGTTGTATAGAACAAGGCTAAAAGAGAGCCTTACAAATGGGATGAAAATAGGATTGTTTTTTTTTGTTTGTGTTAAATTTTGTCCATGTTAACTAGGGTAAAAAAAATATTTGACTGTGGTAGCATGATGGTCAATTATTATTCTTTTTATTTCATTTATCAGCTATCTCCCTTCTTTTTGTCTTCATTTTTTTAGAACAATTTTTTAATGAATTTTATAAATTCTTTTAGTAATAATTGAATTTTTTTATCCTACTGTCAACTGTTAAGATGATCATAACTTAAAAACCTGACGCGACTAATGTCTTGTAATTATTAATATGTAGCTTAGTAGAACTGTTTTTAACCGGTTAGTTAGAGGCTTATAAGGATCTTGGAACTCAACATGGATAATATGGCTGATCGATGAACTTGTAAGCGTATCTGATAGAGAGTGTCCAGTTTCAGTTGTCCCCCGAAATATGTATAAAGTATCTAGCCTCTTCTGATATGAAAGTTTTGATACTTGTCTTCCACAATATTTACATAGGAAGAGGACCTTTAATGGGAAATATTGATCAATTTAGGGAATTAAAGCGTTTAGAGCTGATCTTGGAAAGAAACAGCGGATTTTACCATTTTTGGCCTTTTGGCATGGATTTTGCCGAGTTTTCACAGCGTTATATAGCTTATAAACATCTAGATTTTAAATCCCTCAGGGGAGGTATCTTGCAGCATACGTAAAGTAGTGAGAGACAAATAGGGTTGGTGTTGTTGCGTGACGATCGCTAATGAATCAAACAACCACTCGTTTTCAAAGGCCGTGTCCTATAATAGTGACCGTTTTGATTTTAGAGATTCTGCTTGGGTCTATAACTTGTTTCCTTTCTTTAACTACAATTCTATTATTGATAATATTTCCTCCGGATCTGAAGCAGAATCCTTAAAAACGAGAGTTGCCCTAAATATAGACAAAGAATGTTAAGGAAAACCGTTGGTGATTGCAAAATGAAAACCGTTGGCTTATTAATAATACACCATTGTGTCCTCCTCGAACCCTCTCATGTCCTTCTATAAGCAGCCTTAGGCCTTCTCCAAGGTTTTTGTTTTAGCCATGGCTAAACGTCCGTCCTTTGGCTGCTTCTTCTTCCTCTTATTCTTCTCCTTCTTATCTTCTTCCTTTGTCTCATTTGCCCTAACCGATACGGAAGCTGCCTTCATTGTGCAACGACAGCTCTTGACGGTACCAGAGAACGGCGAACTTCCTAATGACATTGAATACGAGGTTGATCTCAAGGCTACATTTGCCAACACAAGGCTTAAGAGAGCTTATACAGCTCTTCAGGCTTGGAAAAAGGCAATCTTTTCAGACCCGTTTAACACCACAGGGAACTGGCATGGCCCGCATGTGTGCGGTTACACCGGTGTGGTCTGTGCGCCGGCTCTTGATGATTCTGAGGTCACGGTTGTAGCTGGTGTTGACCTCAATGGTGCGGATATTGCAGGGCATTTGCCTGCTGAGCTTGGTTTGATGACGGATGTTGCTATGTTCCATTTGAATTCAAACCGGTTTTGCGGGATCATACCTAAAAGCCTTGAGAAGCTAAAGCTGATGCACGAATTCGATGTCAGTAACAACCGTTTCGTTGGACCTTTTCCTCATGTCGTCCTCTCTTGGCCTGATGTCAAATACTTTGACCTTAGGTTCAACGATTTTGAAGGTCAAGTCCCTCCCGAGCTTTTCAAGAAACAACTCGATGCCATTTTCTTGAACAACAATAGATTCACCTCGGTGATTCCTGAATCTCTAGGAGAATCTCCGGCCTCAGTTGTAACTTTTGCTAACAATAAATTCACCGGATGTATACCTAAGAGTATCGGAAACATGAAGAATCTTAACGAGATTGTCTTCATGGACAATAGTTTGGGAGGTTGTTTCCCATCTGAAATCGGAAAGTTATCGAATGTAACGGTTTTCGACGCAAGCAAGAACTCGTTTATTGGCCGTCTCCCTACCAGCTTTACTGGGTTAACGGGTGTGGAGGAATTTGATATCTCCGGGAATAAACTCACCGGACTCGTACCGGATAACATTTGCGGGTTGCCTAATTTGGTGAACTTCACTTACTCCTACAATTACTTCAATGGCCAAGGTGGTTTGTGTATTCCAGGTGGTGGTCGCAAGGAGATTGCATTGGATGACACACGTAACTGCTTGCCTGCTCGACCTAACCAACGGTCCGCCCAAGAATGTGCGGTCGTGATCAGCCGTCCGGTTGATTGTAGCATGGACAAGTGTGCTGGTGGCGGAGGTGGTGGCTCCTCTACTCCTTCGAAACCATCGCCAGTTCCAACTCGGCCGGTTCAAAAACCATCGCCTATTTCAACTTCTCCAGTTCCAGCACAGCCAGTTCAAAAACCACAACCACCGAAAGAGTCACCACAACCGGATGATCCTTATGATCAGTCTCCAGTGGGAAAGAGGCGTAGTCCTCCTCCACCTCATCAGTCTCAACCTCCAGTGATTTCTTCTCCTCCTCCTGCTCCGGTCAATTCTCCACCACCACCGGTTTACTCTCCACCGCCGCCTCCACCTATACACTCTCCGCCACCACCGGTCCACTCTCCACCACCACCTGTTCACTCTCCACCACCGCCAGTCCACTCTCCTCCACCACCACCGGTGTATTCGCCACCGCCTCCACCGCCCGTCTTTTCACCACCACCTCCAATCTACACTCCACCACCACCGCCGCCCGTATATTCCCCACCGCCACCTGTCTACTCACCACCACCGCCAGTCTATTCACCACCGCCACCCCCTCCGTTTAACTCTCCACCACCGCCAGTCCACTCACCACCACCGCCACCAGTCCACTCACCACCACCAGTTCACTCACCACCGCCATCAGTCCACTCGCCGCCACCACCACCGGTATTTTCTCCACCGCCGTCGCAATCTCCACCAATAGTCTACTCTCCTCCGCCGAAGATCAACTCCCCATCACTCCAATCACCACCACCAGTGGAAAAGAAACAGCCGCCGTCAGCACAAGCACCAACTCCAGCTGAAGAATTCATCCTACCACCGTTCATCGGCCACCAATACGCATCACCACCACCTCCGATGTTCGAGGGCTACTAGTATCAATCGAAGAGAGAAGAAATCTATATGTGAGTAGCAGCTGTATCATCTTGGACTAATTGTAAAACTAAGAAAAGAAAATTTGACGAGGATGAAGAGAAAAGATAAAATGCCATATCAAAAAAAAAAAAAAAGAAGAAAAATTGAAGGGTAACGCAAAAGAGTTGTTACAAGAGGTCGTATAAATTTGTAAATTACAACTTCTTATGGTCGATAAAGATTTATACTTCTAAGCAAAATAGTTGTTAACTCAACTATCTGAAATTTGGAACAATGCCACTAGCAAGATCGAATAATGAGTACGTACGTCTAAAAGATCGCTGGTTTATTTTACCGAAGAAAAAAAAAAAGATCGCTGATTTACTGAATAAATATGATATCTATATAATATAAACAAATCTATTAAAGAGTTTGGTTGCACAAAAAACAAAGCACTGTCAAATAAAAATTTAGAACGAAACCAAAAAAGTTCTAAATAAAAGATTGATAGAGAAAGCAGCTAAAAGCATTATTACTGATTTGCAAGAAGGCGACGAAGACTGGAACCTGACACAAAGCAGAATAGTGAATTAGTGATATCTCAACTTCCTTCTAATTGTCTTTCTGTTGGATGAGTCAGACTTTTTTCATATATTTCTAAGTTACAAGTTTCATTGATCTACATCATACTGTTTTCATGGTTTGAAGGTTTTTGATAATTCAGCCGTACTTGCTTCATGTATGGTTACGATCGTTTCTTTAGCATCCAATATATTTTACTGTTGTGAGAGGTTGGTCAAAATATTATTTTATCAAAAATCCCGTCGTCTAGACGGCGAATTAATAGATTAAGAGGTTATGATAAAGAGAGGTTGATTAGTTGGATTTAACCAATTGATTCATCAAAAACATCCGGTGTCGGATTTTATATCTTTAAAAGTAAGGGATTGAAAAATTAACTTATTCTTATTATTGAACAGTGCATGGATATGGTAAAGCTTTTTGTCTTCATGTCAAACTGTATCTGTCCCAATTTCTCAGCCATATTCAGTATCATTAATTTATTGCCCGAAAGCATCCGTCTTCTTTTTGGAACGGCAGATATGGCTTCGCGTCTACATCATTATTTATCCTTTAATTTATTAGTTTAAGCACATCTAATTTGAATTTTAAAAGAATAAATAATACTACAGTTGTTCTCTGGCATTACATTTTCACCTACTAAGCCGAGGTATTTATTCGCAACAATTTTTAATACTACAACTTAATGTGGCTTCCAGTCTTAATTTCAACAATTATTCTCAGGAAAGTATGAATAAGAAATTTAAATTAATAACGACAGAAAAGTTTGTCCTATTGTCAGCCAACCAATTCATTAATTTGAGATGTATGTGTTGCGTGACGTGCATGGTATAACTATATATGAATTTGAATTTTTATCAAACAAAAAAACATAATATATATGAATATTACGAATGTATGTGTGAGTTGGTATGCACGATTTTGTAATGGGGAATTTGAGTATGGCGTAGGTTTTATGTAATTGCACAACATCTCGACTAGCCATGAAGATCTCCATAATTTGTTTTTCTTGTACTTTTCGCTTAGTCGCACAACATTGAAATTCACTTCCTAATAGCCCATCACTCCTAAACTTTCCTTGGGTTAAAAACTTAAACATACTAAGTTTTGAAAATTTTCAAACAAAATTTCCAAAATTTTATGTGTATATTGCTGATATAAATATTAAATAGTTAATTGAATTCCTTTAAAACATCCTCACATAGTCATATGCACAATAAATTCTGGGTAGTTATTAGTGATATATGTTGACTTATAAAAAATAGATATTAAGTGAAAATAATTTTAGAGCATTTTAAAAAATAAAAAAGGTTTTGGTTAACTTGATGTCTTGATCACAATCATTACAATTCGAACCATGTAAAGATAAATTATGGGCAAAATACAAACTAATTGTCTCAAACTCTATAGAAAAAAATTGAGTTGTCTTGTTATATAAAACGTTTTTTTGTTTTTTTTGTTAAAGTGCCATTTAAAACGTTAGAGTAGGCAAACATGGAAATACATGGTTTATACAGCAGGTGGAATGCAATCCATGGGGTTGACCAAGAAAGCGAGTTTTCAAGCATTAAGCAACGTAATTATTAAATGTGTTATGCATCAAAGAAAAATATGTAAAAAATGTCAATCTGATCCGATTGTACACAATTCAAGCGAAGTCAACTCGTAAACCAACAACTCAATTTTATATAGTCATGTATCAGTTTAAATATAATATATTTCGTAACAAAGAAGATAATCTAAGTTGAGAAAGACATCACAATAGCATTAAGTTTAAGTTACATTTCCTCTCCCAATTTTAAATAATTGACCTTGTTCCCATCAGACCAGGTTTTGGTATTTAACTGTAATTCTGTAAAAACTGGTAACTCCAACTAATTAAAGTATTAAACAGTCCAAATACCGAACCGTGACGGTTAACACATCTATTCATTGAAACTAAGGGTAACTACAATTCCATGGTTTCCATCTATTATTTGGAGGGTTGTTTCAAATAGAGTTCGACTTTTGATTGGACATTGGATATCAAAATTTGGTATGTGCGCTATAAACTCTACTGTATCAATATTTTGTCCTAATAAAATACAATTTCTCATATCTTTATCAATATTCATACTTTCTCTCGATGAAAGGGATATATACTATGATAACTGAAGGTCGAACAAATAAATAGTATTATGATAATGGAAGAAGTATACGTGAATAATATAAAAATCATCTTTTTAAATTGTGGAACTTCGAAGGATATATATATATATATATATATTTTATAAGGTTCGAAGGAGAATTTTTTGTGAATTATTTAACAGAATTAATTAACCCTAAGGTAAATCAATTGCTATAATACCTAGTTACTCATTATGGAATTATACATATACGATTTAGCGAATCATCTTCTAATTTTGTATGTTTAGATTTTTGTTCTCAACTCTTATGAATAAATGCAGTTTCTATTTTCAAACCCAGGATAACAAGGCATCTCCCAAGACTAATCAAGATTGTGATATAACAATTAGTTGAATAACTTGCCGTGAAGTACTTAAATATTAGCTTAACATTATATTAAAAAATACTCAAATATTATCACGAAAAAATAAACACGGCAAATTTAACAATTTGGTTGAACCTGGACATTAGGGGGCAAATTGTTTCCACTGCACGTCTTCTTCTATAACCAAATTGCGCAATTGATTATTATTTTTAATCTTCAAGCTGTTTGTAGAAGATAATCCGAAGAAATGGAAACAAGGAAGAACAAAATATTCAACAGCAAGCTGCAAATCTGATTCAAAATATCAAGTAATTTACAGAGTTACAAGAATCAACAAAAATACTAAAAACCTATTAAAAAAGAAAAGAAAAGAGAGAGAGGAAGGTACAAAATAATTTTATAAAAGGAAAAGGTTTTCAAGGGAGAAATCCAAAGAGGAATGGAGAAGGGTAAGAAGCGGGATAAGGGAGGAGGCCATGGCGGAGGAGAGCCGGGGGAGGTGTAGGAGCACGGTGGTTGAGTTGTTGCCGCAAAACAATGTGTACGGCTTCAGCCACCACCACCACGAACTCCATACCTATCTTCAGTAGCTCTATGCACATCTCTATCCTTTTTATCACCATGATTCTTTGTTTTTTTAAAAAAAAACTTTCTTTTCTTTAACTCTCACTTCATCCTCCTTGTATTTATTATATCAACAGACTTTAGGTGCGTCCCCACTCCAAATGATAAAAAACAAATTAATCGTTCATTATTTTTGTATGCTTTGATAGAGACTGAAAAAATATTTTTGATGAAGAAAAAGATAAAGACTAAAGAGGTATAGGTGATAGGGGTGGGCATCGATTGGAGCGCATCCGAATCCGATAAATAATTATTTGGATATGGATCTGTCCGGATATCCAGATCCGCAAAAAATAGCTAAAAATTTTAAAACATTATATTTCAAATTAATTTTATAAAAAAATTAAAACATGTTTACTATGTAAAATTTCAAAAATACATAATATTTTTAAATAAAATATATCTTGTGATAATTTACATAAATTTATATTTATTATTTAATATATATATATATAAATTAAATAAAAACTATATAATATAATAGATTTAGATATCCAAATTTTTAAAATAAAATATCTGGATCCGGATCTATATACTTTAAATATTCAATTTTTTGGATTGGATCGAAATAGACCATAATTTGTCCACCTGTGGTAATAGGAGATGAAAAGAAAAATAAATTATCAGAAGATATTATTGTTTTTCTTTTTGTTTTTCTTTAAAGTTATCTTGATAAGCCCCCATTGCTTGCTGCCCCAGAGGAACAAAATGGTTAAAAATTTTAAAATGTTCTGATCACCGTTCTTTGTATTATTCTGTAACGGGCATTAATTTACTCAGTGGTAGTTTCATGGATAAATTTGAAGGTTTGATAGGATTAGTCATTTTTATTTCCCACAAAATAAATTTCCTTCAACGACACATAAACATTAAAATCATTTTTATTTTTCATTTTGGTTAAAAAAACGGTTAGTCGGGACGTGTGGCTTTTGGACACTCTCAAAGGACGAGATTCTTTAAAGCCACGCGCCACGCGCTCTCTTTCTCTCTAAACGACCGACAGTATCACACCCTAATTCTAAATTTACACATGATTATAATGTTGTTTTTTTTATCGCCTAATGTTTTTCACTCTTTTGTTGGCATTAATTTTTTTCTGCTTTCTTCTTTTAGCATTCAATGTCTTCACTTTAATCCCCAAAGGGACCAATGTTTTTCACTTTGATTTCTTTAATATGTCTATATCAAATTTATTCGATGTATCTCAGTTTAAGATTCAAATAAAGTAGTTTCGAGAAGAAATTTGAAGCAAGCGGTTCAACTAATTAAAAAACAACCATCTTCATTGGACAGAGATGTTATTAATCTCTGTCTCGATTATAAAAATATTACCTCACCCAAAAAAAAAATCATTACACTTAGCTTGAGTGAAATTTACTATACGTCTCCGACAAATTGGAAAGTAAAATTAGCGGAATACAACTACACTGAATAGACATGTTAGCTTAACCTCCCATCTAACTTTAACAAAATAAGAAAGAATGTAACATGAACGGGATTAGGTCTCCATTAGCTTGTTCGTTGATTAATCGTTGTCGTCGTATGGACACAATCAACAGCAAGACAGTGCTCCAAAACGGTCGCATCCTCATAATAGAGATCCATGCCCACATTATGTCGAATAAACCAAGGTCACCCCCATAAATTACTCCTTTTCAAACAAGTCAATAATGTACTATTACTCCTACTTTTTATGAATATCAGCATCCAGATGCAGAAACTAACAAAATAACAATCACATAATTTTTTAAAAAGATCATTGAAATCTTTTATGGAACTATACATTTTTTCTAAAACTAAACACGAAGAAATTAATATTATGCTGTAGTACTAAGTACTTGAGTAGACTTGTGGCTTGATTTCCCATCTACTCATGATCTCATGATCTCTTCTTCTTCTAAAATATAATATTTTAGTTAAAATAACAATGGTGAGTAAATAAATGGAAAATAGCTATAAGCAAGAATGACTTATAACATATCATACGTATTTATTATTTTTTTTAAAATACCAATAACAACGAGCATGTCAATTGTTGGAAGAAAACAAATACATTGGGTTTTCTTGGCTTATAAATATCTTTATGGGATTAAACCGTGACTCGCCCAGTGTAGTTACTCATTTGAGAACTGCGTGGACCCGTGTTAAAAGCGTAAAATAAAGGGAAAAAATAGTTGAAAAGTTAGAAAAAAAAAAAGTTTGAGAGAACAAAGATAAAGAGATCATAATGATATCAGCTGCTCAGGCAGACTATCTCATCTATAGCTGAAAATGATTTGGGTTCTGTTATAGTAACAAGAGACACATCTTTAACAACCAAAAAAAAAAAAAAGAGACACTTTCACATATGTCCATGCATGCTTCAATATATATATATATATATTCATCGCCTCAACATTTTAAATAAAAACAATGTAACTGCTTGCTATTTTTCTTCCTTTTTTACATAAACATAAATACTGTATATATTATAAAGTAGGAATAAGATTATATTTGCATCAATATGCTAAAATTAGAATAGAAAATTCGTTTCCATGAACAATTATGAAGTACCGGTTCATTATAGTTATTAATTATTTGAATAATATTTAGAGAAAAACCTCCCATTAATTTAAAGCGAATTACCGTACGTACCGTCCTTCTGAACATAATATTGGTATTAATGAAGGGTCCCATAAATGAATGTGCTCTATGTACATTTAAGCGGCTTTCATTTTTTTAGTGGAAATGAAAACATTGCTCCATTTCCATATAGTTCAAGATATGCCAAATCAAATCTTACTTCAAACTGAGCAGAGTATTGAGTAGACATTCTAATTCTAATAACGATTCATCTCTCTTTTTTTTGGCATAATCTATGTAGTCCAGTTGGTTAACCTCTCCAAATTAGTTGAATCTGATATCAACTTTAAGAGAATGTATTCAATCAAATATTTTAAATCTTATAATTTTTTAATATAATTTTGAGGATTTAAGATAAATTTAGAATAAATATTAAGATATGGAAGTAAAATCTTTACAAATATCACCCATTATGGCCATAACAATGAAGTTTTCTATAAGCTAATCATTTTACCAGTCAGCTAATAGAAAGCCATGTATACAGTAAGAGTAACAGTACATACACTAATACCCTTATCTACAACGATTATTGTCTGCTTGTTTTTCTTTTCTTTTCTTTCTTTATATATAAACTTTAAAAATTTTGATATTTTTTTGAGAAATTTTCAGCTTGTTGGATAAATAAAATCTAGGGAGACATTGTGAAGGCTGCCTAAGAAATTGGAAGTTCCAAATGATGGCTTAATTGCATTCAGTTAGTGGTTCAAATAAATTCCTTATCATGTGTATTCTGTGATGGGCTAACTGTGATTTCACTGGGCTGGGCCTTGTATTTTTTCCATTTTTGCAATTCAATTAAGCAATCCATTATTTTATTTTAAAATAAAGTATTTTCGAGAAAACCCATATAAAATGGTATTTTTGAGTATTTCTGTAAATTGATTTCGCTTTGAAACGTTGACCAACCTCTTAAAAAACTCAAATGTTGCAAAAGAAGTCAAGAGTTTGAAACACCCTTAATTTGTTTTTTTTTGATAAAATAAACACCCTTAAATTATTGACAGATAAAATGTAAACATATAATTCCTTTCAAATTTTGTTTTAGAAACACCCATACCTTTATTTTTTCCATATCAACGATTTAAAGTGTGCCCATTGAAACAAATAAAGTTGGGCCAATCTCAATAGCTAACAACAACACATCTTATTCTTCTTTCTTCGTTAACCATTTTTTTTTGGTATCAGAAACCATAAAGATTGAATCACATTGCGTACACAATCTCTCCACTACTGTCGATGTCAAGATCATCGAGGTCGCTCTCTAGGTCTTCCTCCATATCATCGTCTATGTCCAAGCTTCCTGTTTTTCAAGAAAATTGAGAACTCTTTTCAAACATTAAAAACAAAAAAACTGGAAAACTTTATGTTTTGTGGTGTTTCACCTGCGAGATAATGGTTGAGATTCTGAGTGCCTGCAGGAGGAACAGTCGCTTCTGCAATGATCTGCATGATCTCTTCTATGCTCTGACCTGATTGATCCGATTCATCGAATTGACTGTTCATAGCATGATCGTTCACAAGATCTGCTGGTAGATTCTTTAGAAACCATTCATGGTTCCTTATTTCAGGAATTGATATTCTCTGCAAGAAGGAAACAATTTAGAAAACACACAACACATAATAAACATACAATGCCTTTGAAATAGTTACTATAAATACCTTTGCAGGGTCAGCAACGAATATTCTGGATATCAAATGGCGACATTCAGAAGATATGTGAACATAATCCGGAATAGCATACTGAACATTCAGGATTCTCTGAACAAATATTTTCAGAAAGTTTAGCTAAAAAGAAAACATTATATAGATACGTTTTTCAATTATTGAAGGATGAAGAAAAGGCCTCACATGTATTGTTTTTCTGAAATTCTTTGGTTCCTCGGGATCTTCGAAAGGATATGCTCCAACCAGCATGACGTACAAAGTTACCCCACAAGACCAAACATCTGCAACCTGATGTATTTATGATACGTGTGACCAATTCAACCAACAATTCAAGCATTATCAATTTACTCTAGATAGCTTTCTTCATCAAAATGTTTTAAGAGCCAAGATACTCGACAAATCAACAAAGTACAAAGATTGTTCCTTTTCATCAAGAAAAAGCATGTTCCTCGTCCTATATATATATATATACACACTTAGAGATAAAAATAGAAAGATTAATGTTTCTTAGTATAATATATGGTCACTATACTAGTTTGGGAATTATGATATGGAGTACCTTTCCATCATATTCTTTCTTTAGTAAAACCTCGGGAGCGATATAAGCAGGCGTTCCAACGGTTGATTTTGGCTGCGAATGTAACACTGAGGACTGAAAAAAAACACACACAATGCTCAGAGATACTAATAAAGATCAAGAGTTTAACAAAGTTTTTGAAATGTTTGAGAAAGAAAAGATACCTTAGAATATCCGAAATCACATATCTTTAGCCGAGGGGCAGGGCTACCATCTAATAACGTATTCTCAAGCTTTAAATCTCGGTGACATACTTGCTACATCCATAAAAGTTAATCACACAAGCCAGATGATTATTACAGAGGATGAAGCATTGATTTAAAAACAGAACATATATTTCTCATTACCATAGCATGACAGTAACTAACTCCTGAAATGAGTTGCTGGAAGAAAAACCTCGCCTGCAACGTAATAACGATATATAAATCTCTCTCTCAGCATTTTGAATCTTAGATTCACCATCAAAGCAAGAAAAATAGAGAAGAACCTCGTCTTCGCTGAAACGGCCAGCATTGCAGATTCGCTCGAAGAGTTCACCTCCGGCTGCGTATTCCATAACAATGGCTAAATGGGTTGGTGTTAATATGACCTGAAGCAAACCTGAGAATTAAATATAGACTTCTCTTTTGCTTGAATGTTAACAATTAGAAAGCTTAAGAGAGTTGAAAACAAACCTCTTTGAATCTTACGATGTTGGGATGTCTTAAGGATCTGTGGTTTATTATTTCCCTTTTCACATTTTCATCTATCTGTAAATTTTTAACAGAAACTCATACCATTAATATCAAGTTCCACATTAAGAATTATCAAAATCCATAGAATTAACAAACACCTTGAGCCTTCGAAACAACACTATACAATATAAAAAACAAGAAAGCAAAGCAGAACAAAAAATGAATTCTTTTGAAATCAAGAACCTAGAGGAATTGAAACAATAAAGTAAAATTGGATTAAGGAGGGAAAAAAAGGAAATAAAAACTGACCTTCTCACCTCTCTCGATATATTTAACAGCAACAAGTTCGTTACTTTGCTTGTCTCTCATCAATCTCGCAACTCCAAAATTACCAGAGCCAATATCTTTGACGAGCTCATACCTATCACTATCGTGCATAATCGGCAAATCCATGGGACCAGTCACTGCTGGCCGATCCATTTGTTTTTTTTTTCCCTTTCCTCTGTTGTCTCTCTGCGACTTCAGTTTCTGTATCAGATCAGGTTCTTTGAGAGATAATATCTAACAGACATATTGCCAACACGACATCCGAGGAAATGAACGACGGTGAAACGTGGAGGAACATGAGCCGTTGAAATGGGGAAGGAGTAGTGGATGATGAAGTTATGGGTGAGGGAAAGAGACTTTTGGAGAGACCCGTGAAGTCTCTAACTAACAACAAGTGGGTTTCTTGAGATCTTTTTGTTCCTTTGAAATCTTGATGAAGAAGAAGAAGAAGATGAAGAAAGGGCTCGTGATCGTGAGCTCTGTTTCTCTCTCTCTCTCTCTCTATTAGTTCTTGTTTTCTCTCACTATATAAAAAGAGAAGAGCTATCTCTGCTCTGTTTAAACCACAGCTTGAAGTAAACTCCACAACAGAAGAGAGAGAGAAAGAAGTAGTTTTCGCTTTTTGTGAAATGTTGAAATGTGTGGTTGATAGTTTGAATTACGGAATTATCCTTCTTAATCAATGGGCCTTCCGTTTATTTTTACCGTGACTAAAATAACCTCCTCCTTGTATTAATGGTCTCTTATAGGATTGATATGAATTTTTTTTTTTTTTTTTTTACGTCAACCCAAAAATCCCCAATTATTTGCGCGTCTTAGGCTTCGAACGCATAACATTCTCGCATTTAACAGGCACATGACTATTCATGGAAACCGCTAATGCCCATGAATTTATGGTCAATATGTTAATCTGAAAAAAGAAACTACTTTCTATTTCGATATATAAAAAGGGTTTCCGCATTTTAAAATGGAAAATAAAATAAAAATGTTACCACATTTGTCGAGATTTTGCTGGTCATTTTGTCAGAACTTCACCTAAAAGCAGAAACCGATGGAGATGCATTCATCATAGGCTCTATGCCCATCATATATATTATAAAACTGTGTTTATGCGTCTCCACATGACGCACCATTTTTTTAATCATCTTAAAATAAACATATATCTATAAAATAGAATATTCCGATATCCGAATACACTCTTCCAGAGATCATTCCGTGGACGGTGGAAACTTGTTAGTTTTGACCTTGTTATTCTTTTCTTCAATAAAAGATCGTCTCTGTTAAAAACCTAACATCGATTTGGTAAAAAGAAGAAATTCATTGCCAAATAACCGGCTTCTAAAAAAAATAAAATATCTTCAAGAACTTTTTAAAAAAATAATACTATAATGTTGCGAATGAATTACTCTTTACTGTTTAGCAAATTTTGAATCTTTCACCGAAATCATCAGACCAATGCTTAACATTTTGACACTTTCATTGAGGGAAGAACAAAAAGAAGAAGAAGGAAGTAAAAAGTTTAGGAAAATTCTTCACTCTTTTTGTTGTGCAGGCTTCTGCGGATAGTGGATTGGATACTTTAAAAAAAAAAAAAAAAAAAAAAAAGCACATAAAAGAAGTCTTTAGAGACTAGCAGCTGTTTCAAGCTCCCCATTTTAGTTTTAGTACATGTTCAGATATTCGAACAAAAACAATCGTAGCAAAAAATCTATATCGGGATGCTTTCCACCCAAAAGATGAACTCAATGGAAACGGTTAACGAAAATTTGAAAAAACTGGATCATTCCGGTTCTTGCGCTCTTCCTGATTCCCTCCTCTTTACTTGAATGACGCATAACTTTAGTTTGCATGAATGTAGCAATGGAGAAAGATTGGCCTTAGGTATTGTAGTTATCAAGGCCAAGGTCTCTCAGTGCATCTGTTGCAGAGGCTCTGCATATCTCATTGTTGGCCTTCGCAGTCCTTATCAGCTTCTCAATTCCATTGGCAAGCAGAATAGTTCTGAAGTGTTCATGCAGACATACCGATAGATAAAGAGTTTTGCGATATGTGGATTTTGTTGGATGACAAACTGGAAACATAGCAATTTACCTGTTCTCTGCATTTCTTACAGCAATGTTCCGTATCATGTTGCAAGCGTTTCTCTGCATTTGACCTGCTACTGGGAACCGCTTCATAGCTTGGACTGCCAGATCACCAGCTCCGGCTTCTATAGCACTGGCTGCGTGGTCTGGTGATCTCAGACAGATTATGGAGATTATCAACATGACCTGAACCATCAGGTAATATATTGGGTCAACCACAAGGATTATGCACTCAGACCCTAGTATACTGCTACAAGAAGAATTCTTCACTCGACGTTACGTTCTTATCTAGTGGAAAACTGCCATAAATGTGACCTGTAGTTGCAAGCATCTTCTCTAGATAGGATATTGAAAATAGCGTCCTATGAATTTTGTGATGGATCATGATGTTGTATGATGGTTTTCGTTTGGTTTTACTTACCTCTTGTATGACAAGAGGATCGTCGGAGAATCGCTGCGTGAGTTTGATTAGCTTGTCTAGACCCCGCTTTTCAACTATGGTACTCTTGTTAGAGTCACTTCCTGCCAACTAGAGATTAAAGTACACATATTAGACAAACATTTCTCATGCGTGATTACAATGCTAATCTACATCAGTAACTCTAGGCATTGGAAAAGCTTATAATTCGAGAACAACATGCGTTTATAACTCTTCTGCTATTGGAAGAACACGAACATACGCCAGTGTCTAAGAGTGGTACAGATCAAAACTTTAACTCTGACCATTAAGCAGGACTATGAACAATTGAAGGCGTTCACGAGTCAAGACTATAGAGGCAGCTTGCAGGACAGTTTAGAAGCTACACACCTTAGACAACAGGGAACAGCATGTCTTAGCAGCAGTTTTGTTGCCTTGTTCACCGCTATCATCTATACATTGAAGAAGTGTGTCTATTCCACCAGTTTCAGCAATAGATTTACATATTTCATCCTGTTTACAGGAAAAAAGAAGTGTGACCCTCTGAGCTTAAGATGTTGCCAGATAGAGAAAATCCACGAAAAGGTGAAACCAGATGAGAAATTTGCAATGACCTAACCAGTTAAACGTTATGAAACAGACTTACATTTACAGCAACTGATTTTAACGCAATACTTGCTGACACCAAGCTATCAGAGCCAATCCCTGCCTGTAATGCTTCGGTGAGGGCTCTTGCAATTCCTAATTTGGCGAAAGTTCGTGCATAACCATAAACCTAAAACACATGAAAGCAAGAATCTAGTTGGACTGAGGCCTCAAAGGATGTTCATGAATAAGCACCGAAAAGACTTGTAGGCTAAATTTTCATGGTTTTAAACACAAAAACAACGATTTCTAGATGTTTGCTATTTGCTCTATAGATGCTTAAGATGCCTTTTTGTTCCCTTTATTTCATGCAGTCCAAATTGGCATATAAGACCAAACGAACGTAAACCTACTTACTTGAGAAGCAACAACGCGGTTGTCATCTGGAGTCAAAAGAACACGAATAGCATCATACAAAGCTCTAATAGTAGTTTTACTCTCTCGATTCAGCACTTGCAGAATAAGTTCATCGATCTTCATTTCCATGAATAACTGTTTGACGACTTCATTACCAGTAGCAGCAGCCGCAACAACAGCAAAACTAGCATCTAATGAATCAGAATCAGAGCCAGAATCACTCAAGAGATCAACAACAATCCTTGGTCCATCAGAATTCCTGAAAGCCTCTGTACTCTGAATGTCTGCAATTGGATGACAAATGATCATAGTTTCAAAACCATACAACACGAAGACTAATTCAAGAACATGATACATACCACGGATCAAAACGGCCAAAGCTTTGAAACAAGGAACAAGAATGCGGTTACTTCCAGTAGCTATTTTGATTTTCGAAGAAATGGAGCATGTTAATTCCACAGCACCATATTTTGTCGCAATTGCTGCGTTCCCAGATTCTTGGCTGCTACAAAGCTCGTTGAGCTTGTTGAACAAACTCGATATCTCATCCAAATCCTCATCTCGAAGTACTCCATCTTTAGAAACACTATCGAGTTCTTTTAGTCTATCTAAAGAAGCAATCACCGGATTGTCCTTAACGCTACTTTCTCCTGGAACACATGTTATGATCCCTGTAGCATATACAAACACACAATTGAACTAGCGCAGACTCATTTCCTCTAAACATAACTGTAAATCCAGTTCGAGAGAGAGGGGAAACATATAATTTTTTGCCCGGGAAAGCAAAAGAGAAGAGAAAATGCTGACGGACCGGAGAGATCGACGCCTTGGAGCTTGAGCGTATGGAGAGCGTCTTCGAGAGCTTCGGAGGGTTCCATTCCAAGATCTTCCACATTTTCCCTGACGAGATCGTCGAATGCCTCCTGAGATATTGCACGCACACCCATTCTCCTTGCTCCGATTCGTCGGATAATATCACTTCGATCGGAAAATATGGCTTCGATTTAAATTGTGTTTGGAAGTAGAAAGGGCGAAACAAATACAGAGCTCGATCGATCGAAGCTCCACTGATTTCAATTTAAAGCGGACAAAAAAAATATAAACCCAAGAAATTATACAATAAAAAAAATATAATCACATGCAACTTAGGGCATCATGGAAGAAGAAGATTAAGTATATATAACTTGTGTAGAGTTACTAAATTAATGGCCTTCTTCGAAAGTCCTTTGGCAAAAATTACAGTTTCTGTAAATCTCCCTAAATTAAATGCAATTTAGGGGCATCATGGATCTGCATACCTACCTACCATGTTACTGTGGCTATTACAATACATAGACTATCAATTTTTTTATCAAGGGAGGGTGACTAAGGATTATGCTGTGATGAGATTGAATGCTAATTGTTATACTAAATCTTATGATCAGTTGTTGATGTAATACTGCACAAGAGATAACATCGAATTTTTCGCCCAGACCCTTATGATCATTGGATTCGTTATGCTTTCCCCAGAGCTGCATAATTAGATTCACGATACCCAACAATCTTAACTAAACTTTGCCACTGTTATAAAAGGACACAGAGCTATATATATCATATATGTATACTTTAACATCTGGAATCTCACTCTGTAAAACTGCACAAGACTCGAGGTTTCTATCATCTACCAAACCTATCCACAAGGATCAAACTGCACAAGACTTATTACATTTAATTGTCTGTTACAATTCGCTTTGATCTCATTCCGGCTCAAGTTCTGCAGCTGCAAGATGCCTAACCTGCTGAGCAAGACGTCTCCTCTGATATATCCCTACCAAGCGCAGAATCAGGATCATTGCAATAGCAGCGTAGTCAAACACGGTCACTATTCTGAATCCACCTGTAGAAAACAGGGAAAATCAATCTTGGAAAGAGGGCATGGAATCACAAAAACTATGTTTTCTCAGTCTCGAATTCTAAACGATTTATGCAGAGGCATGACCAAGAATATCAATCTTTAACCCATCATTGCTGGTTTAGGATTTCTGAGGTAACTTACCTGTTGGAATGAAGTTAAACTCTGCAGCAGTGTAAAGGGTACTCATGAACATCTGCAAACACCAGAAGAACCTCAGTTTCTCATCCTTGAGTGGGTAGAGATAACATCTAAATACTAAACTATGAAAAGTAAATGTCGGATATTGCACTAGAAACAAATTCGAACTAGAAAGAAGCTTGCATGGCGAGGGTAAGATGTTCTTAACTGCAAAGATGCGCACTTCATGAAAATATAGATTGTTTGCATCTGGATCCATCATGTGCCACACCATTCTCTTCATTAGAAAAGGAAGCTCGTGCACCCTCTGAAACATAAAATGGTGACTCTGTCATGTCACAATAAGGAGATATATGTATAGATAAGAAATGCACTAAATAGTAAAGAGAATCAAAAGACATTACCTGAAGAAAGCCAGTTAGACCTCCAACAAAGAGACGGTTATACCTACGGACCTTATCAAGAACCTCCTTGACCTCTTGCTCATGGCGCTGTTGCAAGGATGCTTCTGGTGACAGCTTAGTGATGTGCCGAACACACATGGGACACTTGCAAGGCCTAGCTACTGCAGCATAGTTCCAGTACTGCAAGATGCAATTTCCTGTAACAAATCAGCAAGAAATTTATTGCAACAACACTCCATAGGAACAGAGAATGGATAAAAGAACCAACACTTAAAATCAGCTGTGATGGAAGTTATTTTGTTACATAGTGATCATAAAATTCTCGACTACCAAAAGGGTTCTTCCGAGAATCCCAAAACTAGAACCCTAATTGAATTCCAAACCCAACAAATGACGTTTCTATGAAATATCAAATAAGCAATTCTCCAGAGCTAGCGAGCAAAAATACAGAAGTGAGATACTTCAATGTAGATGAAATGGCTCAGAAGAAAGAAGGAAGATGAAAGACTAACCGCAATACCAATGACCACAATTCCCTCGACACGGAACCGTAAAGGAGCCGAAACAGATCGGGCAACAATCATCTTCTGGAGGCGTCTCGCTCTCTCTCTTCCTCTCTCCACCATTGTCCGCTTCAATCTTGCTCTCCTCAGCCGTCACGGCTCCGTCAACACGTACGACGGCGTTCGGATCATGAATTTCTTCCACCGTGGCATTTACCTCCGGCAATACCTCGTCGGTTGTTACCTCCATCTCCCTCAGGGGTTTAGCTGTGCTCCTAAAGAGGAAATTTCACTTGTCAACCCCTTCGTTCTTCTCCGTTTCGTCACTTTCTTGGAAGATTCGTAATTTACAAAATTGGATTTTTTACAAATTACAACAGAACAGTGAATGACCGATTTGTCCTCTCTCTTTTCAGCAAGTTAGGGACCCATTTAGGCAAAGGAGTCATTTAGTCCTAGTAGTTGGAATATTAATGACTCGGGTACTTGGATTAAAGGTGGACAAATGTCATATTCAACATAGTATATCGTTTTATTACAAGTTCGAATTTTTTTAAATACCAAATTTATCAAACAAAAATTTATTTTAGGTTTGAATCAAATAAGTTTTCCGTTTTGGCTTATATCTAACCATCACAAGTAACTTATAAAAATATATTAAAAAGGGATTAGAAATATGTGCGGTTTAGTGGTATTGTTCTAGATGATTGGTTTTGTGGATCAACAAGGTTCGAGAATAATAAATTATCAAATGAATCTCTTATGAATACTAATTGTCTAAACTTTCATTTATGTTAACTATGTGCATGAAAGGTTATAAATCCTCAATATATCTTTATTATCTCCACTTATACTGTGGCATTTCTATGTTTATTTCTTCATTAAATCATCTTTAAAATATATGTCTTCAGAGGCTGTCAAAAAAAACTATAACATTATTTGTCTTTTTATGCTTCATCTTAGGGGCTTCTGACTATGTTATGAATGGAGTCGCATTAACTTGTGTCATATGATATGTAGATATCCATGGTTTTCCCAAAAGAACTTTAGGTCGTATGTTTCTCCTTGCTAAGTGTCATTCACTTCTTTTATGTTTACGAAACTGATATCAACAAGGACCAGGCTTCTTTGCTCGCTTTTGAAGCACACTTCACTCTTATTTTTGTTGACATAAACTAAAGTAAAAAGTAAATTAGAAAGTAAAGCAATATTAATCGAATATGTAAAAAACAAACAAAGATATTTTTAAATAATAATAAATAAAGCTACATTTATCCACTTTTTATATCTAAATTCGAAAAATAAAAGAAAAGGAAATATGAAGAGAGTAATACCTTACTTAAGTAGTGTATAAACAAATAAAAAAAGGAAAATCCTATTCACGTTTGAGTATTGATTTGTTAGGAGGTAATGAAAATTCCTATTTCCTATCCAAATTGAGAACCGACTCTCCCACTCATCATATTCTCTATAAATAGACAACCTCTCAACTAAACAGAAATCATCAAAGAGCTCACAAAAGCCAACAAAAGAAGAAGAAGAAAGCCAACAATTTAATCAAAGAAGAAGAAGAAGAAACGATGGGTCTCTCTGGGGCACGCAAGCTGCTTTCGTATTCAAGACCTATATTACAATTATCCTTATAAGTTGTCACAAACGAGGAAGCTGCTCAAGCTTTTGAGTTAATGAAGAGTGCAGGGTCTACTGATATCGTTACTAGATGTTTATGAAAGTTATGTGAAGGTTGTGATTAGTTTCTAGAATAATGTCAGAGACTCGGGATTCATACATAGTTGCTAATGTTATCACCTACTCACACATCTGACTCGATGTATGAGGTAGATATCACGGTGATCAAATACGGAACATATGGACCAAACATGAAAATATATAACTCCATTATTGATGGAACCAACATTGTTCATCAAAGATGTGAGGAACCAAAGACAAAGATTGAAGGTTAGTAGCCTAATAACTTATCATGTATTGTATTGGAAGCTTCAGATCTTGGAGAGCATCAAGGCAAGATGCTCATCTGAAACCTCGATTTCACTGTATGAACCCAAAGAAGAAGCCAGCCTCGCAGCCAATTGATGTTTACACTTGCCAAAAGAACAAGTAGAAAATACAATAACGAAGTCGGTAATAGTAAATACAAACTATAAAACCTAAAAAGAATGATGTGAAGAAATCTTACACATTGCTGTTCTCCTCTGCTAACAACATCATAGAAGAAAGAATAACATCCACAGTAATCTCCTGGGAAGCATAGATACTCTTCTCTCTTCTGAGATTCTCCCACAACCTGATGAAAACATCACAAACAAGAAACCAATCTTCTTTAGATATCAAATCTGACTGCTTTTATAACCAGAGAATGAAATGTTGATAGTGAGACCTGAAAGATGGATCTTCCACTAGGTAAGCCAGAGATTTTCTTCACGCCTCTCTTGTCGATTATTCTGGTCGCTTTCTCAAGATTCTTACCAAACAACATATGCAATCTGAATTTGCAAACATATACTTCAATATCTAACTCAAATATCAAAATTGTTCAGAGGTATTAAACCCTAATCATACCAAATGACTGAGCATAATATAAAAGAATGAGATCATCATCAGATTCAGTGTCTATTTAAGAGCGAATTGGATTGGGGAGAGAACTTACATTGAGAACTGTTCTTCAGTTACTGCAACAACAGATAAAAAGGAAATATTCAACAAAATTTTTATCGTAAACTAGGAAAAGGAAAGAGAGAGAGAAGTAAAATGGTCAAGTACCAGAGCCGGTAGATTCGATGTTCGACCAAACGGCGTCGGCTACCAAAATGGTGACGCTCATCTTTCGCCTGAGTTTCAATTCTTGCTCAATTCATTTTCATCATTGAAAATTTTGGTATTTTTCAGTTTTGTTAAAGTTTATTCGGTTTACAAATTGGAACCAAAGATCGGTTCAGCTCTGGTTAAGAAAATTGCTGCCTAAACCTTTGGTAGTACTAATCTCTCTGTAAGTCATAAAACAACAATCTACAATATGAAGAGTCATCAAAGACATCACTATATTTCTTACACAAGTATTGTTTATCAAAACCAAAACTGCTTTGCCCCCGAAGATAAGGCTTTCGTTCTTGGCTGGTAAAAGAATATACATATCCAACTCCAGTATTAAAAAAAGAAAACATATTCTTTGTCGAAAGAAAAATAACAAATAAACAAATATGTAAACAAGTTTCTCCCTAGTCGGATCTTTCCCAAGCAAACATTTTACCATAATCAGAAAGTCAGTATAACACATTGAGTAGCCGTCGTTGTTCTGCTTCATCCGCATGTAACGAGTAGATATCCGGTGGAGCGGTAATGCCTCCTTGCTTGACCAATTTACCATTTGATGAAGCAGATTTGTTTTGATCCAGATAAACAACAATGACGCTTATGTCGTCATGGAAATGTCGTCTAATTCCTCTGTCTATTTTCTTTATATCTCCATATCTCATTTCTCTCTTCTTTGCAGCTTCTTCGAGTGCTGCTCTTACAAGTCTTCTTGCAATCCCCTGTAGAGATTCCCAGAGAGTTAGAAAAATCTTAAGTAGCTGACATGAAGAGAAAGACACAAGCTCTTGAGTTGAGGGCAAACTTACAGTTCTTGAGTTTTTCAGCACAATATCTACAGCTGCTTCATCACTAAGATGTTCCCAGAGACCATCTGATGCAAATATCAGAAACATGTCCTGTGGCTTAAGCTTTCTTACTATAATGGAGGGTTCGGCTGTCATCGCAGGTCTCCTCAAAGGAATGGGATTTCCATGTTGCTGGAAAATCGGGTCCCTGTAGTACTCGGGTTTTTTCAAGTATACATCCCCAATTGATCTCGATACCTATAAAGAAGCACAGCATATAAGAACGATTTTAGCTATAACTTACATATAACGAGCCCAACATTCATCGAAAGTTCATTAACGAATGCAAGCAACCACAAAAAGCATTTATCTTCATTATCATGTAGAGCTCTGACAAAAGCACAAAACCCACTGGGGAAGAAACGTTGCAGGAGCCCGTGTGACGGATTCCTGGAACATTGCAAGCCCCCATTTATATTAATCTAAAGTGGAAAGAAACACCATCAGATTTACACCTTTTTATACGCGAAACACACAATCATAAAACTTCATCATATGTAAATCACGCAAGCAAAACTATGTTTATACCTGAATTATGCCTTTGATCCTCCAAACTCCACGAATGTACATGACGATTTGTGCATCATCAGGGTTAAGTGCCTTAACCTCCTTTCTGACTTCTTCAACAGCAACATTATGATCAGTAGATAACCGTTCAGCTACAGCACCCTTTTTATCATTACCCCCTGAAACAACGCTCCCAAGAACGGCTCTTGAATCCCCAAGATTCGCTACATACAGTGTGCCATTAGAGATCGCACCAACAAGACAACAAGATCCTACAGTAGCCATTTGTGGTTTCATAGGAAGGGATCGTTTAACCATATGACAAAACTCTTCTTCAGTTTCTTTGAATGCTTTTTTAATAACATCTACAGATAGTCCTCCATGTTCTCTTGCAAATTCTGCAATCACAAAAACAACCCTGTTAATTCACTAACAAGACCATGATCAATAAATATGTTCAACAACAACAAGTAAGACAATAAGGTAAAGTTTACGAAAGTGATTAAAAAGGGTACAAAATCCATGCAAGAACTAAATTACAAAACTTTAAAACCTACACATGTTTAAGAACACAAAATTTGAATCTTCTTGTATTGAAATAATCAGGGCAATAGAGATCCCATAATGTTGAAAATCAAAAACACAGTCAAAGAGTCAAAAGAAGTGAGTATCAAAAAACAGCCAAAAAAAAAAAACTTTAAAACGAATTTTGAGGAGAAAGTAGAGTTCTTACTATGCATATAAGGAAAAAGATGTCTATTAACGAATCTAGAAGCTTCAGGTCCGCCATGGCCATCGTAGACGCCAACGTAAGTAGCAGATGGAGAGGTGAAAACCTGACTTTGATCTTCCAACCTGGAATTAGCTTGAACAACCGCGATCGAATAATCACCGCCGGCATGAGGTCTCAATTCCGATTGCCAGAGTAAACCATCACCACTCGCTCTGCTTCCCAAACATCGTTCAAGAGGCCGTGCTAAAGCTCGTAACATCACCTAGTTAGGGTTTCTATACAAAAGAGATTCTTAAGTGTAGAGAAGAGAAAAGGGGGAAAACAAAAACGGGATTTTGAAATCGATTGGAAGGAATTCAGAAGTTTTTTTTATATTGAATTTTGATCTGTTTGTTTGGTTGAACAAAATGGTTTTATGGAATTGGTGTGTTGAGTTGGTAAAAGAATACCGCGTGAAGAAGAAGAATCTGAGAAGATGACTTGGACTCTGCCGTTCCTTATTTACCTACGTAGACTACGCGTCGTTGTTTTTAATCTTTGCCGTGCTTTTTCAATCCCTTATCTCTTCTTTTTTATTTGCAGTTTTTTTTTCAACGCGTTGTTTTATATTTTTTTCTTCTCCATTTGGCAAATTTCTCCGCAAATAAACAAAATTTTGGCCGAAAAGAAAAACCTGTAAATGTTATTTCCGTGTATTTTTAATAAATATCTTTCTTCTGGAAGACTGGAACAATTTTTTGTTTTTTAAGTAAATTCTGATACGGTCCAACAAAAATATCTACGAGTCTGATGCCTCTCTAATTTTCAATTTAAAACCAACACCTACTTTCTGTCTTTTTAGAAGAAAGGAAATAATATTATTTATTGTTAAATAATTATATTTATTTGAAATTTTACACCGCGAGAAATAGACCCTTATTAACAATATGTAAAAAAAAAAAATGTTTATGTATCTCCATTATTAACAACAAAATTTTAGTGTTTTATCCTTGAAGATACCATGTAAAACTAATTAACGAATATTTGAATTGTCAGAGGAATACAAGAGTAGTTGATAAGTAAACTCTATTTTGCATTTTTGTCAATATATATATATATATATGTATTTTAATATTTTAATATATTAGTGGGAAAGTGTTGTAATAGAATGGGTAGAATGGGTAACGATGAGTAACGCTGTAGCCAACGTGTAGCTGATATATTTGCTTGTCGACTAAGAAAGATATGGATAACTACTGAATACAATTTCAAATCATCGACTCATTTATCTAGTTTTATTATAATCACGTTACCGTTTCCGTTATAAGAAATTGTATAATTTTCTGGTCAAACTCTTTGTGTGTTGTTCTAGAGAATTGATTAAAATGGTGATTATTATTAATTATATTTAATTTAATTGCAAGTTGCGCATTTTATTTGGTTATCACTAAGACCATATGCAATAGGAAGGAAAATAGGATGTTTTTATGTGCAATAGCAAGATAAATCTAAAAGGTAAAATGACAAATAATTCAATAAAGACAAATTTTGCCTTCTATGAAATTCTGACCGGTTTCGTATAATTCAATTTTTTTTAAAAAAATACTATTTTTACCTAATAATTAATCAAAATAAAATAAAAAGATTATATCATTATTTTTTATTTTTTTATCATCTATAAATAGAACTTATGTTTATATCATTTGGACACCAAAAAAAATCTCAAATTTAACATTCTCTTTTCATTTCTTCTCCTACATTGTCACTCTCTTTGGTATTTTTTTCTTCTTTTCAATTTTCAAAATTTATGGATCCATCTCGTAATTACAATTTTTTACCAAATTACGGTTTTCTAAATCGTCAAAACCAAAACCCTCAAAATCTAAACATACAACCACCAAATCCAAATATAAATATAAAATAAATATACTTTAATATATAATGGAATGATATAAAGGAAAGAGAAAATGAGTTGGAAGAAAAAATATTGATTTACCTTGCTATTGTAGAGTTGGATGTGAATTAAAAAATGAAATGATGTAGAAAAAAAATAAAATGATGTAGAAAAATTATAGGAAGAGAAATTTGATTTGCTATTGAAGATGGTCTAAAGAGTTGCGCAGTTTAATTAAGAAACTGACGTGGACGGACTTGTATAAAAGATACGCAGAGGCAACTAGAAACACATTGGCCTAAGTTGTCGGACTCTTTTTGACGAAGACATGTTTTCCGATTTTAATTTTTGAATGTGAATTTTTTTTTCTTTCTAAATGCCTATACCATTATACATGGGCACATGTGTTTCCAAATTGCAAATTTTCTTTTACCATTAATAATTGTATATTATTAAAAATTGTGCCAAAAAAAAAAAAATAGTCCTCCGAATTTTGTTTGTTTGATAACCAGGTTGAAGTCCGGGTAGAGATGGGCAAGCTCATTGGATTTGTAGATAATACTATTAACATCCGTACCAAAATTTATAGTTAACTGGCTCAACAACATCAATTTAATATAAATATGTTTACCTTTTTACCATAATCACCCCAAATGTTTTTTTAAAAATATTTATAATCACCTCCAATGTTACACTTCACATCCACCTAACATTCTCAAATTGATTCCACCAAGCCATTATCGATAGCCATTAAAGAAGTGAATAACACAACCTAAAAGAAGCAATCATATCAGAGTCACAATAAATAAGTTTCAAGTTCCATCAAATACGCAACCTAACTTTATTAAATGTAACCAAACTCTACAAACTAAAAAAAAAAAAATGTAACCAAACTCTACAAACTTGAAAAAAAATAAAAATGTAGCCAAACTCCAACCCTAAAGATAATTTGGCGCATTGTTGGTATCTGTTGACCAGTAATCAGAAATAAAATTGGTCAACGGATTTGATCATTTAATTATTAAACGTTTATATATTTAACGCCAAACTCTGGTGCATCATCGGTTCGAAGAAAAACGTTCCGACTTGAGATTCGTAACGCCGGCAAAGATTTATCGGAAACCTTTTCAGATCGGACGGGAAGAGGCTCGATGAAGAGCAGATTGAAGAGCTGCAAGAGGAAGAAGCTAGGGTTAGCCTCAGTTATCATCTTCTGTTCACTTTGTTTCCTCTTCGGTTTCTATGGTTCCACTCTACTTTCTCAGGTATGGAAAACTCACTGATCTAAACTCTTAGATCTTTAAGATGTGATCGGATATGCATATTTAAACTCTTGCTCGGTTTTGTGAGTAATCGAGAGTTTTATGTTTGGGAGCAGAATGTGCCTGGTGTTAGACCCAAGTTGAGAATGTTGGAAATAGTAGAAAATGGGGAAGAAGAAGCTAGCTCGATGCCTAATGGTATTACTGGAGAAGAATCCGTCGGTTCGATTCCTTTTCAGGTCTGATTTTGTTGCTAATTTTGGAATGAATTGGAAAATGAGGTGAAATCGATTAGATAGGAAAAAATTGTGCATTTGATTTGCTTGAACTTTGTTTTCTGACTTGAAGTGTTAGATTATTGGATTTTTTTTTAACAATTGGTCAAGTTGAGGCAAGTTTTTAAAAATGGCAGGTACTGAGTTGGAGACCTAGGGCTATATATTTTCCTAATTTTGCAACTGCAGAACAATGCCAAGCTGTTATTGAGAGGGCAAAGCTTAATCTAAGACCTTCTGCTTTGGCTCTCCGTAAAGGAGAAACTGATGAGAGCACTAAAGGCACTAGAACAAGGTTTTTTTTTCTAGTTTCATGTTGCATTTTCAGTCAAACATTTATCAGTAGCCTCAGTGTTATTGTCTGGTGTGTTGTTACAGCTCAGGAACTTTTCTCTTTGCTTCAGAAGATAGTACTGGTGCTCTCGATTTTGTTGAAAAGAAAATTGCAAGGGCTACGATGATCCCAAGGACCCATGGAGAGGTTTGACTTTATTAATTTCACAATCTCATGTGAATCATAAATCTTCTCATGTTGTTTTTTTATTACCATAAAAGGGGCAATTGGCATTATAGGCATTAGTTAATATTGCTTGGTGGCCTTTGGTTGAGTGCTTATCGACAGCAGTTAATATCTACATGTTTGCAAAAGAGTGGTAATTTTCCTAGATTATTAACAAGAGATTTGATGTTTTGACAGGCATTCAATGTTTTACGGTATGAACTTGGCCAGAAGTATGATTCCCACTATGATGCTTTCAACCCAACAGAATACGGACCACAATCAAGCCAAAGGGTAAGATCCTTGATCTTTCATATTTATAGTGTTATTTAGACCTGAGACCTCATTTGCTTTTACGCAGATTGCTTCCTTCCTGTTGTACTTATCTGACGTAGAAGAAGGCGGTGAAACCATGTTCCCATTTGAGGTCAGTTTATAATACAGCATTGCATACTTTACAATTATTGAAACAGTTTTTTTAGTTTGATTCTGGTCAAATGCTCTTGTTCCAGAACGGTGCTAATATGGGTACTGGATATGATTACAAGCAATGTATTGGGTTGAAAGTAAAGCCTCGGAAAGGAGATGGTCTTCTTTTTTATTCCGTGTTGCCCAATGGAACAATTGATCAGGTAAACAAACTTTGAACACATTTCATTTCTCCTCTTGATCCAATTCCTTGGATAGATCGAATCGTTACAGTTGTTAGCTCATGCTAATAGTATAGCATCTTTGCATATGGTTGCGATGCTTCTGCAGACTTCGCTTCACGGGAGCTGCCCGGTGATCAAAGGAGAGAAATGGGTAGCGACCAAATGGATCAGAGACCAAGAACAGGAAGAATAAGTATTTTTTGAGTTTCCATATATCTCACAGCTTCTTGTATTTTGTCTGAAAATCTGCGGCTGGATCCCTCGTGTACAGTTCTTCACTGAAAAAATGTAACTAACTATTGAGGTTTCTTATAATGTGAATGATACAGAAATTAGAACCTGATGAATAAGAAAGACTTAGCTGGAAATTTCATTTGAACAAATAGACGTTTCGTGTTTAATATTTCACATTTTAGTTAAAAGGAATATATACAATTTTAAATAAGAGTTTATAATTGTGGATATTTTTTCCTGAGTTTCGATGGCTATTTCAAGTACGTCAAGTCGAGGATTTCTAGTTATACAAAATGTGTTCTACTTCTATCTATAAAACTGGGACAATTAATTTTTTCTACAAATCTCTCCAAGAGTTCCAACATTTTGAAATAAGTTTGTGTTATAATTTAGTTGAGTTTGGCACTAGTTTTGTTTAGATTCTTCCAAAAGATCTAAACATAATAACAAAAAAGAATATTCCAATGAATGATTTACATTATTTGCTGCATTTTAAAATAAGAGTTCATATAAAGTTGCTCAAACTTGGAACGTGGGACACGAACGTAACACGTGTCTTCTGTTAAAGGTTAGCGTTACTGTGTTAAGCTGTGCGTGTCAGAAACGATGACATCGACCCTAAGCAATGTTAACACGACGTTTAGACAACCCTACAAAACTAAAGAACAAAATTAGTTTGGGGATGTTTGGTTTGGTTTTTTGACCGTCCAACTTTTCAGGCCACGCGCTTTGCAGGATGGGATTCGCATATTTTCTGTGTTTTTATTTTCACACAATTGTATTTGTTTTTTTTATACCTTCGACACATAATCATCCATCCGAGACTATTAACTTCACCAATGTATTTATCATTTTTGCAAAGTAGACTCAAACTTCACTCAAACTCGTAACCTATTTATCAATGATATAATCTCATCAAAAAAAGTCATTAAACTAAAAGCTATTTGGTCACAATTATATTTATTGCAAACTACAATTTCTAGTTTTCATATTTTTCATTGGGTAAAAACCAAAAAAAAACAAAAAAAAAATTATTGGCACATCATAATTCGAAATGGTTTGGATGACATGATTTAGGTTATAATGCTATTTTAAGATCTGTTGAAAGATCCCGAGAATTCTGTATCTTAGAAAATGCATAACTAATTTATTAAGAACGATTAGAAAGGTACAAGGCGCGAGTAGAAAAACATATATACTCGCGAAAGTATAAATAGCGTGGTTCCCTTTGATGGTATACTAGAAACAAAATAAAAGGAGTTCTCCACCGCCGTTACATTTAAAACCCTTCCCTGAACCCTCCCAAAACTCTTGGAGCCATCACGAAAATGACCGGAGCATTGTTCAGAAACGCTGCCTCCGACGCCGCTCGGATCTTTCGGTCACAACGAACCGCGACGACGAATAATTTCGGAAAGCTCGACCCTTTACCGACAGGAGGAGACGTCCGGCGATTGCAGTCGAGGCCTTATTTTCGTACGCCTCAGATTCTCGGGAAAGCTAAAGAAACAGGAGTCTCTCCTTATTCATTAGTCTCTGGTTTCTGCTCTGCTTCTTCCTCGTCTTCCACAGCCTCTACGGCGTCGTTTGCGAAAGCGGGATTCATCGGATGGTATTTGGGTATGGTGAAATCGCGGCCGGTTTTTACCAAATCAGTCACCTCTTCGCTTATTTACATAGCCGCTGATTTATCTTCGCAGGTAATTTCGTTAAATTTCTCATTTTTTGTTTTCAACATATGTGTGTGGCTCTGAAGAAAATATGGAAACGGTTCATTTATTTTCTTCATCTTGTATTGTGAATGCTTTTGTCACTCGAAATAGGTGTGATCGAGCCATGCAATTTAGAAATTTGTGTTAAAATGTTCTAAGGCTGAATCCAAATCAGAAGCTGTGTACCTAATTGTTTTGCTCCTTTTTAGTAAAAAGATGCATAATTTTCTAAACAATTGTATATTTTGATTGTTAGTGTGTTGATTTTCTTTCAACTTTTTTAAAGACTCAATATTTTTACTTTTGTTGATTCAGTCCTAAGGTTTTTCACTGTGTTGTCTAACAAACGGTTAAAGTAGAAGTGAGTGTATCTCCATTGGTGCTTAGAGATTCGAGAGAGGAGAATGGTTACTTCTAAGTTAAGGTGTAAAGTTTGGTACTCAGTAGTAAATGTCTCTTTGCAATACAAAGAGATTTTAAGTAGTATCATCAGGGGATGGAGTTGGCAGTTTAATGTGAAATGAGTTGTTATATGTGCTACGTTTCTTTGTGCTTGTATTGTTTTTGTGCCCTGTGGCCTGTTTGATAAATGTGTCTTAGAGCTGATGTTGGATTTTTCAACAGACAATTCCACAAGCTTCGGTGGAGTCTTATGACTTTGTAAGAACAGCAAGGATGGCAGGGTATGGTTTATTAATCTTGGGTCCTACACTTCACTATTGGTTCAATTTCATGTCAAAACTCTTCCCAAAACGAGATTTGATCACAACGTTTAAGAAAATGACCATGGGACAGACAGTCTACGGGCCTGCCATGAACGTTGTTTTCTTCTCATTGAATGCAGCCCTACAGGGTAAGCCTTGAACTGTGCTTGAAAGAGAAATATATATTTAGTAGTTCATTTTTCTAAATCTATATTCTCAGAAAAAGTGATGTTTTCTCAATTCTATATCCTGTTGACATGCAATCTTGTGGATTGCAAAGCAGTTTGCTTGATCTCTTAAAGACATCAAAGTCTGATTTGCAATTATTTTTTCAGGTGAAAACGGTTCAGAGATAGTTGCTAGATTGAAAAGGGACCTACTTCCCACGATGTTAAACGGTGTCATGTATTGGCCTTTGTGTGATTTTATTACATTTAGGTTCTGCCCAGTTCACTTACAGGTATTTCTTTTTCATTTCCATCTGTCCTTGCTCCTTACTGTGATTAGCTTTTTTGGTTCTTTAAGCAAATTATTTACTGTCTTCATGCCTTTTTGTTTTATCTCAATAATGCTGGTTTCTTTTTGTCTGCAGCCACTTGTGAGTAACTCGTTTTCGTATCTGTGGACAATCTACATAACTTACATGGCAAGCCGCGAGAAACCAACAGCCATTACAAGCTAAAACAGTTCTCTTGCGGACCCTTTTCTAAAACACTATTTTCTCTACTCGGAGATTCAATTATGTGGTTAGAAATGAAGAAAGAGAAGCTTTTTACATTAAGGAGCAGAGCATTCTTCAACATTCTTTGTTTCCTCTCTGTAGATTTCGGAGGATAAAATATAAAAGATGTTTGGAAGAACTATGCATTTGGACATGTACCATAAGGTGTCTTGCGCTCTTAATTTTAAGTTTTTAACATTCCATGTAATATTTTTAGTTAAATGTAAGTTCTTAGCTTTTAGCAACTTTGATCAGACAAATGAAATCTTTACACAAGTCCTTTCAAGAAACGAAATTGGGTTTATTTCTTTCTTTATTGCTTTCATTATTAATTTTGTTACATCAGAGAGAGCAAACAAGGAAAAAATACACAGGAGAGAAAAAACAATTCAGCTAAACTAAGAGCTTTTTACTTCAAAACCACTACTTAATTTCTCATTTTACTATCTGAACTCGTACAACACCAAGAAGACCCACCACCTTCTCTATAAAGCTCCACAAACCCAAAATTCAGGTTCAGGTACCCCAACTGAGTGAAATCAAATGCCATGTATAGCTAAACTACAGCGTTTGTTGCTAAAATCATTACTCTTCTGAAGCACGGGAACATATCTTCTCCATATGTATAGGCCACTCTTCTCCAAGAATCTGGGGATTCAACTCCATATTAGCACGAAAATCTGACATCGATACATACGAAAGCCTTCTGCTTTGCTGTGTATACTGGTAATTCATCTCTCTCACTCGTTCATTCCCACATCGCGTATTAGCCAAACACAAACAAGGCTCGATCAACCTTCTCATAAACGCATCCAATCCGCTATTAAGAAGATTAACAGAGTCCATAGATATCTTTAGCCCCTCCATCTTCAATCTCCTCTCTAACCGACTCCTCAATGTTCTTGTATCAGGTAGTTCACCGCTGTTCTGACAAGTCTCACGGTTGAAACTACTACTACACATAGATACATTGGAAACCGACTTTCTAGTAACTCCATTCCTAAGATTCATAGAAACACCAATCGGAGCAGTGACAGGACTCCGGCTCTGGACACTTGGACTTCCTGCTATTTGTTCAACCTCTTCTCCTTCCTCCACAGAAGCAACTTCCACTGGAGGTCTACTTCCCAGAGAAAGCAATTCAGTAGCACTTTGTGCTTTCGACATCGACTCTTCTTCGTTTGTTGTAGTTAGACTCTGAGGCTTCCCAAGTGGACCAAGTGGACTTGGCCTGTCTCTGAACTTTCTTGACCTGCATTTACGAGCTGCAGGAGAGAATGCAGAATACCCATTAAGTGGCTGAATTTGAGTGTTCTTTGGATTCCCCTTACCAAATTTAACAAAGTTGCCACCTTTCTTCGTAAATCTTGATGGATGAGATTTGGCAACACTAGCATTCATGATGATGGAACGTATTAGACGATTATGAAGATGGATGTTTTGTCTACCGATCGTCTTGATACAGAACTCGTCGAACTCAGATTTGGTGATCTTCAAGGCAAAGAATCTTCCAAGCTGATTGAAGTAGCTCTCAGCTCTTTGATGCCCGATTTGCCGGTAAATTAGGGATTTGATCTCTAACGCATCCAACCGGGAAGGACCTTGATTTGATCCCATCTTCAACTGAATTGAGCTAAAACCACATCCGAAGTTGCAATTCAAGATCCTAGAAGGCGGAGAATAGTTGTCTTCTCATCCAAAAACCTAAAAACTCCAATTTTCAACACAACACCTGAAAAAAATCAGATTCCGAGAATGAATCAAAATTGGGACAATTTCCAAGTGAAGTAAATTGTAAACAAAGTGGGAAAAATCAGAATTGAGAAATCAAAGTATCGCAATTTACAGAAATCTCGAGGTACGAGACTAACGAAAACATAGAAAACGAAGAAGAAATTGAAAAAAAAGAAGAGAACAGAGGCGAGATTGAGAGAATCGAAAGAGGAGAAACTAACACAGCTCAAAGACTTCCCCTTTGTGCCCTAAAGGCAAAAGGGATTTTGTTTATTTCCTCTTTTCGCTTCTCTTCTCTTTCGTTTTTTTGTTTCTCCGGCTTCGCTTTCGTACGTGTGAGAAGCTAAGAACTTGTTGGACTTTGGACAATTCCACACATGCGTTAATCCATGGAAAATAACTTAGAAAGATTGTGTGCTCTACATAATACATTTCTGCTTCTTCCATTAATTACGATAAAGTATGATGTATCCTGTTGACTTTTTCTGATCGTAGATAATTTTGCTTCATCATTTCAAGTGGGTAATATCGCAAGTACTTATCAGAGTGTTTGATTAAACAGTGTGTTTCTCTGGTTCATAAAGCAAGCTAGATCTTACGACAGAGTAATATATAGCCACAATTCAAAAAGCGAAGAGAAACTCAAATTTATATGATAATCAATAGTTAAAACAAGGAAGCTAAATGATTCAACAGCTCAAAAAGCCTTGTCGAAAAAGGTCCAACATTTATAAAATCCATTACAATATGATTGCTCCTTTGTGAAAAAACAACATTGATCTTCAACGGTACTGCAAAGAAAGGAAAACAAAACCAGATGAATAAATTATCTTTTCAAGAGACTGAAAAAAATCTCATCAAGACACAATTAACAGTTATATCATGTCAGTAGTTACCTTAATGAATCCAATTTCCTTAGCGTTGCTACGGAAGCACTGTCTACAGCAGTTAAGACCATACTTCCTGATTAATCCATGCGAGTTTCCGCACACACGGCTACATAGTTCCAGAATTTACAAAGTCTATCATTAGAATTAAATAAAGGTTGCTCAATATCAAACACAAACTATGACCATAAACTTATTCTATATAAAGGATTGGAAAAATCCAATTTATCAGAGCTAGCAGTATAAGATTAAAACATTATTGTTAATCATTCAATCAATGCTAGGAAGAATAAAACTAACATTAATACAAGTTTCATATCGAATTAATTCACCAATACCAACTTTAGAAGATCAGATTTTAGAGCGAGGCTACATAAACACGATTCAAAAACATGCGAGCCACTTAATTTCTCAGAGCTAAAAAGTTAAGATTACCAAGTGCGAGATCCTGGACCGTATTTTTTGGGATGAGAATTCCAAACGTTGGAGTGACCCATGATTTGTGCTTCGACTGCTCAAGGCGATAAGCTAGAAAGACGGGGGCGAACGGCGACACAACAGTCAATAGAAAATCTGGAAACCCTAAATTTCGAGTTTTTATAGTGCGAGTGAGAGAAAAACAAAAAACGCATTTTGCTTCAATGATGGGCCGAATTGTACAAGGCCCATTCTGGATTTAAGGAGAAAGTCCTCTGGAACTTCTCTTAAAAACCATGATTTTGATTTTGTTACTTTAAAATGTTTACAAAATACTAAGTTTTAAGCAAAACCATGTGATGTGGCCTGTGGGGAAGATTTCTGTAAAGTTGTCAAATTATTTGTGATTGATTCTATCGAATTACAAATCTTTTAAATTTGTAAAAAACTGTCAAGAGTAATAGAAAAAGAAGTTAAGAAAATGACAGAGAAAAATATAATGAACAAGGAACAGTCACATTATGACTTATATCAGCTTTGGTGTCAAATGATTAAAAACAGTATAAATAGACTATGACTGTTCCTAAAATTTATACATGAATTTATATATGTTCTGCATATAGATATATAATTATATAAGTAGTGCATAGTTTTTTTAAGTCTCCAAATACCATGATATCAAAAATGAAAATGACTTTTCCCGTTCCCCATTTTGTAATTCGTTTTTTTTTTCTGTTTCTTGAATTTGATAATTCGATTAAAATAAACATTATTTCCGTCATAGCTGATAACATCAAAAGTTATAAATAAATAAATATAGTTAAAATCCCTTGAACCAAAGTCAATTCTAATTTAATAGGTAATTAAAATCCGAAGTCAATTGTAATTGAACAGCTAACAAAAACCCAATGTCAAAATATATAATTAATTACTGAGGAATATCCAAAGCAAACTATATTATTTTGGCATATGCAACTTTTGATGTATTTGATTTTCAGAAGTTAATCTTTTAATTTATCAAAAATTGCTGTCAAGATCCAAAAAGAGGTATTTTCAAATGACATTTAAAAGTAACGGGAGTCTGGAAATGGAAAAATTATAAAACTTGTGTCAACTCAATTTAAAGATGGATTATATGTTTTTTTAATGTGTATTTGAATTTTATATCTTTGTTATACGCTAGATGCATAAACTCCTGTATCAGATTTCAAATTAATGAATGTATCAGACGTTACAAAAAATTAACCACACTTAATATATATATGGTTTCATGTTTTCATCATTTCATGTTCATGTAGGTAAGAAATGTATCATTCAACTCAAAAACACGAAATCTGATACAGGAGTTTTACGTATACTAATAAATACGTATTTATCCGTCAAAATTTGTAGTTCGAAGTATAGTAATTAAGTGATAGAACCTATTTTTCTCAAATAATTTAAAATGGTAGATATATCCAACCTTTTAAATGTTTCGTTTTGATTCAGAATCCACCCCGGTAATTAGAAAGAAAAACAATCATATTCTTCTGCTCTTTGATATTTTTTTGTTAAAAGGAAAAAAATAGCAATTTCGGATTAAACATAACAATCATATTCTTCTGCTCTTTGATTTGATCAAAATTTATTCTAACATATATTTCATTTCTTATATCTCATTCAATAATGTTAGTGTTACTTGCTGCCTATAGACTATTGTCGTCATATACTTTTTTGTCCTACATCAATCAATGCACCAAACGTTGAAGTTTAATAAAATAAAAAAGACGAATGCACGAGGCGGACGCAAACCGTAACAAACGTTTTAATCTGATATTAAAAGATTCTAATAATAATCGTATACTTACATAATCAAATCAGGAAACCATGTATAAAGAAGAAAGGAGTAAGAAATCTATATTATTAGGTTGTCTTCTAATGTTAATTATTTTATAGACAAACGAATAAAGACATTCTCTTCACCTACCAATCGTCAGCCGAATCAAATTTAATTAAGATACATCAAATAATTGCCCTTTTATTGATAGGCTAAACTGAGATACTCCAGTAGTTTATATTTGTTATTATTTGAGATATATATATATATATATATATATATTATCAATAGCTTATATTATATGTAAATATGAATTCGGATGATAGTACAACGATAACACTAACTTAAATCATCAGACTATGCATCTATAATTAATCGTAAATTAGGGATTTTTATTAAAAATGGATCCTTAAGCAATTTTATTGTGAAATGGTCCATTTCAAAAATTGATCCAGTAAGTTATATAACTAATTTGGATCATTAATTATAATAACACATGTTCTAAGATTAATTTAGGTTTCTAAAATCAGTGTGGCAATTGACCTATGCAATAATTTTCATTAAATTGGTAAAAGGTTTCATGGTCATGGTATGGTTCAATATCCTTTGAATTACATTCCACATTAGTAAGATCTCTATAAATCGATAATATTATCATTATAATATTTTATTAATTTATAGGAATATTAATTGATAAAAACTAATCCATAACCAAAAACATTTCTTAATTTATCGAATTATTAATTTATAGAATTTTATTGTACCATACGATTAAATAGATGTATCAAGTTTCCAAATGTGAAATCCAATTGCGCTGATACAAAACATCTGGGATTATTAACTTCAATATAATCCAACGTTGCAGTCAATTATGAACTATACATAACATAAGTGGTGGTGTCCTTTTCCCATATTCCGTTAACCTATTTTATTTTCTGGTGATACATTATTGGGTTGCGTAAATACTTTTTCTAATATATGCGTGTGGTTTTGCATCTACGTATATATTTTAAGTGTTTACACAAATACTTATTATTTAATATCAATAATGATGCTGAGGAATATCCGACACACGTTGCACCTTGATCTCTAATTGTGTTTGGTACGATTCTTTTCATTTACCTCGTTATCGGAAAATTTTAATTTTATTTTTCAAAGTTAGAATTCACTAATTAATGACCCATAATACGTACTAACTTCAGCAAAATAGTGTTGATATAATCCGCGGTAATAGTAAAGGATTATAAGTAAACGAATATTGCTTACAATCAAATCGTCAACCTCTTAACTCATATGAAATGGATGGAACAAGTAATTATAAGTAACTATGAAGAATAAACATCTAAGAAAATTCTTCATAACTGGAAAAGACAAAACTGTTAGATTGGAATTTTATTCTCCTGTTAAAGCTTCGGTATTTGTTTTCTATAATTAATATCCATAAAAATAAAATATTACTAAAGCCAAAAATAAATAAGTAGGTTTAGATTTACAAAATAGCGCCCATGTTAACTGAAACGACAATTTTATGAAGAATAAAAAATGTGTCGTTTGGCATTTTTTAATTTTTAAGGGGGCATCAAATTGCCAGCTAACTACCCAACAAAGAAATTGTAAGAATAACTAAATCCTAATAATACTTGTTTGATTTGCAATAATGTTTGGTCGTGCGTGCAAGGATTGCTTTAAAAAAGTTATCTCCCAAAAAAACAGTGAGTAAATAGTTCAAGCAATATAATTTTATTCTAATCATTAAAACAGGAAAAAATCAGATCTGATTACCCAATTGGGTCTTTCGAGCTGTGCACAGATTTTATTCTACTGAATCCAGAATAAAATAGATAAATTTATGCAAACTATTGTAATGTGTATTGAATGATATTGAACATAAATAGGTATTCATAGATGTTTAATGCGATCGATAAATTTCTTCTTTATATATTTACTACCCTTTTTGGGAGTGCATTTCTTTTATTTTTCATTATATTTTAAAGTTTTGATAAGAACATGCATAATTGCATAATATATAAGTTTTTCATACTACATAAATTCACACATATGATACGGAATTAATTTATAGTTGTCTCTTAATATTTCGTAAAGGATATAATTAGCTGTCTTGCTTAGCCGAAGATTAGGTTTACCTTGATTTGATTAAGTGTAATAGCTAGTAAGAAACTGTATATAACTTATAACTATGCAGAAGGGTTGATATATATTTGTTTATTTTGTGATTTTAATTACGTCACTTAGCTCCCAACAGTCACCCAAAAGCTTATTTAGTATCTTTGGCGATTCCTGCATACTCCTAAAAGGTTATGTTAATTAAGAGTTTAATATATAGTTTTCCTAGGAAACTGTCGAAATCTATTAGAATCAGTAGTTTGTCGTATTCGCTGCTTATCATTTAGAACTACACTACATCACCAAAAGTGTGGTGGACGTACGAACGTATAGTTAGTGCAAGGAGTTAATTTGTTCTTTTGTGTTCCAGCTTCCGACATTTTTTGGGAAAGTGTGATTAATGCCGTTTCACGATATTGTCACTAACGCAATATCTGGCATCTGCCACGAAGATATATGTTTTTGGGTATCGAATTTCAAGGTTAACAACAACAACAAAAAAAAAACTAGATCCATCAAGTATCACCATATTAGGCCCCAACTGAATTAAGAATAGGGTTTGCGCAGATCCCTTGGTTTATCAACTGATTCAAAGGCGGTATTCCCTGATGCATGCTGTTTTTCTTTTTGGTTAATTAGTTGATGTACTAATGAAGCTTTTAGTATATATCAACCAAACAAAACAAGTTTCATGTTTTTAGGTTTGAAAATATAGTTTTCGATTATATTTAAAAAGTGGATTGTTTTTTTAAGTTCAATTATTTTTAGTTTCCTCTTTTTGTTAAACGTACGGGGAGTAAGATTTTTTTTTTTTTTTTTTTTTAACTTTTGGAACTCATGATAAAAGATTAAAATATATTTGGTTTTTCTTTTTGACGGCAGTTTGGGTTTTTTTTTTTGTTGTCAGAAATATTTGGGTTTAGAAAGAGACAATAACTGAGAGAGAGTGTGTGGTTTGTTAATTTCTATAAGAATGGCTTCTGAGCTGTTGGACTTTCCACGCGCACGATCTGCCGTCCAGTGG
Source organism: Cardamine occulta (assembly GCA_028015245.1). Lineage (NCBI taxonomy): Eukaryota > Viridiplantae > Streptophyta > Magnoliopsida > Brassicales > Brassicaceae > Cardamine > Cardamine occulta. The sequence continues at coordinate 17,783,523 of CM051389.1, read as the reverse complement.
TTGACTCAACCTAATCAATTATTACTTAATATAGTTAATCCAAATAACTCAGTTTCATTCTCTTTTCTCATTTTTAAAACATTATTATGACACAAAAACTGTCACGTTCAACAACCAGGTCTCTGATTCTCCACTTCACATCTATCTCTCTATCTCTCTATCTCTCTTTCATTCTCTTTCTCCAACTCATAAACCCTTCAATGTTCTCTGCTGCAAAGAAATTTATCCATGGAACTTGACAGCTTAAGCAGCAGAAGAGTTCCTTAATTAGAAAAATTATTATTATAAAATATATTTTCTTGATGCAAATATTGGAAAGCGAAACTTTTTTTTTTTTTGGTTTTAATGTTATGGAAAGCGAAACTTTTGGTTAAAAGCTGTGTAATCTTAAAGGAAGAGCCTTTATTTAGTCAGTTGCTTAATAAGGTAATCCTTACATAATATCTATAATTTAGCACTTAAAATTCGGATAATCCAAATATTATCATAATCCACAAACGCAATCATTTTTTCTCGTATTCTCTAACCCACCGTTTATTAATGTTTAAAGGTTAGAGTTTTACATGAGGTAATTACCGACTAGACATATCTTTTAACCAAAAAAATAAAATATACCGACTAGACGACACTAGACGAGAACCATATGTCTAGGGGCTAGGGCCATTAGTCCATATGTATTATGTAGTATGCGTTATTTTGTAATCTATTTTAAAAATATTAGCACATAATTTATATATTCAGCAATACTGCATATTCGGAAAAACACAGCTGACAACAAAAAAAATACTAGAAATTAAAAGAATGTATAGTAGTAGAAATTAAAAGAGATCTTGTCCCTATTACTATATATTTTCTTAATGTTTGGGAGTAGGTATTCTAGTTAGATAATTTTTTTTTCTCTAGACTTATAGAACTTCTAGAGAAAATAAAATATATAGGCAACTACTACAGTACTTGTATCCATATATATTTTCGACGGGCGAATGGGAAGATAGAATTCTCTCCTCACTTTATTAGACACAAAAGTTTCTCTATTATTTGTTAGTTTGTAAAGTAAAACATTTGATTAATACGTTATATCATTATGCATAATTTGTTTTTAAGATATAATATACTAATATTTTTTATCAATATATAGATAGGAATATTCTGACGATATGTAGAATATTGGAGAAAAATATTGTTTTGCTATTAAAATAAAACAAGTCTTTACTTATATCATGGCAAGTTGAACTATCTCCTTGAAGGGAGAAAATTCAAAGCTATCATACAGTATGTAACATCTGCAAATGATATTGTAAAAAAAAACATAATTAGTAAGCATTATATGAGGTCCGACGTCACGCTCCGACCGTAATTTAGGATCCCCAAGAATTTGAATCATAATTGTACGCAAAGAACTCCTTCAAACTATTCGATTTCAAGTTTCAATCCATTCGTTTATTTGAAATTGAGCATGCAGAAAACTCTTTACTGGAAAATCTGTATATATATATACATATATGTCTTATTAATTAGTCAAATGTTTTGGTGATACGAAAACCTTGTGAGAATTAAAACATATTCGACATCGAAGTCGAGATATCTAATATGAGCTAAGAGCTCCTCCAATATTGATCCATAGACTGCTGTGAATACCACCATAATCATGTTTTATCAATATCATATTGGCCGTGAGATACGTATATCATCCAACTATAATCTTTTTTACTTAAAATGGGTGTATTTAACAAATATGTAAATCAATAAATAAGCAGAAACCAATCGAGTCATAAACGACAAACGAGGCATATATATTAAGCTTATGCTTTAAGACCAAGTTGTAGAGCCCACCATAATTAGCTGTCCATATCTATGGGTATCCCAGACTTGGTTAATTTATAAATTAATTAGAAAGATGATTGTAATTGGTGTTATGTGTTGACATTTATCCACTATCTCTCATGTTCTCTATATATATACATCGCAACTCCTCTCCCTCATTCTCTCACTACTCACAAGACTTCCAACAACAAAAAAACTAACAATATCTTCTTGATTAAGACTAATCTCTTAATTAAGACGCTTAGATAACCAAAAGAAGATAAAATGGAAGCCATGGGAGAATGGAGCAACAATCTCGGTGGAATGTACACCTATGCAACCGAGGAGGCCGATTTCATGAACCTGCTCCTAGCCTCCTATGATCATCCCGGCACCGGCTCATCCTCTGGCACAGTCGGTGGAGAACACCAAGGCCTGTATTGGAACCTAAGCTCTCATCAAAACCATCTTAGCCTCGTGCCAGAAGCCGGTAGCTTCTGCTTCTCCCAGGAGAGCAGTAGCTATAGCGCTGGGAACAGCGGATACTATACCGTGGTTCCACCTGTGGCTGAAGAGAACCATAATGGGTCAATGGACTTTGGAATGGAAGATGTGACCATCAACACAAACTCCTATCTTGTTGGAGAGGAGACAAGTGAATGTGATGTTGAGAAATACTCCTCTGGAAAGACTCTTTTAACTTTGGAAACCGTAGTGGAGAACCACGATGACGAAGAGAGCTTGTTGCAATCTGAGATCTCTGTGACCACTACTGATCATCAGAAATCTCTCACCGGCTCTAAGAAGAGATCGCGTGCCACATCTACTGAAGTAAGTCTTACCGGTTTCAAAATGTTATAACCATTAACATTTAAAACATTTTCCACAAAAAAAAATTTAAAGTTCATCTCATTTTTCTAAACAATTATATAGGGTTTATTGACTAATATATAAACGGTTTTGAAATGGACTCAGAAAAACAAGAAAGCAAGAGTGAGTAAGAGGGGCCAGAAGAGCACAGAGATGAGTGGGGATAACAATGGAGGAGAAGAGGAAGAAGGAGAGAAAGTGAAGAAAAGAAAGAATGGGGCAATGATGAGCAGACAAAACTCAAGCACCACATTCTGTTCGGAGGAAGAATCAAACTGCGCTGATCAAGACGGTGGAGGAGAGGACTCCTCCAAGGAAGAAGATGCCAAGGCCCTCAACCTCAATGGAAAAACCAGGGCTAGTCGTGGTGCAGCCACTGACCCACAAAGTCTCTACGCAAGGGTATTTTTTTTTTTTTAACTAGAAATTTTCGACTTTTGTTTCATATGTTTAATTTTAAAAGCTAATCCGAGGTTTAATTTCTTTTGTCGTGCAGAAAAGAAGAGAAAGGATAAACGAGAGACTAAGGATTTTACAAAACCTCGTCCCTAATGGAACAAAGGTAAAAGTCATGCAAACGTTTAAACATACTTCATGCAATCTTATTTTACAAGAGATGTTAACAAAAATTCTAAACATATATAATGTCTTAAATACGTAACAGGTCGATATCAGTACGATGCTTGAGGAAGCCGTTCATTACGTCAAATTTTTACAGCTCCAAATTAAGGTACGAAAAGGTTTTAACTTTTAATCATTACAACGTTTTACGTCGACTGTACATTCATGTGTTATATAAAAATGATCTAATTAAAATTTTAAATTATAATTACGCAGTTATTGAGCTCTGATGATCTATGGATGTATGCGCCAATTGCTTTCAACGGGATGGACATTGGCCTCAACTCACCAAGATGAAGCACAAAACTTGAGATTTTAGTTGTATTTTTCTTATATATAACCAAAAATGTAATATTCATTTCTTTTTCAAAAATTCTCCGCCTTCGGACGAGTTCGATTATAATTTCTCGTACGATATATATGAGAGAAATGGAGAGTCACATTGAATTTATTATAATAAAATTTTGTTTCATATCACATTCCAATTCTTACCTTACATCTTTTCAACCGAGTTTTGAGCGATTGTTTTAATATATATATATATATATATATATATATATATTTTTTTTTTTTTGATACTGAGATGTTTCTTGTAATCGGGATCCTTTATATCAGACAATCAATCTGATTCTCATCATAAAATGAGCAGCCGATTTGTTAGGATGGTACTGTGTCGTTTAGTCTCGATTTTTTTGGCGCCAGAAAATTATATGATTGTGTGAAGTGTGTGAACCATAATTTTTCGGTTTTCATATCACCAAAATGATAGTCTAACACGTCTATATTGAAGCCTAGATTTACGAGATATGACTATCAGAGATCTATATTGAGATGTCCCAGACAATGTGACCAAACTAAATTTTGCATAACGGACTTCACCATCAGCTACGGCGCCTTACAAATGTTTTAGTATTTGACTATTTCGTCATGACCGTTTTTAACAGGTGCAAATGAGTATTCGACATAGTTTTGAGTAAAATAAATAAATTACCGTAAGAAAATTTTAAATATTGGGCTCTAATAATTTTTTTTCTTAACACATCATACACATACATCAGTTTTTTTTTCTTCATTAAAATTTTGTTTTAACAGAATATATATATATTTATTTTTTTATTTTTATTTTTTACCGTCGACTATCATGATAGGGAATGATAGGCACACTGATTACATTTTCCAAAATTGGTTTCATTTTCTTGCATTTTTAAGCATATATCACCTTTTTGTTTGCATCTGTAGTGGTATCACAATGAAATATAATAACAATGATTTTCGAACCATATCTATGTGCTCGTTACAAATTGCTACTGAATCGATCTCTAATGATGACATTAGTTTCTTAACGAGGCCTTCATCAATCAACGCAGCTTATTTGCTGAACATTTGTGTAAAGGATAAAAATATATAACCACTTAAAAAAGTTCGGCCGCAACTTGTTCATTTTCACACGTAGTCATGAATAAGACCAATTCGTAGCTTATGTATAGTTTATAACTTTTACAATGGAATATTTCAGTACTGATTCTACGAATTTGGTTTTTTAGAATATAATTGTTCCCATGCAATAGCTGTGTTTAGACCATCTTAATATATATAAAATAACAGTTATTCCTTTCAAAGAGTTCTATAAATGATATAAAGAATATTAAATAAGATTTTGAGATTTTATATCTAATAGCCGAAATCATTTAAAAGTAACTAGAATAGCATATCCTACATTTTCCCACTAGAATATTATCGTAATCAATCATATTCATGGCAATTGGCAATCAATATCAGATATTTGATTATTTCTACTTAAATTATAAATTATGAAAATTACAACTGTTATATGACAACTTTTAAAAGCGATTAGAATCAATTATTCATATAAGAAAGTAGTAACGATCAATTCTTTATAGCATTCAACTTATTTATTAGAATTAACACTAATTATAATTTTATGACATAAAAATTCTAGTTTTACAACTTTGTTCAAAGTTTTAAAAGTGATTATGAAATATTTATAGCTCTCATTTGTTATCCTTTTCGGATTGAGAATATTGTTTATAGAATACAATTTTTGATAATTTGCTTATAGAATTATTAATATTGGTATCTGGTAAAAGAACCTTGTTGAAAAGCTTAGATAAAAAAAAAGTTCTGAAGAAAAAACTTAAATTGTTTTTCTAAAAATGGTTGTTGCAACTAAAAAGTTACGATTGAACTTTTTGAAAGAAACTATATTATAAAGTAGAATAGCCAGAAGTTTTTTTTTTTTGATCAACTATATAGCCAGACGTCTAATCCATTTGGGACACATACATACAAAAAAATAAAATAAAAAGAGGTGAAGTTATGTTCAGTTGTGAAATTGTCTTTGTCAAAAAAAAAAGTTGTAATATTTGACATGATAGTTCATGGTTATTAAACTAGAATTTGACTTTGGCTTTTGGTCACTTCTTAAACTATGGGTTGACTTGGGTTAATGGTATATTTTTATTTTGTCAACAGCTTCAAGGTATATTAATATGTTTTATGGTTGAACTTTTTTTTTTTGATGTTAACAGGTACATAAAAATGTCATTCTTTTAATTACTTTGTTTCAAAATTTATATATTATTACAAAGTAGGAACAAGTCATATTATTTTTCTCATATCATACACTTCGACTATTTAAGATAGTTAAAATAAACTAGAATTATATATAAAGACCGGTTGTTCACATTTTATATTCCTGTAAGTTATATAATTTTTTATTATTGCATAATTTGACACCAAACCATAAATGGCGACTGTTTCTCCGTCTATACTTTTCTCTAATCGTTTTAATGTTATTTTCAAATTCTATACTTTAGAACTTCTAAATTTTGGAATAATGTAATGAGCTCATTCTGATCTCTCACTAAAATACACGCAAATCGATTTATTATTACAAGAATCAGTCAAATGCTTAATTGAAATGACGTGACTACTCTGCTACCTATAGACATGCGTGTCAAAAACAAAAATGACTTGTTTAGGTACATTTGACGACATATGTGCGTGAGGCTTTATGTGGTCGTAAAAATGATGACTGGACATTTTGTGTGTTTCCATGGCCTATGTGGCCATGTCCTTAGCAAACGTAAAAATGATGACTGGACAAATTTCAATTCCACACCACCATTTTTTTTAAAGAAATATCCAACCACGAGTTTAACGATTTACTCGATCACTCATTTTGATTGATTCTCTAAGTAATACGATCAAAATCAAACCATAAATGATTATACTCACATAAGAGTAATGAAGGGTTTACCAGTCATTTTATTATCCGCTTAAAACAAAGGTTAGCATAATTAATGGGTGCACAGTAAGAAGTGTATTGTGTTAACAGCAGATTCCAACTCCCTCACCAGAGGCGTAACTGAATAACAAATCGCCGTACCGACTACACGAGAGGCAAGGGCATATCCGTCATTTTGTGTCAACTTCCCGCTTCTTTCACTTCTTTGCTCCACCATCTATAATTTCACTTTCTCTAGAGAGTTTCACAATCGCAGACGAAGAGAATCAGCAGAAGAAGAAGGAGATAGAGAGAATGAGATTTCTCGGAGACTACAAGATCGTTTTACTTACCCGCTCCGTCATAGCTCTCAGCATCTACCTCGCGCTTTACGGCGTCAGATTTGATAACGGCATTTTCCCTATCCTCCGTTTCACGAACGATTCTCCGGGAAATCGTACCGCCGGTAAGGTTCCAGTGAAATCTATCTTCGATGAGGATTTCATGTACACGTCCATCGCTGAAGATATCGATCGATCTTACTCTCTCCACTACGATTACTACCAAGAATCTTGCCCTTCCGCCGGGAGTATCATCAGTAAATCTATCAGAGATATCTACAATGTCAAACCTAGCATAGCTCCGTCTCTAATCCGTCTCCTCTTTCACGATTGCTTCATCGAGGTCAGATTTTTTGAATTTTTGGCTTTCCCTTTCTTGTTTCAGATTAAGTTCATCTCTGTTAGTGGAACTTAGCTTGGTCACTAGATCTCCGGCAGTTTTTAGAGTTACAAATTGTGAATCCGGCTACTTATTTCTCAATCTTGGTTACAGATATGTAGAAATCGTGTGTTTGATCCTCTGATTTGATGTGTTAGAATCAAATTCTATAAGTTTCCTTTAGCACTTCTATGGAAGATTGTTTCAGATTAAGTTCATCTCTGTTAGTGGAATTTAGCTTGGTTATTAGATCTCCGGCTGTTTTAGCGTCACAAAATTGTGAATCCGGCTGTTTATTTCTCAATCTTGGCTACGGATATGCAGAATTTACGTGTTTGATCCTCTGATTTGATGTTGTTAGCATACTTTGTGAATCAGATTCTTTAAGTTTCCTTTAGCACTTCTTGGAGTTTGCTCATGTTAAAATTGGGGAATTGTATCTGTGTACAGGGATGTGATGCATCAGTGCTTCTAGATGCAGATGAAGGACTTACTTCTGAGAAAGAAGCAGCTCCAAACCTATCCTTGAAAGGTTTTGATGTGCTTGATGACATCAAGTCTGAGCTAGAGAATGTCTGTCCCGGAGTTGTTTCCTGCGCCGACCTTTTAGTCTTGGCTGCTAGAGAAGCCGTACTATTGGTAAAACAAGTCTTTCTCTTTCTCTTCTGGTTTGTCCATGTTAATATTTCTGAAATGCTTAATCATGTCTTTGAAACTCTTAGGCTGGTGGTCCCTTTTATCCTCTGGAAACTGGAAGGAAAGACAGTGCAGTGCCCTTCAAGCTTATCGCAGAGCTAGAGCTTCCTTCACCACAAGCTAGTCTCTCGGTAATTCTTGCAAGTTTTGCTTCCAGGGGATTCAACGAGAGAGAAGCCGTCAGTTTATTCGGTATTCCTCACTTCTTGATCTCAACATCTCTCTCTGGTTTGCTAAATCTGGTCGTATTGAGTATTCCTCACTTGTTCAAATTGCTTAACTCTTTGTGACATGATCCTTTTCTTCTGACTGTTCCTAATGCAGGAGCACACAGCATAGGAATTACTCACTGCACATTTTTTGAGAACCGCCTCTACAACTTCTCAGGAACCGGGAAGCCTGATCCCGAACTCAATCCAGGGTTCCTCCAAGAACTGAAAACCAAATGTCCCTTCTCTGCCTCAGCTTTATCTCCATCTGCAGTCCCTGGAACTGGTTTAGCATCGTCCTTACCTGCATCATCAGATAATTCCAAGAACAGCAATGGTGTGAGCACAGGAAACAGTAATGATGGAGTGATCGACTTGAGCTACAACAATGAAGGAGGTGATGAAAATTTCGGAACACGCTACTACAAAAGACTAATGCAGAAGAAAGGACTGATGTTTTCTGATCAGCAACTAATGGGTAGAGAAGAGACAGAGATGTGGGTGAGAGCATACGCTTCTGATTCTCAGTTGTTCCGCCGTGATTTTGCCATGTCAATGATGAAGCTATCAAGTTATCATGTGTTGACTGGTCCACTAGGTCAGGTGAGAAGAACCTGTTCCAAAGTCCTGCCCAGGAACTGATTCTCTCTTAACCACTTTAGTTGCCTCGTGTTGTGTTTCTGAGTTGTGTTGATATGATTAGATTTTGATAGAACAGTATTGGAATATGTAAAAAGCGAAATGAGGATTGTGTGAGTTTGATTTGAGAAGGCAAATAAATAAGTTTCATCAGCAATTTTTGGTGCATCTTGGCTCTGACTTCATTTATCTAATCGGATTTGGGGATCTTTGTTAAAGATGGAGCAAGGTAGCACAGGATGCTACTTTTGAACATGTATGCAGAAGCTGGAATATGGGAAGATGTAAATAGGACTAAGCTCGTCATGAAGAGCAAAGGGATAACAAGAACAACGAGTCTCAGTACTGTTGAGACGAAGAGAAGAGCAAAAACTCATGTCTTGACAGATCCCACGTGGAGACAAACAATATTTATAAAACAGAGCAACAGCCAAGTCAGGTGATCAATGACTTGAACTATAAGTTCTGAAAACGCACCATTCACTCTTGGAACCCCTAAGTTGTTAAAAAAAATGTAATTTTCAAGATCTTGAATGCATGAGTCTATAAGATGTTGGATGACTTGTCTACGCAAGACGAAACTCAGACAAACAATCTTGCGCCTTAAGAAATTAGATTGGTTTACTAGTTTTGACGAGTAAGAGAGGAACAATTAATGGAGAAAGTTGGTTCAAGACTAAGTAGGAATACAAGGCAAATTAAAGAGCATCGTAGCTCAAAAACAGATTGAAACAAGTCAAACGAAAGAGGTAATGCATAAAAGGTCCAAACATGGAAGCTGAAAACATATTACTGAATACACACAATTTGATCCAGAAGAAAATTTCAGTCTTCTTTTTCGATCTCGATCTTTTGTAGCTTCGCGGGCAATGTCGAGACAATTTTCTCATCCAGGTCTTTCTCATTTGTACGAGTGTCTGGAACAAAAGAAGAATCAGAAACATGTGCAATGGTTTTCCGATCCAAGTCACTACTACAATATGTAAGTAAGAAGACTCCTTACCTCTACGCGGTTTTGAAGATTATTTGCCAAGTGATTTGTTGTCAGAGCACCTGAGCAAAACGGTGAAAAGCAAAGCAATCATTGTTTTGTCTTAAAGATCTCAACTAGATTGTCGAATTCCTGACATAAAAAAAAAATTAAAGGATTATCTCATTTTACAATGGCAAAAGTATTCTTCATCACATACCTAACACGCATCCACAACCACCTATCGCCACATGATAGAAAATTGCAATCATCTTCTCACCAAGTTTCTTCATTCCTCCCGATGGAGGTACTCTGTAAATTGGTTGAATCAAATCAGAATAGAGGAATACACTAATAAAAGAAAAAGAAAAAGAAAAAAACAGACCTTTCTCAATCAGGGATGAGAAATCGCAATACTGTGATTTCTCCTTGCAACAACACTGCAGCAACTTCCCCGTAGCAACAGCGTTTCGCATCATCTTCCTTATGAAATTGGGGAACTATCTATGGTTTCTGCCTTTGCTTCGATCAATTGATTCATCTGAAGATTAACAGATTCAGTAGGGCCTCTTTTTTCTTTTTTCAACTGAATTCGTAAAGTAACCCTAACCCTAATTTGGCGATTCGTGGAGCAAGATGATGCGAAACCTGTTTCTTAAGGTATGTATACAAGATGATTATATCTTTTGATCCGGAAGATTCTTCTTTCCCATTTCGTGATTTTTGATCGAAAACTGCAGTATTCTGGCAGAGGGGCGCGCGATTTCTCCACCTCGACCTTGAAACGTGTGTGGGACGAGCAGTCAACTTTTCGTCTTTTCTAAGCTTTTTCCGGTGGATATCTTGGTTGGAGCTTTATGAGTATGTTCTTTGAATTTTGGGTTTGATAGTTTCGCTTTCTACTTATCGGGACCAACTAATGTTTCATTAACTGCTGTTTCCAGATGTTTATAAGAGAAGAGCGCTCTGGCAAAAAATCTATAGAATGATGGACGAGCATGCCAAGTATTCAGAGGAAGTGTGGGATAGATATTACCGATTTCACAAAGTAAGTAATGTCGTGCAAGATCTTTAACCCAAACTGCTTTAATCCAATCCAATCTAAGGTCGAACATGTTGTTATGCATTTAGATAGGTGTGGAATTTTAGATAGTCTTCTTTTGGGCCATGCCTTTGCCTTTCTAGCTTGTTTTGAAACTTACAACTAAACGATTTATCCCTTCATCTCAGGGAGAGTATGATGAAAAAACTACACTTGATGATTCCTCCAACAAGACCAACGTTGATAATTCCGGAGACGTCTTATTCACACGTCTATAAAAACAATATTTATCGCGAGCTAATAGTGTGGTTTATTTTGTTTTCACATTAACTTTTTTAACATAAGTAGATTCATATCATCGTTTGTTTTCGTAGGAAATCCCAAAAGAGAAGGGACCATGGTTTGGATATGGATCAATTCTTTACAATGAAGATGACGATGAAATGCAAAGGATCAAATCGTCCAAGATCTGCGAACTGGAATTAGAGTTGGTATCCCAAAAATTCAGTTGGCAACTCAAAAAGCGGAGAATGCAGCAATGGCATCTAAATTAAGTGAGTTAGCAGCAGCTCAAGCAAATGTCCTATATTGGACTAGGTGCATGCAGACTTTACACCCCCGTTTTGTTCCGCCATCACAAAAACCTCTTAATCCAGACGGAACAATTCATGTGGAAGATATTTCAATTATCCTCCTCCTTAATTATAACATCTTTTCATTTGTATAATTAATGATTTTTTATTTGTCTTTTTAAATGTTGTAAGACTTTTAATAATTAATGTTTAATTGTTATTTTTTTTAATTTTAATATTATTAATGTTTAATGTATTTTTTATAAAATAGTTTTTTTCTGACCATTTTCTGACTAATCTTTTAAACTTTTAGTTAGAAATTGGTCAAAATTTTTTGACCATTTCTAACCACATTTTTGACAATAGTCATAAATTAGTCGAAAAATTTTCGACCAATTTCGACCACATTTCTGACCAAATTCCGACTGCTAACAAGTTTTCCACTGGTCGGAGTTCGGTTGAAATTTGGTCAGAAAGTTTCTGACTAACTTCCAATGCTCTTTTTTCCGACTAAATTCTGACTATTATTTTTTCGAGTAAATTCAATTTTCGACTCTCATTTTCCGACTGAATTGTGTTTGTCGGAATTTGAGTGTTTTCTTGTAGTAAACTGATTAGGCCATCATCTATAATTATTTTGTTTGAGGATATAAATTTGTTAAGTGTTGTTACGCTTGGCCTAATCTAATCTTCTCTTGTATTTTGTCTTTCAAACATTGCTTTATCAATTGTCTCGTCAAACTTTATTATTAAAGTTTTTCCCTACCCAAGCACGAGGAAGTGATAGATTCTTGGAACTTTCGTGTTTTGCTCTTTTAAGAGCGTTAGTCAAAGATTAACGACAAAGAGGACACACAATAACTCCCCCAGTGGCCCATGCCTAGATGATCACAAGTAATCGATTACAAAAAATTATGGCCTTGTTCATGTTTGTAATTGAATTTCTAAGAAATTCTCTAAATCTTTTGCATCTAATTGCACTTGTAGTGGAAACAATGTTACACCACCATAGAGATTCGACTTCATACGCCAAGGTCAAAAAGTCGTAGTAGGCAATTGGGATCACAAGCTCAATGCAAACATTCAAGAAATAAAATTGTTAACTTTGGAAGCCAACATTCAAGATATAAACAAAGACTCACAAATAGAGAGAGGGACTCTAAGGTAAGCCAGAGTCATCTAAAATCAAAGTAACGGTGAAACCTCTGACCACAACAGAGGCTTTCCACACACACAAAGTCAAAGTCAGTCTCACCCTCCATGCTCGCTTCAGAGACAAACAACTTCATGCTTAAACTTGATAAGCACATATAATTTAATCCATGTAGAAAAAGTGTTTCCATAAAATGACATTCAAAGGAATATTTGGTAGTTTATTAAGAATGGGCTAGTCCTTTTAGATAGATAGGCCTTCTGATTTGGCCCATATATATATATATTCAGAGAACGCCCAGCCCACAAATATTTAGGGTTTAGAAATTGGTCATCTCTCTCGCCGCACATCTTTCATCATATTCATCTAATAGCTTTGAGCAATCGACGATTATGGGTCACTCCAACGTCTGGAATTCTCACCCGAAAAAATACGGTCCTGGATCTCGTACCTGGTACTGTTATTTTCTTCCCCTCTGAGAAATTCGGCTTGCCTAAGACCTTTTCATGTTTGTGATTTTCTCTGAATCGGATATTTGATGCTTGTTTGTTATGTGAGCCTTTTGATGTTAAATTTTGCTTAACATACTTAAACTTGTGGTTTCATCTGGAAAAAAAAAATTAAAACTAAATGCAGATCCCAGTGCTTTGGTTTAGGTAGGTTAAGCAGAAACACTAATCCTTCTTCTAAGTAGATCTTGTTTCAATCCAAGACTTAAAGTTTCATTTATTCAAAAGAGGCCCAAATTTTTGCGTGAATCATATCAAATTGTAAATACTATGTTTTTTTTAATATCTTAAATAGGTTCCATGGCAAATATAATTGACATACTCCTTTTTTACTTAGTTGAACATTAAACATTGTTTTGTAATCCTTGTAAAAATTTGAGCAATCTAACCAAAATGTTTGCAATTCATTCAACTATGTAGCCGTGTGTGCGGAAACTCGCATGGGTTAATCAGGAAGTATGGTCTCAACTGCTGTAGACAGTGCTTCCGTAGCAACGCTAAGGAAATCGGATTCATTAAGGTAACTTTTTTTTGATAAGTTAACTGTTAATTGTGTCTTCGTGAGATTGCTTATGGTTACTTCGCTCTCTTGGAAACATAATTAATTTTTCTTGTTTTGTTTTCCATTCTTTGCAGTACCGTTGAACATCATATTACTCAGGAGCATTGTGCCTTTTTGGTTTTTAAACTTTAAGCGTTGACATCTTTGTAATGGATTTTTATCGACATTTTTAAGTATTACGATAAGGTTTTCAAGCTGTTGAATCTATTACTTACCTTGTTTTATCCTAATCTTCGTTCTATTATTGCTTATAATTGAACAATTCTCCATTGATTGTTATGTCTCAGTGTTTTAAATAAATACACTCGGATTGATTCACCATTATGCATGTATATTAACTTTCAAAAATATATAATATTATATTGATAATACTAGTACAAAATGACGTAAGAAGATTAAATAAGATAAAATTTTCAAATTATCTTCGTTATATGTTAATTAAATTAATACTGGCTAAAACGTTTACTGTATAAATCAACGACAATTATATAATTTCATTTTGTACATAAAATAAGATATAAAATTATGGGAAGGTACGATTGCATTAAAGGAAAAAATGTGAAAGACAACGCGGAAATTTTTTAATTTTGGTTTATGTGTAGTGTATTTATTTTGAGAGCTTTATGGTTTACGTGTCTAATTGATTATTTACGCAATTGACTATATTTGTTTTCAATTGCCTCTGTAACAAGCGGATATATAGTCTTTAAGAATTTCTTCCTGAAATATAATATGCTGATTCCATTAATAGTAAATGGATAATATCTTAAATTATGTTTTCCAAAACTAGGATGGTAAAAAAAGTTCATTGTAGTTAATATAAAATATCAAAGCCATCAAGAATAGTAAAGTCTTTTGACGTCGAATGGTAAAGCTTATTTTTTTTTTTTTATATTAAGATCATCAAGAATAGTAAATATTTCCATTATATATCACTGGGACCGTAATACAAAAGACCAACAGCACAAACTTGTAATTTACTTCTCCTTCATCATCATCGGTTTTGTTCTTTAGATTCCACAATGAAGCTTCTGCTTCTGCTTGTCTTCTGCACCCTTTCTCTATCAAGTTGTTCTCCATCTTATCTACTGATTTATTTTCTTCTTTTTATCAAGGAAAAAAGAGAATATAACTTTTTGGTTTGAACTTATTTGCAGGGTGTGAATCAAAAAGCGTGCCGTATGATTATTCTGCAACCATAGAGGCAAGCAATGCTCTGTTCATTTGTCTAGTTTCAGACATTTTCGTTGGAAGTTCTTGTTCTCATAATCCTGTTTTTTTTTGGTTTTGGTGCAGTGTCTAGAGATCCCTTTAAAACCACAATACAATGGAGGTATCATCGTGAACCCTGACCTACGAGATGGTCCACAAGCTTGGACACCATTCGGAAACGCAAAAATCGATTTCAGAGAAATTGGGCATCATAATTTTGTTGTTGCACGAGAGAGAAAACAACCTTATGATAGTGTCTCCCAGAAGGTTTACTTGGAAAAGGGACTTCTCTATACTTTCTCTGGTAAAAAATAATTCTGATTTTGTGTTTATTTGAGCACACTCATTAGGATTTTATAAGCCTCGTGCCAATTATAATCTGATGTATGTTATGTTCCTTGTAGCTTGGTTACAAGTAAGCAAAGGAAAGGCTCCTGTGAAAGCCGTTTTCAAGAAGAACGGTGAATATAAGCTTGCAGGTTCGGTTGTTGCTGAATCCAAATGCTGGTCCATGCTCAAAGGTGGTCTCACTGTTGATGAATCTGGTCCTTCTGAGCTCTACTTTGAGGTATCTATTTTCATGGCCTCAAATTGTTTCTAAATTTTGAATAGATGCCAGTTTCCGCATTCCTCTAGTTTATCTTTTTGCCAAGCTTAGTCTTGTTTCATTCTTCATGTGCAGAGCGACGACACAACGGTTGAGATTTGGGTTGATAGCGTCTCGCTGCAACCATTCACACAAGAAGAATGGAACTCTCACCACAAACAAAGCATTCAGAAGGAGAGAAAGAGAACCGTGAGAATCAGAGCCGTGAACAGCAAAGGCGAGCCGTTACCAAAAGCAACCATTTCCATAGAACAGAGGAAACTAGGGTTCCCATTCGGGTGTGAGGTAGAAAAGAACATTCTTGGGGATAAAGCATACCAAAACTGGTTCACTCAAAGGTTCACAGTGACAACTTTCGCGAACGAGATGAAATGGTACAGCACAGAAAATGTAAGAGGCAAAGAGGATTACTCTACCGCAGACGCGATGTTGAGTTTCTTCAAGAAGCATGGGGTCGCTGTACGTGGCCACAATATACTATGGAACGACCCTAAGTATCAACTTCAATGGCTGAACTCTCTCTCTGGTCGCGAGTTCTACAACGCTGTGAAACAAAGGGTTTTATCTGTGGTTTCGCGATACAAAGGCCAGCTTGCGAGTTGGGATGTTGTTAATGAGAATCTCCATTTCTCCTTCTTTGAGAGCAAGATGGGTACTAAAGCCTCTTATAAAATCTATAAGATGGCGCAAGCGTTCGATCCAACAACCACCAAGTTTATGAATGAATACAACACGTTAGAGGAACCGAGGGATTCAGAGTCTAGTCCTGCAAGGTATTTGCAGAAGCTTAGGGAGCTTAAATCTATCCGAGTTTGCGGTAACATATCGCTAGGGATCGGCCTCGAGTCTCATTTCAAGAAGCCTAACATTCCGTATATGAGATCAGCTCTTGATACTCTTGGTGCTACCGGTTTGCCTATATGGCTCACTGAGGTCGACGTCGAAGCTCCTCCCAATGTCCAGGTAACTCATTAACTTCCCATCCTGTTCCACACCATCTTTATCCTCCTATCTTGATATTTCCATCTCATCTTCATCATATTTCATTGTGTTCTGTTTTCTTGTAGGCTAAGTACTTCGAGCAGGTCCTAAGAGAAGGTCACGCGCATCCGCAAGTGAAAGGAATAGTGACGTGGGCAGGTTATTCTCCAACAGGTTGCTATCGGATGTGCCTCACTGATGGAAACTTCAAGAACCTTCCCACTGGAGACGTCGTGGACAAACTTTTACATGAATGGGGAGGCTTCCGCAGACAAACCACAGGTGTCACTGATGCTGATGGATTCTATGAAGTTTCACTCTTCCATGGTGACTATGATCTCAAGTTTTCTGATCCTCTCACCAATACAAAAACTTCTCACGGATTTAAGCTGACTTCTGATGTCTCCTCTTCACACACTCAACCATCCGCTTTTGTCTTTCGTGTTTAAGAAGCCAAGTATACAACTACTTTACAACTGAGTAGTTTGATTTTTCTTAGTCGAGAATCGTGGCAAGTAGTGTGTTCTGTTATTAATCTGGTAAATATGTCTCTGCGGAAACCCCTATGGGCTAATCATGAGCATTATTGGGTTGGCTTCTTAAAGTTTAAGCCTTGCAATTGTAATGGATCTATCAATAATATTGATTCCTTTTAACTATTTCGATAATTTCTTTGAGTTGTTGAAGTCCTTAACTCTAATTGCCTTGTTCTAGCCCAATCTTAATTAAATGGAATATATGTTCAGGGCCCAATCTGAACATATACTAAACAGAAAAAATGTATAAAAGCATAAACCAAACAAAAAAAAAATATATATATATATATAAAAGCATAAATCATAAGTAACTAAAATATGTGTATAATATTTATTTATTTGTGCTTATAGTAATTTTTGTAATATGTGAAAATGCAAAATGACTACCTTTTTTTGAGATTGTGAATATTATTTTTACAATATGTGTTATGGAAAAATCAATAAATTAGTTTACATATATCTTATTGAGAATTGACTATTGACTGGAATTTATGCTATTCAATCTATTGATATGGATCATTAACATATTCATAGGAGATTGACTATTGACACGGTGATAAAAGTATGACATTAAAGTATAGTTAAAAAATTAAATTAGATATTGACTGTAAAAATAGTATATATATATTATTGGAAACCCTTAATCATCTATCATCAAGAAATTCTTTAGCTCCGCCATGAAGCTTCTGTTGCTGCTGCTTGCCTTCTGCAGTATTTCTCTATCAAGTTGTTCTCCATCATATCCTATGATTTTACTATATTTTTGTGGTTATGTTAAATCTCTTATAAGATTCTGCGATATATCTTTTCACGTTCGTACATGGGAAACAACTTTTGAAACCTCTTATTATCAACGGGGAAAACAAGAATTAATATAAGTTATTTTGTATGAAAACGTTTGCATGGTGTCAAGAAAAGCTCGTACCTTATGATTACTCAGCAACAATAGAGGCAAGCAATGCTTTGTTTATTAGTCTTACTTCATGGGAAATTGTTTTTCTCATTTTTTAATATTTTTATTTTATTTTGTTATATGTTGCAGTGTCTAGAGAACCCTTATAAACCACAGTACAGTGGAGGGATCATCGTGAATCCTGACCTACAAAATGGTTCACAAGGCTGGTCACAATTCGGAAACGCCAAAGTCGATTTCAGAGTATTTGGAGGCAATAAGTTTGTTGTTGCCCAACAGAGGAATCAATCGTATGACAGCGTCTCACAGAAGGCTCATTTGTAAAAAGGACTTCTCTATACTTTCTCTGGTAAAAATAATTTCCAAATTTGTGTTTTCTTGGAGCACACTCTTTAGAATTTTATAAACCCTATCACGATTATGATCTGCTCTGTTTTATGTTCCTTGTAGCTTGGTTACAAGTTCACAAAGGAAACGCTCCTGTGAAAGCCGTTTTCAAGAAGAACGGTGAATATAAGCTTGCCGGTTCAGTTGTTGCTGAATCCAAATGTTGGTCTATGCTCAAAGGTGGTCTCACTGTTGATGAATCTGGTCCTGCCGAGCTCTACTTCGAGGTATGAATATACACAAACTGAAAAAACATACTCATGGTCTCGATTGTTTGTCTACCGCATTTTGCAAGACTTCTTTTTCAAAACTTCCCTGGTAATGTGTAGAGCGAGGACACAACGGTTGAGATTTGGGTTGATAGCGTCTCTTTGCAACCATTCACACAAAACGGTGGAACTCTCATCACGAACAGAGCATTAACAAGGCAAGAAAAGGAGCCATGAGGATCAAAGTCGTGGACAGCGAAGGCCAGCCCATACCAAACGCAACCATTTCCATAGTACAGAACAAACTCGGATTCCCATTCGGGTCCGCGGTAGAAAGTAACATACTCGGAAATCAACAATACCAAAATTGGTTCACTCAGAGATTCACCGTGACATCGTTTGAGAACGAGATGAAATGGTACAGCACCGAAAAAGTAAGAGGCAAAGAGGATTATTCGACCGCAGACGCGATGTTGCATTTCTTCAAGTAGCATGGGATCGCTGTACGTGGCCATAATATTGTATGGGCTGATCCTAGGTTTCAACCTGGATGGGCGAAATCTCTGTCCGGTAATGATTTCTATAACGCCGTGAAAAGAAGGGTTTACTCGGTGGTCTCGCGATACAAAGGCCAGCTTGCTGGTTGGGATGTTGTGAATGAGAATCTTCATTTCTCCTTCTTTGAGAGCAAGATGGGTCCTAGAGCCTCTTATGACATCTACACAATGGCGCATACCATCGATCCAACGGCAACAATGTTCATGAATGAATTCAATACGTTAGAGCAACCTAAGGATGTGAATTCTAGTCCAGCTAGGTATATGCAGAAACTTAGGGAGCTTCAATCTATTAATGCTGCCGGAAATTAGCGATCGGTCTTGAATCTCATTTCAATACTCCTAACATTGCCTACATGAGATCAGCTCTTGACACTTTTGCTGCCACTAGTTTGCCTATTTGGCTCACTGAAATCGATGTTGACGCTCCTCCTAATGTTCGGGTAATAACTTATGTTCTCTTAAGTTATCATTTCATTCTTTTACCACAATATCTCGTTTGAAATTTTTGTTTGTTCATCGTTATTTATTTGAGGTTTTGCATATTTGTAAACTTTTTTTTTTTTTAATTGTTAAGCGTGTATTTAAAATTAATTGTGATGTTCGATTTTTTTACAGGCCCAATATTTCGAGCAAATCCTAAGGGAAGGCCATGCGCATCCACAGGTGAAAGGAATAGTGATGTGGACAGCATATAATCCATCAGGTTGCTACCGAATGGGCCTCACCGATGGAAATTTCAAAAACCTACCCACTGGCGACGTCGTGGACAAGCTGCTACGTGAATGGGGAGGGCTTCGCAGCCAAACCACAGGAGTCACTGATGCTGATGGATTTTGTGAAGCTTCACTCTTCTACGGTGACTATGATATCAATATTTCTCATCCTCTCACCAATTCAGGCGCTTCTCGCAACCTTAAGTTGATTTTGAATGACACATCCTCACAGACCCAACCATCCATTTTTGTCCTTCATGATTGAGATACTAAGTTTACAAACTACTTTAGTGGAAATGCCCATGGCTATTCTTGAGCCTCATTGGGTTGATTTCTTAAAGTTTACACCTAGATATTGTAATGGATTATTTATCAATCTATAATATTTTAATTTTCTATGACTATTTCGTTTAGTCTTTAGCTGTTGAACTTTAAGCTGATGAACTTTAACAAGGATCCTTGTTCTAGCCCAACCTTTGTCCATTCTCTACGGACTAACTGAATCTGTACTTCTGTATGAGCTTAAGGGACTACAGTGAATTTTTAGTATTTCTTTTGTTAAAGATATTGGGTCAATACTTATAAACTGTAAATAAAACAATCTTATACTTCTTACCCAACATTAATCGTAAAATACAAGGAAGTTTGACCAAATGCATCGTTTCCATTACAAAATTTAGGACGTTAAAAATAGATATATATAGTAATCAAATTAATGTATTAACAGAAAACAAAGTTTAATGTAGTAGTGACTAAATGAGTGATGAAAAAGAAAATAAGACTAATTGAGTGGTCAACTTTTTTTTTGCAGAATGTGGAAATTTTATCTCGTCATTCAGAATTAGAAAATTTAATAAAACATCCTTTTTGTTTCAAATGATAAAACATCTCTTTATATATGATTAAGAATAGTTTTCGTCTCCCAATCACACCCACTATCGAGTTAGTCAGCGAAACAAGGTTAGCAATCATATGGACTAAGCTTGCATTTCGTTCTACAAAATTAAAATATCTGAAGGACTAAACTTGCATAGGCAGAGAGTTATTTTATACTTTAATTAAAATTTACAGTTTTTGATGTAGATTTTCTAGTTTTGAAAACCCATATTCTGCTGAAATAATTTCTCTATAATTTGTTTGTTGTTACAGAACAATTTCTCTATAATATATTGTATAACACCAGATGCATTACGCATACACCTCAAGCGCTTCGACATAATTCCAAAAATGTTTCACGAGGCAGCCATTTTAGCCACTAGGTAAATTCAGTTTCTTGCTCTCCTCAGCAATTTTATTTTTATTTTTTTCATTTTTGTTGATAAAATTAGTATGATTATTTTACCCGTTTAAGTTGTACAGCTTTTTATCCCCTTCGAGAATAGGATAATGTTACTTAAAAGGTAGATATAGATTTAGGTTGACCTTATTATAGTCTATGTATGCTAACTTCTAAACAAATTTGTTTCAAATTGTGTACTTTATAGTCATTTTGCATAGGAAACGAAAATAAATGTATCTAATATGAAGCCTTTTTTGAGTGGAAGAATACAGAAAAATCTGACAACCGCCAAAGCTTTTATTTAATGAGTTTTTGTCTGTATATTTCAGTTGTAACAAGAATGAAGAGAATGAATATCTACAATGGCTTCTTCCTCTGCATGTTTTTTCTTCTTTGGTGTCTTCTGCATTCAGTGATTGCCGCTGATCCTTTCTCCCAAAGAGAATCTCTTAAAACAGAGGTAACCAAAACTGATAAAACCTCATTAAATAGATATATCACAGAATTAAGGTTTTTTCTTAATATCTATAAATTCAAACTTTCTAACATTAATTGGTAAGTTTTGGTATATATGAAGTGTCTAATGAAGCCTCCACGAAGCAGAGAAACGCAAGGATTGTTATTACTTAGCCGCTCTGTCGAAGATGACTCTGATGAAGAATGGATGATAGATGGAAATGGAGCCATTAGAGAATTGGCACAGAGAATTCAGCTTCACCAAAGAAACATTTACAGCTTCTCTGGTAATATATATATAGACATGCGACACATATAATAGCATCATCATTTCATGGTTTCTTGTCTAGTAAGTAGTAAGTTACTATTTCAAACCAGGGATTCTTGTCTCAACTCTTTATAGTGGTGTCCAATCTGTTTTCAGTAATTCAGTTTAGAATTTAGTTTTCAGAGTTTCGGGATATAGAAATAGGTAAAATCATTTTAACCAAATTAATGATAATTTCCGATTGCTTTAAGTTTGCATCGGTTACCATAGTTTCTTTGTTAATGGAAATACAGCTTGGGTAAAATTGAGAGAAGGAAACGACAAAAAAGTAGGAGTTGTGTTCAGGACAGAAAATGAAACAATTGTTCATGGAGGTGAGGTTAGGGCAAATAAGGGATGTTGGACTTTACTTAAAGGTGGCATTGTACCAGATGTTTCAGGCCCTGTAGATATATTCTTCGAGGTACAACATTATAATATGAGTATTCATATATATAGATACGTATGTTTATATATTCTCTGTGTTAACGTGGTTTTTATGCGAAAACAGAGTGAAGACAGGGAAACAAAGATCTCAGTAAACAATGTGTTGCTAAAACAGTTTAGCAAAGAAGAATGGAAACTGAAACAAGACCAACTTATTGAAAAGGTAGAAATGATTTATGCATATAACATTTATATTTTTATATCTTTTATGTGTACTCTTATATAAGATTTATGTTAATTGCAGATAAGAAAGAGCAAAGTGAGATTTGAAGTAACTTATCAGAACAAAACTGAAGTAAAAGGCGCAGTTATATCCCTAAAACAAACCAAATCATCTTTCCTCTTAGGCTGTGCAATGAACTTCCGGATCCTACAAAGCCAAGGGTACAGAAAATGGTTTGCGTCGCGGTTCAAGATCACATCATTCACTAATGAAATGAAATGGTATACAACGGAGAAAGGACGCGGTCAAGAGAACTACACGTTAGCTGATTCAATGCTAAATTTTTCAGAAGAGAATGGGATATTGGTTAGAGGTCATACGGTGTTATGGGACAACCCAAGAATGCAGCCAAGTTGGGTGAAAAATATAAAAGATCCGAAAGATTTGATGAATGTGACATTGAACCGGATAAACTCGGTTATGAAGAGATTCAAAGGGAAGTTAACCGGATGGGATGTGGTTAACGAGAATTTGCATTGGGATTACTTTGAGAAAATGCTTGGTGGGGACGCTTCATCACGCTTCTACAATCTGGCTTCTAAGATTGATCCTGATGTGAGATTGTTCGTTAACGAGTACAGCACGATTGAGAATCCTGAAGAGGTTACCGCGACGCCTATTAAGGTGAAGAAGAAGATGGAGGAGATTCTTGCATACCCAGGAAACAAGAACATTAAAGGAGCAATTGGAGCTCAGGGTCACTTTAGTCCAACTCAGCCTAACTTACCTTACATGAGATCTGCATTGGATACTTTAAGCTCACTAGGTTTGCCTATTTGGATTACAGAGCTTGATATGCCTAAATGCCCTAATCAGGTCTGTCATCAACTACCTTGGCTAACAAGAAAGCCTCTTTCTTTCACATAAATTGGTTGACTAATTCGATTGCTCCATAGGCAAAATACATGGAAGACATTCTCAGGGAAGCTTATTCACATCCTGCGGTGAAAGGCATCATAATATTTGGTGGGCCTGAGGTGTCTGGTTTCGACAAGTTAACACTTGCGGACAAAGACTTCAACAACACAGAAATGGGGAATGTAATTGATAAGTTGCTCAAGGAGTGGCAGCAAAAATCTTCAGAGATTCCAAAGATTTTCACAGCAGATTCGGAGAATGAAGAGGAAGAGGTCTCATTATTGCATGGACATTACAATGTGAAAGTAAGTCATCCATGGATGAAAAACCTGTCCACCAGTTTGAGCTTCGAGGTAACTAAGGAGATGGGTCAGCGTCAGGTGGTTAGAGTTGTAATTAATTCTTGAAATTGCAGAAATATGTAAGATTACTACAATCAAATAAAACTTGAAAAGCCATCTACCATAAATCATAACGCCTTCTTAGAAGAGCTTCTTGAAGAAAGTTATGCCTAAAGTTTGTAGACTTTTGAACTATTGAAAAAAAATAATTGAATGGTCAACTTTTTTGAGAAGAATATATGGGAAATTTCATTTCGTCATATTAGCAAATCAGCCAAACAAGGTCAGCAATCTTAAATGTTATTTTTGTTAACATTTACTATGTTCCTAATTAATCCTATTTTTAATTTTTTGACACATTAAAAAAAACATATTAAAACTTTAAAAATTGATTATAAATGGATATTTTTTACGATTAACGATTTCTATAACTCTAAACCAATAATATTTAATAATTCTACTACTCATCATCAATAATTAATAGAAATACATAAAAAATCTTAAAAATGTATATTTTTGAAAAAAAAAATTTAAAGAAATTATATTAATAAGGAACGTAGAGAGTATCTCTTAAATGTTGAAACATGAAAAACTCTAATTTTATTTTTAGTTATTTCATGTATTTTCATATATATATATATACACATATATATTAGAATTTTAAAAATTTAATAGTAAATCGTCCTTGGGCTAGTGGTCATACCCTACAAACCTTTAAGGTTTTTATTTTGTCGCCAAATAGCCTCTAATGTAGAGCATGAAACTAATCGTCTATATATATATATATTATATATTTATTCTTTTTGCTAAAGAATTTTGTTATATATTGCTTAACGGCTTTGTTACAATTTTGCTTCTTGGTCGATTTTACTCCAACTCAACAAAATATTTGCTTGCAAGCGTCTCACTTAAAAATGCTTATGCTCGAGTCTATATATAGTAGATAATATAACCTTCTTGAGTGACCCAGACTTTAGTATTTTTGTTGGATTAGTACCCACTTTGTAAAAGAACGGAGGAAAAAGACTGAAGAGTTGGGAATTTCTGGATGATTTCATTATAGGGTCGATACATACATTTACAGTATATGCAGAAGATCATATCTAACTCCTAAAATAAAAGATTTTCAAATCTATATACTAAGTATCACAAATAATCACTAAGATCCTATACTTGTGGGATACGGCCATACGGGATTGGTATCTCCAGCGCACTTGTTATTTGATACACATGTGTCTTTAGGGAAATAAAAAAGGGTATGATGCGAAATAAATAATGTAATGTGATTTTTTTTACGTTTGGAGTAATAATACTAGTTCACGTTCTTCTAGTTTTAGGTTGACCATAGTAGTCTATAAATATGTAGTTCCTACATATTTGTTTCAAATTGTGTAGTTTGTACTCCTTTCCCCCAAAGTTTTAAAAACTGAGTCTTGTGGGGATATTTTTTTGTTTACAGGAAGGAAGATGAAGAATTTCAACAATGGTTGGTTCCTCTGCATTCTTTTACTTCTCTGGTGTCTTGTGCATTCAGGGATCGCCATTGATCCTTTCTCCCAAAGCGACTCTCTCAAAACAGAGGTAACCAAAACTGTAAAACCTAATTATATTGATACATCGACACAGAAGTGATTTTGATTTTTGTAAATTCAAAATTTCTAACATTGGTAAATTTTGGTATATATGAAGTGTGTAATGAAACCTCCACGAAGCCGTGAAACGCAAGGATTATCACAATTTAGCCGCTCTGATGAAGAATGGAAAATAGATGGAAATGGAGCCATTAGAGAAATGGCACAGAGAATTCAGCTTCACCAAGGAAACATTTATAGCTTCTCTGGTAATATAATACATCAACATTTCATGGTTTCTTGTCTAGTAAGATACTATTTCAAACCAGAGATACTTGGGGTTGGGTCTATTCTCTATAGTTGTTTTTCAGTTTAGTTTCAAGTTTCTGTTCTCAGAGTGTTTGGATTAGGAAGAATATTACCCAACTTGAAACTAAATCTAATACAGATCCGTTAGTTACGGCTTAAATATATTTGGTGATTCAGTTTTCTAACAATTTGAATGATTTTCAACCATATTTAATTTGGTTCCGTTTTGTTTTCCGGTTGTAATCATTTTAACCAATTTAATGATAATTTCAAAATGGTTTCTTACAGTTTAGTTTAAGTTTTGATGTGTTAGATTAAACATCCATAGTTTCTTTGTTAAATGGAAATACAGCTTGGGTGAAGTTGAGAGAAGGAAACAAGAAGAAAGTACGAGTTGTGTTCAGGACAGAAAATGGAAGACTTGTTCATGGAGGTGAAGTTAGGGTGAAGCAAGGATGTTGGATTTTGCTTAAAGGTGGCATTGTGCCAGATGTTTCAGGCCTTGTAGATATTTTATTCGAGGTACAATACTAGTTCTATGTGTATTCATATGTATACATAACAACACTGTATCAACGCGGGTTCAATGCTATAACAGAATAAGGACAAAGAAGCAGAGATCTCTGTAAGCAATGTGTCGCTAAAACAGTTCAGCAAAGACGAATGGAAACTGAAACAAGACCAAATTATTGAAAAGGTAGCATTAATCTTTTTTTTTATCTGTAAAAATTATGAATCCATACTTATATTATCTATATGTGTGCTGTTTTTGCTCTTACATGACTTATGATGTTAATTGCAGATAAGGAAGAGCAAAGTGAGATTTGAAGTAACTTATCAGAACAAAACTGCGGTAAAAGGCGCATTGATATCCGTAGAACAAACCAAACCATCTTTCCTCTTAGGCTGCGGAATGAATTTCCGGATTTTACAAAGCGAAGGGTACAGAAAATGGTTTGCGTCGCGGTTCAAGATCACATCATTCACCAATGAAATGAAATGGTATACAACGGAGAAAGTACGCGGTCAAGAGAACTACACGTTAGCCGATTCAATGCTAAAATTTGCAGAAGAAAATGGGATATTGGTTAGAGGTCATACAGTGTTGTGGGATGACCCAATAATGCAGTCAAGTTGGGTGCAGAAAATAGAAGATCCGAACGATCTTATGAATGTGACATTGAACCGGATAGAATCGGTTATGACAAGATACAAAGGGAAGTTAACCGGGTGGGATGTGGTTAACGAGAATGTGCATTGGGATTACTTTGAGAAATTGCTTGGTGCAAACGCTTCATCAAGTTTCTACAATTTGGCTTCTAAGCTTGATCCTGAAGTGACATTGTTCGTTAACGAGTACAACACCATAGAGAACCGTATGGAGGTTACCGCAACACCAGTTAAGGTGAAGGAGAAGATGGAGGAGATTCTTGCATACCCAGGAAACAAGAACATTAAAGGAGCAATTGGAGCTCAGGGTCACTTTAGTCCAACTCAGCCTAACTTACCTTACATGAGATCTGCATTGGATACTTTAGGCTCACTAGATTTGCCTGTCTGGCTTACAGAAGTTGATATGCCAAAGTGCCCTAATCAGGTTTGTCATCAACTTACCTTGCCTAACAAGAAACTATCTCTCCATCTTCATTCAATATCATAAACGTAACATTGATTGACTAATTTGATTGCTTGATAGGCGAAATACATAGAAGATATTCTCAGGGAAGCGTATTCGCATCCTGCAGTAAAAGGCATCATAATATTTGCTGGACCTGAGGTGTCTGGTTTCGACAAGCTAACACTTGCGGACAAAGACTTCAACAACACAGAAACAGGAGATGTAATTGATAAGTTGCTCAAGGAGTGGCAGCAAAAACCTTCAGAGATTCCAAAGATTTTCGTGGCGGATTCCAAAGAAGTTTCATTGTCGCATGGACGTTACAATGTGAATGTAAGTCATCCATGGATGAAGAACTTGTCCACCAGCTTGAGTTTGGAAGTAACTAAGGAGACGGGTCAGCGTCAGGTTGTTAGAGTTGTAATTAATGCTTGAAATTATTATTACATCTGAAAGATTATCATAATGATATCGAATTGAAAAGTCATCAACCACTAATCATAATATCTTCTTGAAGAGAGTAATGCCTAAAGTTTATAGACTATTGAACTTAATCACATTATTTGCAAAACACATTTTAAAGGAATTTTTCTAAATCTAAAACAGAGTTAGTTTGAAACACAACTAAATCATTTTTAATATTTAAAAGCACACCTAAACTTAACATTCTTTCCTACACAACTTAAAATTCTTGTTATCAAGCTAAAGCACTACACAAAATAAAATAAAAATTGCTCACAAAAGTTTTGAGCAAACTGGACTGACAAACTCGAACTTATACCAATTAACAATTATAGTGTCATTTCAATTACAATTATATCGGGGCTTGAAACACACACACCTATATGTATTATGTATATGAAAGGAAGTGAAAAAAGCAAAGAGAACACATGGAGGACGGGAACATCGAAATAGGAAGAGCATAGGAATTATCAGCAATTGAAAAGAGAGGGATGAAAAGGTGACACATTTAAGAGCCTAAATTGCAAAAGCGTCTAGTACTTGGTCGAAGTGCGTGTTGTAGCACGTGCGCACATGTGTGAATTTGTTGAACCTTGCGTATTTCTCTTTTTTACTTGTACACGTGCCCACATGCATGCCTGATTTTGCTAGCTATTAGAACCCTTAAATGAATTCAATCAAAAATTCCATTCTTTTATTTATTTATTTATTTTTCCATAAAATTTCTTAAATTATTTGGACTTACAGAGCATGTGTTCCAAATCAGAGATACACTTCCAAAAATTATGAAATGTCCTCACACATTTCAAACTCTCCAGTCTTATCGTTATATATTTTCTGTTTCGATTTAAGCATAAAATTACATATATTGTGAGTTTTTACATTAAAACATATTTAATATCTCACTAAAAATAACTTAACCAATAATTTAAAAAAAAAACAGTGCATAATACTAATTGTTACAAAACATTAAATAAAATAAAACTTTGAAAATTGAAAAAAAAATCTCTATCTTATGAAAGGATGGATTATCAACTTATATTGATTAATACAAAGGATTTCAACAAAGAAAAATAAAATTATGATAACATAAGATAATAAGATATTTTTTCTTTTTAGAAAACTTTTTTTTTGTTAAACCTTTTGTAGAAAAATTTATAGAACTTTTACTCTTTTCAAGGCTTAATCATGATATAATGACAACACTAGCTCGTTATCCCAGGTATAAAGAGTGCTAAATAGACGAAAAGGAACATAAAAGAGAAATAATTAGGAGAGATTTTATTTTCGACAGGAGAGATTTAGGTGAGAATTAAATTAGAGAGTACGAAAGGGAATAAAAAATGCAAAACAAAATGTGAGGACATGTGATATCATAAAAGCGTAGTCAATAGACCGCTCGGATCTTCTTGTCACCACTTGTCTGTCGAAGTCGCTTTGACCCATGCACCATCTAATGACTCCCACTAATGTAACTAAACATAAACAAATATTCATAATAAGTGAATACTTAACATATAATATATTATATATGTGATCCATGGGGATTTATCTCTTCACGGCTAGTTTTGGAGAATATGTCACGTGGGAACTTTCAATTAGGACGATATGTATTAAAAATCCAATTAGTGTTGAGTTTTTTTTACCAAAACAAAAAAAAATCCAAGTGTTGAGTTTCAATTTAGTAAGATATGCGTTGTTCGTTTATATTTATGTAACCGAAATAATATAAGTTTTGGTTTTTTTATGTCTTTGGATTGAATGAAAAGGCTTGGATATGAACGCTGCATGTTATACACTGGCATTGTAAGAAAAAAGTATGCAAAAATAACATAGAATTTTATTATACAATTTAAAACGAGTTCACATGTTGCGAACTTGCAAAGAACGCTTGAGTCTGTGTGTGTGCCTAATAACGCCAACTTATCCATTAGCTTAATTTATAAAAGATTTATTTCGTTCATATTTGCTCGAATAGCGACAAAATAAAAGCCCAAATTATTAGACCAACCTAAAGTTTGAAAATTAATAGGCGGAAGAAGTAGGAGACGATGATAATAAGTTAAAATATAAGATATACTCCGTACCTATTGAAGATAAGACCAAAATTGAATAAATAATTAAACAACGAAATAGTGAGAGGTATCGATGCATGTGTATAAATACTGATACAGAAAAAGAAGAGTGGCTTTAAGTCTATTCTTCACCCACAGTTTTTTTCTTTAAATCACAGCTATTCGATCTCAAGATCAACAAAAAGAAATATTTTTATTTTTTATAGAAGATAAAAAGAAGAAAATGTTGGGTTCGAGTAGTGGATGCGAGTCAGGATGGACTCTGTACTTAGACCACTCTGTTTCTTCATCAAGTCCATCTTGTTTCCGAGACATCAACGGGTTTGAAAACAGAGGAAGAAGCAAAGATTCATGGGACCAAAGCTATGTTCATAAAGAAGATGAAGAAGAAGACGATTTGTCAATGATTTCAGATGCTTCTTCTGGTCCAAGGAATATTTCCGAGGAAGATTCTGTGAAGAAGTTAAACGTTGTTGGTCTCAAGAAACAGAGCAAAAGAGAAAAGAAAAGAAGAGATCACGAGAAAATGAACTCTGTTCTTGATGATACTGCTAGTTCTCCCCTTTTCAATTTCCCTAATGTAAGTTTTTCTTTTTTCAAAGGACTAAATCATTAGTCACAGCAGAATTCTAATTATCTTTTGAATGAGGATCTTGATTCTCTTAATCAGGATTTAAGCCTTCTTGTTATTTTTCTTACCATCTTTGTGTTATTCAAAGAGTTGATTTAAATTAAG
Organism: Cardamine occulta; assembly: GCA_028015245.1. Taxonomy (NCBI): domain Eukaryota; kingdom Viridiplantae; phylum Streptophyta; class Magnoliopsida; order Brassicales; family Brassicaceae; genus Cardamine; species Cardamine occulta. The sequence goes on along the minus strand of CM051389.1, from coordinate 17,753,110 downwards.
TGATTATAGTTTACAGTTCATCAGACTCTCTCTTTATTTTTAAATGAAGATTTTGGTTATTTTCTCTTTTTGATATATTTTCTGGTAGATGTTGCAGAAAAGTGTTAGTGGTAATAAGATGGAGCAAAGCTTTCCAGAAAGTACATTGAATTACTCGCAAGGCTTCTCGGCAACTCAGTTTCAGGTTTATCTCTCTTCACTTTTTCTCTGTTAGATTCTGTTGAGTACACGTGACTTGTCTCAAGAGTCTCAAGTATATGTATTTGTGCAGGAGAAAACAACATTCCAAGAGCACTATGGTTATTTGCATATGGAAACCAGATCCTAAATAACCAGTTAAGTTAGATGTTCACTACTTTGTTTATTCTTACTTTATGAAGAATATATCCAATCTGACTAAAATGTTGGAATTAGCAGATGAGGATCAAAATGAAGAGCAGCTATTTTGGACTTTTGTGAAGCTTTTACGGATTCAAGAAAGGGAGTTTAAGCAAACCAAATATATATATATAGAAAGAAACACAAAAATGAATGGACAAAAAAAAGGGCTCTCAAATCTCCACTGGATCTGAATCTTTCCTCTCTCTTGCTTTGTAATTTCGTCACAAACGAGTTTTCCTTGTAGCCGCTCTAATGTAACTCTTGGTTTACAACATTTCAATTGCAATTTCCGTTATATGGTTTAACAAATTTAATTTCAGTGCCTGATTAAGCTTTTATTTTATTTTTTTTGTCTCAAGAGCACTTCCAAGAAGTATCCTTCTGTTTCAAGAATAGATGATCATAACGTTTAAATTATGCAAATATCCATTAACCAAAAACTTTTCAAGCTGCTAATAAATCCTCAATAGTTTTGTTTTCTTAAAATTCAAATCAAACGTGTCCTTTAATTAACAAAGCACGAAGGAACCTATTTGAAACCACAAATCTAAAGCCTAAAACCATTAAAGGATTTATAGAGACTTATCCAAATTTGGTTCTCCGCATGTTGACTTGTTGTTATAGCCACTCACCATGCATTTGTCTTTTTGACACAAGTCTAAGGCTCATAGAGCTAATTTTTAGAGGTTTCAACTTTGGGTTTGACTCGACCAGGGAAAAGCTAATTCTAATGAGTAAAGAGATATATAGAGGATGTGAGATTCTGTAGATGATGTAACACAGGATGTTGAAAATCCCGTTATTGCTTTTGAGTTCTGAGTGAGATTAAAGTGTTAACTGGCCCAAACCTGAAACGGCCTGATACTACTTTGGTTCATCTGAGATTGGCCCAAACTAAAATAATGAAAAAGTAAACAATTCCATTTAGGAAAATTTTGGGAAATGTTTTTTTTCATTGAATGAGAAAGAAAGTTACATATTGCTGTATTTCGAGTTATACAGTTATTATAAATACAATGCATAAATAGTTATATTTGAATATTTTCCAAGAATGGAATATATTTATTTATATAATTTGGAATGCTTTATCTATCTGCCGACTTTAAGTAATTATTTTAATTAGAAGCTTAATCATATGTTACTTAAGCAAATATACTAAACTAGTATAGTTTGAGGTTGTTTCAGTTAACTTTAAATATACCGAATAGTGGACCTAAACTGACTTAAATTGAATAAAACTAAACCAAACAAAGAAATATAAATTATACCACAAATAGACGAAAACATAAGTGTCATAGCTGCCGTCTATAACCTACATTGCGAATATGAGCTCCTGACCAAATACCACTTTGATCATCTAGTTTCAAAAATTTATTTTTGTAGTCTTTTTGTGTGTTTTGATAAGTAGGGTCGAACCAATGCCTTAACTAGCCGTATAGATGGTTGTAGTCAAGTTGGATTTGATTTTCTCTTCAATGTAGGTAGGTAGGTCCAAAGGGAGAATGCTTTAAAGTTTAATCAGAAGAAATCATGTAAGTCACGCTTAAGTGTTTGCTTAATTATGCGATATCAAGTTAAGATCCCCATAATATTAATTTTCAGAACCCGCAGTTGGTATGTAAATTCGTACATCCTCCTCGAATTTTAATATGGAAAACTATATACGATCATTGAATTTCCATTACCTAATTTAAGTAGCTCTGAATTAAAGAAGTTTATAAACATTGATATTTATGCAATTTCTTGACAGATAATTTCAAGTAGTTGTATTTTTTTTTTAAACAGCAGGTAAGTGGCGTGCTCACATTGGTTAGTTACACTTTTTTTTTTCGATAAGAAGTTAATTACACTTTTTAAAGCCTAAAATTAGAAATCTTAGGACTCTCCATATGATTTTGTTATTAGTCTATTCTTTCTCACCCAAACGTACGTATAATAGTCTATTCTTTCTCACCCAAACTTTATTAGTATATAATTGCCACGTCTGAATTAAACAAGTTCATATTTAAAAATGTAAGATTTAAAATCTGTAATTATTTGTAATGCGATTTGTTGACAGCTAATTTTAAGTAGTTGGGACAAAAAAAATTTAGGTGCTCACATTGATTTCACCTTGTAAAGCCTTATAAATCTTAGGACTCTCTCCATGCAATTATGTTATGTTGCATTCTTTCTCTCACTCAAACGTACATACAAAACATAAATTTATGTCGACGGAAATGGAGGCTTCTAGTGTTCTTCAGTACCTCGACAACAAATCCATATTGGTCGTTGGAGCTGCTGGCTTCTTAGCAAATAGTACTCTCTCTCTCTCTTTCTCTCTCTTTCTCTCTCTATTCATACACATACTTTTATATATATGATCCTACTATTTACTAAAATTTGTCAAGATATAGACAAATATTAAGATCTATCTATATTATGAAGAAAACACGAACAACACTCAGAACAATTCAATTTCAATGTATCACTAATACAAATAGGATCGACGTTTACGTTAATGTTGTTGTTGCGTCACCATCCATAATCAAATTATGCATGCTATTGAAAGAATAATAATTTAATGTACGAATTGCAATATGTATAGAGTCAGGTAATATTGAACTATACGCATTGTAAATCCTTGTAGCCATTTATCAGAAAAAAAAAAAAAAATCATTGTAGCGATCACAAAAGGTTGATCAATTATCAGTAAATAATTTGAGAGTTGATATATATAAGAAAACGTTGATTATTACCCTGTGTATTATCTTATCCGCCAAAAAAGATGGTAACGGGGTACAGACAAGACTGCGTATGCATATTTTCGCATTTGATACTAGTTGCTTCTTCGTTATCTTTATATATGCAAGTGCTTCTATTTTATTATATTAAACTACTTAACTAGCTCTTAAACTTGTTATTTTTGAAGTCTATATCTATTTTTATGTAAATTTGAATGCAGTTTTTGTAGAGAAGATATTAAGAGTGGCACCAAACGTGAAGAAACTCTATCTCCTTCTAAGAGCATCAAATGAAAAATCTGCTACCCAGAGGTTTAACGACGAGGTCTGTCTCCACGTACGTAGGCTTTGAATCTCTGTAGTTACTTGATAGGTTTGGTTTTTGTGTTGAAAAACTCCATTTAATCACCGAATCATTTTTTTAGAAAATTGTCAAGAAAATCTAAATATTAATAGCTTAAAAATTCAACAAAATTAATAGTTTAATTATAATTATAAAATATTTCAATGGATATAAATGTTTTTTTCAAATAGGTAAAATATTATCATTTAAGCTGAACAAAGTAGACTAGTATATATGAATATATAAAAATATATAGTGATTAATTTATAAAATCCAGAAATCCACGGAATATGGATAACACTTAGCTAGTACTGTAATAAATGTAAATACAATTAAAATATATTAATAATTTATGTAATAAAGAAATAAATTATTTTTTAATTTTAATTTATTATCCCTAAAAATACTAAATTCATAATAATATTATGAATGATATTTCTCATTATAGTATTATCCAAAATTTGAAAGCTCATACGAACCGTCGTTGATTGCTGATAATAGAAGTCTTATAACTTTTGAGGTGTTTAAAATCAATGCAGATTTTGGGGAAGGATTTGTACAAGGTGGTGAAGGAGAAGTATGGTCCAAATCTACACCATTTTACATCAGAAAAACTCACTATTGTCAATGGAGATGTTTGCCTTGAAGGTTTGGGTCTTCAAGACTCCAACTTGGCATATGAGATGATCCACAAACTTGATGCTATTGTTAATTTAGCTGCAACTACGAAATTTGATGAAAGGTTTTGATTTTAACATCTTATTATCAATAACTACTTTGAACTGGATTTTAACTATCACTTACAATACCAAAAGGAAAATAATTCGCTAAAATATTGTAAGATAATTATCTTATCAATCCATTTAGAAATCCATAAATCAGAACGAACAGCAGATTAGCGACATAAAAATAAAATAGACCAGTGACATGCTTTCAGTGGTTATAGTTGATTCGGTTTACAGTTCTACTGTAAAACTAAAGGAATGTTAATTAATTTGCAGATACGATATAGCCCTTGGGATCAACACATTGGGTGCTCTCAATGTCTTGAACTTTGCCAAGAGATGTGCGAAGGTTAAGATCTTTGTTCATGTATCAACAGGTATATACGAAACTATACTCACTGACTGCGAAACCACTTGTGTTTATTTAATCGCAAGTGAATACTTTTTTTTTTATCAACCATCGCGAGTGATATATATATATATATATATATATATATATTGTTTTTGTCGTCGTCGAGTGAAGTATATTTACATATATACAAGTGTTCGGTTGCACACAAAAAAAAAAAACTTCCACGTCAACTAATCTCTTGAAATGTACATAATCTTGATTAGAAGGATGTTAATATACATAAGTTCCTATTTCAAGGTCATTTCTCAAAAAAAAAACAAGATATTTTTTAAGAGTATGTGACGATAAAGACATTCTGGATTTTATTAGTGAATATCAAGAAATAAAAGTTCTTCGTCCACAAAAAAAAAAACATCAAGAAATAAAAGTATTCACATGTAAGCTTAAACTGAAAGGGCCACATATATGGGAAATAGGACCATAATGCAAATTGACTATGGGAAATAGGACAATAATGCAAGTAGTCTAGGTTATCTCGATTTCGACATCTAACTACCAAGTACCAACACTAATTAAAACAAACAAAATCTACCAACATTATGTTTTTGGTCTCTTACTCTTTCCTTTCTTGAAAGGAAAACCCGAAAAATAGAACTGCAATATTAGAAACCAAAGAAAAACTAACACTCTCCGAGATTTTTCCAATCTATCGACACTGAGCACAGTTTACACATTCAAATAACCCGAATTACAATGATAAGGTTTTTCTAGGTATTCCGACCATTTTCGTTCGGAGGATAAATTTCTTTACAAAATGTATATATAACTAAAAATTTTAACAAATCAATTAGATGTATGTATAAATTTTAAATTTATTTAGTTTGGCTCTATTGTACTATTCAATAGACATTACAATTATTTAAGACAATAAACAAATTTAGTAATATTTCTGTTCTTTTTAATCTTATCAAAGAAGATTTCATAATAAAATTATACTATCAACTAACGAAATTTATAATATAGCGTATGTGTGCGGGGAAAAATCTGGCTTGATAATGGAGACAACGTACCGTATGGGTGAGACATTGAATGGAACCACTGGTCTAAATATCAACAATGAGAAGAAATTGGTTCTGGAGAAACTTGATCAGCTCCGAGCCACCGGAGCCTCTCCTGAAACCATCACACAAGCCATGAAGGATCTCGGTCTGACCAGGTATAATCCCTACTTAAGATATTTTATATAGTTTATAAGTTTTTTCTAGCAAATGTCAGTTAATGTTAAACTTGGAAATGATAGGGCAAAGATTTATGGATGGCCAAACACATACGTGTTCACGAAGGCAATGGGTGAGATGATAATAGGGACAGAAAGGGAAAATATGTCACTTGTTTTGATTCGTCCTTCAATTATTACCAGCACCTTCAAAGAACCATTTCCTGGTTGGACCGAGGGAATCAGGTTAGATTATCAAATAAATACTTATGTTTGTTCAATAATAAGAATTTTAATATATATAAGTAGCTCTCTTTAATGGAGTATAATTAACGGAAGAAGAATATGAAAGCTAATGTTAGAAAAGAAAGAAATGAGTGATATTAATTAGTGTCTCTGTGTGTCTGCTAGTATTTAGTCAATGAAGTAATTACTCTTTAATGTACAGGACCATCGATAGTTTAGCTGTTGGATACGGTAAAGGCAAACTCACATGCTTCCTCGCTGATCTTAATGCTATTTCTGATGTGGTACCTACTTTTTTTCTTTCACATTCATCTTAATTTACATTCTACATTAATATATCAATCTAAAATATTTTAAACATTTACTTACTTTTGACACAATTTATGAACCAGATGCCAGCGGATATGGTAGTAAATTCGATTTTAGTATCGATGGCCGCTAATGCCGGTAAACAGAATGAAGTTATTTACCATGTGGGTTCTTCATTAAGAAATCCATTAAAAAATGAGAAATTTCCTCAAGTAGCTTATCGATATTTCACAACCAAACCATGGATTAACAAAGATGGGAAGCCGGTTCGAGTAAGAAATATTGAGATTCTGAGCTCTATGCCTAGTTTCCACAGATACATGACTATCCATTACTCGATTCCATTAAAGGTAAACCATTCCCAAATAGTACTTTTAGATTTGGAATAACCGGGAATGGGATCTTAATTGTAAATGTTTGGTTTATTATAGGGACTTGAATTAGCAAACATGATACTTTGCAAGTTCTTGGAGAAAAACTTTAGAGATTTCCACAGGAAGATACATTTTGTATCGCGGCTTGTTGATCTCTATCAGCCTTACCTCTTTTTCTATGGAATGTAAGTGATTTTTAAAGTTAAAACCTGTTCCCCCCCCCCCCCTGATATGATGTGGTTTGAGATTTAAAATATATATGTAATGCTATCGGATTATGTATACATGCAGATTCGATGATACAAACACAGGAAAATTGCAACAAATGGTGTTGAAGACGGGAGCCGAAACTGATATGTTCTATTTTGATCCAAAGATTATAAATTGGGACGACTATTTTGTGAACACACATATTCCAGGCCTGGTTAAGTATGTTATCAAATGATCACATTCCATAGTCTGTCTTATTGTGTTACAACTCGTTGATCTGTTTTTTTTTCAAAGTTCGGGTATACATTTGGGCTGTTTGTATTTCTAATTTCGGTTAAGTTTCTAAAGTTCGGTTATGTGGACAATACGTTTTGGGCTATGCTTAAGCTCGGTTATGGACTTGGGCTGTTTTAATTTGTAATTTAAGCATTTAATTGCATCTCTATAATGAAATAATATGTTCAATACAGTTTTTAGTCGTCTCCTTGTGTTTTCTTGAATGCCTCAAGATATTTAGCATTGGATAATTACTAATTGCGTTAATCAAGTTTTTGTATCCACTAAAAAGTAAAATACATTGCCCCATGTAAAGCTTAGCTTCATAATAATAATAATAAACCTATTTAATGATGTGTCATTTTTCTTTTGTTGACACGAAAAATCGACACTCAAGTTTTTTTTTTTTTTTTTTTTTTTTGGTGACATCATAAGTATATTATTTTGATATTATTATTATTATTATGCATCCGTGGAGTTGAATATTTCTTACAGAAGAGAGAAAAAAATAAAGCTGAGAGGTCTGATGCGTAACGAACGATGCCATTTTCCTCCTCAATCTCATCGCCTTCATCTCTCGTACTTCTCTCAAGATCGCCTCTTTCCTTGTCCATCTTCACTCCCAAAACCCTAATCTTCACCAGAACTAGAATCCATGATTTCCCTTCTCCCCTCCTTGCTTCCCGGCGACCCCGCGATTTCATCAACGTATTATATTCGATTGCTCTTCGTCTACTTGTATATCTACACGCTTCAATTTCTGAACTATTTATTGGGTTTTCAATAGGGGAGAGATGAGTTAGCCGACGATACACGGAGCTGGAACCGGAAGATTAGACCGGAGTATGGTTTCGATGAGGATTACGAAGGGGAAGAAGACGAAGATGATCAAGAGGAAGAAGATAGAAGCTTAGATCTGTTACTTAGATTTGTCGAGAATGTCTTTAGAAAGATTTCGAAAAGAGCAAGGAAAGCTGTCAGATCAATTTTACCTGTTTCGATCTCTACGAAGCTCGTAAGTCTTCCATTCTTATATTGCATTGATGATCCTATTTAAAGATGCTCACTTTATTCTGTAGTGGGTTTAAGATCTCGGATCACGATGTTCTTACCAAATTTTGGTTTAATTCTAGGTGGGTTTTTCAGTGAATGGAGTACTTATTCTTGCATTTTTGTGGATCTTGAAAGCTTTCCTCGAGGTAATATAAAGAAAGGTTCTTCATTGTTGTTAGAAGAATTGAACTTGGAACATTGTCTGTGTTATTCGCTTTTCTTACCATGCTTTAGATGGTTTACCAAGAAGTGGATTGTTTTCTTACCTCTGCTTGCTATATCTTCGTTATGGGATTCAGTGACAATGGTAGAATTCTGTATATTCCATAAGTTTGAATAGAGAGGGTAGCATCAAGCTTAAAACTTTGTTGATGAGTTGCAGTGAATCCAGTTTCATGTTAAATACAAAGAGATGCTAAGAATGTCCTAAGTAAAATAGAAAATGTTACTGAACTCAAGTTAAGCACCACCTCTCTGTTTTATTTTCTACTCACACATAGCAAAGTGAATGGATCTTTATTCATTACTTGACTCTCCCTTATGATTTTTTTTTGGTATCTCTTGACCTTAGTTACCTTTGACAGTAGATAGGCATGTCGGTCAATCCGTGACTATACTCCACAAGGCTTGACTCTCTGTTTTCGAATACTTAAGCTAATGTGCATATTCTCTAATGTTTAGGCTATTTTAGTCTTTCAAAAGAGACAATGTGTTGTGCTACTTAACATAAACTGTTGATAGCTTTTCCTGTTGGATTGGCTTTTTATGACATTTTCATGGTGGAACGCAGGTAGCTTGCACACTTGGAACTATTGTATTTACGAGCATTCTACTTATACGTGGACTTTGGGCTGGTGTAGCATACATACAAGAGAGCCGCAACAATCGGATCAATGAACTTGCTGATGACCCGCGTGCATGGAACGGGATGCAACCAGTTTCTTGATTAATTCACTTTACGCTTCCGGAAATCAAAGTTCTGACTTTTGGGAGCCAGAATTGGTTTAGGTTCTTTCAAGGCAATAAAACCACAGCTGTGTTCAGAATCAAAAAGAAGTTACAGTGGATGTTCATTGGCAATGTCTGATGATTTACTGAGTGAAAAAATGTAATATTTGTAACATTCACCGGGAATTAAGTCGTTGCCAATGAATGGGTTTCGATGACCCGATATCTTAGTTTCTAAATAAATAAACCAAACATATAGAATCGTACCATTTTATCTTTCTAGTTATGTACATAATCAAAAATAGTAGTTTTCAAGCAAAGCTTCGTCGCCCCTTGGCTTCTATTTTCTGCTCTCACCTCTCCAAGAGTGTTTTAACAAAGAAAATGCAATCCTTGCCTTGCTCCAATCAACACCAAGTCAAAGCTTGCTTGCTGCCAAAACTGTCCTATGGTGGCAGATCCAACACTATACTGAAGGTTGGTGGATGCTCTCCAATACTGCCCGGACAGCTCATTTGCAGTTCCATCATCCATGAGAGTCAGATTTCGATGCCTTAAAGATAATATACTTCGCATACATCAAAGGTTCTTTATGGCATTGAAATCTGCCTCTCATGGCAATGGGTTTTGCTTTAAAATGTTAGGTTCAGATTCGGTTACTACTAAAGTCTTTGACTTTTATTGGATTTGTTGTTAGCTTCGTATAATATCATGTATTAGTCATTATACGCCTAGCGGGGCTTAAAAGTCACTACTTGACTACACTATTGTTTTTGTTTTTTTTTTTTTGTCAACCTAAAATAACCCAGTTTTCACTTTTCAGGACTGAAACTTGAACGAGGCACCTTACAAGGGAGAAAAATGATAGAGATAAAAATCTATGGAACGCTTTGTTTCAGATGTGTTATTTACTTATTATTGTTAAAGAATTGACGATAGAGAGAAAATAAGTTTATAAGCTAGAGATGTTAAAAGCGGATATGTTCTAATGCACTTGCAAATTACAATGCAAAGGCAATAAGGCAGGCATATATTTTTTCACCTAAAACAAAACCCAACTAAAACACCCACAAAAGGCTAAAAGTCGACAATAATGCCAAAATATTAGTGGGTGTATGAAATTCCACTAAGATGCATTTTGAAGTTTGATGTTCTTATGTAACTTTTATTCCCACTTAGTGGTACACATATATATAAACAGAGACACCACAACACAATGCATATTTATAGTATATAATAATATAAGTATTACCGAGTGGTTTCTATCTCCAAATATAAAACTCATTTTTCAATTAAATACGCGTCGACTAGTAAGGATTTAAAGAAATATATGTCGGGGTAGCTAACTTAGTATGTTTTTAGTATGTTTGCGATCTCATATCTGATTAAAAAAATTATTTAAAACAAAAATAAAAGACACACGATTTATAGTGTTTATTTACACTGTGAGAGTGACATCCATTTTTTATAATTGTATATTTTACTATAGATGATTAAAATTCAGTATACATTTTATCTTTTTATTGCTTTACACCCACAACAACAACAACAACAAAAACAGCTAAAAAAAATAAGTAAGAAAAAAATACAAAAGATAGAAAAAACGTATACAAGGTAGATACATGCCCAACATATATATATATAATAAACACCTCAGTTAATTTTTGTCTCCGAGTCCCTTAGAGAAGAGGGATATATATACTTACTAACCCTTTAAAAATTTAACGTCAACCTAACCATTCAAGTCGATCAACGTATAATCTAATTGTTTCGTTATGTTTCACAGCTAGAAAATTAAGTTTCACACCTCAACATATACCACTTTTTGTTTAGTTATGTTTAAAATCCTCATTGTTACCACTTCTTGTTTGATTAACCAAAAGTTCTGGATCTCCAATTCGTATAGTTTTGAACGAATCTTTTATCTTACATATCATTTTCACATACGTACGTAGCATGAGATTTGAATCCAAATCCGTTAGGTGAAACAATACTCACTAGTGAATAACGATAATTGCACTTGGATAATTTCCATGTGATTGTCATAAATATTTCTACTACGGATAACTTTTGTTTTTTTTCTTTTCTTTTTCTCGTCTGACGTATACAAATATTCCATTCCATTCACCAAAAATAGAAAAGTAGACTTTTATATCGAAGTCAACTGTCAGATGTGGAATAAAAACATGCGCATTATTTTGTAAGTAACGATCATATATATATATATTTGACGGCACATTATATCTTCGTAAACATGAACATGCATGTATGTCCGACAAGAAATAAGTCAACAGGGTATATGATTCTACAATTAGTTCATCGTCAGTACTTGATAAGTCTATGTCAATGCATTTTTTTTTAATAACATCAAGTATCGTATTCTATCTGCACCATATGCAGATGAATTCTAGAATCACATGTTTTACATCTCCATTTATATTTAATTACTACTCACAAAATGTCTAGTTAAGTATTAGGTCAAACAACATATACGAAGTTGTATTTTGGTAATTTGAATAGAAAATAAATGTGGAAAAGGTTTACTACTCATGATTATAGTAAAATTATGTTAGTTTGAAATTTTTAATCCACCTAAAACTAAAGGAAGATTTTGACAGAAACTAGAGACTCTGCTGCCTAACAAAAGGAGCGTATTCCCCCTTGCATGTTGTTTATCGTTATATATTCCTAGCTATAAAGTAAATTGCATTTATCAATAATTAATTATATAAGTTTAATATATGATATAAGTAGGAAATCAGTAGCTGACTAGTTGTTGAGTGAAAGTTTGTTTGTTACATATATCACAATATACTATAAATGCATAAGTAATTATTTTCACAATATATATATATATATGAAAACATGAAACATTAATTAATAACTATTGTGAATGATAGCTAAATTACATTAGAAAATACTAAAACGTGGAAAAGGTTTAATACTCATGATTATAGTAAAATTATGTTAGTTTGAAAATTTTAATCTACCTAAAACTAAAAGAAGATTCTGACAGAAACAAGAGACTCTGCTGCTTAACAAAAGGAGCATATTCCCTTGCATGTTGTTTATCGTTATATATATATATTCCTGTAAAGTAAATTGCATTTATCGATAATTAATTATAGATGTTTAATATATGATATAAGTTGGAAATCAGTAGATTAACCTCTACCTTTTTATCATTTTTAATTGGATGTGATCTAAGACCTGATGATCCACCCGAAGAAGATCTTCAAGCTATCTGTTAAGACATTTTACAACATTTGTTTTTCCATTTTATAGAATACTAATATTTCCTCTAAACTTTTATGTACAACAATAAAGAAATCGATAGATATCAAAAGTTTAAAATAATAACAAGTAGTGGGCACGTAAGATTACTTATCAAGTATGCATGCGCGTGCGAACGAACAAGGATATACGAGCTTATCCAAATATTCATCGTCTTCGAAAATTAAAGAAGAACGCTCGTCAAATTGAGGACCTTAGAACTCTAGCAGCCTCCGGTGACATATTTGACAACGTCCATGCCAATTCTTTGGACCATTTTAATTTGTCGTTGTTTTGATCATTGGTTTTTCTTTGGACCATTTTTCAACAAACAAACACAAAAAAAGAACAATTTTTTTTGGACCATTAAGCTCCGAATTTGGTGATGCATATGGGAATAGAGATCGAATAGTTGAATTAAAAATCGGTAGTTTCAACATGTTTTGCGAATCTTGTTGCATTTTTTATGGTCGTGGGTTGGAAAACTTGTCAAACGACCTTGTTGCAAACATCGTTGATTATCTTCATATTTTTTTTTGTTGAACTGCTGCAATAGGATTTTTATTTTAATAATTGATAGCCACCCAAGATGTTATAAATTTCACAACTGCTTATCTATGACTATATATAACGTTATAAATTATGAAATATAAATGGTTCGTCATTTAAGCTACGAAAAACAAAAGTCAATTCATACGGTAAGAAACTACGTGGAATTAATTAAATATATTAAAGTAAAAAAAAAGAGAGAATACATACGTGGAAACTCTAGCTGCTGTAGTGTATTTGTAGAAAGGCAAAATAAATCACAAAAGAAGGAAAAAAAAAAAAAAAAAAGTAGCAAATCTTTTGGGAACGACCATTTCACAGACATCTTTTTCTGCAATTATCGCAGTTTATATGACTCTATAAATATTTGATCTCTAGAGCAATCTCTTCCTCAACATTTCATCATCTCATCTCATTCCTCTCTGATTTATCGCTTCGAAGTATAGTCTCGAAGTTATCTCTCTCAATCTCGCTCTCTATTTTGTTCCTCGTATCGAGATTAATAAGCAGAGTCCCAATTTCGACCACTTCCGTGTAATCGGATATAGAATCTGTGAGGAATCTTTAAAGAATCTCCCTTTGCTTCTTCTTTTATACCGTTTCTATTCATGTTTGGGACACTTTCATCCGCCGAAATCGAAACTGCCAGATTGAAGCGTAATTTGGGGATTACGTGCAATTTAGGGTTTTCCTGCGCTGGATTTGGTATGAGATTCCAAGGGGAGAACATGGTGCCACAGCAAGGTGATGATGAAGAAGACCAAGTTGTGAACGAAACGACGCCGTTTCAGTTTCAGCAACCGTTGCTTCATCAGCAGCAGCAGAAATTCGTTGTGGGGTATGCTCTTACTTCCAAGAAGAAGAAGAGTTTCTTGCAGCCCAAGCTTGAAGTTCTTGCTAGGTGATGAATACAAAACCCAAAATGCTTCTTTTATCATAAAGTTTTGATTTTTACATCTAAAGTTTCCAAATTTGTTTGTTGAACAATCTTTGATGGTGCAAATTTTGTTTCTTCTTCTTTTTCCTGAGACGACTGTTCTTTTGTTGGCCTTTAAACAGAACCGACAATTTCTTTTCTACTTTCAAAATGACATTTAAGGACTTTTGACATTTTCTTCCAGATTTGGTTCTTGTTTCCTTACTCTTGTTTTGGTACCTAATATTATTGGTTTACCTGATTCTATTGCGGAGGACCATTTCCACTTGCCATGTTTTTGTCCTTAATCGAGCTCTTTACTTAGAGACTTACACTAGTATACTTGTGATATCAGGAATCTTTTTAACACCCTTTGTTTCTATGGGAATATTCCTTGTATAATCCTATTTGGATTAGTCTCAGTCTCTATTGAGGTTTGACTTTAGCTTTAAATAATAAAATACTTGATGTTTTGCCTTTTCTGTGGCTTGGAAATCTTCTTCAGCCACATGGGTGTTTTGGTTAAAACTATCACTTGTTCTACTTGAAATATTATGTTCTAGAATGTCTCTAATAGGTCAGGGAGAACCTTTCTTGTCGGGTTTTTCTTCAGTTTGGATTTTGGTCTATGCTTTTACTTCTTTCTAATCAACCCATAGCTTTCATTCTTTTTCTTCTTCCGGCAGAGTTTTATAAGAAAATGCTAACAGTAATACCTTTTGTGTCTATTTTAGGCGGAAAGGCATTTTCTTTGTCGCCATCGATTTGAACCGGCCGCTTGCTGAACAAGGGCCATTTGACGTCGTTTTGCATAAGGTTTGTGAGAACTAAGAATGCTCTGGGATTTAATGTGTGTTTCTGCTGGATATCTAATAAAAATTATATGATTGTTCACTTGCAGTTGCTGGGAAAAGAGTGGCATGAGGTTATTGAGGTAGGTTCGACAAATTTGTCTGTCTTTCTTAAAATTTTAATCTAGAGTATATTGTCATCAAATACTATGTCATGTTCTACAGTCTCATGTTTGTCTCACTGTGTTTGAAGGATTACCAGCAAACACACCCAGAAGTCACTGTGCTTGATCCTCCAGGTGCAATACAGCGTATATATAATCGACAATCGATGCTTCAGGGTATGGCAGATTTGAATCTGTCAGATTGCAGTGGTAACAATTCTCAATAAGTTCATTTGACATTGAAGTTAAGAACTTTTTTAAGTTTCTCTCAAATTGACATTAAAATCTTTGTAGGCAGCCTTTTAGTTCCAAAGCAAATGGTTGTCCTGAAAGATTCAGCAGCTAGTGCTGATAAAGTTGTGGAAGCTGGTCTTAAATTTCCACTAGGTACAATTGAACATTTCTTGCCACTAAATGTTCTTATATGTATAAATGATGATTATGAACAAGAATAGAATTGGTTCAAACTTATTTATTGAACTTTTTTTCCAGTTGCAAAGCCGCTCTGGATCGATGGAACTGCAAAGTCGCATCAACTGTTCTTAGCTTATGACAGGCGCTCGCTTGCAGAACTTGAACCGCCTTTAGTCCTTCAAGAGTTTGTTAATCATGGTATTGGGTTAAACTCGCTGTTGTTGTTCCATGTATTATGTTTTCAAAATATTGAAATGCATCTTTTTTGGTGCCTGAAGGTGGAGTTCTGTTCAAGGTTTTTGTGGTGGGTGATGTTATAAAAGTTATGAGACGGTTTTCTCTACCAAATGTGAGTAATTGTGAAAAAGCCAAAGTTGATGGGGTCTTCCAATTCCCAAGGGTTTCATCTGCTGCTGCTTCAGCGGATAACGCAGACTTGGACCCTTGTGTTGCTGAGCTACCTCCAAAGCCTTTCCTCGAGGCTCTTGTGAAAGAGCTAAGAAGCTTATTGGTATAACATTTTCCCTTGCAAATCCGTTTTATTTTTTATTTTTATAGTTGGTTGATGTTTTCCTTTGATAGGGACTTCGGCTTTTCAACATAGACATGATTAGGGAACATGGGAGCAAAAACACCTTTTATGTTATTGACATCAACTATTTTCCTGGCAAGTGTTTTTCCCTTTTTGAATGTTTTGTGTAGTTTAAACATGGAAGCAGAGAAATGAAGTTAAGTCTGTTTGAAATCCATTTGCAGGTTACGGAAAATTGCCAGATTACGAGCAAGTATTTGTAGATTTGTTCCAAAATCTGGCGCAAACCAAACACAAGAAGAGACAACATTGTAAATGAAAAAGGAGGGGGAGAGTGTTAGATGTTCCCAGGAGCGACAACTAATAATGTCTAATTATGGATTTGTACAGAATTAGCTTTCCCTTTTGGAAGCAATTATCAGATAACAAGTTTTGATTAATCACTTTGCGTTTCAATTAAAAAACTTTCGCCTTTCTCATGTTTGTTTTCTCACAACGAAGTTAACAACAATCTCCAAAGTTGACCAAAACAAAAAGTGAATACCTTTGACCATTCCGGTTCTTTTTAAACCGAACCAATTCAACTGGTTCGATCAATTGATTTCTTCGTCTCTCTAATAACGCAATCCGTTAAACCTTCGTCTGTTTGCTACTCGCGTCTCGTCCCAACAATGTCTCTCCTCCTTCGAAGTCTACCTATTCGACCTGCCTCATTTTCTCTTTTCCGAGCTGCCACCGCTATATCCGCCTCTAACACCGCCGTTTTCTTCTTTGTACCCAAACAAAGAAATCCACTTTCAGGAACCCGAAGAACCTTCACCAATTCCACTGCCGCAGCAGCTGCCTCCGGCGATGTGGTAGTGAAACCGCTTTCATCTCCTTCGTCGGCTCTTCGTTGGGTATCACGCACAGCTCTATGCGGCGAGTTATCTGTTGACCATGTTGGTAAAAGGGTCCACCTTTGCGGATGGGTCGCCCTTCACCGAGTCCATGGAGGTCTCACATTCCTTAATCTTAGAGATCATACCGGCATTGTTCAGGTTTTCAATTTCCACCAATTTTATCTGATGTTTGCATTATATCTGTTAAGTATTAAGGTAGCAATAGATTAGTATTTACAAGTTTCTTCTCAACAATGAACTTCTTAACTCAGTGATTGGTATTGAAACTGTGTAAAAGAAACAATGAAGCAGTTTTAAACTCAATCGGATTTTACTTGTTTTTAGCTGTGTTGGTTTCTTTGCTCCGAAATGATTATCCTTGACTCGGACCTATTTCAACTATTTACCCAATTTGTTAACGCAATGATGGATATATGGGGGCTGTATGCTTCGTTTATGTTTGAAAGTTTAATAATTTTAGGTTAGGACTCTTCCGGATGAGTTTCCTGAAGCTCATGGCTTGATCAATGACATGAGGCTTGAGTACGTTGTTTTGGTGGAAGGTACTGTTCGTAGTAGGCCAAATGAGTCCGTTAACAAGAAAATGAAAACAGGATTCGTTGAGGTATGCCTTCTCTTTTCATTCACTTCACCTGCTTTTTATATATCCAATATGTTTCGTTTCTCAAAAGTTGATACAGGTAGTATGTTGCACTAGGTAGTTGCAGAGCACGTTGAAATATTGAATCCTGTGAGGTCAAAGCTTCCCTTCCTAGTTACTACTGCAGACGAGAATAAAGATCCAATAAAAGAAGAAATTCGCTTAAGGTGAAACCTTATCTGTATGATTTATCTTTCATGGTTGGTTTATTGTATGGAATCTCCAAATGCTAACTCATGCTTTGGGTTTTGCTTGTACGATGTTAGATTTCGATGTCTTGATCTACGCCGTCAGCAAATGAAGAATAATATAGTTCTTCGCCATAATGTGGTGAAGCTGATTAGGAGATATCTAGAAGATATACATGGTTTTATTGAGGTGCGTCCTTCTCTATTTGAAACAGGCTATTTAATTTTTAGTATATTATCAGTTTTGGCTCTTTCCCAGTTTTTCATGTTGGTGTGTTGTTTATGTCAGATTGAAACTCCAATACTCTCTAGATCTACTCCAGAGGGCGCACGAGATTATCTGGTTCCCTCAAGAATTCAGGTGCCTTTACTTCTTTTCATCCTGATCTTTATTTCCCATCAGAGAATTAAGTTTCCCTCAAATGTAAGCGTAGATCATAGTATATAGGTCTGATTTTATCAAATCTCTCTTTCGAAGTCAGGAACATTCTATGCTTTGCCACAAAGTCCGCAGCTCTTCAAACAGATGTTAATGGTCTCCGGTTTTGACAAATATTACCAGATAGCAAGGTATATATATGATTCTTTGGCACTTAAGCTTGGTCCAGCATAAAAGTCTCCTTGACATAAGTGGCTCATCACCTTCATTTACCACCAAAAGAAGGAATTTTGATGCAAATGATTTCTCTCTCTTGCGTATTATATCCATACTGTCAGATGTTTTAGAGATGAAGACCTAAGAGCTGATAGGCAGCCTGAATTCAGTCAGCTTGATATGGAAATGGCTTTCATGCCTATGGAGGACATGCTGAAGCTGAATGAAGATCTTATCCGTAAGGTTAGGGTGCTGAGCTATTCTGTGACTTTGTATCTTCTGTGACAGTGACGCAAGTGGTTCAATGTTGTCAAGAAACTTGTTGCTTCGTGATGTGTTTCTTGTGTAATTCCTATATCTCCTGAAATTCTGAAGCTCATTCCATGTGGATCTCTTCGCTTTAATATAGCTTGATGTTCTTTCATTATTTTTAATTGTTTGACCTTCTTGTGCAGGTATTTTCAGAGATCAAAGGTATCCAGCTACCTGATCCATTTCCTAGGCTGACATATGCTGATGCAATGGATCGATATGGCTCAGATAGACCAGATACAAGATTTGATCTTGAGTTGAAAAATGTAATATTATCTACTTCTCCGTTATTTAGTTAGTGTTATAGAGTATAGATATGTCTCTTTGCCTGCCTTTGTTTTCTGCTTGGGAATAATCGCTTATGCTGTTTTTTGTCCTGAACCAGGAAGTGCGTTTTATAACTGTTTCCCAAAGTTTGTAAATAAACTTAGAAGTGTATTTAAAAGTTAATCCCTAGATTCTGAAACTGCAGGTGTCAAACGTTTTCACAGAATTGTCCTTCAGGGTTTTTATGGAAGCCCTTGAAAGTGGTGGAATCATTAAGGTATTATGTGTGCCTTTGGGTGCTAAAAAGTACTCAAACTCAGCTCTCAAAAAAGGAGATATTTACAATGAAGCCATAAAATCTGGAGCAAAGGGTCTACCGTTCTTGAAGGTCTTGGATAATGGTAAATAGATAAATTATGCTTACTTCTTTCTCTTCGTCTTTCTTACCTAACAGTAGTGATACGATTATACTTTGTACACTCAGCTCTGATTAGGTCTAAACTTCTGATGCAGGCGAGGTCGAAGGAATTGCAGCATTAGTGTCTAGTTTAGACTCGGCGGGTAAAACAAACTTTGTGAGACAATGTGGAGCAGCACCCGGTGATCTTATATTATTTGGAGTGGGTCCTGTTACTTCTGTTAATAAAACCCTAGACAGGTTAAGACTCTTTGTAGCCCATGACATGGATTTGATTGACCATGTAAGTTTTTCCATTGGCCAATCACTTTTTTGTTCCATTCAATGACAGTTCATGAGATTTATGCAATTTCTTGTATATTATATAGTCCAAGCACTCGATTCTGTGGGTGACAGATTTCCCAATGTTTGAGTGGAATGAGCCAGAACAGAGGCTTGAGGTCCGTTGTTTCATAATTTGATTTCTTGCATGAGATGAGATTAATGGGCAAGTATGTTGTATGCTAATATGAAAACGCTTTTCTCTTCAGGCATTACATCATCCATTCACAGCTCCTAGGCCTGAAGATATAGATGATTTACCTTCTGCACGAGCTCTCGCTTATGACATGGTCTATAATGGGGTCGAGGTAAACCAAACGTCTTGACCATTTCATCTCTCTCTGGAACAATCGGTTGGGAGATATTTTGATACACTCTCTTGATGTATATCAGATTGGTGGAGGAAGTTTGAGGATATATAAGAGGGATGTCCAAGAAAAGGTTTTGGAGATCATTGGCATCTCGCCTGAAGAGGTGAGAATCACTTTCGTTTTATTCAGGCACCATCGATTTTAAACGGATTACTCGATATTTACAGATAAGCCTCATTTCATTTGTTTTTCCTACAAACAGGCTGAAGAAAAGTTTGGCTATCTTCTGGAGGCTCTTGATATGGGTGCTCCTCCTCATGGTATGTAAAATCTCAGACATAAGAAAAAGAACATTACATGATCTTAGACTCCATGTCTAGAGTCTAGACGTGTTTGTCTTTTGTTGCGTATGGACAAGTTTCTGCTTAGGTTCTTTAAGAAAAACTGGTGTTAAACGTTTTTGACACTTTTTCTATAACTTGGTACTCTTGTGATCTTGTCATGATGATGTTGAACTAGATTGGTCAAGCATGTTGGATGAAACATTAGAATTTGATATGAAATTGCAGGTGGAATTGCTTATGGATTGGATAGAATGGTGATGATGCTGGCAGGTGCGAGTTCTATAAGAGATGTAATAGCCTTCCCAAAGACAACCACAGCGCAATGTGCCCTAACAAGGACTCCCGCGGAAGTCGATCCAAAGCAGCTTGAAGATCTCTCCATCCGCATCAAATAGTAGGTCTCAACACAAACACTACTGTATCTTTGGTGCTCTTGAGAAGATGATTAACTAAAGAGATTGTAATGGTATTTCTCTTGCCAAAATTCTTTTCCACATCTTCACATAATTGGTTATTGATTTTTAAAAAGAAATTTGTGTTGAATGGTCACTTTTTGAAACAATATTTGTTCAAGTGATTTGCAAAATTCCCAATTTCTTAATTGGGATCTCCTTTATTTCCTTTCCCCGAGTTATCACATCTGTCATAATGTTAGTTTGTTATAAACTTATAATTAACGCCAAAAGAGCGTTGTGATGTCTTATATATGGGAAATAAGTGGCACTTGCTAATCAATCTGCTAAAATGAGAAAATAGAGACTGTACTTGTGTAGTGTAACATTCATAATGGTTGTTACCCACAATAGCCTACTTTAGAGTTTATAATTTCTAAAGCATCTATAGACATGGTTGCTGTTTCAGACATTTCTTATGAGAGAGATCACAGCGCACTTAACTGACTAATTGTTGAGCTCTTTTGCTATTAGTATTGAACTTAAGTTACGTGAAGAGCAATGAAAGCAAACCGTAGCCAAAGTTCCAAATGAATATACAGTTTTGCGAAACTAAGTGACAGAGACAGACTGATGTTTTACAGTGACATGGCTGCAAAAGCATGAAAAACATTCACATTGAGTTATCCTTTTTTCCCATTAGAGCTTCTTCCTCTCTGCTGCAAGTGCTTCCTCTTCATCTTCTTCATTCCCTTCTATTCTTATATCCGGCAGAGTTTGTGGATCAGTGAGAATATCCATCTCTTCTTGGGATATTGAGGTTTCGGGAGTATCATCTACTTCCTCTGTTTGCTCTGTGGATATAAGGTTTGAACTTTCCTTTTCACCTGATTCATCATCACCCTCAGACCTTGAATTCTCCTCCACCTCGGTTGTGTTTGCACCTGAGATGTTCTCAAGTAGAGAAGATTCTGAAGTTGAGTTCTTGGACTCATCTTGCATGGAATCTATGTTGGTAAGGTTGGCAGGAACAGTGATGTTGGGATCAGATTCATTACGGGTTTGCTCAAGTTCGATAACAGTCTTTAGATCAGAGATTCCTGCAGGCGGTGCACCATCTTCTTGACTCCGATCTCGCATGATTTCTGTTTCGTTCTGCAGAAACCCTGAAGCTTCAAGAATTGTTTCTGTTGAATTGCCATTAACTGTATCACCTAGCGATTCAGTTACCGCGCTTTTTATTTCAGAACTGGATGATTCACTATCTTTCACTTCTGTGGTAGTTTTGTTCACAAAGTCGCCGCTTTCGCCTTCTCCTATCTTTAAGTCAGGTTCCTTCTGGATCTCTACCTCACTCCTAGTGGCATTCGAATTGTTATCCTGAACTGTTTCATTTGAACTTTCTTTCAATTTCTCAGTGTTTAGTAGCCGGGACTCATGGGACACCGCACTGGAAGCATCATCAGCCTTGTAATGCTCCTCGCGTGCTTCATCGACAGTCATATCAATCTCATCAGTATGATTAGTCTCTATTTCTTTCTCATCCGATCCACTCTCTTTCTCTTCTTCAAGTAACTCATCATCCTTATCAGTATCTCCACCGGTTTTACTTTGATCTTGTTCATCAATCTCATCTTCCTCATGTTTGTTTTCTTCCTCATCCTCTTCAACTACTTCCTCTCCTTGCTTATTCTTATCTTCTTCATCCTCCTCAACTACTTCCTCTTCTTCTTCTTTCTCCTCCTCATGGTTACCATTCTCTTCTTTACTCTTACGCTCACTCTCCTTCCCTTCTCCTTCATGGCTAACCTCTTCGTCATCCTCATCTTCCTCCACATGCTTCTCGTTCACCTTCTGGTTATGATAACCAGGAAGAAGATCTTTTCTCCCAAGCTTCACCAATCCATCTTCTTCGTTCTCTGACAACAACACTGTCGATTTCTTGCCATCTTTCTCATAGAACTCCTTCTTCTTGTCATGAGAATACTTAACTTGATAGATTAGCCAAATGCAAACTCCAAGCAGAACACATATCTGCAAGACATGCTTCCCTTTGATACCTTTGCTTCCTCTTTGGCCTCTGCTTGATGCTTTCTTCATCTTCAACAAACAAAACTTCTTCTCACTGTTATACAAAAACCATACTCAGATTTTTAAAAGCTTTTATAGAAATAAGACAATCAGATTACCTCAAAACAAAATCTTGATTTTGGAATTCAATTAAAAATCAAAAACAACAGTAGAAGATGTGACATGCAAAAAGAAAAAAAGAAAAAATTAATTACAACCTTCTTATAGAAGTAAGTAGAAAGTAAAACCAAACTACACAAATTGAAAGCTAATCAGCAAAGGAGACTCAGAACCTAAAACTCCCAAATCTTGGAGACAAATTCAACAAAGAACAAGTAGTTGAAGAAGAATGAACATGGCAAAAAGGAAGACCCCCGATAGCTTGGATCTAAACAGCTAAAGGAGTCAAATCAAGAAACTATTTATGAAAAATAGCTTAATTTTACAGCAAAAATCAAGAACATCGACAAAGAGATTGCAGGAAAAGATGAGCTACACAAGGGCCAAGAATCAGATTCGGAGACAACTCACAACTGAATAAAAAAACTAAGTTTTGTGAAGAAGTACCTGAGAGAGTTATCTAAAACTAAAAAGAAGAAGACAGAGAAGCTTTCGAGCTTCGAGTTTATTATAGTTAAGGAAATAAAGAGAAAAACTTTGAACAAGAAAGAGTGTGAAAGACAAGAGCTAAGGCCCAGACAACGCAAAGAGGGTGAAGCGATGACTATTGTCTGTCTGCTCCCTCCATTTTTTATTCATTATTTTTGGGGAATAATTTATATAAAACAAATCCCTTATATTATTGAATAATTGCTGCAATAATTATGTAATCTTCAAATTATCCAGTTACAAAATCATGAGAATGGGAAAAATATAAAATAAAACTATTATAATCAAACAATTAAATCCACTATTTCCTTGCCCTCTCTTTTTTTTAGGTAACCTAATGTGTTTGAGTCATTCTTGAAGTGGTCAAAGTGGCCTATAGAATGGGACAAGACCACCTTATTAGATAGAATTGTTGAGCGCACAAGCAAGTACTCATTTGATATATCATCTGATGTTTGCTCTTTCTTCTTTTTATTTTATTTTATATTTGTCAACATGCTCTCTTTTTTTAGCAGCAGGTGTTTTTTTGTTCTTTATTCCAATTAATGGGACCAAGTATACGAACTTGGTAAAATCTTCAACTAATACGGCGTTGATTGGATTTTACAATAGTTTGGATAAGCATGTGTTAGTGGCTTAATGCTATCGGCTAGTCTTGTTAGATTGAATTCTTGAATGGTATCGGCTAGTCTTGGTAGATTGAATGGTACCGGGCCTACCGGCTAGTCTTGTTAGAATAAATATTCAGAGATTGAATTTTGTTATGGAATCCTATCGCAGTGTTTCATATACCCAATATTTTACAGACTCGAAATATTAGTCTGACTTTAGACCCATCACCCTCTTGGTTAACCAGAAATATATATATATATATATATATATATATATATACTTCCTCAATGTTTTCCACAACTATAAATTTTCTTAGAACTTTATAATAAAGAATAATCCACTTTTCTCTCTAAATAGAATTGATCTAATTCAAACCATTTAACCAATAATTCAATATCTAATAATCAACTTAAAACAACATACATTCTACTATTTAACTTAAAACAACATATTCTGTTTAGTATCTGTTGTTTTAAGTTGCACATACGCACCAATAAACCCATCGATTAATTAGGAATGTAGCCACATGCATTAAAGAGGTAGGTCCAGGTTTTGATACAATGAAATTAATGGCATAACCTACAGCTATTCCCCAGCATGAAGGATTCCAAATTTCAAAACTGAGTTAAGTTTAAATTCGATTTAAAGTTGTATCACACAAATTTCTTTTGGTTAGGAAGTTGAAATTTCATTCAAAGCCATTCGATTTTTAAAATTTTATCATATCTATAATAAGCTCTAAACTTTAAAAAGTTTTAAAATAAAATAAAATTATGAGTCTAGCTAGAAACATTAGAGAAAAATATGGGCTTCTTTTACTTATATATATAATCTCTCAATAAAAGCGGCAATGTCAAAGGCGGACGATATCAGATCTGTCAAAAATGTATTAATATTTGTTTACTTTTTAGCGCTTAACCGGGTCGTTTAACATTTTGTATTTATACAACTTTTAACTTCATACTTTATACCAAAAAGAAGTATATGTTTTCTCATATACTGAATTCTCAATTAAAATAAGAAAAGTAATTCGTACAACAATCTTTACACAAATTAAATAATCAATAACTGATTATTGAGTTTCTTTATCAAAAAAAGAAGATAATTTATTAAATCGGAAATCAATATGGTTTAGTTCCAATATAATTACCTGCAGGGTCATAGTTACACACAACAATAGTTGCACCATTATCACACTTAGCCTTACCACAACCGAGCCTAGCTGAGCCACGCCACACGACCTGCGTGTAGTGCCCACAAACAGGACCGTGGCACGAGTTTGAGTAG
The DNA here is from genome assembly GCA_028015245.1 of Cardamine occulta. NCBI lineage: Eukaryota > Viridiplantae > Streptophyta > Magnoliopsida > Brassicales > Brassicaceae > Cardamine > Cardamine occulta. The sequence goes on along the minus strand of CM051389.1, from coordinate 17,728,047 downwards.
TAATCATAGTACGACTTCTCATCTATCCACATCCCAACCGCCTGAGCCGCCGACATGTCTCCACTACCCAAGGCAAGGTTCTCTCCATATGGTCCAGAGGAATGTTCGAGACTGCAGGGACCGGCAGCTAGTTGGTTTGCGTAGTCCTGAGCCACAGCGGCTAGACCAAAGTCCCATCTTAGAGGCTTGACTCTGACCGCGGCTCGGGCTGCGTTATGAGGTCTGAGATAGCTGTCAGGAGAGTCATGGGACTGCGAATACTGAGAGTATTGTGCGAAAGAAACATCTATTTGGATCAAGTAATTGATGAGAAGTAAAAGAACCAAGGTTTCAGTTGCAACCTTACGAATCATTTTATTGATTTCTTTTGTTTATCTTGTAAAATGTATAGAACAACAATAATGCGAGATGACTTTCTTGTGTTTTTCATGGATACTTATAGAAAGTTAAAAATATTTATATGTCTATAAATGATAGTTTATGGCCTAGTTGTCGTCACGTTTTTAAGTAAATATGATTAGAAATTATATTTTAAAAATTTCCAAAACATTGTGAAATGATGTACGCACGTTATTAGGGGTTTAGGTGTGCAAAAAAGTGGATTGTTTGTAGAGCTGATAGTGATGAGTATCTCGGTCTGCTAAGGGTGGTGGAATGATATCTTTAAAATTATTAGTTTCGGCTGTGGATTAGATATTATTCTATAGAGAAACGTAATATTTATCGCTTAACAATTCATCGCTTAGGTCTCGATTAAAAGTTTCATATTAAATCCGATACGATATCTTCTGATTCAAAATTCGCGATTGGTTTTAAAAGTTGACTTTTTTTGCTATTCAACTAACCAGAGTTTAGATAGTGAAATATATGGATATAAGAAAACCATAGAGATCTTTCTCTTTAACCCCACAACGTGTGCTATGAGTCTCCAAATGTCCTAAGTCGTGGTTTTAAGTTTTTTTACCTTTTAACGTCTAATATACATTAGATACGTAAAATATGGTCGAGGTTTAATCAAAACAAAAATAAAAATTTGTGGTCGAGAAGGTTTAAAGTACCCAGGTTCATGCGGCCTTTACCTAAGAATCATGTACTCAACAAAACCATCTAAAAACTGCAATTATATATCAACTCTACACACCTATACTTTTTTTTTCTGGCCCCAATCAAGCCTAATGTGAATACTAAGGAGAGGTTTATATATAGGTAATCATATGCCAACGGAATGAATGTATGCAACAAATAGAATCTTTACTCTTTTTCAAAAAAAAAAAAAAACAAATAGAATCTTTAGAACGCTAAGCTGGTGCAAGGTACATGACTTCTTTTCCAGAGCTCTACGACTGTATCAGGGAGGAATCTCTCAGCCAATACTATTCTCACGAATGTATCACACTTTGATTGGTCGATTCTTGAAAATCATCCCCGCCTTCGTAATAGTTACAACAAACCTTTTCAATTTGAAGTCAGTCATCAGCGGAAGCATAACAACAGCGACTTCAACGATTGACCATATCAAGACTAAAATTATGGTTGGCATAATCTTTTATACATATCCCATATTACAAAAGTATTTAAATTTTAATATTACAATAATCTACGTATATATAATGCGCAGCCTCCTTGCCCAAGCAGCCGGATGATCTATGCACTTTCAGACGATGTCAATGAAAAAATATTATTTATAGCAAATTTAAGTCGTTTCCGTGTAGTTAATGGTGTCAAATCACATTATTCCTCTATAGCTTATCTTCCGAATAAAAAGTCACATCTGAAAAATGCATGTTTACAAATAGTTTCTTAAATCATTTGATATTTTAATATTATATCAAAATTGCAAATGAAAAAACAAAAGTTAGCATTTTCGTTGGAATTTTTTGTTTGTAAGTACGTTACAACTTAGATAAAAAAAAATTACGTAACAATTTACAAGAACTTTTCGATAAAAGAAAGTTCTGAAGTAAATATATAAGATCGTTTTCTTATGTGTGTAAATACCAAAATTTTAAATGCAGAGAATAAAACTCTAAATATTTGGGCTTTAATCATGTGTGTACGTATAAAAAAAGAGAGGAGATTTTTATATATAGCAAACAAAGCAAGTGCAAGCCGTAGCATTGCATTTTTCTTATTCCATTATTAAATACAAAAGAGGACCGGACTGGACAAACCAATCATCATTAACAACAGGTATAGCTGAAAAACATAAAAACAATACACACGTTGTATAGCATATAGTACTTGGGAACATTCAAATGAGGATTTTGTATTTAGTAAGGCCACTCGCCAATAAAGTTACCGGGAGGATCATAGTTGCAAGTGATAAAGGTTTCCCCATTGTTGCATCTCACTTTTGCGCATCCCATCCTTGTCGACTTTCTCCACACAATCTGAGTATAATGGCCACATTCTTTGTCCTGAGCACATGTGTTGGAATCATAATCGTAGTCCAATTGTTCGTCCACCCACGTGTTAACTGCTTCAACGGCTGACATGGAACCGCTGCTCCAAGCGATGTTTTCTCCATATGGCCCGTTCGAGTGTTCCAAAGCGCAGTCACCTATACGCTGGTTCGCATAGTTACGGGCATAAGCAGCGACCCTCCCGTCCCACCTTAAGGGTTCCACCCCAACTGCGGCTCGTGCTTGGTTGTGTGCTGCCAAGAAGTCTTGAGGACTGTCTTGGGCCTTCAGAGGAACGATAAGAACAAGGAAAAAGATTGTGGCTATGAATAGGTTGAAGGTTTTCATCTTTTCTCGTTTTTGACGTTTCGAGTTTTAAAGTTTTTGTGTGTTTTAGAAGGTGAGGATTGTAGGAGTTATATAGTACTTTTGTATCCATACTTGTTGAACGTTTAATATTTCGGAAATAAACACTTGTAATTTTTAAAAAATATTAATTTGTTTACCAAAATTTTAAACAACTTACAAACTAATAGTTAGAAAAGTATGCGTCTTCGGTCTAACATAGGAGGCCAATTGATTAAGTCATGTATATACATATATAATTATCAGAAAGTTCAGATTAATTGGACCTTGATCTGTCCAAAGCACGATTTACCATATTGACTGCAGCGATTAGTAAAATTTGAATTTGAATATATGATGATTTGCATCTTTAGACCATCTCTATCGATGGGGTTCTTATAAGGTATCTTAATATAAAAAGATAAAAAATTAATAAAATAAAAAGAGAAAAAAAAAAACCGCATCTAAAACTTCTTATTTAATAACCGGTTATTTAATAACCGGTTTATAAGACTTTACTATCTTATTATTATTGGTTCATTTTTTTCCTCTTTAAATTTAATTAAATAATTAATATTTACTATATAAATTAATATTTATAATACTAAGAGACTTAGTATTATAAATGGAGATGGTCTTAGATTGGCTGGTTTAATACCATCACTGCTTATGTGTGAAAGTTAAGTATAAACTATACATAGGTATTCCAGTTTTAGGAAAGTTATTTTGTCATGTAATGTTCATAAATTTATAGATGATCTTTATGTTGTTGTCGATCGATGTCAAATTTTTATGTTAAAGATGTTAATAGTGATATGTAACGATGAAAACACTGATGATTTAGAACATGTGGATATAGAAGGCGAAACTAAGAAAACTAGGAAGGACACTAAAAAAATCGAGGAAAAACGTAAAAACCGATGATATCATATGTTTTTTGTTTGTTAAAACAATATCATGTTGATCATTCGATTTTTAATTAATACTTTGGAGAAATGAGGAAACTCGTTAATTAAATGCATGTAGTTGTTGGAGTTTCACGTTTCTGACTTTTGTGTCTTCAGACCTAGGATGGCCAAACAATCTAGATAGTATAGATAGCCATCACGAATTAATTTGTTCAAATTTGGGATGATGGCTGTTCATTAAATCTTTTTTTTTTTTCACAAGATGGCCATTTATCATCAACACTGTTTCAAACAATCTACTTACTAATGTTATTATAGTTTAAATTAATTGACCCATTATTTTTATTTTCTGGTTAATTAATAACTTAATATTAACACATCTCATATTTTTCCACAAGCAAATATTGTGTGTTTCTCGATAATCCTTTGGGTTATTATGATACAAATCGGGTTTCGATTTTTTTAAACGAAAATTTCTGACATTTTAAACAACACCCAAATCAAATCTTTATCAATATGAAAATATCACAAAAATGCAAATATCACTCTGATACAAATTTTCACTATATATATATTGATAAAATTGAATAATATATTACCCAAGACATATTTTTCATTTGGTTCCTGAAACCAGGTTACTAACAAAACCCAGTTTTTTTACGCGCATATAACATATTAATACATATATATTACAAGAAGACTGCTAGGATTGAACCCTAAATATGGTAGGATGAAAAACTAATTACGTCTATGGTGGTCCAATAGTTGAAAAAACCAATACATCAAGGGATAGAGTTTGAGCCACTGCGATTTAGATAAGATAAACATTAATAAATTGCATTAAAACATCATTTATAATAATTACAATTTTAAACACAACAATTTGAATTTTATTTTTACTTGCTCACAATTTTTATTTATTTTATTCCAATTATAAAAGAAAAAATGTATTATTCCATATATCACAACATATTATACAACCCATATATAAACACATGCACAAAGTAATCACCATATCCTGATAGATGATGATCATTTATTGAAATTATAGATATCACAGGTCCTCTATGGACAAGTTTTATTCTTCAGGGTACATATACTTAGTAAGGCCAACGGCCCACAAAATTACCAGGAGTCAGGAGGAGAATAGTTGCAAGTCACAAAGGTTTCACCATTGTCACACCTGACTTTGGCACACCCAACCCACTCCGTGTTTCTCTACACAACCTGAGTATAGTGGCCACATGCTTTTCCAGAGCGACATGTGTTTGAACTGTAGAAGTAGTCAGACTTCTCGTTGACCCACATTCTCACTGCGGCAGCTCCGGACATATCACCACTGCTCCATGCCAAGTTTTCACCGTAACGCCCCCCTGAGTCTGAGTGAACGAGACGACAGTCCTGCTTTCTTTGTTGAGCATAGTTCCATGCGTATCGAGCCACCTCCGCATTCCATTTTATTGGACCCACACCTATTTCGGCTCGAGCACGGTTGTGTCAATCAAGGTAATCTTGTGGCGGTCTTGGGCTTTCAGAGGAACTGCAAAAGTTAGGAAAGCTATAGCCACGAATATTAGGGTTCGAGAAGAGTTAAAAATCTTCATTTTTGTTTCTTAGTCGTCTATGAGCTCTTTCTTTTTGTGTTGTGTGTTTTGGATAAGAAACGAGGGATTTATATAGAGTTTACGTTGGAGTTATTTTATGGACAAGTAATAACACTTGCGAGCTATTTTTTGACCAACGAGCACACTTGTAGTATTATGATTTTTTAAATCTGTTTTACCAAGTCTTTTAGGGGCGCGAAGGGATCACGAGAGGGGACTTAATAATGCCCCCTTTAAATAAATTAAAAAACAAGGATTTGATTCAAATGTTTTTTAAGTATTAAAAATGAAAGACAAGTTCTTCAAATCTTTCCATGTACGTAACATTGTAGGTTGTTTTTAATTATATTATTCAGCATAAATTTTGAAGCACAAAATTTACAAATCATTAGAATATATTTCCGTTCCGTGTTATATATTTTTATTTTCTTGATAATTTTTCTGTTTAGTGCTAGTTGATTGAATATGACTTTTACTTAGGTCAGGTGGATCATGGCGATCATACATTCATCGTAAGAACTGGTTCTTATCAATGTGACATGCAGTTTTAATGAGACCGCAGTTTCGTCTTAGCCAGGACTAACTACAGGCATAGGCGGACACATTCTCATGCCATTTTAGGGGGCAACAGGCTACAGCGGATGGAACACGATTGTGAGCATTCAAGAAATCTTGTGGTCCGTACGTCTTGGGCTTCTATAGGAACAGAGTTAAATATCTTCATTTTTTTAACATCTTCATTTCTTCGTAGTTGAGTACTTTATGATTTTTGGGTCATAAATGAGGATTTATATATATAGATATACATAATAAGTTGGAATAATTAAATGGTAAAATATCAAAAATATGAAAATCATTTTGGCTAACGTATACAATTGTAGTAATCGTATTCGTAATCTATTTTACCACGTCAAGTAATTAAGACGACGAGGTCAGAAATATTAAAAAATGATTAAACGTAAGACAGTTTGTTATTTTGTTTATATATATTAATATTACCTTGCTTTCAAAATGTTTATATTAATATATCAATTTATAAATTTTTTCTGTTTGCAAAGTTATATATGTAGTCCTTATATATATATATATTTGGTTGATTTCTCAAAGGTCTAATTTATCATACTAGAAACACACAGAGAATAGAAAGTGTCGAGATAGAAGAAGAAGAAAATAATAATGATCGATGAAGATACGCTTTCTGACAATACCGTTCTAATAAGCCGACAAGATGGCTCAACCTCAATGGAAGAAAAAAGGATAATAAAAAAAAAAGAAACCAGGAAACCTTCTAGACGACACAGAGGCTTAAGCCCCATCAAACATGAATAATCTAGCAAAAAATACATTTATAAAAGTATGTATTTGTGAGATTTAGGATGATACAAATTAATAAATTTAACTATAAAAATACGTATAGATTGTGTTTGCATAGTTTACTTTTAAAATTCTATAATAATTTAGGTAAAAGTAAAACGTTCAAAAATATTCTAATGACATTACTTAAATGTTAAAAAAAACTTATTTTTAATATATATATATATATGTATATATATATATAGTAGAAACTAGACATGAATATGAGATTGCTATATAAAGGAAATGCACGGCCACGAGGGAAACAACAAACAGTTAAAATATTGTATGGGAACTGGAATATGCTTTTGCTTAATAAGTTAATAAGTATTTGCCGACCTAAAAAGTAGCTAATAATGAAAGCTTTCTGTCAATACTATATGGAAAGAAAAAGAAAAAGACATGTTCTTGGGTGATACTAAAACTTTTGGGAACTTTTTGATAGTAATAAGAATTTCAAATTTAAAATACTGTATAAGAAAATTGCATCAGCCATTCATTACAAAAAGCAAAAGGGAATTTATCAAGTCAAATTAAGAAACAACAACAAAAAAACTGTCTAAAGCTACAAACAATTTCAGTTTGACGACACACAAAAAGTATCCTGGCGAGAATCCGTAAGGACAAGACGCTTTAAACTACTAAAATACCCTTTCTCTTATAACGTACGTCTTTTTCACATACGGGGATATTATTGTCATTATATATCTAAGTGCCGGGCGCTATATATCCGCATGAGCTTTGTTGTTTTATCATCTTCATAATTGCTTCGATTTCTCTGCTAAATACTCACGAATTTGTTCTATCAGATAATCCCTGAGCTTCATTTTTAAGTCTCCTTGTACTTGATTTCGAATTTACCCGTTTTTAATTGAGTCTGAGACTGTTCGTATTCCGATTTCGAAGAAAGATTATCTTTTGAAGTGTGTCAGTGAGCTAGGGTTCAGTGTTTTCTGAGTTCCGGAGCTTTTGGGGATTGTTCTTTTCTCTTAAAGAGGCGATTTTGATGGCGGTGGAGTGTCAATGTTGCGGTCCCAACTTCTTTATACATATAGCTGTGATTGTGTTTCTTGTTTTGTTCGCTGGTCTCATGTCTGGTTTAACATTGGGTCTTATGTCCATGAGTCTCGTTGATCTTGAGGTTCTCGCTAAATCCGGTACACCTGAGTATCGCAAATATGCTGGTAAAAAACTTGTGTTCCCCTTTTGTCGCTGGTTTGATTCTTTTTTACTCTTTATGTAGTTAGCTTCCACTTTTCCCATTAGTTTTGCTTAGCAAAGTTTTTTTTTATTTCTCACAAATTGACAATTTCTCTAAGTAAAGTTTTGTTATTTCTCACCAACTGAAAATTTTGATTGGCTTATACATGTGTAGTACTGTAGTTACATGTCGCAAGAGTCATTTTTGTTTGTGATGTTCATATTCGAATTGGTTATCAGTTAGTTCATCAACTGGCCGTTTTGATTACCTTCCAGACGCATCTGTTCAAATTAGGTCGATTTTGGTTTCTGTAATATTCAGTTTCTGCGTGGGAGTTTATACTAGGGAAGATTTTCTTCTTATTCTAACTTTACATATCAATACTAGAAAACCCTTTTATCAGTTTTTGCTACTTTAAGCTAAAACCTCCAAATTTGATGACAGTTATAGCGGTTTTGTTATCGATGATTCAGCTTTTGTTGTGAGCAGTCTATTTTGTTCCCATGATAGCATGATCAATTTGGTCGATTTTAAGTCTCTTTTAGAACCCTTTTTCTCTATTAATAATGACCAGAGTTGTTTTTGATTGCTGCAGCAAAGATATTGCCAGTGGTAAAAAATCAGCATCTGTTGCTTTGTACTTTACTTATATGCAATGCAGCTGCTATGGAGGTAATGTTTTAACTACACCTTAGCCTGTGTGATTCAAGGATTTGTTAATGTTGTGTGTGGTGTTAGTAATCTTTTTATCTTTTCAGACGCTTCCTATTTTCCTTGATGGTGTTGTGACGGCATGGGGTGCCATTTTGATTTCAGTGACATTGATTCTACTCTTTGGTGAGGTAAAGTTCAGGCTTTTTCTTCCCTTGATAGAAGCCTTTGTCATATTCAATAAAAGAAGAGTTTTTGAGCATTTTCAGTCACTTCCCTGTATCTGAAATGTAAATGCAAATCAGGATATTAACACATTTATTGTTGGCTTTACTGTAACTGCAGATTATACCTCAGTCAATTTGTTCACGTTATGGTTTGGCTATTGGTGCAACAGTGGCTCCGTTTGTCCGTGTCCTCGTCTTTATCTGCTTACCAGTTGCATGGCCGATTAGCAAGGTAAATACACTTTACCCATCTCCTCAGGAGTCAGTACCTCACCTATCATGCTCTTCATTATAATTAATTTTGTACCTTTGAATGATCCAGCTGTTAGACTTTCTATTGGGTCATGGTCGTGTAGCACTTTTTCGAAGAGCTGAGCTGAAAACACTAGTGGATTTTCATGGAAATGAGGTATACCTTGCTCCCATCTTCAAGATGACAAGTTTCTGTATCCCTTCTATGTCACGTTGTTTAACATTTTGTTTCTTTCAGGCTGGAAAGGGTGGAGAGTTGACTCATGACGAAACGACAATCATTGCAGGAGCTCTTGAACTCTCTGAGAAAATGGTCAAGGATGCAATGACACCAATATCAGATATCTTTGTGATTGATATCAATGCGAAACTAGACAGGTTTTGTGCTGTGATTGCTCGGAGAACCATCATATGAGAAACACACTTTGCCTGGAGTCTTTATTCTTCTCATGCTAAACTTTTTATATTTTCTATGTTTCTTTGGTATAGAGATTTGATGAACTTGATTCTTGAAAAAGGGCATAGCAGAGTTCCTGTATACTATGAGCAGCCAACAAACATCATCGGCCTTGTTCTGGTAACTCTCAATCTCATGCCTTACTTCCACAATTTGACTCGGTTCTCTGTGAAGTCACTTTCACAAATGTTTTCCTCTATAGGTTTGTCTTTATTGCCTACAAATCTGCTGTTTCCGCTTCTAACCATTCATATCTTTTATCTTCAGGTAAAAAACTTACTGACTGTCAATCCAGATGAAGAAATACCGGTCAAGAATGTCACAATAAGAAGGATTCCAAGGTGAAATTTCCAAGTCTAAGCAAAGAAAACCCCACTGAATGGGCTTCAAAAACTGATGTCTTACTTTTTTTTTAGAGTTCCAGAAACCTTGCCTTTATATGACATACTGAATGAGTTCCAGAAAGGACTCAGCCACATGGCTGTTGTTGTGAGACAGTGCGACAAAATCCACCCGTTACCTTGTAAAGATGCCAAAAACGGTAAGCTGTTTTCATTACTCGACAAAACATCGTTTTGCTGAGTTACAAGTTTTGAGAATCTTTGCTTTGGTTTCTAATAGAGAGTGTCAAGGAAGTCCGAGTGGATGTGGATAGTGAGGGAACTCCTACTCATCAAGAGAGAATGTTAAGGACAAAAAGGTCGCTTCAAAAGTGGAAGAGCTTTCCGAATCGAGCAAATTCGTTTAAAGGAGGGTCAAAGACAAAGAAGTGGTCCAAGGACAATGATGCAGACATCCTGCAATTGAATGGCAATCCGCTACCTAAACTTGCTGAGGAAGAAGAAGCTGTTGGAGTCATTACTATGGAGGATGTTATTGAAGAACTTTTGCAGGTAAGGATTGTTATAACCTATCAAATACAAAATTCTATTTAACGGACTATTTATTGTTTGATTTGTGGTTGCAGGAGGAGATCTTTGACGAAACGGATCACCATTTTGAAGACTCCTGAAACAGTGCATAAGCACGGATGAATGTGAAACAGTGCTTTACCATATTTTGCTACGTTATTTATTTAACGTATTAAGTCTGAGTTTCTGATTACTTTAGCGATGTAATTATTAATTAATTATTATAAGTAACAATAATATAAGATTTTAAGCCAACAAAAAAAAAGAAAAAAAACGAATAAACTTTTTGAGTAAATGGACCTTAAAAAATGAAAAAGAAATATCTCAATAAAATTAATTGAAATTAATATGGATCGTTACAGGGCCCCCAATAAGTTATTAGCCGGGCCTGTAGGTTTATAACTTATATATACTATTTTAATCCAATTTCTCTTTCAATTCAACCAAAAACCCATTAACGATCGTTGCACAAATCACAACCATCGCCACCATGATTGGTCTCACGGAGTTCGAGAAGCGTAGGCAGACACTGGAAGAGGCGTTAGACACGGAGTTCGAGTTCTTTTATGTAATCTTCTCCATTTACCCTAAAAGCCTCGTACCGAGCCCAAGAAAAGGCCTCGACTGATAACACCGGCGGGAAGACGGCGGCGATGAACTTGAACTGGCGAAAAAGCTCACAGAGCAAGGCTCTCTTTTTGATGAAGAAGGAAACAATGTTCAAGCGGTTGAATGCTTCAGACGTGCCCTAGACTTGAGTTATGAATTTGCGATTCTTTTCTTTCAAGAATTATTGGGAATGTTGTTGGGATTAGGATCCGGAAAATTTAGCAAATTAGTATCGGTTGTACATTTTAGGGATTTCCTGGTTGGTTTAGGAAAGTATATTGCATCAAAGTATATGCGCGTACAAACTGATGAGAGATCGTTATCCAAAACTCAAAAACTTTTAATTCTTGGTCGTCTCTGACAGTTGGGTTTATGGGTGTTTGAAGTTTAGATCGAAGTTTCTTTTATTGGTAGTAAATTAGGGTTGTTTCTGTGACCAATCCTACCTATATCATGTTTCTCTGGGAATGTTTAGGATGAAGTTTTATGGTAAAGATGCTATTGAATGCGTAAGCTCATTCTATAAGCTTGGATTCCTCCTCAAAATTGTCAAATTCGGAGATACAATGGAAAAAGTGCATATTATCCATTGTATCTCCGAATTGAGTATTGACAACTCTCAATGCAACACCAAGGGCATCAAGACTCATTTGCAAATGATGATCTCTGGTTCTTTCTTCTTCAGACTTAGCCAATTTGCTGAGGCTTCGATGTTGTCTAGTAAGATTTGTTGTTTGACTTGACTTCTTTTTCAATTTATGTTTATTGTTATTTTCTCACAAACATCACATTTGATCTACTTTTTGCAGATGACTTTGATAATGCTAGTGAGAACTACATCGTTGCCCTCTCCATCTTAGAAGGACTCGTTGCATCTGAGAGTCAGCTTCTAGCTGAAATGTAAGTTTAGATCTTTTATTTGAATTTAATCTGTAATTTTTTTTCTAACTCAATTGTCTCTTCAGGTACTTTGAAACTGCAGTTTGCATGCACAAATCCAGTGTTCATGTTTCCAATTCCAGAATTCACTGTGAAAGGGCAAAAACAATTTGTGAAGCGAAGCTTGAGACGCTAGATGATGCATCAGACAGGGATAATTGGACACATGGTCTCATGAAAAAAAATTGACAATCTAGTAAGTAAATCCTTAGAGTTTGTTGTATGAATCGGTGTAGTCATAGAAACCAGTGATTTAAGGCTTGGTCATCCTGCAGCTGGCTGAGCTGGATCTTCAGGAAGAAACAGAAGAAGATGAAGAACAGGAAGAAGTCTAAGGCGAGACTTGGAACATGAAGTGGAGATAGCATTTGGTTTTTGAGGATTACTGTGTAAGGGACACTTGTTTCGCGGGATGTGTCATTTGATAAGTGATCTTACATGATCGGTCAAATTAGAGAATTACATCTATGTAAAAAAATATGAATAGGTTTTATTTTTTGGAACTAAAGTCATAAATTGGATTTGTTATCTTAGCTATTAGATATTTGATATTTCAATCCCTTCTGGGGTTATTTTAGATATTTGAACCTATTCTTATAAAACAAATACTTTTATTAGAAACCAGAGCAACTTAGGATCGGATTATACGGACGATGCTATCAAGTAGTAACAACGGGCGTGAGTGCTAGAGGTTTAGCAGGATAAAAACCGATAATTATGGAACGTATTTATTTGCATCAGTTTTGTTTCTTAACGAATTATTTGTGGTCATAGGAATTCTATATGATTATCTCTGAACCTAATTGGAAAAGGACTATTTTCTAAATTTCCATTTTTTTATTTGATAAAAATTGCAATCTATTTTCTAAACTAACACAGTTTCCATAATTTTACAAACTTTTAAGTTTTAAGTTTTCGAACGCTCATCTGTTCTCAATTTCGTATTGCTTATTTTCGACTATGAACTACAATTTTATGATTGATCAAAAAAAAAAAAAGGAAATTTTGCAAAAGCCGAGTTGGACTAAATATTCCTTTTTCCAATTAGGATTCAGAGATGAATCACAAATCCTATAAAAGAGCTTAGAGGTTTCCTATGACCACAAATCACAAAATAGAATCATACCAGACATGAGTCACATGACAAGACGTCAAGACCTAAGATGTTAAAGAGGACAATGTCCAAGTGCAATTCGGTCACCGATGAGCGAGCGCGTAAGAAGAAGAAAGAGGCAGCATGTCCCTCGTTTGAGTTATCGTCGTTGCCAGATGCGGTGACTCTGAGCTGTTTAGCCCGCTTGTCAAAGTTGGATTTGCCGGCCTTATCTTTGGTCTCCAAAAGCTACCGTTCTATCATGTATTCACCTGAACTTTACGACCTACGATTGGCGATTGGCCGCACCGAGGAGTGCATCTATGTATGTTTACAAACTCCTCCTTACCCAACTCCACGCTGGTTCGTCCTTGGCCGAGACTCCACAACGAAGAATTTGGATCTGGTCCAGATCCCCACGTTTCCCTCTTTGCCTTGGGAAGCATCCTCTCTGGTAGTACTAGATTGGGGGATTTATGTAATTGGTGGAATTGTAAACGGCAAGCCCACCTCAGGGGTATGGTGACTCGCGTTTCGGCCACGGCAGGCATTGTAGACGGTAAGATATATGTTTTTGGAGGGTACCACCATAAGGATTACTCAAACTGGGGAGAGGTTTTCAACCCAAAGACGCAAACTTGGGATACCCTGTCAGTGCCAGATAACCTGGACATAGGCTGCTTTGGTTTGATCTGCGATAGCGGGGTGATGAATGCCAAGATTTACGGGTTCACTAGTTTGGGTCAAACCATCTACTACTTGCCCAGTGAAGGTAAATGGGGAAGAGAGAAATACAGAGGAACCAAACAGGGTTGGTGCGTGATAGATAAAGTGTTATACGCTTGTGATACCAGAGGGAGAATTATGTGGTCTGAGCAGGAGGAGTTGGAAAAGAGTGAGACTAGGTCAATCTTATGGAAGCAGGTGAAAGGTTTGAAGGGTCTGCGAAAGAGTCTATCTCGTTCCAGATTGGTTCACTATGTGTGGGAAGATGACGTGAACAGACTTGGCATCAGCACACAGCTCGAAGAGCTACGTCCCGGGGCCAAACTGGGCAATTCTGGTCGTAACATTGTGGTCTTTTGGGACGTGCTTATTGGGGGTCTTGAGAGTTTGGAGATTTGGTGTGCCGAAATTTCTTTGGAGAGACGCACGGGAGGCCACATCTGGGGTACCATTCTCTCGTCCAATCCTATCGTGACACTTGATCCTCTTTTATATCGCTTTAAGATTTTACATTCTGTAGCTGTTAAGGTTTGAATTCAATTACAAACTCTGTTTATATATATTTCTGCTTCCACTCCCATTGGTAAATTTTGTTTGTCTTTCTCCTAGTTCTAGTCCTATGTATTATTCGCTAAATTGAAATGCTGACCGAAAATGCTGTTGCACAATATCGTTAGCATACTACAAATATTATGATGAAATATGATCATCGTACTACTACAACATCACAGCCAGTGAAAAGGCAATAGTTTCTGTTCGAATAAGATCTAGTCCCGACCGTGTTTTCTCCTCTTCTCTTCCCTTCTCTTCTTCTTCCTATCTCTTTTCTTCTCTTTTGACTTGTGCTTCTTACTAAGTTTCTGCTTATGTTCCTTTCTTTCTCTATGAACCTCCTCTTCCTCAGAAGAAGAATCAGTCTCATGTCTCGACAGAGGAACTACCTTCCCATCTCTTGTATCAAGAGTTCTTGACAGTTCCGTCACAGGAGGACAAGGGAATGTTTCATCCATCTTAGGACCAACAGAGCCTCTGCCACGCTTGACCCTATAATTGTACAGAATCACAAGTTTTATCTTCTATTTGGTTCAAGACTTTAAAGCAAATAATCAGGCAGTATCTGGATTGAGTATGAAAAGAGCTACCTTGATTGGAGAAAAGTCTCAACTTCGACATCACCTAAGCCTTCTTTATCAGCATCTTCCGACTGCCATCTTTTGTTTCTGCTCCGGCTTGATGATGATGACAAACGAGGAGTAACATCCTCATCAACTGAATTGCATCTCTTAACAAAACTGCTCCTACTGATGTGCTCACTTTGGCCACTGCTGCTCTCTTCTCTTGATTTTCTTTTGAGTCTTTGATTAAACTCAATCTCTTTACTCCGAAGACTCCACATCTCATTGGTTTCCACAGCTTTGTTTGCTGTAAGGCACAAAGAAGGAATAAATAAGAGAGAAGCTAAATAAATTTGAATGTTCACGTTTTTATATCAGAATACCAAGTAAGAGATGCAGATTAAACTTCAAAACGAGAGATGATGCTCAACCCCAACTAAGATTATATACCTTGCTGAACACCAAGAACAGTAGCCGTGAGAAATCTTGAGTTAGGTCGATGCCTCACATTAGGCTTCTCAAGATATGCTCGCACACCTTCTTTCTCAGCTTGTCTTCTCAATTCTGCTGCTTCTCTTAAAAGAATCGAAGCTATTCGATTTTCAGTTTCCAGATCCATCTAGTCCCACAGAACCAACTGTTCAAAAAGTAACGAAACCATGGCAAAGCGAATAAGTTCAGACCTCAAATCTCCAAATCAAGAGAAGCTTTCAAATCAATCAGGGTAGATCAAAGATGTAAAACGATAACTTGATAGAATTATCTAAAGCTCGCATTAACCTAATTCGAACATTAATACATTCGAGAATCATAAAGCTATCCAAATTCTAGTCTCCCAATCATAGAACTTCCATTAAAGCTATGTTCTTTCGACTCGAAATCAACGACTAGGCGAAGAAAAAAAACACAACGCTCGAAAATTGGTTTCCCAAAAGAGGATATTTTGAAAACCCAATTGTTCAAAGGGGATAATTTTACCACGAAATCGAAATCAAGCTTCACAGAATCGTGCGATTCCTCGGCGTTTTCTGGCAGGCGCAGGGCAAAATTGTCGTCCGAGCCAAAGAAAACGTAAATTCGTCGATTTAAATCGGCTAAAGAACAGTTACTAGTTAACCAAACCGGAACGGGAGAGAATTTCGGTTTGGTTTGGTATGACAGAGAGAAGGACTGTTGGAATAAACCGGGTTATTGTCCTCAAACCGAAGAAGAACCCTAGTTTTATCACTCTCACTTGATTAAAACCCAAACAAATCGTTTCTCAACTCATTTGCTGCAATTTTTCAGTGTAATACTTGTGCGAAGCGGGAAAAATGTCGTCGACCCATCAATTAGCTTCTTCGATGATCTCTTCTTCCTCATCTACTTTTTTAGCCCCTTCTAATTTTAATCTCAGGTGCATCGTTTTTTTTGTTTCCTTATACTTTTTGTTTGCTGCTGATAAAATCTAGGAGGATGAAGATCAACTTGAATTCATACGTCCAGAAACTAATTATATTTTCTTCTTCTTTTTTTTTTCTGACTTTATGTTTGCTTCATTGTGTGTGTGTGTGTGTTTAATCCTCTGCTTTTGTTAAATTGGAATAGTGACTCAAATTATTTGAAGTAAATGTTGGATGTTGTTGTTTGGACATAGAACATGTGCATTTGCTTGCGATGTTGTAAAGTTGTGATAATTTCTTGTGTTTTCTTCGTTTTCCTGGTTTGGTTTATGCTTGGTGATCTCTTTTTTTTTTGGCTCAGAACTCGAAATGGTAGCTTACCAATGGCTAAAAGGGTCAATACTTGCAAATGTGTTGCAACTCCGCAAGAAAAGATCGGTAATTCTTCGTGTTACTCCTCTTTGAAAACACAACTCCATGTTGTTTTTGATGTAATGATTAGTAAGATAGTTAAGTTTGTTAATAATTTATTGTTTAACTGTTTCTCTTCTTTATAGAATATAAGACGAACGTGTCACGGAATTCAAACATGTCCAAACTTCAGGCTGGATACTTATTCCCGGAGGTTTCTACCTGTTCCTGTCTTTATACTATATAAGATTTGAGATTGTAGTTTTCAATCTATTGGCAGTATCTAAAGGAATTTGCCTTGATTCAATTCTAACTTTTAATCCATCAAGCATAAGCATTGCTCCCTCTCTTAACAGAAAAAGCGTCGGAACAACATTAACATTTTGAGAGCTTACAGTGATCTGAATTCGGAAACATGAATAAGCCATACCTTACCTGTGTAATAAGTTAAAATATCCTCATGGATTCTCTATATGATGCTCCTCTCTTTTGGCAAATGCGACAGATTGCAAGAAGACGGTCTGCACACTTGCTGAAATTCCCAGATGCACAAATTATAAGTCTTGGAATAGGCGACACAACTGAGCCAATTCCAGAAGTGATCACTTCTGCTATGGCAAAGGTACGTCCTTATCTTAACTTATCTTCATGTATTTTCTTTCTCTCTCTGGTTAAAGGATATCTTTAACTGGTTTTACTAATACTGCCCTAGCATGCATGACAGTTCATTTTGACAAAAAAAATACATTTTTAATATTTTCTGCTGTAGCATAGCTGGATTAAAAGAAAAACAGAGAACTTCTCTTAATGTAGATTGTTCTGGTAGCATAGTTTTTTTTGTTTGTAACTATAATATTCACGCAGGCATGTAATTTCTAGACAATAATTATGTTTTATCTCTGGCAGAAAGCTCATGAATTGTCCACAATAGAGGGATATAGTGGTTATGGTGCTGAACAAGGGGCAAAGGTCAGTGCACGCTTCATTGCCACCTTAATGCATTCTTTCTATTGTTTAATTATTATGTGTTTTTTCAAGTCACTTTAATTTGATTACTGGATAGTCTTGAACTGCTGCTTAATTCAAGAGAAGATGGATTGTCTTGAACCTGTTCATATTTGTAACAATCTTATAGCTTAATTTGTTATGTATTCAAACTCAACCTCGATTTTACACATTGAAACAGCCACTGAGAGCTGCCATTGCGAAAACATTCTACAGAGACCTTGGCATAGGGGATGATGACATTTTTGTTTCTGATGGTGCTAAATGTGATATATCACGTCTCCAGGTTTGTTTTGTTACTGAATATTCATCCCTAGTTGATACAAGATTAGGATAGCTGAGCAGTTGTTTCTTGATTCCACTTCTTGCAGGTTATGTTTGGTTCCAATGTTACAATTGCTGTTCAGGATCCTTCATATCCGGTAATTGGGCAGACATGAAACCAAATTGCAGTTGTAGTCCTCTCTACTTTTGCTTCATTTTAACTTTGAACTATGCTGTCTCGATTTTTTGGGTTATACAGGCTTATGTCGACTCCAGTGTTATTATGGGCCAGACTGGGCAATTTAACACTGATGTGCAGAAGTATGAAAACATAGAGTACATGAGATGCACTCCAGAGAATGGCTTCTTTCCCGACTTATCCACCGTTGGCAGGACAGATATAATTTTCTTCTGTTCCCCAAATAACCCTACCGGTGCTGCTGCCACGAGAGAGCAACTCAAGCGGTTAGTTCAGTTTGCAAAGAAGAACGGATCAATAATAGTGTATGATTCTGCCTATGCAATGTACATGTCTGATGATAACCCACGCTCCATTTTCGAAATCCCTGGAGCTGAGGAGGTAATAGAGTGATTGATTATAACATTTAAAGGTCTTTTTTTCAACAACTTTCTTCATGGGCACATCCGCTTACAGGTCGCTATGGAGACAGCTTCATTCAGCAAATATGCCGGTTTCACTGGAGTTCGACTTGGTTGGACAGTCATCCCGAAACAGCTACTCTATTCAGACGGCTTCCCTGTTGCAAAAGACTTCAACCGGATTATCTGCACTTGCTTCAATGGTGCCTCTAATCTCTCTCAAGCTGGTGCTCTTGCTTGCCTTACACCAGAAGGACTTGAGGTTAGCTTATTAGCAAAAGAGAGATCCACAAGTTTATATATATATATATATATATGAAAAAATTGTTTTCTTGTCTTTTTAAAACATTCCAGGCAATGCACAAGGTGATTGGATTCTATAAAGAAAACACAAACATAATTATCGATACATTCACTTCTCTTGGGTATGATGTATATGGCGGAAAGAATGCGCCTTACGTTTGGGTACACTTCCCAAACCAAAGCTCATGGGATGTGTTTGGTGAGATTCTGGAGAAGACTCATGTGGTTACAACACCAGGAAGTGGGTTTGGACCAGGTGGTGAAGGGTTTGTTCGTGTCAGTGCATTTGGTCACAGAGAGAACATCTTAGAGGCATGTCGAAGATTCAAGCAGCTTTACAAATGAAGAAGAACCTTGTTGTAATCATCATGACCCTCTTAAATGACTTGATTAGGGTTTAAAACTTGAAATAATATCGTCTATATTGTGTTTTCTGGATATTGTAGCAACTAAGAAAACAATGTTTAAATTATTTATCGAGAATTTTTTTAACGACAATGTGAAAATTAGTGAAATACAACAATATTGTGAGATAAAAGTATCTAAAAATTGGACTTAGAAGGGTATTTCCGTAAATTCGGTTAGTTGAGCTCCAGGTAGTGTCGACTTCTCGCATTCTCATCCATATTAGTTTGCAATTGCAGCCGAACGAGAATCAGTTTTGTTGATTGATCCTTTTAGCAATGGCAATGCCTCAGACGACGATGGAGCTTCGGCCTCTGGGGAACACAGGGCTTAAGGTTAGCGCTGTTGGTTTTGGCGCTTTTCAGCTCGGAAGTGTCTTCGGTCCAGTCGCCGAAGAGGATGCCGTCGCCACCGTGCGGTATCAACTTCTTCGACACCTCCCCGTAATCACTTCTTCTATCTCTTCATCTGTCATTCAGATTCTATCTGCCATTTTCAATATCTTTCCAAACTAATTGCTGATTCTGTCTGAGAAATTTACGGATTCAAAATTGATTGATGTGAAAATGTTCAGATGAGGTTACCGCAATTTTGTGGCTAATCAATCGTTACAACTGTTGAAGTCAAGTTTTTAAGTGGAATTGTCAACTGAGTGATTCTCCATGGATATGTAGTTTTTGAGGGTTTTCATCTTTGTGAAGGTATTATGGAGGAACACTTTCGGAGAAAATGCTTGGTAAGGCACTCAAGGCTCTTCAAGTCCCTAGAAGTGACTACATTGTGGCGACTAAATGTGGAAGATATAAAGAAGGTTTCGATTTCAGTGCTGAGAGAGTAACAAAGAGTATCAACGAGAGCTTGGAGAGGCTTCAGCTAGATTATGTTGACATACTTCATTGCCATGACATTGAGTTCGGTTCTCTTGATCAACATTTATCACTTTCTCTCTTGGTTTATTTTATCATTTTCACTGTTTCTATCAACCTTTACTAATAATTGCTGTTTCATGGCTGCCAGATTGTGAGTGAAACAATTCCTGCTCTTCAGAAACTGAAACAGGAAGGGAAGACCAGGTTCATTGGTATCACTGGTCTTCCATTAGATATTTTTACTTACGTTCTTGATCGAGTGCCTCCAGGGACAGTCGATGTGATATTATCCTACTGTCACTATGGTGTTAATGATTCTACGTTGCTGGATTTACTACCTTACTTGAAGAGCAAAGGTGTGGGTGTGATAAGTGCTTCTCCATTGGCAATGGGTCTCCTTACAGAACAAGGTCCTCCTGAATGGCACCCTGCTTCCCCTGAGCTCAAGGTTTGACATTTAGATAAGAATGCGATTCTTGTTAACATTTTTAATTATACTCGTATTGAAACAAACATAACCGTATAAGAGACCAGTGTTAGAACATGGTTGCATGTAGAATTCTCTCGAACATAGACGGGCTATTTTCTATACTTGTGAGACTGAAAATTCCTGTGTTTTTTACTCGGACTAACATTGTGAGAGGTCTTCATAAAGATGATTAGAGAGATTTCTGAGATTTCCTAATGCCCCATCAGCTTAACTAATCATGCAATAACATGTTAGCTGGTCTTTGATGAAAGTATAAGTAGAGGATTGTACATATTTATAATTTATGAGCAGACTGGTATGTGGTATGAGATTAGGGGATGCTCTATAGTTAATCCCCTAGGTTTGGTTTGTTCTTTGTTCGAATTTTGACGTTGATTCAGTGAGAAATAAAGGAAGATACTGATTCTTTTCTTAACAATTGTTCCCACATATGAAATTCATAACCCGTTGCTGCTTTTATTGTCTTCTGTAGTCTGCTTGCAAAGCTGCAGTTGCTCACTGCAAATCAAAGGATAAGAAGATCACAAAGTTAGCACTGCAATACAGTTTAGCAAACAAGGAGATTTCATCGGTGTTGGTTGGGATGAGCTCTGTCTCACAGGTATTCAAGTTTCGGGTTTCCCTCTCAAGTGCCAAATTTTTACATAGTTATGTGGAAATTGGGAGTTAGATACGAAACAATGTGTTTTCTGAATCAGGTAGAAGAAAATGTTGCAGCAGTTACAGAGCTTGAAGGTTTGGGGATAGATGAAGAAGCTCTGTCTGAGGTTGAAGCTATTCTCGAGCCTATAAAGAATCTGACATGGCCAAGTGGAATCCAGCAGAACTAAACCACTCTTTGTGTTTCTGGTACTCTCTTTTCTTGCTTCTTGGAGTGCTTCTGCATTCGCTGTGTCATGATGTTAATAACAGTCTAAGTTCAATATGATTAATAAACTTTATTATGTATCAAAATTGATGGAAACACCTTGGATGGAATTCTTTATTGTATAAATTACAGCAGATGGTGAGATTATGGAAGAAATTTACAGTATGCTTATTTACAAACACAAAAACAAGAAACTACAAAAAAAAAAGCCGTAAAATTGATAATCTTCATCACAAGCAACTAAGTTCGATAGCTTCTTGAAACCTCTTGTCGTATGTAGCGGGATCACCAAATAGCCAAAGACTGAACTTGGAACGATCAGAACTTTCCGATGAGTTTCTTGCTGGAAGAAGACAGTTAACAATCGGTGGTGGTGATGGTTCCCGTTGTGGCTGCAGAGTATTGTTTGTTGTTATCTTCTGAATTAGAGGATGAGAGAACATAGACATCACAGCTGATGGTGCCATTGATGGATCTAAATCGGTAAATTGGAAAAAAATAGGAGGTTTTGAGCGTAAATTGGAGAGATTGAATTTGATGAGTATTAATATAAGAGGAGAGGATAAAGAACGAAGGGAGTAGGTGATCGTGTTTCTTTGGGACCAAGGCTGAAACAGAAGCTTCCGTTGTTTTCTATACAAATATATCCAAATATAACCGACGTAACAAATTATATATATCCAAATAGAACAAATCATTTCATGACACGTGGAAAGGCATGGCATGTCACGCCTAACTTGTTCCAATGCTATCGTAAGATAAAAGAACGAGTGACGATACCGTTGGGAGCAAAGCAGAAAGCTACACTAACCCACACTACACAGATTTATAAAATTATAAAAATAAATCAGAATTTTTAACTGTTCACTCTATATAATTGTAAATCAATATGCTATGAACCAATTAAAAAATAATCTGCTATGAACCTAATCAAACTTAAACAACTTTCCCACAATTAAATTTTGGTTAAATAGATGAATATCGAGATCAAAGATAATTGTGAATGATGTTCATAAGAACCATCCTCAATTAAATGTTTGCAGTATTTAACATGTCGTAAAACTATTCTATCACGATATGTCAGTCACCAATTCAGCAGTATTAATGTTTTCTCTATAAATGATTTCATATGAGCAGTTTTTACTTTTGCTATCGTGATTTCTTGAAGTTTTCATGATATCATAATTGAATACTTTAGTGTAAGCAAATTACAAACTCTCGTTATTTTTCCAATCGGAGAATTTCAACTTTTTGAGTCATATATCGTTATCGTAATCCTAGTGTTAGTGGTTTATGTCATCCATATGTAGATAGTGTTTTTTAGTTTGTTTTTTTCCATGAAGATTGATATTTTTATTTTATGTGTTCTATATATTATTAGTTAGGTCAATAAACGTAAACTTAGAAATATTGGCGGAGGATATTTAAATAAATTGAGCTTCTATTGGGCATAATCATCGGAAAGTGTTTTTATGGGAAAATAGTGCAACTATTAATAACATATAAATTATTATAAAATTAAATACCAAATAAAAATATTTATGAAAATCTTTAAAATAAATCTTTATCATACAAATAAAATATATCAGTTCATCGTAGACAGTAAATCATCGATTGTAATAATTTTAATTACTTTCTAACCGATGAATGATACAATAAGATGGGGAAATAAAAATCAAGATCGATGGTTGGAAAAGTAAACGAAGAGTGAAAAAGTTTTTGAGGAATCTTGCCAAATGAAAAACTTTGGAAAGAAGAGAAGAATACATATAAGAAAGGAAACTCCAAAACCAAAAGCGACCACTTTGCTTCGCCTTTGCATCAACACCGTTGCTTCCTCTCCTCTCTCGAATCTTCCACCAAAGTAGATTCCTATGCTTTTGTAAGTGTTTTGTTTTTTCAAGTGTACTTTCAAGATTATTCTCAAAAGCTCCACAAATTATTACCCGAAAATACGTTATTATTATTTTTATAGCATAAAAAAATGATATCTTCAATCTGTGTTCTTTGGCCTATATAAAATACACGTCAACAAGGACACACTTGCGCTCTAAAGATTAAAAATCCGTCTTGTCTTTCTTCTATTATTTCCTCTGCTTCCAAAATTATAAGATTTGCTATTCAAAAACTATAATTTATTAGTCTTGAGAGCTTTTTTTTTTCTCTGGGCCAAAATATGAGCGATCCAAAGTACGCATATCCTTACCCGGCACCGGGAAATTACCCACAGGGTCCGCCCCCGCCGGTGGGAGTACCGCCGCAGTATTATCCTCCGCCACCGCCGCCTCCACCACCACAGCGGAAACCTGGTTTTCTTGAGGGACTGTAAGTGTTCACTAGATTATTTGTTTCTATAATTAACTTAGCACATTATGGAGTTCAGTTCATTGATTAACTTGTGGAAAAGTCAGATAAATTTGTCATTTTAAGATATTTTGGAATTTATGAATAATGGTTCGGTGTAGACATCATCGATCTTCAACGTAGTTCTGACTTCTGAGAGAGGTTTCTCTTAAAACCATTGTGATGTGTGTTGTGTGTTTTGGTTTTGCAGATTAGCGGCTCTGTGTTGTTGCTGCTTGGTGGATGAATGTTGCTGTGACCCCACCATTATATGCATTGATTAAGTTTCAAAATTAAAAAAAAAACTTTGTCTTCTGATTTATTATGATGTTTATGTAATAAGCGATGTATTTTTTTTTTTTCATCAAGTGATGTAACTTAATGTGACTACTTTCTTGTTGCTGTATCGCGTATTTCTGCGACATAGAACAACATTGGGTTCTTGACCAAAAATTCAAGAAAAAAAAAGAACAACGTTGGTTCTAGGCTTCTAGTTGCACCAAAAACCTCGCTGGGCAAGAATTCTTTAGTAAAAAGAACCAGACATTTTTTTCTGCTTTCTGATTCGTTATAGACAGAAAAAGAAAATGTATTTGTTGGAAATACAGTATGTTGATCCAGAAACATTATGTCACATAAAAAAGCAAGATACCCATTTCAACTAAGATAATATATGATTTCAACTAGGTTTTTCCTTGGTGCCGCTCCTGTATGACCGGAATATGAAAAGAAACAAACAAGAGGCCACAACTTATAGGGTCGTTAGGACCGAACCCGTAATATCACTTATTAATTCAGCCATCCCAAGAAACAGAAGTGAAAGTGTTTGCTTCCAGTTATTGTTTTGGGAGCATTTGAAACAAATATCACCTTCACTCCCTTATACTCAACCCAATGCAGTGTCCAAAACCACAATTTCCTATATAAACTCTTCATCTTGCCAACACATATTTTAATACCAAAACCTGAAAGAGCCCATTAAATGAATGAAATGCGTTATGACAGTCACAGATATTTCATTTTTGGATCATGTTAGAATCCGTATCCATTTTGGTGTTGATCTCCTGTTCTTCTCGATCTTCTCGTTGTACTGGGAGATGACGTGTATGAACTGCTTGTGGAATACTTTGAAGATGTCAGTAACTCCTGATGTTTTGACATTCCTGTTGTAACCGACTCTGCTTCCAGTGGCAACTCATCTAGTGTCTGTTTAACCCACGAAACCATATGGTTATATTAACATCAAACAGCAATTCCTTTATGACAATTGAATGAATAGGTCTGGCTGATAACATACCCTGTAAGCTTGCTGAAGAACATGAAGAGTCTCCTGTGTGCGTTTCCTCTTAACTGCTATCTCATCTGGCTCTTGCAACATTTCTTCAAACAAGTTCTCCCTGCACCAGATGATATAACTTGCCCAGTTATAAGAGACTAATCCAAATACAGATGTTAGGAGTACAAAAAAAAAACAGGCATCACCTGTAAAGCTTTCTGATGAAGACATTGTGCAGCTCACGTTTCGTGTGGTTTACCTGAGTATTATACAGAAATGGTATTAGCATCTTCAGAGTTCGGCTACTTTAAGATAGCAACAGGGTTATATTGCAAAAGATGGACTAACTGCTTTTCATACTCTTCAAAGAGATAATTACAAAAAAAAGTATCAAATATCAAGGTGCTGATATGTTGTGTGAGTTTTTAATATTGCAAGAAACTTGGGGGAGAGACAAGGAAACTTGCCAGGAAATGCATGATTGCTTTTGGTACACAGTCCTCAATGTTCTTCCTTACAATGTCATAGTATGATTTTAGTAACAGCTTTGTTATCTGAATCTCAACTGCCTCCTGTTCTGAATGGGTTTCAGATGGCCTCAGGACAGCTGGGGGCTTCAGAAAAGCAAAGCAAACAGTGTGAATCGAATAGGTAAGCATGTATTGGCGATATGAATCAACTAAGACCGTAGAGGAGACACACCTCCTTTAAATAGATCATCGATAAGTTCTGAGACACATCCTCAACAACAGCTTCACTGAATGGTTTGTTTAATAAGTTGTCTTTCGTAACTGCCCGATTATCAACCCCTCGAAAAATTGAAGGGATACCCCACCTTGAATCACTCGCATTTGCTATTATATATCAATTGTCCAATAAAACAACAATTAAACTCTACCCAGAATCATAAGCTCTTAAACACATGGAGAAA
This sequence comes from Cardamine occulta, assembly GCA_028015245.1. Lineage (NCBI taxonomy): Eukaryota > Viridiplantae > Streptophyta > Magnoliopsida > Brassicales > Brassicaceae > Cardamine > Cardamine occulta. The sequence goes on along the minus strand of CM051389.1, from coordinate 17,702,107 downwards.
AGATGTGTGCAAGTATGCAAACAATCTCTGAGACATAACAAGAGATTCATCACAGCCAAATTTCTTTTAAAACATGTTAGATTATCTCTTGCATGGAATGGGAGGCTGAAAAATGACAGAGATAAGAACATTACCAGCTGGTGCCGCTTTTTCAACATCTGCAGATACAACTCCCTAGAACAAGTCATGAATTAAGTGTCAAATAGTCACTTTTTTACTTTGAAATGTCTAACTTTCTAATGGTTCTTTAGGGCCAACCCACAGTACAAGATGATATATAGGATTAATTTGTATAACATAAGAAATGACATACCTGATCAGCAACAATTCCATTAGCTTGTCTGCCGAGAAAAGTCCTAGATTTCACCTGACTCGCGGAAGAAGATGTTCTATCAGGCTCCACTGTGTCCTGCTATATCATATTAAATACATAAGAAACACTGCAGAACATATTAGAAACACAAACTAATTTTATTGTATTACTCAAGAGTACTTCATACCTTTGGTCGCACAGGATGGGGAATCCTAGAAGACTTCACTTGTTGCATTGCAACCTCCACGGCCTTGGTTCCACCAATAAAATTTGGATGTGAAGTGTTTATGTAATCCATCTGCAAACGGCACTCAAGAAATTAACACCACCACTGAAGCACTAATAATTTAGTTAAAAAATTGAAAGAAACTAATTAATCAAAAACAAGAAAATCACTGCTAAAGATTTAAAAGGCTCCTAATCAACCAACATGCGAAAATATCAGTCACAGAATCTCAATTGATAAAATTATTTTTGGGTAAACAAGTTCACTTATCATAGGGATCTTCAATTTACTATACAGACCTCCATATCAATGATATCCCCGATCATTGCTTCTGAGGGTTCAAGACCTTCTCGCAGGAAATCCCCTATAACCTCATCCATGCGCTTTCTCAGGACCGGGAAGCGCTGTAACTCATTCATCATACATTTGTGGCTAATCTGCAGAGAAATTCATATTTATGAAGAAAATGAAATTAATCTTATCATTTATCAACAACAAACCAGAAAAACTCACCTTTATTAGCTCGTCAAAAATGAACCTAGCGCACTGAAGGCTAGGATCTAACAAACGAGATATCTGCCTCCTAACAAGAACTTCAAATGGAACCTACGTAGAATAGAATCAAATCAAAAGATTGTAATTAGATATTCCGGGAAGTTGAAAAGGTAAGGAAACATATGTACGAAAGCCCTGACAACCAGGATGACATCCACACATGCTTAGAAACATGTTAAGAAACGTACATCTGGAACAAATAATGCAGATCTTGGACCAGTTGCGTTCTGGATTGCAGTCCGAATATCATCATCTGTCAAGTCTTCACATGGATCAACCTCCTAAAAAGACAATGTGAAGGAAGTCAAAACACGCCAATTCTACAGGAATTCACTTCAAGTAGCTCTGAAAACATACACAGACTAAGCAAGGAGAAAAATCACTATCTAGCCATAGATGTATGATGGATGAGTTAGTTAAGAAAAGGAAAATTTATAACCGTCTAAAAGCTCAAGAAAAAAAATTTAAAGATGTCCAAGCGAACCTCCAAACTCTTAACAAAGATTGATTGGAAAATATAGTGAATTCTTGCTCCTCCAGAGAGCTCGGACGTAGACATTTCTTCACTTTTCCCTTCCAGTAATGAAGAATATGCTGTTTAAAAAACAAATAACTGTGAGACTCACTATAAACCAAAGAAAGCATAAACAAATATCCATTGTCTCAACTCAAGTATCACATATTACCTTCACAGTACTTAGAGAGAAAGTTGAGGAGGAGAGCTCCTTGACCAGCCTAAGGATATCAAGGACAGTAAAGACCGACAGAATAGGATAAGTTTGACTAGTAAAAGACTGAAAAAAAATTCTCATAGAGACGAAGCAAGTCACAAAAAGAATGAAAAAGTAGCATATAAGAAAGTCAGTTCAATATATAAATAATTACCCTGGATTCTGTAATTTCACCATAACTCTGATGCTCCTTAGCTGTAGCAACTAAAGCATTACTTATACGCGACTTCAAATCCGGAAGCAGAACCTTGATATGTTGAACAAGGATCTAAAAAGAGAAGTAACAGAAAGGCTAACTTTATTAGACATATTCTAATGCAATAGATACCACTGCCAGATATGAAAACTACGGCATGTCATCTATTAGAAGTAAAAAAGGTAAAAAGACTAGTCAATCAACAACAAAAAATACATTCTATGAATCAAATTTCATAATAAGCAAATGATCTGATTCCCAAAGATATACATTTGAGGGCAAAAACAGATATCCTGCGAAGGCCCTTATTCCAGGCTAGGGTAGAATCTGCACAAGCCATGTAAGTAACCCTAAAAAGGTGAATAATGCATAATTAACTCTAGCATCAACTCATAGTAGATATTTCAACATGGAGAAAGTCCCACCGAGGCCTTACTGAACAATGAGTTAATTGAGAAAAAAAAAAAGAACTCTCAAAACTGCAGAATATACCTGATTTAACTTTTTAGCTAGCTGAGGAATACCCAAACGATCGGCAAGACCATGGTAAACCTGTGTATATACAAAAAAAGCGATAATCAGGAAAAAATAGCAAGAGTAGCAGAAAGGGAACAGACAAAATGATGCAATCATACTGGACGACTCCGGAAGAATTTCTCCTCTGCAATAAGTGCTTCCTTGACTGTGCGGTTTAGCAAAATATCCTGTTTAAAAAAAATAAAGATCAAAGTAATTTTTTTACACTGTGTATCCAGAGGCCAAAAAAAAGAAAAAACAAAAAGAATTATCACCATAGCATTGAAATGATTCGTTTGAAACTAAACAAACAAGTACAAATAAAGATAGAGTAATAAAAAGTAAAGGAGGATTCAGCCTCCTATATGATAACAATTACTAAGTAGCAAGAGAAGCATCAGAAAAATAAGCACAGAAGCAGAAGTATGTTGGCTCAAGTCACATTAACGAAGAGCTACAATATGCAAAGCAAATACATTAATGTAATTGTTGGAGTGACCATGGGTTTACCTCCTGGCAACGATTAACAACTCCCACATATCCAAGTCGTAGAGGAACAACTTTTCCAAGCAGGAGATTTCGAGCATCAGTACCTTTGTCCATAATATCCAACTGAAAACATTAAAAAAAAATATATAGTAAAACACATGAAAAACAGGGACAGCTAATCTTTGCAACCAAACTACAATGATGTTTAAATAAATGTCTGGACCAGGAATATGCACCTTTGTGATTACACCAATCGTTCTATGACCTGGAAGACAGTATAAACACATGAAAGGTGAAGAAGATGAGTAATGTCAAATACAACGCATCAAAGACATCATTTTTTCTTTGTCATTCAAAACTCACCATCAGGATCAGCATTTGCTGCAATTTGAAGGGCATCTGAGTTTGCTAAATCGGAATTTGCAGGGGTAACAGCCAGTATCAAGCAAGTAGGTGCCTTGATGTAAGACAAGATCATCGTTCTTATACGTGCTTCAATGTCGGTTGGCTGGTCACCAACTGGCACCTTGGTTATACCAGGTAGATCAACAAGCGTGATATCCAATACATTAGGGGAATAAATTTTGAGACGAATCTGTTTGTCTGCTACACCTTTGTTCTCTCCTACTAATCTATTCGTCTCAGCCTACAAAGATATTGCATTCAATACATTAAGAGCATCAAAGGTAATGCGTTCCAATACACTTAGCAAGCAGAACCAAAATTGGAATTCAAAAAAGGAGAATAAAAAACCTCAATTTCTCGACGTATCTCAGAGAAATCATAGATACGAGTGTCCTTAGGAAGGTGAAGAAACTCTCCCCACTCTTCGTCAGATCCGCCATTAGACCGGCCTTTGGTCTGGAGGAGCTGGAGAACAAGAGGGCGACGTGTGCAGATATCATTTCCACGAGGGAGAAAGTCACGGCCGACGAGTGCTTCAAGGACGCTAGACTTGCCACTGCTCTGGCTTCCGACAACAGCAACCTGAGGAAGCTCGATTGAAGACTGGCTTCCGAGCTGAGCAAATATGTCCTGTAGCTTATTTACAATCGGAATCACGGAGGATCCTAACGGCGGGGCTTTGCTAGAGGCGGTGGCGATGGAGGACGAAGGAGGAGGAGGTGTAGACGGAGGAGTCTCGCCGGTAACTTCTTCAATAGTCATCGATAGATCGGATTTGAATGATAAATCAAAAGGCAATAGGGTTTTTGGCAAATTTGGGTAGAGTTCGTGAAAGAGAGAAGAAACTGGAAAGAGAAGGTCAATACTCGAATCTTCGTGCTTAACTCTATCGAGAAGACAGATCCTTTGAGCTAATTTTATTTGAGACGCTAATTTTTGTATCTATTTTAAATATCATCAACCTCTCGTTTCTATTCTAAATTAAAAAAATATATATATAGTATAGTTTTACTTGGGTAAGAGTTTTGCAAAACGTGAAGAAAGCCGCATTTCACCTTGGAGATAAAAATGTCAACATAATCACAATTTTAAAATAATTAAATAGTATGAAATTTAGGATCACCGTCAGTAAACTAAGCCACCTCGCGATGGTAAAAAGTAAATAATCTCACTTGTTCTCCAAGGTCCGCTAGTAAACTTTTTTTTCTTCTATTCTAAACATCAACATTTGTTTTTCATTAATCAAGTGAGTTTACATATTCATCGTAAGGTTGCTTTATTGGTAATGAAGCTTAGTGAATACATATACATGTTGGCTTGTTTGAGTCTCGAAGCGTCCATTAGATCTTAATCTTTGTAAAAATATTTCATCTATAAGTTACTATGTAATATGCTAAACTTTCATCTAATAATCACCCAAAAATGATTTAAAGATCGAATGTTATAATTCGTCGAATCGCAATATCATTTAGTAAAAAAAAAAACCCGACTGATGTCCTATCGTTTTTATTTTTAAGGTTTCAAACCGGTTAAAGAAATTTCGGTACGATAATTTGTTTTTGGATTTTTTTTTGTGTTAGTTAAAAATATTTAAAAGTTAAAGATAATTTTTAAAAAGCTACAATTTCACATGTGCCACTTCAAAAAAATGGCTATTTTCCAGAATTCCTCGAAAAAGCCACTTTTTAATGTATAAAATGATCTTTTAGCCCCTAGACCATCTGAAACTTTTATTTTTTCATAAGTTTTTATTTTGTTTATGAGTCTTCATAGAAAAATATTTATTTTTTGTTTTGTCCACCAGAAAATTATATTTGGATAGTTAAAACATTTTGTTTGGGTTCCTTAGTAAAATTTAGTTTTATTAGTGTATAGATTTTGGTAATTGATTCAAGCATAATGACATTAAATTTTATGCTCATAATCAATGACTTCGATTTTGTTTTTATTTTGTCCATGTGTTTTCTTAGACAAATATATGTTATATATTTTGTCTACTACATAATTCTGTTTAACTTTTTATTTGTCCATGTGTTTTCGTAATCAAATATATGCAATGTGTTTTGTCTGCTAATATGTGTTTAGGGTTTGAATTCATTCATTTATAATTTTATAACCTTCTTGCAAATAAATATTGTAAAATCACATGCTTGGGTTCCCCATTTTATATGGGTGTAGGGTATTGTATCATTCTTTTGTAACTCTTTTACATGATAAATATTATAAAATTATATATTTGGGTTCTTCATTGTGTAGAGTCTAATATCATGTTTTTATAACATTGTTACGGAATAAATACTGTAAAATTATTTGTTTGGATTTCCTAATATGTATTTAGGGTATAAATTCTTTTTTTAATAACTTCGTTACGAAATAAAAATTGTAAATTCATATGTTTTCGATTTTCACATACATAACAAATGTTTTTTCTCTAATTGATTGTGGATACTCTTATGAAAACTATACATATTTTATTTTGTATTTTCTTTATAGTATCTTATAGACTTCACTCTCTATGTTAAAAATTGGTCATTGTATCTACACTAGTTACCAAAAGTGGCTGTTTTTTGTAAATTCCCCTAAAAGTTATGTGGGGGCCTTTTTAAAAAGATAGGAATACAGAAATAGTCATCAGACCAATTTGGAGCAGAAAGGATCTGTCATTAGAGCTGTCTTCAGCAGATTGAAAAGGTCTCTCCTTCCTTCAATCCAAGGAAGAAGAAGAAGAAGAGAAAGGATGAACGTAGAAGAGGAGATTCAAAAACTGGAAGAAGAGATCCACCGTCTCGGTTCTCTCCAGACCGATGGCTCTTACAAGGTCTCTTTCTTTCTCTTCGATACTCTTAGATCTCCCTAAATCTGGAATCTCTCTTGTATTCCAGTTTCAATCCATCCTCATATTATGGCCTATTGCTCTTTGCCTTTTTTTTTTTCTTTTTTCCCTCAGATCTTAAAAAATGGTTGATTGATAAGATAATATAAGATCCTGATGGCTGATTTGTTCATCTGGGGATTTAGGTGACGTTTGGAGTGTTGTTCAATGACGACCGATGTGCCAACATCTTCGAAGCATTGGTTGGCACTCTTAGAGCCGCCAAGAAACGCAAAATTGTGGCTTTCGATGGTGAACTCTTGCTTCAAGGCGTTCACGACAAGGTTGTGATCACCCTCCGACCACCGCCACCTCAAGCTGCTGTTGCTGCCTCCTCCTAAATTCACGTTTTTGCTTTAAATCTTTATTTCATGTCTCTGTAATGAAATGATAAACTCGAAGATCAATCAACCTTTTTCTTTGCTTCTCTATTGGCACCAAATGTATGCATATATGCTTGAGCTATTTTTCAGTTTTTGCATGCAATGCAACCAAGACATTAACAAAAAAAAATTATTCTCTTTTTCTACTTTATAAACTGAAATGACAACAAAAAAAAAATTAACTAAAATATACAAAGGAAATATTATACAGCTCTTACCAAGTTCATATCCAAAATATAGCGCAATCTCGGAGAAACATACATTAATTTACATATATATCTCTATAAACTTATCCAGCTTTACAATCAAGTTTCCTTTCCGACCAAAGTCTTCAGAATCCAACTAACTGACTGCATCATCAAAGAGTCTGCGTGTCAAATGTTGCCCCAATTTAGGTACCTTAAGCCAAGGCTCCACAAGGAAAAGAGCCAGCGACGTGCTCATTACTGGTTTCAAAAGATAAAGAGTGAACCCTAGGCATAACCAATCCCACGAATCTGCAAATAATCAAAAAAATTTCAGTTATAATTAAATCTTTCTCACGACCGACTTGACATCTACCAAGTATCTAGGACTACACTTACAATTGTTATAGCCATGAAAACCCTTCCGATTGTACAGAGAGAAGACAAAAAAAACACTAGGATTGAAGCCTTAGGCGGTTGAAGAACATCACAAAGTGATATTCAGGTGCCCAATATACAAATCCAACAACGGGTCCTCCTTTTACATACTGCATCAAAACAAATATATATCAACAAACATATCACACAAAACATGTCACTTATACATTTTGAGTTTGGATCATGGACAAGTGAGATGAAGAGAAAAGACCTTTCCGTCAAGGATAACAAGCTCGCCATCTACCCATCTTGGATTACGAAATCCAGGATCAGCAAGCCTACCTTGTCCTTTATATCTAGCAATCTGTATTTTTTAAAGAAAAACTCCATTATGAAGCAACACAAACCAGAACTCCAATAAGTAAACAAAGCTTAATGATAATTTTGGATAATTGTTTGTAGGCACACCACTCCAAATTCTTCGGGGATGAGTCCTTTATGTGGGAGCTCATAACGTCTACCAATCTTTGCGCGAAATGCTACCTGTCATGAGATAAGACTGTGATAAGGCACACATCATGATATTGCAAGTGAACAAGTGTGCATTGATCTATCCAAGTGAATACTAAACATAATGTCCCTTTTACCAGATTGGCAACACAGTATCTTTTGATTCATCTATCACCAACTATTTGTAAGTACGCAAGTACTTAACTTAACACCTCATACTAGAGCAAGCATAAAGCTAACCTTCCCAGCAGGTACATAAGGATCTCCAGTTAACTTCACAGCTTCGACATATTCATAAAATTCAATATCTGTTGGCTTCTTAGATTCTTTTCCACCTTTCCATTGGCCAAATTTTCGTCTTAAATGAATTACTTCTGATGTATATAGCCCATGTGCGCCAATATATAGTCCTGGATAGAGAAGAACATAAGACATTTCAAATCCGTTTCATACTGAGCTGATGTGAGAAAATGGTATTTCCAGGGAAATGTTTCAAAAATCAAAGTATTCTATCGCACTGACTAACTTGTCACACAATTTTTTTTTTTTTTACTTCTAACAGCTGAGCAATCCACACCCTGATAAAATTGTAATAGCTTAGGAGCCATCAATTTGTAGTGCCCATTTCCATTTTCTTTAGAGAGATGCAAAAAAACACCACATTCAATAAATTTACTCGCTCACCGTCTAGAGGATCTAGCGATGGCGTCACATCAATGCGGCAGAATTTCGTCAAACCTGACAACTGTTGACGGCTTTGAGCCTGGCTGAGAGTGAGGCTTAATAGCTCCCCAACATCCTTAAGCATCTACAAAGCAAATTTATAGAATAAGCTGGGACTCCCATTTTCTACTGAAACAAGAACTAAAAAATTAGCCAAACAGCAAAACAAACCTTGAGAGAGATCTTCTTTTCTTTCTCAATGGATTTGGCCAGATCAACCATAATGTTATCAATTCTGCGTCTACTTTGGCGGTTACCTTTTCCATCAACTAATGTACCTTCCACACCCTTAGACTCTTGTACGTTTAGATCTTTCTCTAATCGAAGATAAAACGAAGAATTCTTCACAGACTCCAGATTGGCAGGGGATCGAAGCGACTCTTTAAGAGGTTGGTTTCCAGAAAGCCGATCAACAATATCGCCTATCACAAATTTAACTGCGATTTCTCTCCCTCCGTTGTTGTCAATAATTTCATCCGTCACAGATTCCAATTCGATGTCAGTCTTTTTTTCATCGCTTTCAACCTTAGTTTCATCTTCCACTTCTATATCTTCTATATCGAAATCGTTCTCTTCATCTTCTTCATCAGCTATCTGCTCAATAACTTTTGAGATGAAATCCTTGTCTACCTTTCCAGGCGCAGTAACTTTCATAACCTTGACTTTGACCCCAGGAATCATATCTCGCAGGAAACTCTGGAAACCAGAAGATTCCTCAAGGAGATCAGAATCATCATCTGAGTTATCACTCTCTTCATCTTCACTACTCTCGACGGCAAGATTACCCATATCTTCCTTCCTACCCGGTGAAGTAAAAAACCTACCAGAATTCAAAGTCCTGGAGGGAATAGTTGGTACGTCGGGAAAGATCTCCTTCCATTTCAAGTACACGGCCTGAAGAAGCACACGTCTCAGTTTGACATCGAAATATATCTCCATCTAGATATTCTAGACACATTTTTCTTGAGATAACATAGAAAAATTATACTTTGCTAACTACTGAAAAAGGCCAGCTTCCAATAAAATCCCCAAGTTCATCGAATAAACTGGAACATGGTTCTCCAATGAATATCCCAATTACTCAACTTGGACAGTAACTACATAGGATTAAGGAGGAAACAAAAACCTGCTTTTTGTAGTTCCCTTTTCCATCAAGTGTCAGAAAGATTTCAAATAGAGGAGCACCAGCAGCAGATGTACTAAGCTGCCTGAGAGAGAAAGGGTTGTCATATAACACAACTTTTTCAAAACAAAGAATGACTTCGGCTTATTGATACAAAAAAACTACTGCTACAGATAAATTGATGAGCCAAGAAGACAGAAAGTACCGAGGATTATAACTTCTTGCCACATATCTTCCATGCTCTGCAGTAATTTGAACAATAAGACCAAAAGGATCTTTGACATCTTCAGAAATACCTGACCACCACCCTACCTGCAAACCATATAGAGAAGACGATGTAACACCTCAACCAAAAAGAAGTTGTACACCTATAAGAGCTAAACCACAGTTATAAAAAGAAAAGAAAAGAAAAAACAAATAATGAGCTCACCAACCCAGCACCAGCTTTGTCTCGCAAGTACACAGCATCCTTGTAACGCTCTTCTAGAACAGCTCTCTATCCCAAATGCAAAAAGGAAACTTTCAGAATCAAATGACGTTTCCCCAATAAGCACATTTTACATGGAAGAAGAGTTATTACATTAAAACTGAACATCACTTTGCCAACAGCATCATTAGTAGCTGCAGCTGCAATAGCCACCTTGAGCCTCGCAGCATCTTCATAATCTTCTCGTTTTATGGCTCGATTTAATTGCGACTGTAACCAATACAAAACCCCCGCAATTAGAAACCATGTAACCTTCTAAAGAATCCCAACTAGAATTTCAGTAATGATAGATATAATCATCAATAGGAACCTTAAGAACGGAGAGAAGACGGTCTTGGTCATCGACTTGTTCAAAATGCTTCTTCCATCGCTCCCAATCCCAATCATCGTCCTGTTTCTTGAGATTCTCCGATCCTTGGTCGCCCCCAGCATCCTTATCCTGAGTCGTGTACCAACTCAAGACCGAATCGAAGCGTTTGATGGCACTCTTGAGGACATCCTGAATAGCGGAATCCCATCTAGGGTTATCATCGGAGGAGGAAGAGGGAGAGGATGAATTACCGCCGGAAGAGGAGGAGGAGCAGCGGCAGAGGGCAGTAGGATCGGGGAGACGTTGGGGGTAAAACGGTCTTTTGGAGGGAGTGAGTCTGGATGACGTGGCAGCGGCGGGAGAGAAAGCGAGATTTTGAGACGGCGGCGTGGATAAGGAAGGCATCGCCGGAGAGAGAGCGCGTGTGGTGTTTGGAGAATAATTTGTGTTGTGTGGATGATATGGGCTTTTCATTCTCCAACGGAATTGTGTGTGTGTGTGTTTTTTAACCCAACCAAACGGCAACGTTTTCTTATTTATTTTTTTGGTATGCTCATCATGTTTGATTTTTTTTCGGGAGAGATATAGAGCAAACGAAAGGAATACTTATCCAAAGGCTATAACATAATATCTACTCTCTTCATCAAAAGATTTAGGGCTGAGAATAGAGAACACACCATTATACTCCATCAAATTTCTTTGGTTCAGTTTTTGACTAAAAGTTTCCTTAGAGATTATAGATTATAGATGCAAACACTTGTTTTTTTTTTTGTTTACATCTATTTTATCATGAGTTATATCTGTTACAGTTAGAATTGTCCTCCATGGTCTTGACTTTTGTTGCTATAGCAAGAGCCAATCCTACATAGAAAGAGGCCATGCCCAAATTTAGAACCTTTATTAGCTCTAGGATTACTTCATTAAAATCTCTTGGTGGAGCCTCTCAATAGCTGTATGATGTTTATAGGGATAAAATCCTTTGTTATATTTTATGCATATCACATCTACTACAAATATCTTGACAAACATTAAATATATTCGAACAGCATTATAATAATGTTGGAGTTGGATGATTCACCAAAAAAAAAAAACATTATAATAATGTAAGGGAATATAAGTAGCACACACAGTTATATCCAAAAGAAAAGAGGGAAGAAGAAAAAAAAAAAAAAAAAAAAAAAAGAGGAGGCTTGAACGGCCGGTGAAAGAATCCAGTTTTCCCCAGTCACCACACTTGTGCATCTCTTAAACCAATCACATCACATCGATCGCTACCAACAAGCTTCCCCATTTCGATATCAGATGGAGCCGAGGACTGAGGAGATCGAAGAAACACCCGCCGGACCTTCCACCGGATCATTGAAATCGAGGATCGGAAACAGAGCAGACCCTGTCCTTGTTGTTTGCAGATGCTTCAGCCTCGTTACCTCTCTCATCGCCATTCTCTGCGTTGTTGTTAATGTTCTCGCTGCCGTTCGCTCCTTCCGAGACAGCCACGATGTAATCTCTCCTTCTCTTCTCTCTATCTCTCTCTGTGTGTGCAATCATTAGATTTGATCTTTGTTTTCTGAAGCTCTTATTGTTTCCGAGCAGCTATTCGATGGAATATTCCGGTGTTATGCAGTGGTGATTGCTTGTTTTGTTGTTCTCGCCGAGACTGAATGGGGATTCATCCTCAAATTTTCCAAGGTTCAACTTTTCTGCTATCTCTTTCCTTTTACATAGTATGCTCCTTTCATCGTACTTACCTAATCTTACACAGGTTCTTGAATACTGGGCTGGGAGAGGAATGCTTCAGATTTTGTAAGTTACACATAGCTTTGTAACCTCATTTTTGTGCTTCTTGTGAGAATGAGACCATTGCTCGGTTGCTATAAAATTTTATGTTTAGATATATATTTGGTTTGGTCATTTTCAGTGTTGCTGTGATGACAAGGGCTTTCCCTGACTATATGGCTCAAAAGAAGGATCTCCTGCTTCTACAAAATATCGCTAGCTACTTGCTCCTTGCTTGTGGTGTTATCTATGTCATATCAGTACGATATCATATTTCATCCTTAAAATATCACATCTGCGTATATCTGTTCTTGCCTTACTGTTGAATTTTATGTGAATTTTCTAGCATCTTATTTGAAGGGCACCAACTTTTTTTATGTGATTTATGGATTTGTCTGGTATGAACCCATGTTAGCACTTTAGGATCACTTGGATGACTCTTAACTTTGGAAAAATCTCTAAAATATAATAATAAATGAGCGTCTTGGGAAAGATTTTAGTTGCCAGCTTTGTCGTTTATGCTTTCACTGTCGTCAATCTTTGATAGTTGTCTTAACTTCAGGGAGTTCTATGCATCGGCTTTCTGAAGCGTGCTCGACAGCAGAAGGAAATTTCAAGAGAACAAGCCGTTAAGGATCTTGAGGCAAGTATTTGAATATCTATTTGCATCATTATCATCCTATTCGTCAAATAAATCATTGACATTTGTTGTTGTTGCAGGAGGTAGAGCGACGCAGGGGAGAGTTGGAACAATTGCTCTTGGAGCATGAGAGTAGAGACGACGTGTGAATGTGATCACAAGTACAGCTTCATTCAATGGACGACATCTGTTTCTTTTTGTTTTAAAGGATTGTGTGAGTGAACTCTTTTCATCCTCCCACTTGGATAATAATAACAGCAGTTTGTTTTTTAAGCTTTGATATTTTTCGTATAAGAGACAAGAGCTCTATTGAGTATGTATCTCGTCGACCTCTCCTCCCCTTTAGAGCTCTTTATGTAATTTAGTTGCAGTATATATAGATTAAGAGTTCCATAATGTCTTGGGAATTTCATAATGATTCTTACAGTTGGTTTGAGTAATTGATTCTTCTATATAGTAATGGGGGCAAGAGAACCAGAAAAGTAATAATCGCATTAGATTGGCGATATTCAGCTTCAATAAAATATATATCAATCAAGTCTTTGGCCTCTTGGCCATCACATTAGGACTTGTAACTACGGAGTTTTCTTTGTCTGAGCTTCTCTCATCATCAGACAACACAACAAGAATGTTATCATAACAAGAAGCGGCAGTTAAATCTCTACTCTTGTTCACTTTTTTTCCGATCGATTCTGAATCAGACTTGATTTCTCTGCTTCTATGAATATCTGCGGTAACTATAAGCAATTCATCATCGTCATCATCATCTTCTCCTTTCGCCTCAACTTCAACATCATACGAATCTTGAGAATCAGAGACGTATTCTACTGAAACAGTTTCTTCATCATCACTGTCCTCAATGTAAAGTGTTTCTATCTCTTGACCAATAGATTCTTCTATCTCCATTGGCAAATGGGTTTCTTTCTCACCACTTTCTTGAACTTCCGGGCCAAGGTTTTCCGAAACCCTTTTTCCCTTCTTTTCCTCCCGCCACCCCCGGATCGCCTTCTGGAAACGCCCAGCCCGTTCCATCCCTCTCTGCTCCGCCCACTCTCCCAACAACTCCAAATTCCAGCCCTTGAGGTTTCTCTACTAACTTCAAACCATATGTTTCAATTATAGTAACCAAAACTCTTAGGCATATGTGAAGGCTATAAACTAACTGGACATGTACAGGGGGCTATAGGATTGATGAGTAATTGACTGTAACATTACTCTGTTTTTTAATTTGTAACTATCTTGAGATCGATCGATATAATATTGCAATGTCGACCAAATAAATCTATGGTCAATTATGTTGGTGTATTTAAGTTTTTCTTACCTCTGTTTTGTATGCCCCTGATCCTGATCCCACTACAATGGGAAAAATGATTATATCTGAAATAAAAACCAACAAATTCATTGCACAAATGCAGAATCTAAACGAAACAACTGGGAAATAAAACAAACATTAGTCCCTGAAGGGAAGCAACAACAAGACTCGGAATTATGAAATGACTTCAACACACAAGTGGAACACACACATGATCATCCCATCACAAGGGATCTGATGTTTCTATAAAGTATGAAAGAAACTCTACGAAGATTGAGATAGTCGTTACTCAGCACCAAACTGACCGGTCTTTAACAGCGATTCCACTGCCTTCTTTCTTACCTCTGCTTGCTCCATAATCGAGCGTCCATTTCTCGAACGTACAATCAACAAAGTTATAGTACCCGCCATGAAGAGACAACGATCCTTTCCGCACTTTCTCTTCTATCCATGGGTAACCAAGCAGCCTTTCTAAGGAATGATTTATCGACGCCTGCAGGTTTATATTATATATATAAGTTCACTGATTAATAGAAGATATAAGTTCCACTGATTTACCAAAAGACATCACCTTTTCACAATGTTGGCACTGATGATCAAAATGGAGGTTTGAAGCAACAGCTTTTGTGCTTTCCTTTGCCTTCTTCCCCGTAATTACCCAGTTGTGTATGAAACTACTGTTAACAGGGAGATGAAATTTTTGGCAAAGATCAACAATTAATAAATTTGTTAAATAGAATGAACCAAGAACTGGTACAAACCTGGAATCTACTTCATCTTTCATGCTCATTAAAGCTTGAATTCCTCCACAGCGGCTATGACCAACGACTAAGATGTTCTCCACCTACAAGTTTATCAATGAGACAAGAATTATAATGAATGTATATAAAAAATGTAGCTACACATTATGTTTATGCGGTGTATGTTGCTTTGAGATTTGAGTTTAAGTGAAAAGAATCAACGCTGTAGAAGGCCATGAAAGAAACAGAACCCTGAACAGTCATAGATACTTACATTAAGAGTATTTACAGAGAACTCGAGAGCAGCTTTTGTTTCAGTAGGTCCAGACTTCACACAACAGGCAAATGCAATTAGATCAAATGTGAACTACCAGCCCATAAAACAAAAGTGGCATTCTGCAGTAAAGTGTATACCTCATATGAAGGTACTAAATTTGCAATGTTACGAACAGTGAATGCTTCACCCGGTTGAAATCCCAGGATGGCAGAAGGACAAACTCTGGAGTCTGCACAAGCAATCACCAGAAACTGTTGCTTAAACTGTTAGCAACGATTTCTTTCTCCAGACAACAATTATACCACAGAAGATATCTCAAGCCTTCCATGAACAATAAGCATTTGAAAAGTGTTAAAAAGCTACCTTTGGAGCTTGAGCATCCGCCAGACTTTTGTAGTGTTCTAAATTATCCCTGCTCAATAATATATCATCAGGTGAGGTAACAGAAAGTCAATAAATAATTCATAAACCATTGAAAAAGCAAAAGCCTGAAGACAATTGATTTTCTGTCACTTACATGTACTTAAGCTTCTTGAAGGAGAGGAACCGCTGTTTCATGTCATCAAATACATCAGTGTTGGTTTCTCTATCAGTTGTAACCCCATTAGCTTCCTGTGTCAGCCCAGATGTCTTTCCTGAAGCCATCATTTGCAAGTTCAGAGCTTTTCTTCTGCAAACACCACCAATAAAAAAAAAAAAAAATCTGAACATTTGAACATCTCCTTAGAGATTTTTCCATTTAAACATTACAAAACAAAACTTTTTTTTGATAGGTCTTAAAAGATACACACTACTTATATAACCTACGAAACTCAAACATAAGATGTACTAAAGAAAGGGGTCCCAACAAAAGGACAATGCCATCACCATGTGATTTCTCTTTAGATGCATATTATATTGTCAACATTAAATGAATATCAGATAGAGCAGCAATCCCAAATCAAAATTACTGATCCTCATCACAATCCCAAACTGAAAAGTTACTAAAGCACAAAAATTACCTGAAAGAAGCAGGAATTCTCAACTGGGCTTTCTCAATTTCCTTTAAACTGTGCTTGGAACCGAAGATCTGAATCAAATTGCAACGAAGTAAATAAACCCTTGAACAAATTCGGATGAAATAGTTAGAGGGAAAGGAGAGACTTGGCACATACCGCTTGGGATTGCAGATTAGTGAGAGACGTGGAAGAAATAGGATCATGGGAGATTGACAAGTGCGTGGGAATGGCTGCCATGAAAGAGGTGTAGAGAGAAAAGTTTGGTATTTCGAATCTGGATCAACAAGGCAGAAAGCATCTGAAGAGCCTTCATCTGGAAATTAAAACTTAATTTTTTTTTTTTTTTTTTTAAAAGAAGTGGATGTGATTGCATTTCTCCAACAAAGACGGAGAAACCAAAGTTTTCGTGTCGTGTCAGTTTTGGACCCCACTCACTACTTCTTTGTTCAACAGTTCAAACCAAATGGAGCTTTTCATGAGAAGCTAATTAAAAGGATTGACATGATTAAGTTTAAGGAAATTGCTATATGTCAAAGATTTATTATTTTAATAAAGTAAATCGTAGTTTCCTAAGTTGTTATTCGCAAATGACAACCATTTGATAAATTGAATGTTTTTTTTTTTTTTGAAATTAGATAAATTGAATGTTTACACCACACTTCACAAAAATCAAATAGTCCACAACCTCATTCAACATATTTTGTTACTTATGGACAGATCTTTCATTACTATTTGTTTTCTTAAATATCATTTCAAATGGATTTTAGAGAATTTCCCTAAACAACCATCACCTTGGTCATAACACAATTACTCTTTAAAAAATAAAAATAAAAACTGAATTCCGTTAACTTTATTATGTTCCGTTAAGTAAAACATCCACTGGCTTGACAATTCTGTTAAGCCTCGTTCGTCTGTCATTTTCTATGGTAAAAAACAGCGTGAAGTTGATATAAGGAGAAAGAAAATAGCATGACTTGTAAGCAGATGACAAAATAATCCCCAATTTCACACAAGAAACCCTAATTTCGTGGATGAACATTAACCGAGCGTCAAACAATGTATTCGATAAATCTGCAACAATGTGACTTTCAATCATCCCGAAAAGGAGTAATTGTAACTTCTATACCATAACAGACAATAACAGAGTAACACTCAAAATCAAAACTTGGTCTTGGTGTATATGTTATACTTTTCAACTTTAAACTTACAAAACCAGCGGATTTAAAGCAGAGTAGAAGCTGTAAAAAACTCTTTTAACTTGACAAGAGTGACAGCTTTGATAAACATATATGCACAATCATCATCTTATATCACATTCATACATACAATATATCTTTTGGGTTTGATTTGATTTTCTTCATCTTCATGAAACTTACTTAATGGATGGACTTGCTTTATCCGTAGCAATGAAGCAAGCACTACTTACCACTGTAAGAGATAGATCTCTTCAAGAAACTTGACCTCCCAACAATGGAAGATCCAATATTACCTCTCTTCACTTTCTCTTTTCCTCTACCAGCAACAGCTTCACTTACCCTTAAACCCGATAACGAATCCAACGACACTGATCGTCTCACTCGCTGCTGCGTCGACTCACCATGATCACTACTAATATTACTAACAAACTCATCTCTTTCTTCCTCAATTTCTTCATCGATTTCTCCATTTTCTTCTGGAATACTCACATGGATCTCCTCTACACCCTCACTAGTATCATCATTCACCACGACAACAGGAGCACGACAAAGCGGGCAATTTGTGTGTGATCTAAGCCAAGTATCAATACAAGAAAGATGAAAAGCATGTTTACACTTTGGTAACAATCTAAGCGTTTCGTCTTCTTCGAATTCGCTTAAACAAACCGAACAATCTGTTCCTTCCACAAGACCATCTTGCCTACTATACTTGCACACTTTGATCGAACTTATAACACTTGGATTCAACCCGATGGTTCTGATATGCCAAATCGGATGATCTATGATAACCGGTGACGGTTCATCAAATTCCCAGTTTCCAGCCTCTCCCATGCTCCATCTTCTTGATATTGTTATTGATCTTCTCCTATTGTAATACTTGAAGCAGATAACAAGTAAAGTAAGGAGAAACAGAGTTGTGATGATAGACGTAGCCGAGATGATCAAGATCCTCCTTACGTTGTCGATTTGGTGAATCACCGGAGGTGGAGAAAGACCTGTAACTACGAGTAACTTGCAGACATCAGGACACTTGTCAAGACAAACAGATGAACAAGATCCAACTTTGTTCAACTCGTCGGTGCAATCAAAATAACAGAGCACGTCCGATACTGTTTCGTTGGTCGTCATATCCTCCGACAGAAATCTGTGAAGGAGTCTCATGATTTGTGCTTCAAGATCATCAACAAGCTAAAGAGGAAGAGAGAGAGAGAAAGAAGAAAAAGAAGAAGAAGATGAGAGAGTCGTCCTCATCTTTGTTATCTCTTTAGCTTCCTTTCTTTAGAATAAAGTTTGGTCAACAAAAGTAAGTTGACGGTATCTATCATTTAATTTCACCAAGATAATTGTTTTTTTTAGATGTAACAATTTTAAAAGTAAAAGTTTCACAAAGAAAATCAAATATTTAAACAAGTAAATCAGAAATTTCTTCATTTGAATATTATTTAAGACTAGAATATTAATGGTTAAATTAATATGTTTTGGTAAAAAGAAGCTTATGCACCCTCACTAAGTCGGTATAATATTAAATTGTATTGATTAGTTTTAGCTGGGTTAGGACTTAGGAGTGGTTGTTGACTTATTCGCGTGGTGTGTGGTTGTGATACAACAAGGCTCATCTTTATTAAGAAGTTGGCAAAGTATTTTTGACCAAAATGGTTGATATTAAGAAGTTGGCAAAGTGTTTTTGACCAAAATGGTTAAAGTGAACAATAGCGATATCTGTGGGCATATTCTAAGCTTCTCCCACCACTCAACAAACTGCGTCCACTGCCTAGTTGTTTATGTGATGTATGAGCCGGTCTAGGATTAACCGATATTAAGAGTCTGATTTGTTAAAGAAAAGAAAATCTAAAATTGTTTCCGCTTCGTAAAACATTTTTTGAAAATTTTTATATCTTTCTTAGCTTTCTACCTAAGTCTTTGCATTCCAAGTTTTTGCGATTTCCTGTCATAACAACCGATTTTATTTCATCCCAAAGAATTTCCTAATGAATGGATGGAATGAAAATGAATAATAAGCATAAAATGAATGAATGGATGGAATAAGAACGAATGGAATATAAAAATATCAGACTTTCCACGCATTCCTTTTCATAGCTATAAAGGGATATTTTCTTTAAATTATTTAAAAAAAATTTTAGCTTAATGTTCATTATATTCCATTCAAACATAAATGATTAGATTTTAACAAAATGTTAAATGAATGCTTCATTTGCACCTTAAGACCGATTGTGACACACAAGGGTCTATCTTCGTCGGTGATGTAATTATATCGAGCAAGATTCTTTGTGGTACAGTATAAACCGGCTTAGCACTCGGTTTTTTTGGTTATGTGTAAAACCAAACCCACGAGCCAGATTTGTTTTAAAATTGATAAAATTCGTGTAAGCTAAAATGTTAGAACAACAATGGTTCCAAGTAAATGGTGGTGGAGCTATAATGATGTTGATTATCTGGGTAAACCAAAAAAAAGTCATAGATGCACATTCTGATTTGTGTAGAACACGCACTACCAATTCGAATGAGAACAAAGATCTAGAATCTAACGGTGGTGGGACCAAAGCAGCTAATCCCCATTGCTTTCTCAAAGGATGTGGTCTTGGATTTGGTCCTTTTGGAACTGATGATATCAGCCGAAGAAGAAGAAGAAGAAGGAGGAGGAGAGGGACGAGATGGGACACTGATGGTACGGACGCGAGCCATGGCTTCTTTGTGGAGTAAACGGAGAGGGTAATTCCACCGAGCAACGCCTTGGTCCTTGAGCACTTCCACCACCGCGATCGCCGTCGCCACCGCCCACGAAGCTTGCTTTCCGGCGTTCATTTTTTTTTTTGTCTTTTGAAATCTCTTAACAGTGTCTTTTTGATCTTTGGTTTTAGCTATGAAAAATGATTGTGTTCGGAATGGGGTTTATAAAGGTGAATGGAGAACGTAAACAAGAGGCTGAACTCTAACGAAGCCATTAGTATTGTAAATCGGGGAGCTCCTGGTTTTGTTACTACTTTACTATTTATATCCTAGGAAAAATGTCACCTGTGGGCTTGATTTTCACATTAATTATTTACTTTTTTCTTTTCTTTTTCCCTTTAGTCTTAATTAACTAATTCGTGATGTATTAATTCATTAGGTTAAACGAGATAACAAAATGTGAATTAATTTAATGTTAATTTTTGGTGAAGAAAATAATTTCAGGTTAATGTTTATCATTATTCTAATTTTTAAATATAGTGACTCATTGAAATATATTTTTGTTATAATTAATGGGATGTATACTAGCCAATTAAATGGGATGTGTATATCTTTTTGTTACATGAAATTTATACGTTTTATTATCAACTACATGAAACAAACATTAGTTTTTGACTAGAGCTGATAGATACCTATGATCGAATGAAAGTTTTGTGTTGAGTTACAAAGAAACAGACCATACATATTTTGCAGTTTCAAGTTCTTCTCTCTGTTTTCTACGACAACAACCACACTGATATAAACACATGCTAGAAACCGAGTCAAGTAAACGTCACTTTCATCTTAAAGTCAAACCCCAAATTCCATAGAAAATAGGGCTGAGTCACGAGTTACTTAACCTTATTTTTGGGGACTTAATTGATCGAGCAAGAATCAAAGTTAATTAGTAGTATTAATCGGAATGGGTATATGAAATGAGTTAGCTAGTTCAGATTTTTTTAAGTGTTCCAAATCAAAAAGACAAACACTATCATTTGATTTGAATACTCCCAAACCTTTTTTTTACCGTCTCATTACTTATCTTCCGACCATTCTCCATTTTGATTTACATAAACTTATTACAAGACCCAAAATCCTGATATCATCATCATCATCATCATTATTCAGACACTAATACATCTTATTATTTTTTATAGCAAATCCAAATTCTTTTTGTATCCTCCCTCTTTAAACGGCCGGAATGGTGTAACCTGATGATTTCAAATCCAAATTATGACATATGCTTAATACATACGAAAATGATATAAAATAAGAAGATTTTTTTTTTTAAAAAAAGGGTACTTACTTCCACATTTATAACCGGAGGGAATCTTCTTGCCGCAAGAACGAGCAACGTAAACCACTTTGTCCATATCAATATAGTTCGTAACATCCCTTGAAACGTAGCGGCACGCACAAGGTACGTCGATCGGACGGATCAGAGCACAGCACGACCGAGATGGCGGAGGAGAATTTGGTCCAGCGTTACTGACGTAGCGTTGACACTCATTCATCAGACCCGACAAGTTAGCTCCACAGACCTGAGCTGTCGCCACGTGGACATTTTCGGAACCGATCATAAAGAAAGCTATTGCTATTATAACCGTTGTCCTTATCATTGCACTTCCCATCTCTATTATTTTCTACTTCTTTGTCAATGGTTTGTAAATTTTGTAATGAAATCTATGATGTGAATATTTGGTCAGAAGATAGATCTGTATATATAGCATAACGTTAATGCTATGCTTAGTTATTGTAACAAATGTTTTTTGGTTTGTGGTGGGATGCACAAAGGGAGGGAGTGCTCTATACTTTTGTTATCTTTGTTGGTGGGAATGTTTCCTGGCAATTTGTGAATGACGTTCCACTTACTTAGTGGAGTGGTTGATTTTTGTTAAAAAAATCTTTGCAAATATAACTACATAAGAATATCTATCATAAATATCGATTGGCAAGTTAAATAAAACAATACCATTTGGTTTGTAAGAATTTACTTTCGGTGCCATTCATTTATCATCTGGATATTTTCTTTATAAAGGTTTCATAACTTTTCAACTAATCTTGCTAAAATCTTACTTCATTAAAACTAACATCTTTTATAGAACTAGGAAAGGCGTATTCACTTATGACTTAACCTATGAAACAAAAAATATAAGCGCAAAAATATTGGTCTGATTAGTGATCATTAGACGTAAATACACCACTCACGATCTTCGTTTCAATTTAATAAGCGTTCAAGCCGGTTTACATAGAAATACATCACTCGCGTGGGAAATCACTAACGTGTAGGAGCTAAGTTCATAGCTGGCACACATACCATTCAGACAAACAATCCTAAGAGACATTAAGTTTGATTTAGTTTGGTTCACCGGTTTAAAATCAGCATAAGTTTGTCTCAAGCTTTCCCGGATTTGCTAAAAGAGACGAGTTGTTTCTCTCTGTGCTTCTGAACAAGTGCTTCCAGATTCTTCGCCTTCTCTTCTCCATCTTTGAAATGTGCTCGTCTTCCATGTCCTTTTATACAAAATCGCCATCAAGATTCAGAATTTCCATCAAGTAAAATAGATATAACCATATAACAAAAGTGGACTAACCCGGTATTAGCCAATTGAAATCAAGGTTGATTAGTTTTTCTACGTTCTCGAGCTGGAGAGGCACTGCCAGAGACCCAAAAAGTAATTATTATGTTTCCTTGAATGGTTATACAAGCACATTTATCTAGAGAAATTCAACAGATAAGTCTTTACCTGAACCGTGATTGTACTGCTCCAAAATGCTCAATCCAGATTCGGTCATTATTACATGGTCTCCAGTGAATAATGCCTTGAGGGGCTTGTGGAACAAGCACACTGATCCCTGTGATTTTGTACAAAGCTCTTATATCCCAAGACCATAATGAATTCTCTTCCTTTTATAACAAAAATTCAACATTTGTTTTCATATATGTTCTTGCAGTTGGACAGACTTACTTCTGAATGACCAGGAGTGTGTATAAGCTCGACATCTTCATTGAGGCTCCATGGTCCACTTCCTTCCAGCTTTAACTCCACATCAGAGGTTGAAGGTTCAACCTAATAATATCCCTTAATACTCAGAATCTTTTTATATTTTCTACAGAGCTAATCAGCCAAAGCTCCTTGTAACTCTGAGAGCTTTTTTCTCAAAAGATCTAGATGTTGAAAATCTATCAAGAATGTGCCAAAAGTTTAGTAGAGAGGTTGCGATAAATTTAAAGGACATACATCTTCAGAATGCAGAATTCTGGTACACTTGAATCGATCTGCCCATTTCTTGTGATCTGCAACATCATCCCTGAATAATGAAGTAGCTTATCCTTGTTAAAGAGATTACAAGAGAAAACATGGATTTTCTCCATATGGTGTTATCGAATATACCTGTGGGTCAGAAACATGTAGCGAACACCACCCATCATCTCAATCTTTCTAGCAAGTTTCTCCACGTACCTGGGACTGCAGCAAACATCAAAACCTTGGTATATCAGTTGTGTCAAGTTAATTGCAATGATGAAATATATCAAGGAAAACATCTACAATGTATAAGCTATACTAAACAACAAAGAAAATAAGAATCCATGATGCCTCCCAATGGCATATACCTATCAACAAGTATATTTCCCTCACGATGAAGGATCAAGTAGGAAGTTGCTCCATAGGATTTGTTGGAATGAAACCCACAATGAAAAACGCCCTGAGCATAATACAAATTTCAAAATTTATTAGCCTCAGAAGACAACATATAAGAACAGGGTAGTATGGAAAAGTATGAGTTTTCAGTGGAGCTTAATCAGTTAAGAACTTAAGATAGTTGTATTCACAGCTATTCAAAACCTGAAGATAAAATTTCATACTATTTTCGAGCTATGCATACAATTATCTAAGCAGAGTTAGTTAACTTGTTAATAACCATCATAAAAAAGAAAGCTTAAGGGATGAGAACATACAGGAAGTGTGTCTTTGTCCACTGCAAGTGGAAAGGTCTCTTGAGCTTCCCCTATGTCAGTAGGTGGAGTTTCAGTGCGAATGGATCCTGTTGGACAAGATAATAAGGCCTGAAAGAAACAAGAAACCATGAGTAATCAGGACAATTTCACAGATTTTTTTTTTCATGAATCGTCCAAGAAGGGAAATTTGTCATCACAAGAAATTTTCTCAATCTATGGCATTCTAGCAGACATTTCCACATGCAAAAGTATATGAAAATTGAAAGCTATCAAAAACAAAAAAAAGTAAAATAAAAAGAGGAATACTTGCACCAAAAGGATACAAGCTATCAAAAAAAAAACATCCTGAATGAAATACCATCAAAGATAAAACAGAAAGAAAAAAGAAAATTGAAGGATGCTATATGATACCTGAAGAGCATTCAGCCTTTCCTCCTTACAGGTTGGCTGTTTAACAACCGCAGACATGTTGTCTACTCGGGTGAATACTTCCTGTGAACATTAAGCAGAAAAGGCTGTTTATGAATTGGCTGAGCAAATGTTAAGGGAAAGTAAAATTTCTGCTCTCGCAGCTGCTTTGGCTTGCCAAGCATGAACATTCTAACTTTGTGTTGTAATGTAAAGACTGTGATCATATCACATTCTTTTCTAGATATTATTTTCAGCTTTAAATAACAAGACTTGAGTTATAAACAACAAGTTATGCCAAAAAGTTAACCAAAATCCAGACTTTTCAGTATACCCTTCTTCGAGATCAAGACTAAGACATCAACTTCACAATAGCCAAAATGAAACATCCCAAAAATGCTTAAATCATGAAAAATCCATAGAACTGTTCAACAATTTCATAGGACCACCAAAAGGACCCACAAGACAGGAGAAAGAGCATAGATATATAAGTATATAAGAGCTTTACAGATTTCGTTCAACAAAATCTTACCGGAACCATCCAACGACATGTATCACAATCAATGCAAGTATTATCTGCAAAAACCGATAGAAAGAGAGGGAGAGGGCGTTATTGATCTTTCTTTGTTTCAATTAGCAAAAATAAAAAGTAAACAGAATTTATTTACCGACGAATATATCTCCTTCGACGTTCTGAGCGCGTCGTCTAGGATTCCCTTGGCTTGTCACTTGAACTGCTTTGATGGTTCCAAATACACTCCTTCTCCTTTCCGGCGAAGCAAAAGAGGAAACTTTCGATGAAAAGATCGGTTCTTTTGAACGGAAGCAAAACGAGAACGAAGAAATCGCGGATGAATAAGCTGAAGCCATGACCGGTGATTCTCGTCTCTTCTCTCTTCTCTCTTTGATAAGTAAAGCAGTAGTAAAGTAGTAGCAGAGTCGTACTCAATAACTCATCTCGAACTTGGCACTATGAAACAAGTGCAGCAGAGTCGTACTCATCTTGAACTTCGCAGTTGACTAAACCATTTATTCTAAACGAGAATCCGGTTCATTTACGGGTTAAGCTGCTTTGTTTCGGTTCACAACCATGAGAACCGGTCTGAGACAGATTGTCGAATTCAATCCCAATTGGACACGTGTAAGCTTCTTTCTCATTCGTGTGCTATGGTCTCGTCATTGTACATCATCATCATCATCATCATCATCATCTCTCTCTCTCTATCTCTCAATTCTCAAAACTCCGTTTCTAATCTTGTTTCCTTGGATCAGATACGAATTGAATCACAATCCCGAGATCTTTAGTGTTTTTCGACGGTAATTGATGTTTAGCGTGGACGAAGGAAGCAGTGGGTCTGAGATAGATGAAGAGCTAACCGGAGGCGATTCGACGACGTCATTGTCGAGATGGGTTTTTGATGAGAAGGATGATTATGAGGTTAATGAAGATTACGATGACGATGGATACGACGAGCATCACCACGGGGAAATGGATTCCGATGAGGACGACGACAATGTGGAGCAGCGTTTGATTCGAACTAGCCCTGCCGTTGACTCTTTCGATGTAGACGCATTTGAAATTCCTGGAACTCAGAAAACCGAAATCGAGGTTAGCATTTTTTAGAAAACTTACCTTATCTGCGTCTTGCTTGATGTAGTTTTGTTCTTCTTTACATTGTCTAATCTTCGATCTGTTTTTTTGCAGGAATTTGGCATAGGAAAGAAACTCATACTTGCTTTGCAGACTCTAGGAGTTGTATTTGGTGATGTTGGAACTAGTCCATTGTATACTTTCAGTGTCATGTTCAGAAGATCTCCAATCAACGATAAAGAAGATATAGTTGGAGCTTTGTCATTGGTTATATACACTTTAATATTGTTTCCTCTTGTAAAGTATGTATATTTTGTTCTTTGGGCCAATGACGATGGTGAAGGTATTTCTTTTTTTCCCTATCTGGTGTGAATTGAAGTTCTTTTAAGGTAAAAAGCCTTGATTTTTGGAAATGAAATGCAGGTGGTACTTTTGCTTTGTATTCGTTGATCTGTAGGAACGCAAATGTTAGCCTTATCCCAAATCAACTCCCTTCAGATGCTCACATATCAGGCTTTGGTTTGAAGGTTCCATCTCCAGAACTTGAAAGATCCTTGATTATAAAAGAAAGACTTGAGGCCTCAATGACCTTGAAAAAGCTTCTTCTGATTCTGGTTCTTGCCGGCACTGCTATGGTGATTGCCGATGCCGTTGTTACGCCTGCAATGTCAGGTACTAATATGCTATCGGCTTCTTTGTTTGTTCATATCTCTTATATATACATATCAGTTATAGGGAAAAAGGATTGTGAAAGCACTACTTTTGCATGAATCAATATGCAGCTAACTTAACCTCTTTTTGGACACAGTAATGTCTGCTATTGGTGGTCTGAAAGTTGGAGTTGGTGCTATAGAACAAGGTAACTCATAATCGTAGTTGACGTTCATGAGCCTGATTACGGTCATGAGCATGATCTCTTCTGTCTTTCATTTCTTGTAAAAGCTTCCCTGGATATATGTATTCCTTGCACCATATATCTCATTATGGGTCTTCAATGGTTGCATCCTGGGTCCGTTGACTTCAATTAGATTATAGATACAGCAGAGAAGAATGCCAAGAAGAGCATAAATTCTTCTTGCCCCTCAATAGTGGCTAATGATTCCACTAAGCTTTCAACAAACATAAACCTTATCTTTACTAGTGATTACTGACCTTTTTTGTGTATAGTTTCTGACTATGGCTTCGTTTGCAGATCAAGTGGTCGTGATATCAGTCAGCTTTCTTGTGATCTTGTTCAGCGTACAGAAATATGGAGCCAGCAAATTGGGACTTGCTTTGGGTCCTGCTTTGCTTATATGGTTTTTTTGTCTTGTGGGAATTGGGATTTACAACCTTGTTAAATATGACAGCAGCGTTTTTAGAGCGTTCAATCCTGCATATATCTATTTCTTTTTCAAGAGAAACTCCGTAAATGCATGGTACGCGCTTGGGGGTTGCGTTCTTTGTGCAACTGGTAAATGTCATGTTCTGGGAAGATTAAAAGCTTCAATATACTGAATGACGATTTGACTAAATGCCATTACTCATTTCTATACATGCGGATCTTGTCACAGGATCGGAGGCCATGTTTGCAGATCTTAGCTATTTTTCTGTTCACTCAATCCAGGTAGTTTAAGGAGATAAAATACTCATTTCGTGCTCCTGTCTTGTGATGTTTGTCTTTCCTAGAGTCATCCGAACTTTTGATTCAGTGGTAGTGTTTATCTGCAGCTTACTTTTGTCTTTCTGGTGTTACCTTGCCTCTTGTTGGGTTATTTGGGTCAAGCCGCATACCTTTCTGAAAACTTCAGCGACGCTGGGGATGCTTTCTTTTCTTCAGTTCCAAGTAAGATACACTAGCTTCCACAGTACGTCAAGATCAACAAGGGTATTCCTTCATTTGCTGGCTTGATTTTACCGCTCGTTTCAGGTTTCTAACTATTTATTACTCTGGTTTTCAGGTTCTATATTCTGGCCAGTGTTTCTCATTTCTAATATTGCTGCTTTAATTGCCAGTCGTGCAATGACGACAGCCACATTTACCTGCATCAAACAATCAATAGCACTAGGCTGTTTCCCACGTCTTAAAATCATTCACACGTCAAAGAAGTTCATTGGACAGATCTATATACCGGTTCTAAACTGGTCCCTTTTGGTGGTGTGCCTGATCGTTGTCTCCTCTACCTCGAACATCTTCGCAATTGGAAACGCGTATGGTAATACTTCCTTCTTGTAGCATCTGGTTTGGGGAAAATTGGAAAATTTGGTTGAAACCTTATTTAGTTACTCTTAATTTGTATTATGGCACAAGGTATCAAAACTCAATTTTTGATACATGATGGTTGGTGTTATTCTGTTATAAAGATACTGATCATTGTTCTTCGCTTTATAACTTTTCCATGAACTTTTTTGTTGTTGTGGCTTGTCAATTAATCCTATAACATATTCATGCCTGTTGTTTTGGATTTTTGGATCTTCAGGCATTGCAGAGCTGGGAATTATGATGACAACAACAATTTTGGTGACCCTTGTCATGCTTCTTATCTGGCAGACGAACATCATAGTCGTGAGCTTGTTTGCATTTGTTTCCCTGGGAGTCGAACTGATTTTCTTCTCATCAGTTTGTTCAAGTGTGGCTGATGGAAGCTGGATTATCCTGGTTTTTGCTACAATCATGTTTCTTATAATGTACGTTTGGAATTACGGGAGTAAACTGAAGTATGAAACTGAAGTGCAGAAAAAGCTACCAATGGACCTACTACGAGAACTGGGCAGTAACCTTGGGACGATTAGAGCACCTGGTATTGGTCTGCTTTATAATGAGCTAGCAAAAGGAGTTCCGGCAATATTTGGTCATTTTCTAACCACCCTTCCTGCAATCCATTCCATGGTTATCTTTGTGTGTATAAAGTATATTCCTGTTCCAAGTGTGCCTCAGACCGAGAGGTTTCTTTTCAGACGTGTCTGCCCAAGAAGCTATCATTTATTTCGCTGTGTTGCCAGGTAAACAAAGAAACAGTTTTAAACAAAGAAACAGTTTTTCATATGGGAGACAGTTCATTTATAATAAAAATACGTTTATATTTTAGATATATAAGTTTCTGTGTCTTTTGAAACAGGTATGGATACAGAGATGTGCGGAAGGAAAATCACCAGGCGTTTGAACAAATACTGATTGAGAGTCTAGAGAAATTTATACGCAAAGAAGCGCAGGAGCGTTCACTTGAGAGTGACGGAGACCAAAATAATACAGATTCCGAGGATGATATGACTCTGTCTAGAGTTCTGATAGCACCCAATGGAAGTGTGTATTCACTTGGAGTGCCTCTCTTAGCTGAGCACATGGACTCATCAAACAAGTGGCCCGCAGAAACAAGAAGCAGCATAGATTTTGGGGCAGGTCCTTCAACAGCGTTGGATGTCGAGCAGAGTCTAGAAAAAGAATTGTCTTTTATACACAAAGCGAAAGAGTCAGGGGTGGTATATCTGCTAGGACATGGGGATATAAGGGCTTCTAAAGATTCTTGGTTTCTAAAGAAGTTGGTAATAAATTACATGTATGCTTTCTTGAGGAAGAACAGCAGGAGAGGGATTACAAATCTAAGCGTTCCGCATTCGCATTTGATGCAAGTTGGAATGACTTATATGGTATGAACTGGTCGGATCAAACCACTGGTTTTCCATCTACGAGCAATTCTCATGAATATTTCCGTGGTGTCGTCGAAGAACACGAAACACAAACTGATACAAGAGAGATATTTATTCTTTTACTCATTGTTTCATAAGTTTGGTTGGTTATTACAGTATAGGAGAAACAAGATGCATTTTTGTTTTGCGGGTTGATATACGATTCTATGATTGTTCTTTTATTGATTGATCTGTATTGGCTCGCTCCAGACTGAGTATTGTTTTGGGATTATAGAATGAAGGACTTGCTCTGGCAATGAGTTTTGCTTTGTCCCGAGAGTTCATGAGGTTGTTTGTTTCCTCATCGGGATGCTACATCTTTTGTTCGTTTAGCCAAATTAATCATGTGAGTTTCGACGCAAAGTGAGTTGCATCCAAAAGTCTTGATTTTTTTATTTTATTTTGGAGGGAATCAAAATTAGAACTTCTTGTTTGTGATATGTTTCAAAGACGTTCAAGCTTTGAAGGCATGCCATGAAAAGAAAATTAAGAAATGATAGAGATGAGAAAAAGCACCAGCTGCTTAGAAAGGCATAAACAGTCATCATGAAAGAACACAAAAATTTTGCATCTCCATTTCATATGCGACAATGATCATTCATGGCTGGGTACACAAATAACTGTAATCCTGCTGCTTATTCACTATACTTTTACAAAAAATCAAATTCCAGCGTCTCAAATGCCAAAGCCAATGCAGAGTTAATTGTTTGAAAAATTACAGTGAGATGATTCTCCAAATTATCATTACCCTAACAAATCCTCTCAAGACTAAGACCTGATATTCTCGCTACGAATGAAACTGAAAAACGAAAAAAGTGATCTATCTCTGCAAAAATCATGATACCATGCTTCTATATAATGGATATGCCTGGTTTATGAGCTAACCTTCCATCTTGTGTTCTCATGTGGTTGCTTTGTTCCCTTTTTTGGTTCCCATTTGACATTTTTGTCTTTTCGGTTCGAGAAGAATCTGTACCTCAGAAGTAAAGAATTAGTCATGACACCGAGAGAGCTTACACCCATGAGAGCCCCTGCCATTGATGGAGTCAACATGGTTCCAGTCAATGGCAGCAACACTCCAGCCGCAATTGGGATTCCTACCTACATAGTTTTTTTAAATAAATGAAACAAGAGACATTATTAACTCATTAGATATTCAAACAAAGCAAGAAGATCAAAATATGAAAATGCAGAACAACTTACAATGTTGTATCCGAATGCCCACCAAAGATTTTGCTTCACGGTCTTCATGGTTTGCCGACTTAGCTCCAATGCATCAAGCAACTGTGTAGAAATCATGTTACTACTAACTACATGTGTCCAAATTCATAAAAGCCAAAAGGAAACATTTATAACCGTTGATTCAGTAAAACACTGCACTTTCATATGACCAGCAATTTTATGAATCGAATAAACATCATACAACTCGATGATGTCTTAAACGTGTGCTAAGTTTCATCAGAAGTTAACTTCAGTTTCTAGTTGTATTACATCAGTACTGTCAGTCAAACTAGTTTTACTATCTTCCTGAAATTAATAAGCAATTGGGTACTACCATGTGTTGCATCTCATCATGCCTTCAAAGTAATTTGATTTGCACTAAATATCAGATATTGGATCAATACGGCATTGACTATATAATTTGAAGTAGTAATAGTTCAGAGCTCGCACTTTCTAGGACAATAAAATGGAAAAAGCACAAGTGTAATAGGGATAATATGAGAAACCTGTGTTAACCGATTTCCCATCAAGACAACGGGAGACACCTCACTGGCTGCTCCTGCACCACCACCCATGGCCACTCCAACATCAGATGATGCCAGAGCAGCAGCATCGTTTATTCCATCGCCCACCATGGCAACAATCTTCTTATTTTTCTGAAGTTCATTGATAAAATTCTTTTTCCCTGCTGGTTTAACTCCTGCTATAACCTGTATAATAAACTAGATCAGGCGTTGTCTTTTGGCCTTACATTATCATATAAATTCATATGTAATTTTTACAGGATTAAGGAGATTGCAGGAACTATATCTGACTCGCGAAATACCACCTTTTAACAAACCATGCACACCAAAACTCCTAAAGAAGTTTTATCGATCCATGTAGAGAAAAGAACATACCCGATCTTGATGAATTCCTACGACAGAAGCTACATAATTGGCAGCATTCCTCTTGTCACCAGATAGCATGTACACATCAATTCCCTGGCGAGTCAAATTCTCAACAACTTGAGCAGCATCTTCCCTGATTTTATCTTCAAAACGGATGACTGCAGCAAGTGTATTATCTACCCCAATATACACAACAGACTGGTTGTTAAATTCATGCTCTTCTAATGCATGCAATGAGTTCCCGGTGGCTCCATGTCTGCATAGCGTAAGAGTGAATAAAAAAGGGAAGCTTCTGTCTTTTTATAGTTTAAAATCCTGCAACTTCCTTATACTTGATCAGAAATATTCTTCATCATGTATTGTTTATTCATTATTCAACTTCACATGTCCTACAAATACTTAGATAGCTACAATCCTATGGAAAAAAGAAGAAGATATGTACAATCTTGATTTGTGGCCAGTTAGCAGAAGTAGGTCAAAATTGTGACGGCAAGGACCCCATCATCAATGGAAAATGCATAAACGGTGACACTGACATAAATAATACTAACATGAAAGATATAAGAGACTGCAATGGTTAATTGTTATCAGGTGCCAAATCGCTCCTAAACTAGATAACAAACCACGTATACAAATGATGAACATACTATACCTGTGAACCCACTCTATGGTCCCAACTGTAACCCTCTTGTTGTTCACAATAGCAACGGCACCAGACCCTGGTTCCTCAGTAAATGTTCCATCCTCTGCCTGCAGTGATGGAGTTCATTAACTTCATAAAACTAGGGAAATAATTACCACTTACAGCCCTACCTTCATTGTTTGACAATTATGAGCTCGGGCTGCTTTTATAATTGCTTTTCCAACAGGGTGAGTAGTGTTTGATTCAACAGCAGCTGCTAACATCAAAACCTCAACTTCTGACCAAGTATCATTCAAGTGTCTGCGTAAGAACATGAGGAGTCAGATGTTTTCACCAAACACAGAAGTTTGTGGAAAAATTCAAGAAGAAAACTAATTTGAGACAGTAAAAGGCTTCAACTAGTATTGTTCACAAGTATCGAAGAGCTGTGCTCAGAAGCATAATATTATATCAAGCCTGACAAAGCTTTTAGGCGCAAAATTTGGATATGTAAGAAATTGCATGTGAAAAGGTAACAATAGTTTGTAGGTTAGAAACTTCATAATGAAACAAGACGAATATTATTGTTCCATGTTTAGCTAGTCTATTTTGTTCCCATCAGATTCCCTGCTAATTTTAATCGACATTCAAATTCATTGTTTGCTATATTAACTTTAATGATTTCAAAAGAGCTTCACATTCAAGTAAACTGACAGAGTCTTAAAGTCTATTTTATAAATCCTAACATAGGTAACCCACATATAACGGAAATGATCTAAGCATAAATATACCCTTGAAGAACACAATCATTGAATATTTCGAATAAGTAAAGAGCCTAACCTTGGATCTTCAGGAATAATAACTTCAGTCACAACAGGGTGTCCCTTCGTCAGTGTCCCAGTTTTGTCGAAGACAACAGTATCCACTGATGAAAACTTTTCAAGAATATCACCACCACGAAGAAGTAATCCTCTTCTTGCTCCTAATGATGTACCAACCTAAAGAATATATCACGGTCTTCAACATCTTACTCTATCTGATTCATAGCAGAAAAACTATTTATTCAGTAGAAAAATTACCAGCATTGCAGTTGGCGTAGCCAACCCAAGGGCGCATGGACAAGCCACAACCTGTATCCAAAATAAAGGTATGATTACCAAGGGTAAAGCAGGAGAAAGGTGATGGTAACTGTAACAGCAAAAAGTCTCAATCCCTAGTCATATAAATTAATTTTGAAGGAAAAGGTGCTCTCAATCAAAAAATCTTTTAGTTTTTGAAACTTGTAGATTATGCAATGTATCAACTAGAACTTGGAGGGAAAAAAAATTTCTGTCTCTCTTACTATAGAACAATTTTTTTTTTTGCGCAACTAAAAAAACATTATAAGCATACCAGAACGCTGCAAGATAGTTGAAGGGCCAAAGACATTGGGCTCCCGTTATGCAAGGCAGAAGGAAGAACATGTGCACCAAATAGATTCCAGAATGTAAATGTAGCTGCAGAGAGTGCCATTACTCCATACGTGAAGCGCCCTGCTACCTGAAATTGCAAAACAAAAAAAGCTGGTCCTGGTTAAATCTAAATATGCAAATAAAGCAAATTTGTAACATTTAACGCAAAGCCAACCACCAAAAAAGATGTCTTCTTCTATAAAAACTCTCTGCCAGTAGTTTCTCAGAAGGATCCCATTTAAAAACTACTAATATCACTGTGGCTTTACAGCATACTACATGGGCCAAACAGGAAAAGAAAGGAATCAAACAGTAGATATTTCAATCTATTCATATTATTTCGAAATTGGAACACATAATTAGTATAGTAGATTCCATAATTTTATAATGAGCAGGAATAGGAAGACGTATCAGTCATATTAATTAGCAATCACCTATAGAGACATGTCTGTCATAAGAAAACTAGTATCAACTTCTATCAACAATTTTCAACAGCATGTTCATGGTATCTACAAAGACAATAGACAAGATAGTTTCTCCGCTGAAAAATACAATGACTGAATTGAATTTCTCAATCAAATATCCATCCAGTAACAGGAATTCGCTGACAAGTTTGTCAAATTGCCATATCTATGCAAATACTTGAAATTTTTATGCCCCCCAATATTCCATGGGAAATCATGGTCAATGCAAATTGATATTAAAATGCACTAAGAAAGAGAGAAGAGACCTTGTCAACCAACTGCTGTACTGGTGCTTCTCTACTCTGAGCCTCTTCAACCAAACGAATAATGTCCCCAACTGCAGTTTCACCCCCTGATCTATGCACTTCGACAGTAAGAGTTCCATTCAGGTTTATAGATCCTGCTGCCACTTGACTCTAGC
Source organism: Cardamine occulta (assembly GCA_028015245.1). Lineage (NCBI taxonomy): Eukaryota > Viridiplantae > Streptophyta > Magnoliopsida > Brassicales > Brassicaceae > Cardamine > Cardamine occulta. The sequence continues at coordinate 17,667,344 of CM051389.1, read as the reverse complement.
CCAAAGAATTTTTTGACAAAAAAACTTAAAGTTACATCTAAAGAAATTACCAGGAGCAAAATAATGTCCAAAGTTAATGAATTGTATAATATGTGCAAAGAGAACCAAAAAAAGTCGTGATGATAATATTTTCATCTTTCTAAGAATACAATAGATATAGATAGGGGTGGAGTAGAAAGTTACCCCTGGGTCTTTTGTCACTGGCAATGGTTCACCAGTAAAACTTGACTCATCAATGGTGCTTCTACCTGACTTGACAATACCATCTGCTGGAACTCGATCCTGGGTAAATAAGGAGAACATAACCCATGCGTCAATGACAAGGATACACGAAGAAAATAAAAATAAGATGTTCGTCCTCCTAATAGACAAATACTTTGCATAAGAATAGCAGGATAATACGATTCTTAAAGCTCTTGGTGAAACAAAAACACCCCTTGCAATAAAATATAACTAAATGGGAAAAAAACAACATACTATGCATGAGAATGAAAATTCTCTCTTCTTACTCCTGGTAGTATGACGACTAGATCACCCACCGAGAGACTATTACATGGGACCTCAACAGTTGAATTCTGCAGATTCCCATCAAGTAGAAGGCGAGCTTTTGAAGGCAAAACACTCAGAAGGCCAGTCATATCACTGGTGGCTTTTATTTTAGCTCTCTGTTCAAGATTCCTTCCCAGCAATACAAAAGCTATTAACATAACTGGTTCCTCAAAAAATGTCTTCCAGCCCTGGATGTGGAAACAGTTTTACAGGTTTATAATATCAGCCATCAATCACAAGAACCAATACAGGTATAGAGGTCAAAGGTAGTTGCATATATAACTTTTAGACCAAAGCTTTGTTCAGAATTGAATAAAAGCTTCTTTCCTCAAAAAAGTAGAGTGTGTGAGGGAAAGGATAGTTAAGTTACCAATTTTGGAATCACGGCTGCTAGTGAGCTAACAGAAAATGATGACAAAGCCCCAAGACCAACTAGCGTGTTCATGTTTGGAGACCCTTTTAAAAGGCTCTTGACACCATCAAGTACTAGTTTGCGCCCAGGACCAAGCAAAGTAATCAAACATAAGGACACATGGAACCCCGTTGAATGGATTGCATGAATCCAGGGAGCATTAACACCTAGAAAGTGAGTTAAATGGCCAACCAAGCATACAGTACATAGGGCCCATGAAACAGCAAGCTCGCGGCCTGTAAAACAGCCAAGAGATATACAAATCTCAGAAACAAAACATCAATTTCCTATAACAACAAATAAAATTTCGGGAACCATTTTTACCACTCTCTTTTAAGCGAGCCTGCTTGTCTTTTATCTTTGTTTCGAAAACTTTGAAGAAATTCTCTGTCACCAAATCTGGAACAAAGATAGATACTTAGTGCTCATAGCAAGGACAACTGTAAAATACTCAGAAAAGCAGGGGCATTCAGAATCTTTCTGCGACTGATAAGCAGAAATACCTAAACCATGTAAAAAGCAAAAACCATACTCTAAGATTAGAGTTAGCAAAAGAAACTAATTACAAAAGTACAAAGAAAAGAGTTCGTGACTAATCAATCTATCCCACAGGCAAGCTAAAATGATGTATCAAGTGGACAGGTCAGTTAAGAAAACCATGATTGAATGAATGCCCACCATCAAAACATAAAACGAATGCCTTGAACTAGTATTGAAGATTATAGCTTTCAAACTATCCTAATGGAAAATCGACCATTATAGAACAAGATCATCATTACAGAGTTATGCTGTCTGGTTCAGAGAAGACATGTCAGCAATAGAAAACATAAGATAATCGATTTATCAAAAGGACAGACAACAAATTCTACATAAATGGAACCACTGGCACCAGAAACTTATGTTTACAATCCATTCGCCATTAGCAGCTGCTCTTAATCATCTGTTGCAGGAGAAGTAATCAAGTTAGTACACTTAAAACCAGTCCGCAATAGACTCAAATCGATAATTGACAATTATCAAATCCCTTTCAAACAAAGAACATACCATAGCAATAATGATTGCTGCAGGAGAAATCTTTTGTACTATCAGGGTGCAAACTCTCCTGCGATATCTTCAGGAACTTCCCCTACCCCACAAGTATCCACCGGATTTGCAAAAAGATGATGAGATTTTTGTTTTTACTTTCAGTCAATTGGCATTATTGAAGCACTAAAACTCATGGCACTACATTTATAAAGAAAACATAATGCACAATCATCTTGCTAGCTAACCTTTCATCTCAAGATTTGCTACCAGATTGATTCCAAAGGAACCCTATTCCTAGACACTACACTGCGAAAAGTCCAGAAAAACTCCAAACACAAAGAAAAGATAAGCAAAGAAACAAACAAGAGCTGCAAGACTGGGTCTACAGAAAGGACGAAAACAAGTAGATAAGGAAAAATTAGTGATCATGACCCCATCTACCTTTGGGAAGGGTATAATAAACACTACTTTCAGCAAAAAAGAAAAGGATAACAAACAAATTCCTAATAATTGGTGATGTAATTCAGAAAGAAAAGTGATTCCTAAATGGAAACTGCAGCCTCTCTCACCTCGAGGAGTAGACTGAAAGCCGCAATTGGTCAGATGATTTGCAAGCGTCTCGCCTAAACTCTTTTGCCAATCAGGTACACTTTTAGCTTCTTGTACAGGCCACACTATTGCTGTCTCTGTGGTGAGATTAACACTAGCAGAAGCAACTTGAGGCTATTACATCAAAGAAAAGAAACGAAAAAGAGAGATTTTTAATCAAAATAATCAGGCAACCATTCCCTGTGACCACAACGCACTAATTTGGTCTTAAGCTTACTTGGCTTTCCAGTATTTTCTTGACACTCGCTGAACAACCTCCACATGTCATCCCCTTCACATGAGTAGAACATCGATGTTGGTAACATAACAGTACTGGATTGAATTCGAAATCATCAAGAATAGAGAGAATGAGAGAGAACTCACTCCAACATCGAGAATAATGATATCTGAGGAAGGAACAGAGACACTATCACTTGCTGTAGCACCCAATTTTGACTTGGAATCACCACTATCCGATCCTCCACCACCTCCACCGCTGCTTCCACCGTTGTACCCGCCGAATCCTGCACCGCCTCCACCACTTGAGATACTCCTAAAAGACGGCGATGAGCTCGACAAGCACTGCAAACGGTGTTGGATTACCGGCAAAACAGCAGCCCCTAAGCTTCTCAACGCGGAAGAATAACCAAGCGAATTCGACGAAGTAAGGCGAGTGGCATAAAAGCCACCAAGAGGACGCACGGCGGGAGAGGAGCGAGCGAGCAATAGAGGATGGATGTGTCTGGCGCCGGAGAAATGACGGTTAAGAGCTTTAGAAATAGTGAGGAGAGGGAGTGAAGGACCACCAGTTCTAGCCATCGCTGTCGCCGTGGCAGCTGAGCAAGCAGAGAATGTAGTAGACTCCATGGAAGTGGCTCTGTAATTCTCAATCCCTGGAGTCTCGTTATCTTTATTTAGTTGTTTTCTAAACGAGTGGTGCCAGGTGTGAAACCACATTAGAGTTTTCCAAAAAATTTCCTACAACTTTTGGTTTTGTCAAAAGGTTCAAAGTTTGTGTCTGAGTCAAAAATTTACAACAAAATGGACTGAATTTTCGTGGTAATCGAGTCAATACTGAATTTTTCTTCCAAGCGTGACGTAGAAGTTTTAATCTAGAGACAAAACCAATATTTATTTGGCCATTTTCCCAACTGCTGTATAAAGTTTAACCATGAAATTACAATCCTGTATTAAACTGAATTACCAGTTTATTAAGTCGGCCACTTACCATATTAACATGTAAAGAGTGAAGACAAAGGTACGAACCCAACACACAAAAAAGCAACAATGTTTTACTTTACCAGCACACAACCTCAATTACCGAAATTTAGCAACTTTATAACGGGAGCCTCTATACACACATATCCTAACTCGGACAAGCATTGTCTTATCCTCTAGACTCCAATAGATGACAGACAATTCCCGGAACCGAGTCTTCTCTTTCGCAGACGCTCTGCAATGATGAATGCAAGCTCCAGAGACTGAGAAGCATTGAGCCTGGGGTCACAGTGAGTGTGGTAACGAGAGCTTAAATCGTTGTAAGTGATGGTGCGTGACCCTCCTACGCATTCTGTCACGTTTTGCCCCGTCATTTCTAAATGTACCCCACCAGGGAAACTCCCTTCTTGATCATGCACGTCAAAGAAGGCTCTTAATTCCGCCTGATAACACACCATATATTATAATGGGATAAATACATGAGTTATATACAGAGTCGAATAATAAAAGAAGTCAGAATTATTACCCTAATAGCATCGAAAGAGCGAGTTTTTAGCCCACTTGGAGACATGATGGTGTTTCCATGCATTGGATCACTAACCCAAGTCACAATCTGACCGGCTCCACGTACTGCTCTGATCAAATGAGGTAGCTTGACTCGCATATTCTCAGCTCCCATTCTCACTATAACTGTAATCCTTCCAGGCTTGTTTTGAGGGTTTAGTATCTCTATCAGCTTCACCAGTTCACTAGGGACCATTTTATCACTCACCTGCATCAAAGTACACCACTGACCATCGTCTGTCAGTTTCTCATACAAAAATTCATTGCACCTCTTTTGTTGGGGGTTTTCAATTTCTTTCATACGTGGCAACTGAGAATTGCAGGGTATCATATATATAGTTACCCACAGTTCTTGAGTGGTTAACCCGACACAGATTTCACACAAAGTTTGATTATTTCCTCAACAGTTCAGTGTTTTTTTCTATAAGAACAAAGCTATGAAACTCTTACTCCTATTCCAATTCACCAAACCGAGAGACTTGATATCAAGAGACTCTCAACTCTCTACCAAACGCCCAACTAAACTCTATAAATCCACCCCCAATACTTGATATCAAGAGACTCTCAACTCTCAACCAAACGCCCAACTAAACTCCACAAATCCACCCTCAATACATTCTGCAGAGGCATCCTTATCAATCCAGCCCCAACTAACTTTTATCTAACTAATCCACAAAAGTTCAAATCTGCTACATTCGGCCATAGGATAGATACAGTAAACCTCTGTCTAAGAGTTTATCCACTTAACTTCTTCAAAGCTTATTAGTTGAAGCTAATAAAAAATCTTTCACAAGAAATTTCCCAATTAGCTAAACAGTAAGCAAAATCATATGATCACGACATACCTTGATTCCAAGGAGGTTAGCGATTCCCCTCAAAAACTCAACATGAGCACCATCGAGTTGACGAGTTCGTTCCCCAACCCAAACCATGTGAGCAGAGCAGTCATAGTAAAGTCCGGATGTTGAATCCTCTCTTGTGAGTGCTTGCTCATAAGGCAGTAACAAACATTCGTGAGATGTCCAAAACTCAGTCGTAGTCATGATCGGGTGAGCATTGGTAAGCCCAGCTGCACCCATGAATCCTAGAGCCTCATCAACTCTATTGGCCAATTCACGGTACCTGTTTAGTCACAACAACAAGAAATAAGAAACCGTTTCTGGCTCAAGAAAAAGCGTATCTCCAATTGGTTTAACATCATCACAAACAAGATTATACAAAGAGAGAGAAGTTTATGAACCTGTCACCCTGTTCACTATGTTGAGTGAAATCAAGATTCCACTGGCTAACTCTCTGCATAGCTGCATAACCTCCAGTTGCAAATGCTCTCAAGAGATTCAACGTAGCCACAGATTGTGTATACGCTCTAACCATCCTATGAGGATCAGGAATCCTCGATTTCTCATCAAAAGCATCACCGTTTATGTTATCTCCTCTGTAACTCGGTAGCTTCACGCCATTTTTCTCCTCGAATGAGTCTGATCTCGGCTTCGCAAACTGACCTGCCATTCGTCCCACCTGAAATTCCACAAAGTCATAAACTGTCCATGACCAAATCAACACACAGAAGATCCATAAAAAATCAAGTAGAGTGAAAAAATCGACCTTGATAACTGGCAACTGGCCACCGAACATGAGAACAACACCCATCTGAAGAAGAACCCTAAAGGTATCTCTAATGTTATTAGCGTTGAATTCCTTGAAACTCTCAGCGCAATCACCACCTTGAAGCATAAAGGCTTGACCCATGGCCGCTTGACCAAGCTTCTCCTCCAGTTTCCTTGCCTCACCAGCAAAGACTATAGGAGGAAAAGAGGAAAGCGTCTGTAGAACCGTATCAAGATCCTTCTGATCTGGATATTCCGGTAATTGCAAAGCTTTCATCGATTTCCAACTGTCCAGGCTCCATTTGGCCGAAGCAGAGGGTGATTTGGAAGATTTCTTAGGGTCAGTTGAATGAACAGCGTAGACGGGGGAGAAAGAGATCGGACGGTGAGGAGAGTGGCGGTAGGGTAAGAACGACTTGGTCGTGAGAGGAGAAGAAGCGTTTAGAGTCACCATCGCTGGTTTTGCTTTGGGATTTGATCGACGACTGGTACGCCACTAGATAGAGAGAAGAGCCAACAACAACAAAAAATTGAATTTTATAGCCAAATATTAAATAAATAAAAAAGAGTAGCCACACATGACCGAAGCGAACACATCTGATTAAAACAGAAGGTTACCACCGGTTTTTAACGTCACCCAATAATATCTTCTTCATTCAAGTGCCTTCATCGTCTACTCTAAAACCATCTGTAACTGTTGTTAGAGATGGCTGATCATTTGATTCTTTCTCTTCAAGCTCCTCCTTTTCTGATCTTTCCTTTTTCTCTTCACCGTCAATGGGGTTTCTCGCGGAGATTTTCAAGTGGAGTTAGATTTTGCATTCCCGAGTTCCGATTGTCCTCGCAACTACAATTGGCTAATTCCACTTCGCCTTCACAGTCTTCGTCTTCCTCTTCTTCTTCTCCTTTTCCATCGCCGAATTCTGATCCGGAGAAGCTCGATCTCGTGTTCAGCACTCGTAAGCCGTGTTTCATCTTCTTTTGTTTTCTCTTCCTCCCCGAAATCAGACTAGTGTCTTCTGCAAAGTTTTGAATTTTAGCTTTTTCCCTAATGCTTGAAGTGTCTAAAGACTCAATTACTAGATGATCACCAACTTAATGTCGAATTCGAGTATCAAACATGCATTTTTATTTATTTGAAATCTGAGCTCTACTCTTGTATTGATAGTTGTTTGGATGTGCAGAGCTTAAGGATGGAAGCCATGTCTTCCGGTTCGGTGATGCGAGTGAAATTGAGAAATATCTCGAGGCTGAAGAAAAAGCGAGATGCGTTGAAGTAGAGAAGAAGCAACATGCTAAGATTGCAGCAGAAGCCAGTGAAGTTTCAAGGAAACAAAGCGTAAAAGATCTTGATCAAGTTTCTGAATTGGAGGAAAAATTGGATGTGAAGAAAAAATCAGTCAGTTCTAATATTGAAACAGGTTCTGAGAAAGAGGAAAGAGCTGCTCCTTCCAATCTTAGCAATTTCATCAAAATTAAGGATCGCAAAAGGGTTCGTTCTCCTACTAAGAAAAAGAAAGAAACTTCAACTTCGGTGAATGTATCCCAGAGCCAAGATAAAGTTGAAGCTAACAATACTAGCGTGTCCAATCTGAGCTCCATAGTTAGTGTAACAGAGGCTATTCCTACCAGCTTTATTGAAGAAAAAGTAACAGTTGAGTCAACATATGATGTAGCACAGGCTATTCCTACTAGCTCTACTCAAGAAATAATCGTCATTTCTGAGAGAAATGACGAGCCAATAAATGTGAATAAACTCACGGTTGAGTCATATGATGTAGAGCCTCTTTCTTCTCAAGTCATGGAGAATGGTTCAGTAAATGAAATAGGAGACTGTGAGACAAATGGTTATCAACCAATCACTGAGAATCGTATTGAGGTTCAAGCAAGTTCGAGATCATCTACTTCACAACATGTCTCCCAGTCCACCATTGAAATTGATGAAAAATCGGATGTGAGGAAAAACCCTATTGAAACTTTTGAAGCTGAGGAGAATCTTGTCGTTAAACCAATAGCTACAGCTGCTGTATCTCCTAGTGAACTCATTTCAACAACAGAAGCAACATATCGCAGCGTTGATGAGATCACTCTAAAGCCTGCAACTGATACGTCTGAGGAAAACCCTATGAAAACTTTTGAAGCTGAGGAAAATATTTTTGTTGAACCAGGAGCAACACATGGCAGCGTTGATGATATCACTGAAAAGCCTATAGTTGATACGTCTGAAGTGGTGAGTCGTAACTCTAAACCCCATTAAGTAGTTTTAACAGTTGTAGAAGGAAAGAGACATCATTGAACAGATTATTGTGCCACCACTCTCACTAGTTATTTATCATGAAGGAAAATGTGGCTTCAACCATAGAAGATGAAATAACTGTGAGGGACACAAAATTTGATAATAGTAGCATATCTAAGACTGTCAATGACACAAAAGGCGAAGATCTCCAACTCTCTGCACCTGAAACTGGCAGTCTTGAATCCATTGAAGTGGCTTCAGTCAGGTTAGTAAGTTATATATTTAACTCTTGTGTTTATGAATGCTTAACAACCTGTGTTATTACATAGATACTGTCTTACGTGCATTTCTCTATGTATCTATTTATATTTCCATACCTGGCTAGGAATCATATTGCAGCGTTTATAAAAGCATGCTTGTTTTGCTGTGGTTGGATGTTTGACATCTAAACAGGGAAGAACTTGTGTCCAAAGCATTTTACTTGGAATCTGGTTTTGCTTCACTCCAAAGCCCCTCTAAGGTACATGTGATTCTTTCTGTTTGCAGTTCACTTTTTTTCAACAGGTGCAAAGTAGTTTCTTTGCAGTCACTTGCTGTCTTTTATTGGTATATGGAGCCTAATCAAACATTCTTCGCAATCTTGCTTTCTAAAATCTTACAATTTCAGAGACTTTGTGTAGATGATTGTTTCCGTAACCTGAAGTTTTTTTATTTATTTGGACTTTGGAGACATAGTATAAACTAGTATAAGGGAGAGTTGTTGAACTATTAATTTTTAAACAAACCATAATAAAGACATAGTATAGTACAAGGTTATCTTAAGATCTTTTTTGTCTTGGAATATCTTAATCACATTCTCATCTCCCACCACCTCAAAAACATCGTTTCTAACATTCTGACCATTTTTAAATTTTCAATTCCTTATATTGATGTTATGTGGTTAGTAATTTAGAAATAATGATGTCCAGGCATTGGCAGGTCGGGAAGATGCTTATTTTATCTCTGACCACAACTGGATAGGTATTGCCGATGGAGTATCTCAGTGGTCATTTGAAGGTACATTTAAGTTTTTTTCTTTTCACATACTTTCCAAAGTTTTGCAGAAACTCGTTCACTTGTATCTGTTCTTGCCAAATATATGTTTGGTTCATCTTTCAGGAATAAATAAGGGAACGTATGCACAAGAACTCATGAGCAACTGTGAAAAGATTATCTCTGATGAAACTGCTAAGATAACTGACCCAGTTCAAGTTCTCCATACAAGTGTCAATGAGACTAAGTCCCCTGGATCATCTACGGCCTTGATTGCTCACCTTGACAACAATGTGAGACTTAGTCCCTACCATATATTTTACATTGGCAAACCTTTTGGTTTAGTCTATGATCATGTAAAATTACTTTGTAGGAACTCCACATTGTCAATATCGGAGATTCGGGATTCATGGTTATTAGGGATGGAACAGTATTGCAGAAGTCGTCTTCAATGTTTCATCATTTTTGTTTTCCCTTGCAAATTACACAAGGGGATGATGTCCTAAAACTTGCAGAGGTACGACCCTATACATTACTTAAAGCTATATACATACATGTTTTTGTTCAAGTAGCAGACACTCTTGAATGGTTCATCTAAAAGCAGAATATGTGCACAACATATGTGGTCTGCAGGTATACCATGTGAACCTGGAAGAGGGTGATGTTGTCATCACAGCAACTGATGGACTGTTTGACAATTTGTACGAGAAAGAAATAGTTTCAATAGTTTGCTTGTCACTGGAACAGAGTTTGGAACCTCAGGTGCTCACTTTGCTTGTTATCAATAGGATTATGAGACGAAAAGCCTATCAATGAAAATGTTGAATTGTGTTGGGGATAATTAGAGTTTGATTAATGTGGCAGAAAATAGCAGAGTTGGTGGCTGGAAAGGCACAAGAGGTGGGAGGAAGTGAAAGAGAGAGAACGCCATTTGCAGACGCAGCTAAAGAAGAAGGATACGATGGACACAAAGGTGGTAAACTTGATGCTGTTACTGTCATAGTTGCACTCGTAAAAATTGTCTCTACTTGACTTAAATATGCATCTTCCTCTACAACTGTAAAATGTAAATAATGAAGAGAGAAACAATGTACACTATGGTCTGTGGAGTAAAAGGATCATTCCTGAGCTATACTCATCCGACCCAAACCAAGTAAACACACAATCATTTTCGGAACTGAAACTAGACGTGAGCACTTAGCAGACTCCTAAATCTGAGAAATGTAAATTGTGTCTACCTAATCAAACGGCTCATACAAGATAATGATTATTGAGCTTACTTTATCATCCACACGCAAACGTCATACATTTTATCATACACACACAAACGTCATACATTTTATCATACACACACAAACGTACATGAAAGACCCAAAGGAAGGGTTGCATTGTATCGTTATTCATAAGAAATACCCAGTAAGTAACATTGAACCTACGATAGTAAAATCTCTATAAGATAATAATATTGGAACCAAGATATTTTACTATATTTTATTAATTTGTCGTGTTTATTAATTTATAGAAATAATATTTGGCCTAAAATATCAATTTGGGACTAAAAAAATTATTAATTTATCGAGATATTAATTTATAGAGGTTTCACTATAATAAAAAAAACACCAAAGCGCTTCGTCCAGAGCTTTCTACTCTCCAAATTTATGTACCCAGGTTGCCACTAAAATAACGACCAGTCGTGTCTAAGTCAAAATCCGAAAACGGGTACGGTTTGGTATCAACAACTAGTTCGCATCCTCCCAGTTCACTTCCATCAAGTTTCGACGCCTTCACAGCTGCGTCATTTCCACTCATAGAAATTAAAGCATAACTGTTGAAGAAAAATAAACCAAGAACAAGTTTTTAGTATTTAAAATGTTTTTCCCAGCTGTTATTGTTAAAAGAAAAAATAACTTGTTTTAGATAACAAAGAACCCACAAACCTGTCGTAAATATCAACTCTACCGATTACTCCACATGAACGGAAATGATCTTTCAACGCCTTCTTCATATCATCCGCAGGAACCGAAGTGTCGTATCCCTCAACGCGAATAACCCAACTGCCCAGGAAACAATTTTATCAACACATAGATCACATCTTACATATACAAATCTCGAAAAAAAAAACATCAATTTACCAGCGTCGTTGTTGCGTGAATAAGGCCACTTGGGCATCAGTAAACAGTCCCTGCCCCTACAGTAGAAAATATCTAATCAGATGTTTTTCTTACATGGAGCCTTTGACCCAAAAAAAAAAAAAAAAAAACAAGAGAGAAACAGAAAGCCAGAAGAAGAAGAAGATTACGGGTGGAACTTGACGAGTCGATTCGCGATAGAAAAGATGTCCATGGAGAGGTTGAAAAGATGTCGTTAGAACAAAGCTCCTTTTTTATTTATTTATATTAATGCTTTGGGGGCATAACGGTCTTTTCCGTTTTTCTGAAAGGCTTTTTGCGTTCTTTTTAGTCAGGCTAGCGTCTCTTCAAAACTTGGTTTACAAACCAGATTGATTAGTCGGTCCGACCGACTGAACCATAGTTTTTTTCTCTTTTAGTTTTAAAGCATTGCCCAGTCTCATTTCCTTTTACCCCGGGATTATAAACTAAACCAACATTTCTAATATCTAAAATGTTTAACTGGTTCAACTCGGATTAACATCGATCTTTTAAAAAACCCTAACTTTTCCACAAACATTTTAAAACCTTTCATCTTTTTGTGGGTTTTTAAACCCTCACTTTTTAATAAATAGTGATCATAAAAAAAAAACTAAGTACACTATTATATTAAAATAAAAATAAATAAATTAAATTTTGTTTATAATTTATTTTTCTAAATTTGAGTTTGTGATTTTTTTTTTAAAATTGAATTTTTAACTAAAATATTATTATAGATTAGTACATTCTGTGTTTTGATTCGAATTTATTCGAATTTTTATTTTGAATAACCAACTAAACGTAATTAATATTAGTTGCTTTTAAAATATTTTTAAGTTATATTTTAAATATATCTTAATTATATGTATTTAAATTAAAAATATACTGGTGTGAAAATTTATGTACTTTCGTAATAATAAAAACAATTTTGTTTGTTTTCATGTTAATAAGTTTGTGTGACCAAACCAAATAAATATTTATTAACATAAATTCATATTCGGTTCAGTATAAAGTTATATATATCTTATATATATATATTTGAATATAAGATCGAAATGAATTTTATCGAATATAAATTTTCTGTTAATAAATGTTTATTTGGTTTAGTCACATAAACTTATTAACATGAAAACAAACAAAAAATTATATTCTTACAAAAGTACATAAATTTTCATACTAAAATATTTTTAATTTAACTTCATAAAATAAAGATATAATTAAAATATTAAAAATTATTAATATTAATAAATTTTAGTTAGTCATTCAAAAAGAAAAACTCGAACAAATTCGAAGCAGAATACGAAATATGCTAATTTATAAAACAAAATTTAGTTTAAGAACTCAATTTTGGAATAAAAATCACAAATTCAAATTTAGACAATAAATCAAAAACTAAATTTTTTTTGTTTAATTTTATTTTAATATAATGATTTATTTAGTGTTTTGATAATGCCTATAGTTTATTACACCATTTATTAAAAAGTGAGGGTTTAAAACTCCACCAAAAAAAAAGATGAAGGTTTTTAAAAAAAATTTGAAAAAGGGTTTTTTACTAATTTCTCGTATCTCTAATTTATATCTCTGAACCCAAAAAAATTACAAAAATTACAAAAATTAAAAAAAAATCTCAAATTTATCACTATCAAATAGAATCTATTTGAAAAATGTATACAGTTTCAATTTCAAAGATTTTGGCAGTGCAGTTAGATCTTTCATGCCTTATTTTAATGTGGTGGGGTCTTACCATGTATGACATATCATTACCACTATTTTTAAAAAGACTATCTTTTTAAGATTTTAACATTTAAAGCCAAAAGAACACAGCAAAAAATTTGCTTTTTGTGAGATGAATTTTTTTGTTTTTTTTGCTTGTTATGAGTTTATTTATTAATACAATTATTTGGTGAGTTGGAGTAGACTATGGAATATGTACTCACTTGATAGAGATAACCGGCATCTATGGTACACAAGTATATCCAAATCCAAAGACGATGTTCAATGCAGAACTTGCTGGTGATAAATCCATCTACTTAACTTAAATTCGTACAAGCAAAGCGTATTTGAACATGCTAGTTTCCAAGGTAGAGAATTTAGTTTGATTTTCTTTTATCAAGATTTGTTTTCGGTTGTAATTGTGCTTTTCGTTTTAAATATGGTTGTGGATTTAAACATGCTTGTGGTTTTTGTTATATGAACATATAACGGTTGCTGACAAAGATAAGGTTTTGGGAGGTCTTATAAAAATCGAAGAACAAATTGCTTTAAATGAGTTTACATATTTCGCTGATGTAGAGGATGTGCTCATAAACATTGAAAGAGCCCTTATCCTTTTAGTTGGTGAACATACTAAGAAACTGCGAAAGTGCACATAGCACGTACTACAAAAAAAATTATTTTGTATCACTTAAATTGTATCACAAAACTAAGTGATATTATTTCAAATCACTTATTTATAAATGAAGTAAATATATATGACTTATCATCAATTATATTAACTAAAGTTATAATTAACTAGTTTTACATCAATTAAATTAAATTGATTCAATTTCTATTAGTTTGTATCACTCACAAAAAGTGATATAAAATATAAATTTACATCATTTAGATAACTGATGTATATATTATTTTTTGGTAATATCAATTAAAAAAGTGATAGAAATATTGTATCAATTAAAAAGTGATGCTAACAATAATATGATTAAACAATTAATAATTTTTACTTAATGTTTTTAAAAATCTGTTTTTTTCACATCGGAAACAAAGATGAGAGAAGATACAATTAATCTTCTATAAAAGAAATTCTTCATTCGAGAATAATTTTAATATGTACTTATATCAAATTAATGTCATTTGACAACTGAATTTTCCTTATTACATATTAATTTGAATTATGTATATAAGGTCATTCAAAAAAATTGAAGTTTATATGTCCAAGTTGACCAAATTTTAAAACATTGTTACATGTGATAATTATATTTTATATTGGTAATTGTAAATGATACAATTATTAAAATCGCTTGTGAAAATTGATATAATTTTAAATCAATTATTAATAAGTGATGTAAATAATTAAAATCAATTATTTTAATCGACACTAATACTAACATCACTTAAATAAATTGATGTAAAAATTAACTTTATTTATTTGCAATTGACACATATTAATATCAATTGCAATAATCGATATAAATATTTTGTATATTGACATCGATTATTAATTAACTGATATAAATTATTTGTTAAAACTTGTCTTGATATTAAAAAAAAAAAAAAAAAAAAACTTGTCTAGAATTGGTTTTCAACTCTAATTATATGAACACACAAGAAAGTTAGAAAACAGATTTCATTGATTGGAAAAAAAATCCCACCAATCACGTGAGCCGGATCAGTCCAGGATCCGACTCGATATCCAGTTTCCGACCCAAACCTAGTAAACACAGTGATGACTACCTCTTAGATCCTTTTCAAACAAAAAAAAATGAAGTATTTTCTGAGAAACGCTTCCACAACCTTAAACCCTAGCAGCAATCTAGCGACAACAATTCTTCCTTCAATCCATCTAATTCTCGTTAAAACCTTCTCCCAATCCACCTCCATTCCCAGAAAACAGGATCGAGTTCGTGACCATGGCTACGACAATTACATGGAAGTCGAGAAGAAAATTCGCAAAGTCGTCAAATTTCACAGCCTGATTCTCTCTCAGCCCAACAACACCATCGCAATCTCCCTCCTAGACACACTAGCTCGTCGTCTAGGTCTCGGCTTCAAACAACACGAACCAGGCGCTTTCCTCCTCAAATTCCCACACGTATTCGAGATTTACGAGCACCCTGTTCAAAGAATCCTCTATTGTCGATTAACCCGAAAGGCTTTGGATCAAATCCGTCACGAGTACGAAGCTGTTCTCGCTCAAATACCCGACGCCGTGACCCGGTTACGGAAACTCGTTATGATGTCGAATACGGGTCGGATCCGTCTTGAACATATTCGGATTGTTCGGACTGAATTTGGACTCCCGGAAGATTTTGAGTACTCTGTGATTCTGAAACATCCACAGTTCTTCAGACTCATTGATGCGGAAGAGACTCGAGATAAGTACATTGAGATTGTGGACAAGGATCCTAGTTTATCGATTTGCGCAATAGAGAGAGTTAGAGAGATTGAGTATAGAACAAAAGGGATTGATGCAGAGGATGTTAGATTCTCCTTCGTCGTGAATTTTCCTCCTGGATTTAAGATTGGAAAGTATTTTCGAATTGCTGTTTGGAAATGGCAGAGACTTCCTTATTGGTCACCTTATGAGGATATTTCAGGTTACGATTTGAGATCGATGGAAGCTCAGAATAGATTGGAGAAGAGAGCTGTTGCTTGTATCCACGAATTGTTGTCTTTGACTGTGGAGAAGAAGATAACACTTGAGAGAATTGCTCATTTTAGGAATGTTATGAATTTGCCTAAGAAATTGAAAGAGTTTCTTCTGCAACATCAGGGGATATTTTACATATCGACTCGTGGGAATTACGGGAAACTTCATACTGTGTTTCTAAGAGAGGCGTATAAGAAAGGGGAATTGGTAGAACCAAATGATGTGTATTTAGCTAGGAGGAGATTAGCTGAGCTTGTGTTGATGAGTTCTAGAAAGGCCAAGGTTGATGCAGAGTTGGTTAGCTACAGAAATGGATTAGATGATGAAGATGAAATCGAATGAACATACGATTTTCTTGACTGATTTTTCATTGACACACTCGTTCTCTGGGAATTACTGCAAGATCTTTATGTTATTATAGCTTTCCTTTGAATGGTTTATAGCCAAATGAAGATGTTGTTGAGCTTTGAAATTTCTCGTTTTCCTCTCTAATGGCAGATTTGTATCCAGAAAGCTAGAAGTGGACTGAAGATGATGAGGACGAAGAATGTGATAAGAAGCTTCTTCACTTGGATGGATTTATGATTGTGAAGCTCCTCTCATTTGTTCTGTGTCAATTTGAATCGAAGAAAGATGCCAACAAAGATTGCTTACTTCAGCTGCAAGATATACTTTGGCTCTACTCTTTCTCATCAGCAATATTCCTTAACTCGATTCTTGCATTTTCGCAGATACTAAGAAACATCGTGAAATATTTTTTCCTCAAGTCTCCTATGGTTTAAGCCAAGAATCCTTATTACCTGTCTCTACTTATATACCAAAACCAAAAAATATTGTTTCTTTGCTTATGGAAAAACCCATAAGCTGTGACAAAAATACTATTCTTTGTAATAAATATCTTCAACTCGTAAATGTCTTTGCCTTTGTCGTTTTTCACCTTCATCATCATCACCATCACGTGATTGGCTAAAACAAACAACTATTTTCTTATTTTATCATTCCTCCTCAAGCCGTGAAGATGGAGAAAATGAATGTCCTTTTTATGATTTTGTTGATGGTGATGTATCTGGTTCTGGGTTTTTCATCGGCAGTTGATTTCAGATGGAGGAAAACGGCAGGATTCTCTGATAGATTCACCAGAGCTGCCTCTTCAGTGATATTCCCAGTTCATGGAAACGTTTATCCTCTTGGGTATATATACATATTTTCAGACTCAACTTCACACAATTATACTTTGATGGTAACATTTCAGAAATTCTCTAAGTTTTGTGTATTTTTTTTTTCTTTGGTTTGGAGCAGGTATTATAATGTTACCATCAGCATAGGACAACCACCAAGACCTTATTATCTTGATCTTGATACGGGTAGTGATCTCACTTGGCTCCAATGTGATGCTCCTTGTGTTCGTTGCTTGGAGGTACAATAATAATAGTTTCATCTTCAACTCTCTTCCTCGGATCCAATGTCATAGTTTCATCTTGTGAATATATTTTTTGGTTTCAGGCGCCTCATCCACTTTATCAGCCTAGTAACGACCTGATTCCTTGCAATGATCCACTTTGTAAGGCTTTGCATTTGAATAGTAACCAGAGATGTGAGACTCCAGAGCAATGTGACTATGAGGTTGAGTATGCTGATGGAGGATCTTCTCTCGGGGTTCTTGTTAGAGATGTCTTCTCTTTGAACTATACAAAGGGTCTACGGCTCACTCCCCGTCTTGCTCTCGGGTATATATCTATTTTTATACAATCTTGGACAGGCAATTTTTAATTTGGTGCAAGGAACTAGTTCCCAGTTAGTAGTCCTCATTGGAGTTTTTGTGTAACAGATGTGGATATGATCAGATCCCAGGGGCTTCAAGTCATCATCCTTTAGATGGGGTATTGGGACTTGGTAGAGGAAAAGTAAGCATTCTGTCACAGCTTCATAGCCAAGGTTATGTCAAGAATGTTATCGGTCATTGCTTAAGTAGTTTAGGTGGAGGAATTCTCTTTTTTGGAAACGATCTTTATGATTCTTCAAGAGTCTCCTGGACACCAATGTCGCGTGAATACTCGTAATTATATAGCTCTTCTCATGTTTTTATGTTTTACCCGATCAACTTTTTCTCTCCTTTTGCTATAATCTTGCAACTTTCTTGTTCAGAAAACACTACTCTCCTGCAATGGGAGGGGAACTTCTATTCGGGGGAAGAACAACGGGATTGAAGAATCTATTAACAGTCTTCGACAGTGGAAGTTCTTACACATACTTCAATTCCAAGGCGTACCAAGCCGTAACATACTTGGTAAGGAGCTTGTTGTAATCTTGGAGATAAAAAGAGAGAAATCACCGGGTTTTCTCATCAAGTCTTGTGTCCGTTTTGTAGCTAAAGAGAGAACTAAGCGGAAAACCGTTGAAAGAAACACGGGATGATCACACGCTGCCTCTATGCTGGCAAGGAAGAAGACCGTTCATGAGCATTGAAGAAGTCAAGAAGTATTTCAAGCCTCTAGCTTTAAGCTTCAAAACAGGGTGGAGATCAAAAACTCTGTTTGAGATACCCCCAGAAGCTTATCTAATCATTTCTGTAAGCATATTTCTCAATGACCGTTCCACAATTTTGTTTTTTCTTACAATGCTAAAAATGTTTGTTCATTAAAATGTTGCAGATGAAGGGAAATGTATGTTTGGGAATCTTGAATGGCACAGAAATAGGTCTCCAGAACCTAAACCTCATCGGTGGTAAAGTCTTTAATAACATCCACTGACAATTTTCGGATCTTGGTATCACAATCAGACATTAATTCCCTTATTCTCTCTTTTATTTGGCAGATATATCAATGCAAGATCAGATGATAATCTATGATAATGAGAAACAATCGATCGGGTGGATGCCAACGGATTGCGATGAACTTGCTTCACTAAAAGCTGCTCAAGTTTATGAATATTGATAAATGTTATATAGTTGGAAAAGAAAGCTTATAGATGTAATTAGATACATATATGTGTAAAATTGTAATGCTCCAAGAATAACTGATAGGATCAAATCCTATGATTATTGAATTACAAATGAAATAAAAAGAAGAAGTGTAGTTTTGATAATTACGGGTTTATTAGCTCTATGGTTAACACCGACACTGTTAGTATGTTTACTTCCTCGAAGCAATCATAACTTTACGGTCAAAACTTACCACACATATCTCCGGCCGGCGAATTCACTTAGCTCATTCTCTGAAGCAGGACTCAAAATTCTCTCTTCCATGGCTTTCTCTTACTCCTTAACTTCGCCATCACCAAATTCAACTCTTTCTTACTCCAATATCCATCAATTTCTCAACTTGTCTTCTCCGTATCCCGTATCGTTATCTGTCTCATCTCCAAAAAATACCCGTCATGTTCGCCTCCTCATCACCTCCGCAGTGAATCCGCAAACGGGACAGCCAACGAAGAAGGCCTCGACGGGTAGTGGCAGTAGTAGTAGTACGAATAAGAAACGAAAGAAAAAGGGGAAAAGTACGAAACCTGTGGAGAATTGGGAATTGAGTGATGCAGATGGTCTTGAAGAAGATGATGATTCAGATTATTCTTCGAGGTCTCTAGCAACATTTAACTCTCCTCCTACCATACCCAAACCACCTGCTGGGTTCGTGATTGATGAAACTGGTAGAGTTCTTATGGCCTCTAAGAAGCGAATCGCCACTGTGGTAAGTCAAGTTTTTCTCAAATTTCACTTTTGGCTATGGACTTAGTTTTGGTGTTTGCTAAAAGGTTTTGTTTTGAGATAGGTTGATTCAACCAACAATAGTCCTTTGGATTGTGTGATAAGAAGAGTGTTTACAAGTAGTAAAGGAGAGGATTGTATGCTTCTTTGCCCTGTGGATACGTGAGTTTTTGTTTTTTTTTGCTCCTCTTGTTATTTTAGCAACGTCTTCTGCTTGATTGATTCATTTTGTTGCTTCAGGCCTGTTCAGATTTTGAAGAGCACAAATATTGATGGATGGTCAGCTGTAAGTTTTCTCCTTTATGAATCTTTCTCTCATTTGTTGCTTCAGGACTGCATATCTCCTGGTGTAGAGAGACCTTTTGGATGCATGAACACCATGCTTTGAGTTAATCTAACATTTACTCGCTGTAGAATAGTCATCTTCTAGATGAAAATTGCTTCGATCAGGACCTTTTGTTTGCTTATCTAGGATGGTTCTGCCTTTTAGGTCAGTGATGAAGAGGTTGAATCTCTTCTTCCTGCTGCTGCCTATGCTCTTGCTAAGATCCATATGCATCTGGTACACAGCGGGTAAGACCATGACCTCTTTCAAGAATAATTAAAGCATGATATTTTGAATATATCCTTTGTTTCTTTGTGCCTGATACCTTCTAATGGGTTATCACTGTAAATCAGATTCTGTTACACTGCAAGGGGAGGCTTTTGCTACACCGAAGATAATGTTTTTGATTTTCGCACAGGTAACAGCTTTTATATTTGTTTGAATTTCAGTTTAAATTATAGTTATGGGATTACATTTATGATGAACAATAGGAAGAAAACCTCAGAAGAAAACAAAGAAGAGTATTAATATTGTGTTCCTATGAACTTACATCTTTAGTCATATGTATGTGGTTATCTGCATTTTTCCTCTCATGTCTAGTTCTCTCAATCTACTTCATCTTAACTGTGAGGTGTTTTTACGGTTCTGCTCATATACTTACAGCTTAAAGTTATGTGTTCTACTTTTCTTATATCATTAATGTGTAGAACATCAACTATTTGCAGATGATGGCCAAGATGTTGAAGGTTTGCCAACTGAAGGGATTGAAATCACGTGTTTCCATCTGGTATACCATTGCTCTCGGCATTTTGCTTATTGATATGTTTGAGGTGCCTTTTACGGTATTTTGAACATTTTTTTTGGAGATATTACTATTACAGCATATTTTAAAACATTAAACATGACATTCGATTTCTCATGTGTCATGAGGCTGAACCAATTTTGTATTTAGTGCTTCGTTGTGGATCCAAAGTTGAGTAATTTTGAAATGGGTGTGAAATCTGTAGAGCGTGTAAATGCAGAGGTATGATGTGCCCCTTTTTCGTTGTCTAAGTATGAAAGTATGAATTCTGATTCAGGATGGATCACACTACATGGTCTACACGCCTTCAGATCCACTTCTCTTTGTTGCTGCTAAGGTAAGCTTGTTATTTCTGGTTATTTATTATAAAGGTCTTGCCAAGTTGTTACTTTCATAGAAGAAGATATGGACTCGTTAGGAACTAAATTGCAACTTCATCTATGCAGGATCAAAATGGGATGCTGCAAATTGCTGATGATGTAAGTGAACCTCTACTCTATTGCATTTTTTTCTCCTATGCAACATGATGGAGACCCATTTGGGTTCTTTTGGGTTAATAATAAGGTTTTAAGCTAAAGCTGCACCAGGAGAAGAAAGGAGATTTTAGAATTGATCCAAGTAGAAATGCTATAGGCCTTGGGGAACATACAAATTATAACAGTGGTGGGGAAACAGAACTTGGTTCTTGGTTACTTTGGGTTTAGAAGAGATAATTGCTTAAAATCCCTACAATAAGATTTTTTTTGCAATGGTTAGTAAACACCATTCTATGCCAATGGGTTATTACAGGATCTCTTAGATGACCCAGCCGTGATCAGCGCCATAGACGAGGAAACCGAATTCAATGCCTTGGTGGTAAGTAGAGAATATAAACAAACTTTTAAATTAAAGGTATTTGATAAAATGATGTTGAATGTGGTAAGTAATGTTTGTGCAGGAGGAAGAGGCGGCTCTCCTGGAATCACTGCTTGGGGAAAGAATTTAAAGTTTTTTATAGGGATTACTTAGCTTTCTTTTTATGTTCCATAATTGCAATGGCTTGTAATTTAAATTTCTCTCATCATAATTTTGTTTCTTTTTTTAAACTCATTTTTCTGTTGACTACTTGGGAATTAGCTATTGAAGGATTCTACTTCACTAATATAATTGAAGGATTTATTCATTAGCTATTGAAGGATTCACTTTTCAATTTTCGACACCCCAAAATCTCCAAATAATGTGTATTGTGTCATTTGTGCTTTGGTGGAAGCAGGACCGTAGAAAACCTATCCATTAAAGAAAAATATAAAGTCTAACAACTTTTGGGTTTCTTTTTAGTTTTATTTTTATGGCTGCCTTCACTAACCTCTGAGCTTGAGTGACGATCATGTTCATGGCGCTAACCCTCCAACCTCTCTTTGTTCCTGGTAATTCTCTCTCTTTCTTCTGTTCAATGCCTTCTCTATTTGTCTTCTTTGTATTTCATTTAATAGTTATCAGAAGAAAGGGTTTATCTGAATTTAATTTTCGTTCTTAAACAGTCTGTGTAAAGTACATCAAGATTTGATCTGGGGATGTTTCATCTGTTCCTCATTTTTCATTTATAACATAAAATTGAGCGTGCATGGCTTTTATTAAAAATCGGGCTTCATATGTATAGTACACATGGTCTCAACTAAAGGAGTGGTTAGCTTCCATTATTGTCATAACATGTTCTCACTGTTTTTCTTTATATTGGAATTTTCATGAAATGACATTTTAATTGCTTTAGGAAGTGCTGGAATATCTGGGACTAGAAGCATATGCAATAAGAATCCTCATTGGATTGGTTTCAATTTGGGGAATGGATTGGGTTTAGGGAGAAAACAGCTTTCAAAACCCAAAGGAGCTTCCATTTGTTGCTCACTTAGTACAGAGAAGGATCCTCTCTTACCTTCTATCCAGAATCTAACCGATGCCCGTCTCATTTATAGTGTATCTGCAGCATTGGGTCATAACAAGGTTTTTACTTGCTATTATTTGGTTGTTTCTGTCACTTTCAATCCTCTTTTGCACCTTCTTTTAAGTAATCTTTTTGCTAACAGGAATCACATCCAGAATGCAGTGCAAGAGTTCCTGCCATTGTTAATGCCCTTGAGAAGAATGAGCTCACTCCTAAGGCAAGAGTTAGTTTGTGACATTCATCTATATTATGCACATATAGCTATGGAAGTTTGGTTACCGTGATTACAATATTAAGGCGAATGTCAAGAGGATGGTGACCAACATATCTCTCTGAATGGCAATGCTTGTGGAATTTTATCTTTGCTTGAAATTTTGTAGGATTGATCTTGCACTTGTCTGGAGTTAGATACTGATATGATCTGCATAATTAGAATTGCACATTTCCTCTCTTATGCTAAATATTTTAGTCTGCAAACAAGATGATTATTCCCGAAAAATGTTACATATATGTTGTAGGTATGCTTTTGTTGTATACACCATTCAGTGTTTTCGAAGCCTCATTTGTCATTCATCTTCCATTTTCTTCTTTCTGTTGGATACTTTGCTTCTTAGATGGCGAAGATCTCTGTCTTTCTTTACTGGTAATGACCTAGGATCTATCAATGCATTCTCATATGTGAATTTTGTTTTCCTCGTGTATTTCAGTTCCGTGGCTCCGAGATTCTGGAACTCACAAATTTCAAGACTGCGACTATAGAAGATATTGCAAATGTTCACGATAAGGCTTATGTCTTTGGCCTAGAGAAGGTTATATACTTTCCTCCTGTTATATTATTAGCATTTACTGCATAACTTTTTATTCCATAAATAACCAATACATTGACACATAATAGCAAAGTAAGTAGATTTGTAGATGAGAATGTATGAGTTTTATTTTGACCATTACAAAGCATTCTTAGTTTAGGCAATGGTTGAGGCTTCAGATTCGGGACTTATTTTCATCGAAGGTTCTGGACCAACATATGCCACTTCAACGGTAACTGCTTTGTGCTCATAGGTTTAAGTCTCTCAAGGAACCATTTTGCCTGCCTAAATCTCTTCCCTCTGTTCCAGACATTCCAAGATTCACTTACCGCAGCAGGAGCTGGAATGGCTTTAGTTGATTCAGTGGTGATGTCTCATCTCACCATGTTAGTCTGCTTTTACTGCTTCAGTTTCGTTATGTTGGAAATGGTTATAGATTTCTTAGCTGCTTTATGATTTCAGATTGCAGCATCCAGAAACAGCCTAGATCCTCCCACTGGTTTTGCATTGATAAGACCTCCAGGACACCACGCCGTGCCAAAAGGTCCAATGGGGTTCTGCGTTTTTGGCAATGTGGCAATCGCGGCTCGTCATGCCCAACGCGCACATGGTCTGAAGCGTGTCTTCATAATTGACTTCGATGTTCACCATGGGAATGGCACAAATGATGCATTTTCTGAGGACTCTGATATGTTCTTTTTGTCAACTCATCAGGTAAGTCTCTAACGTAGTTTGTATTTCAAAATCCTTAATCGGACAGCAACAAGTTCCAACTCATTTTCTAAAAATCGTTAACTGAATAGTACATGAATGTTGAATTAAAGTTGTAAGATCATTGATTGAATAACACAATTATGATTCGATTTCAAAAATCAAAATAAGTCATTTATATTCTAAAATCCGCAGGATGGAAGCTACCCTGGAACAGGTAAAATCAGTGACATAGGCAAAGGAAAAGGTGAAGGCACCACTCTAAATTTACCTTTGCCTGGAGGGTCAGGTGATATTGCAATGAAAACCGTTTTTGAAGAAATCATTGTTCCATGTGTTCAACGGTTCAAGCCAGATCTTATTCTTGTTTCTGCTGGGTGAGTTAATGATGGAGATAAGTTTTCGTTTTTCTTTTTAACTGTATCATCATTTTCTTACAAATCCTTGTGCTGAAGGTATGATGCTCATGTGCTGGATCCACTAGCAAATCTACAGTTCACAACCGGAACATACTACTCATTGGCCAAAGATATAAAGCGGTTAGCGAAAGAAGTATGTGGAGGGCGTTGTGTATTTTTCTTGGAAGGCGGATACAATCTTGAATCACTATCATCATCAGTGACTGACTCGTTTCGAGCATTGCTTGGAGAAGAAAGCTTGGCATCCGAGTTTGATAACCCAGCTTACTTGTATGATGAACCAATGAGAAAGGTTCGAGATGCAATTGAGAGAGCCAAAAGCATTCATTGCTTATAAGGAGGATTTGCTTTAGAGGTCGAGTCTTAAGCTGTAGACTTGTGTTTTCTTTTGTAAAGCTGTTGGATTATGTAACTAAAAACATATGGAAAAAATGAGGTTATATACTGAGTTAATTGGAGAAATGGCCAGTTTTTTCAAACATATTTGGTAATATGGACAGTTCACTATAGCAAAGTTGCTAAATGGACACTTTTTACTATGCCTCTAATACACATCTTGTGCCATAGAATCAGTTAGTGGAATTGTGTAATTACTAATGAAGAAGGAAGAATTGGTAGATTTCTTTGATGAATACATAAAGGTTGACGCGCCAAAAAAAAAGAAATCATTGAGCATATGCGTTTATGGGAACCAGCATTTGGGGGAAGTGGCTTCTGACAGAGACCAAGTTCTATCACCATTCATAGAAATTGAAGACATTGTCGGTTTCAGACAGTCTCAACCTCTTTACGGATCTTTGAGAGGATATCGCCACTTGCAACTGTGAGGAGATGCCAATTTTTTCAAGGATATACACAAAGCTTTCTGATAGCAAAACGAAATTGTATACTCTGAATCATCACTTGTGTACAAAATAAAAGAATTGAGCTAAAGATGAGCAAGAACCGGTCTGATAGTTTGTTAAACTATCAATTGCATAAAAATTATAACTGCTTTTATAAACTTTAAAAAATATGGCGCTTACCTGATGCTTGTAATTTCTAAACTTTGATCCGAAATTGGAAGCAGATATCCGACAAACTTTGATGAATTAGCATGGAAGCTGACTTAAAACTATCTAACAAAACTACAATTTATCATGGGAGGAGCAAGAACTATGAGCATCACCATCATCATTCATGCGATGACCCTTATAAGCTATCAACAATTCCTTACCACATATTTCTCTAAAAAAGCTTTCTCAGTCATCTCCACAATCTCAAACGTGTTCATCTTCTTCTTCTTCTCCTCCAACAACAAGTCTTTTTCCCTCAAGATTTAAGCCAAGGAATCACCCTCTTCTCAAGATTATACACCATTCTATTCATGTAAAACTGCATCCCCAGCGGATCAAAGCTGGACATGTTGGTAAAATCTCAGTTATCTCATCTTCAGAGAACCCATTAGCCACAAACAGCTTAAACTTCCGATCAAACGTTGTCTTGTTTAAAGAAGTTAGCGAGAGAAGCATCTCATTCCAGAGCACGAGAGACAATGAAGATCCTCGGCTATCTTCTAAGTAAAGAAGCAAGCTAAGCTGAGATCCAAAAATTCCACGGGCTTTGAGGTAGGAGATACGAGTTTGGGTTTCTATTGAGAGAAGCCAACTACATCTACTAAGAATCACAGTAAGAAACTGTATATCGATTTGGGATGAGTTCAAAAACTCACAGATTTCTATATTTTCACTCAACTGACCAAAAACCCAGGCTAGTATAATTTTTGTTTTTTTTTTTTAACACTAGTATTAGAAGGGTATAATAGTGAAAAAGAGGCAAAATAGCAACATTACAACTATTGCATTATCAAAACGCAGCGTATAACAATAATCAGCGCCAATCTACTTCTGCTTCTTCATCAACTATCCGACGGCTTCCAATTCATAGTTCGATCGCTCTCGCCTCTCCTCTCCTCTCCTCTAAAACAATCTTCTATTTTCTCCGGTCTTCTTGTCAGCTAAAAACCAAAAAAAATAAGATTGAGGGTATATATACAGATTTTCAAAAGTAAAATATTTGCATTTTGTATTTTTATCAAGTGTGAAATTTATTATGAGTAAAATAAAATAACAGATTAAAACACGGCGATCATACTAATAGAAACTACAGTACTAGACTATCAACTCTCTCATCATATATTAATTATGTATGTAAAAGAATCATTGTAAACATTTATTGATTTGAATTAACTTATGTAAACAGAAAGAATTATGATTTTTTGTTAATATATTAATAGGTATTTCTAGTGAACTTATCAAATGAGTCACACCTATTGTCCCTATAAATAACATAAACAAAACTTCCACGTAGTTATTCTCTTATCGTTTTTAAAATCAAAAACAAAAATATCTCATCACGCCGACCATAGAAATTATAAATTATATATAAGAATAAAAATCGTGGGAAGAAGTAGAAAGAAGTCTTTCCGTTACGTTATCTACAGTCTTCATGCAAATCGAAATAGCATTCGATTTTTGACTGCCTTCTTAAAAAACAAACCCACACGTGTATGGCCACCACCATCCTCTACACGCCACGTGTCCCGATCCACCGCCTTGACCTGCCCCACCACGCCACGTTGCGTGAAACAGCTTCTTTTCTTTCACTTGGGTCCCTACTTAAGTACTTATAAAAGGATGAGAGATTTTATCCTGAATCAATCCACTCTTTTCGCTTCTTATATATAATCAATCAAACAAAGACGTCCAAAGATTCAATCATTTTATTTTGTTTTCAAGCCAAATCTGAGATGGAAGTAGGCAAGAGAATGGAGATGTTAGAGAGGAGGCCTTCGATAGAGACAGAGCCCATGACTTTGCATCTCGATCAAATAGAAAATGCTCGAGAAGAAGCTATGTATGTCATGAAAACGAAGACAATGGAGGAAGCTACGGATATTTTCACTAAGGTTTTCATTGTTTACTTTAATTAAGTTTTGGAGTTTCTTTGATTTTTCTTTTTCTTTGCAACGTTAATTAATGGATGATGTTGAAATTTAAAAAAAAATAAAATAACAGGAGACGCATGAAGGTTTAAGAGCTGGTGAGGAAAGAGGACGATGCATAAATTTGAAGGATAATGATGATGATGAAGACGAAATAATGATGTATATGAGTCCTCTTGGTTGGGACATTGCTACTGCTCCTTTCTAATTCTCAACTCTTTTTATTTCCCTTTAATTTTGATTATCAGATTTCCTCTACTCCTTCAATCTTCTTGTAAATATTTGAATACTTTTTAAGGAAAATTATATTGCAGTATATTTTACAATCTTCGTTTATCATGGAAAGGAAAATTATTATGAGCATAATCGAAAAGATTTATACAGTGTATAGATGCACGCGTTTTTTTGTAATTGATCTTAAATCATGATTAATGGGAGAATCTTTTATGAAATTTTTATTAATATTTTATTATAAATTTTGTGAAAATAAAGATAGATGAATTTTTAAAATTAACATATTGATTTTAAAATCTCTTATTTAAGAACTGGTTTTTAAGAAAGAGTTTTTAAAACATGTTTACTAATGAAATTTATATTTTTTTGAACTCTTCCTAAGAACCCCTGAACCCCTGTAGAACGTTCTATTAATCATCCTCATATGGGTTTATGGGTTTATTTTAAGCTACAATCCAAATACATAGTTCAACCTGATCTAAATTTGACCCGATCCCAAAAAATAATGTCACTAGTGAAACACGCTCGTTTGATAAAATGTTATGTTGGGAAAATTGGAATGTTAGACATTTGATGCTAAAGCAATTTTTCTTTTTTTGGAAAACTTGAATAAATATATATATCATATATGAAACATCTATCCAAGAGTTTAAACTTTAAAGTAATTAAGATGCAGTGACAAGATGGTATTGCCTAATTGGAACCAAAATATTTATGGATTTAAACAATTTTGAGACATTAAAGCAATACATGACTGAAATTGGGTAATAAAAAAGAAGTTTTGTGACAAGTAATTATTGGGAAAAGACATGCATTAGCTTAACACCATTTTCAAGTTTTGTGTCAACATAAAAAAAATTGAGTACATATTTTTATTATAAAATAGTAACTAAAAATTGGTATTAGCGGGTGAAACTTCTAAAATTAAATTAAGATTACACATTACATTCATATGGATTAGCTCTTTGACAATATCAGTCATGTTCATCCTTAGGTGGTTCCATTTTCCATTTCGAATTTTCTTTTTTAATTATGTTTATACTCTACTAATATATTTTCTGGTTTTTTTCTTGTGCATCAACCATTTTGTAATTATCAGTATAACAAATTTAAGCGTCTAATTTCAATTATAGCAACGTTGGCACTAGATCACCTTTCAACCATTTTCATGCAAAAAAATTACTCCTTCTATTCCTTATTGATCCTATTTTTAGGAAAATAATTTGTTTTAAAAAAATGCAATTTTTCTATTTCTTATATTAGAATACAATATAGTATGGAGATAAAAAATTTCTTATTTATATTTTGATGTTTAATTTTACGTGAAATCAATATTAAAACAATCAAAAAGTCAATTTACGTAACTCTATCTTGACCATTCTTGTTTTATGTCATTATAAGAAAAATAATGTTGTTTTTGATGTCCAGAATTTTTTCTTTGTCATCCTCTTCTTATAGTGATTATTCTATAGCTTTCATTGATTTTTTTTTTCAAACTATGAGTTTCGTTGATTAAGCATCTTTTTCTTTTATAATTCGGGCTATTGATTTTTTTCTTTTTTGTTTGACTTCAAATTTTTTTTTTCATTTTTGTTTAAAAGTTTACATTACGTAATGAGGATCTTAAACATGGGAAAATAGATATATACTAAATACAAAGACTAGCGTGACTTTCTTTTTTTTTTTTGCTACGTGTGTTTAATGCATAGTTGAATGATTAACACAATTATTTTTTTAATTAAAATTAGTTAATAAACACAAGGTTAAAATTGTCATTTTTAAATTTTTTAAAAATCTGTAGATCAATAAGGAACAGAGAGAGTATGATTGGTTAAACAAAATAAATTTTGTGACAACTACTTCTTAGTCGGAAAAGACATTAGCTTAACACCATTTTCAACTATGCGTCAACACCACAAATTAGCGTAAATAATTTTCTTATTATTTATTAGTTACAAATTTTAGTATTGGTGGCTGAAATTTCTAAAAAGGAATTAAGATTAGACATTACACTCATAGGGATTTTCTCTTTGACAAAAGCAGTCATGTTGGTCCTTAGGTGGTTTGGTTTCCTCTTTTTCGTCCTCACATTTGCAACTAAGAAAGCGTTGTTTATATTTAGTTTCTATTTCTCTACAGTTTTTTATTTATTTTGTAACACTACTTTTGTGATTGAAAACAATCAATAAAAGATTTGATATACTACCTTCAACATGGCTTAGAATCAAACACATGAAAACACAAGAAACCATAAACAAAGTAGTACACCCCATTCTTCAAAACCATTCTTCAAAACTTGATAATTGTTATATTTAAATTTAACTTTTAGTCTTAAAAATATGTTCTTTTATTGTCTCTCGTCAATACTCGTAATATATACTAACCACACAAAAAAAATAATTGTTCCAATAAATTTGACAAAATAAAAAGAAACTTAAGGTTGGAGCTAAGTCAACATGATCGGCAGAATCGCTTACATATTTTTAGAAGCATTATTTTTACTAAAATTTTCTTTTTCATCGATTTATTTTGTTATATATTTTTTAACAGAAACAAAAAAAAACTAAAATTTGAAATGAAGCTTAAACCGTATCAAACCAAACCGAAAGATATCGAATCGAAAAGCGGATTGGTTTGGATTTGGATTAGACAAGCGAGAGAGCGTCGATTCGACGAAACCTTTTCTTAATGGTTTTGAAACTTGAGAGGATTCAGAAGAAGAAGAAAGCTGCAAATAAAAAGCTAATTTTTGAAAATGAATGGCCACTTTTTATTTACAGCCTCTCCTCCTCGCATCCCTCTTTGCTCTATATCATCTAGTATTTCTCCTTCCGGTAGTTACAGAATCAGATTCTCCGATAATGTCGCCGTTGAGTGTCGGAATCTCTGTTTCTCCGTTAGTACAAGACAAGGGATATCAGTTCCCATTCTCCGAGATTGCTCCTTTCGAATTCCTTGTGGACAATTGTGGATGATTCTTGGTCCCAATGGCTGTGGAAAATCTACCCTTTTGAAGGTCTTTCTTCTTTTCCTTTTACAGAGCAAAGTCAATTCACTTCTCATTGTAATTTTTGAATGAAGCTTTCGTTATTCTCCTTGTGTAGACTAAAGACTTCTTAGTACATCACATTGTTTACAGAAATAGCTAATCTTGGCGTGTATAACATGAAACTCAGGGAAAAAAGTCAAATTTTTGGATGCTGTTTGTATGTGTAACTAAGACTGATTAGAAAGAAATGTCACATAAACTGTTTTAGCTTCATTAACTGATTGGAACTCTGCAGATTTTAGCTGGTGTGGTGAATCCAACCAGCGGCACTGTCTTTGTGGAGAAGCCCAAGAATTTTGTATTTCAGAATCCTGATCATCAGGTAGTGATGCCTACTGTAGAAGCTGATGTGGCATTTGGTCTTGGCAAGTATCATGACATGAATCAGGAAGAAGTAAGTCTAGGGTGATTCAAGCTTTGGATGCAGTTGGTATGCGTGACTATATGCAGGTCGGTTTATGTAAACTGAATAACCAACCATAAGGTGGTTTATGTTTGCTTCTTCCATTTATTAAAATTTAGACTCTGGTATTGTTTCCAGAGACCGATTCAAACTCTCAGTGGTGGTCAAAAACAAAGAGTTGCCATTGCTGGTGCTTTAGCTGAAGCTTGCAAAGTGCTATTGTTGGATGAGCTCACAACGTTCCTAGATGAGTCTGACCAGGTAGGGTTTGATTTACTCTAACAAAATGCTAAATAATCACAACTAGTATTGGGAGACAGTCCTTCTCTAATTAGCATATGATTATGTTGAGCTACTTTGATCTTGTTGTATATAGTAGACATTGGAAGTGAGTAACTTGCACATCTGATAAAGTCTGTAAAAGTATGAAATGAATTTGACAGAAATGTAATGGGTGATAAGCTTCTCTTAATCGATGTATATTGTTTTCTGGGGTTATTTCTTTTGCAGTTGGGTGTGATCAAAGCTGTGAAAGATCTAATAAACGCAAAGAAAGGAGGAGATGTGACGGCTTTATGGGTGACACATCGGTTAGAGGAGCTCGAGTATGCGGATGGAGCTGTGTACATGGAGAACGGGAGAGTGGTCAGGCATGGTGATGCAGCCACCATCTCAGATTTCATTAAGGTCAAACAATCGACTTACATTGATCAAATCAGTTCTTAACTTCCTCTGTAGAAGCCTATACAGAGTAACTGAAAAGTCTGAGATTTGCTAAGCTTTTGTAAAAGATTGTGATAATAGAGTTTTGTAGATGCTAAGCTTTTGTAGTTAGGGCTCGATTTGGTTCATTGATTTGTGTCATATGTTGAAGCCACGAGCAAAACTTGGTTTCCAAAGAGAAAATAAATATTTCTGAAAAAGATTTTTAGGTCCGTGTCCAAAAATTATTAATATAAAATTAAATAATAGAGAACATGAAAAAATAATACAACAGAAAGTCTTATGTATGCGTGTATATATATAGCTAGATATATCAATATATAGAATGTCTAAATTCTGTGTGCCCCCCTATTTTGACTATACCATAATGACCATTTAATTACTTTGTCAAAGTATATCGGCCGGAACAAAAACATGTTTTTAATCATGGTATTGAACTTCAAAACTTTAGATTATTATCTCATATTCCCTAAAGGTCTGAGAATCCGAGATCATACTTTGATAATTCTTATGGCGGATAAAATAAAGAATTCCCAAATGTTAACACATTAGATTTAGACTCGAATCCGATAGCATTAAAATAACATCATCTAACATGTTAAATTAACTGCACTTCAGTGTAACAGAAATATTAACTTCTGCTACCCCTTAACTTGTAAAGATCTCCCACATGTTTATGGTCATCGGATGTTTATTTATAGCAACTGATGGTGATGGATGCTATATTTATAAAAAAAAATTTTGTCGTTTGTTTTTAATAATGGAATTACAGCTCTTTAACAAAAAAAAAAACAAATCGAATTATAACTACTTGCATCTTCGAGAATAGGAGCAATAACGTGGAGTACAAAAAATATAGACATTTTGGAAAATAATAAGAATGATCGTCAATGCAAATTGGTTGCCAACAAATCTAGTTAGTATGGCTGTTTTAAAGTTCAGAACCATCAAGATCATTAGCTTTTTTTTAAACGATTAATCTAACCTCGTAAGATGCATTTATAGCCTTTATCATATATAGCGTAGGAATTATCTTTCTTTCGTTCAAATTTTATCAAAACAAAAAAAAGGATGCATATATATCGATCGCGCAGTCGGTCTATAAATGTATAATCTGCTTTTTTCTTTTTTGATATTTAATTTGTCTAAAGTCTGCTTCATTTTATTTATATCAAAAAATATTTGCACCAAAAAAAATAAAATCAAACTATTATCATAAAATAAGAGAATATGAATGGAAGTATATATATGTACAAATTTACGAAGCAATTGAACTAGTGGAAAGAAATAAAAAGATTTTTATAAGGAGTTTTTGTAGAGATGAGTATAATAATTATATTATTTATATAATAGGAGAAGGTGTCTTGTAAAAAGAAGAAAAGTGACTTATCATCTATAACCCTAGAGAAGAGAAGAGAACCAAGACCAACCCTCTCTTTTTTATTCCTTTTTTTTCTTCTTTGTATTATTTTCCATCCTTTTTATCATTTCATCTTAGACTAATCTTTCTAATTCCTCTTTCTTCAACAAATGCTCAGTTTGATATAGGTGGAGATAGAGATAGCATCCATGGAAATGTCTAGAGGAAGCAACAGTTTTGACAATAAGAAAACTAGTTGCCAGAGAGGTCACTGGAGACCTGTTGAAGACGACAACCTCCGGCAACTCGTGGAACAATACGGTCCCAAGAACTGGAATTTCATTGCTCAACATCTCTATGGAAGATCAGGTAATCGGTATATTCATATCTTTATATTTCCCATATATGTTATATATAAATCTTTTTTTTTTGGTTAGATCTATGTGCTTTGTAAAGAATTTGATGAGTGATATATATGGATTAATAGGGAAAAGCTGTAGATTGAGATGGTACAACCAACTTGATCCAAACATCACCAAGAAACCTTTCACTGAAGAAGAAGAAGAGAGACTGCTTAAAGCTCATCGGATCCAAGGGAATCGTTGGGCCTCCATAGCCCGATTGTTCCCCGGGAGAACCGACAACGCTGTCAAGAATCATTTTCATGTCATCATGGCTAGACGCAAACGTGAAAGTTTCTCTTCTACGGCCACTTCTACGTTCAACCAAACTTTGCATAATGTTTTGAGCCCTAGTTCTAGTCTTACAAG
Organism: Cardamine occulta; assembly: GCA_028015245.1. Lineage (NCBI taxonomy): Eukaryota > Viridiplantae > Streptophyta > Magnoliopsida > Brassicales > Brassicaceae > Cardamine > Cardamine occulta. Next base: position 17,633,390 of record CM051389.1, on the reverse strand, counting down.
GCTTAATAGATCCCAATTTGGGCTATGGAGGTATCAAAAGGATAAGAGTCGCGGTCTCTGGCCTTACTCTTTTGTTTCAGCTCCTCAAAATGATCAATTTGGATCTTCATCGGTCTCTAATGTACGCCACAAAATTTATCTTGAGAGTAGAAAGTCGAAAGAGTTGGTGGATCGTCACAATTACACAGATCATAAGAAGGCTTCAGGTGAAGATGGAGCATCCATGGGAGATGGTGAGAAGAACAATGTTACTTTCATTGATTTTCTTGGTGTTGGATTAACTTCTTAGGTTGTTATATCACACCTTAGAGATTTTGTGGTTTATATGATTATATCATTAGGATTAGCTATCATTTTCAGCCTTTTGCTTCCTTAAACTCTTATATGGATCTTCTATCACTTACAACCTCGTTCGTTTTCCATCTTTTCACTTAAGTTGGTACATATATGGGTTTGTATATTGCATGGTTTGCGTTTTATGCAGAATCTTGAACAAATCTGTACACATATATAGGCCTATAGGGCTTAGATATACATGTGCTTGGTACTAATTACCAAATCGCCAATGTATTGGAACTTGTGAAACTTGAGTTGTGCATCTAAATGAGAGCTTGTATCAGAAAGCATATGTTATACGATATTTTTAGTGCGTTAGTTACAAAAGACCGTCACTACACAAATATTTGCATGTTTTTGGGCAAAAGGATAAATCCTTTTCTGTCTGCTTATTTTACGGACGTGCTTAAAACTAATTTATATATTAATTATTTCACTGCGGTCGTCTATATAGTCTTTTCGACTGTTAAATAATACTATTACGTAACCTGCATATTTATTATTTAACAATGAGCTTAATGTCGCAAATTATAAATATAACAAATTTATATTCTAGACAAATTTACCATCATTCGTAGTGATGAATGATTATTCCATCAGTAACACATTTTCCCTAAATCACAAATATTAGGGATGGTTTGTGATCTCAATTTTTTGCAGAGTCCATGCATTTTTTTAACAGAAAAAGAAGTTCATGCATTCTTTTGTCGTTTCTACATCTTTATTAAATAAATTATTATTTGTAAAATGATTATCTACTTTTCATTAAAAAAACTTATTTGTATTCATTAAAATATCTGAATATCTTAACAAAGAGGTTTCATTTCACTGTTCTTAAATATACAAAATGACGGCAGATGACTTAAAATTTTAGTTCTAAGATAACTCTTTACGTTATTGTAGGAAAACTAATTCATTGACCAACGACGACGCTTTCACGCATCTAAACGCAATATACTTTCTTTCTTTTTTTGTAGTGGTGGGTAAAATACAAACGGTGTGGAAGACCATGACGGTAACAATGGAATAAGCAAAAATCTTTATGGAATAATTCAAAGTATATTTCGTTACACAAAGTGTATTATGTATAAAAAGAATCAAGATTCACAAACAAGAACAAAAAAATGTGAAAAGGAAAAACCAAGATGATGATTTTCAAAATGACCATGAATCCTCACCCCAAAAAAACTTGCTCAAACTCATGGCCTCCTCTATCAAAACCTCGTCTACATCAGCACTGAGATATTGAGCCCTTCTTCTGCGACAACTGTGGACATGACAGAGGAAAAACGTCACTCGCGTACCCAGAAACATCCTTGCATTTCCATTTCTCGGTCTGCGGTAACCCGAGAAGTGTAACATTCCTCAAACATATGTCTTGAAATAACGCGCCTGCAACACCAATCAACATCGGGGCCTTTCTCGAATTCAGACTCACAACGTTGCTAATATAAATCCCTTTTACTCTTGGAATAGCTTTCGGATCCCATTTGTCGTCCGAGTGGTCATTTGAGCCACTGCTGAATCTAATTGGGACTTTCACTTTCTCTAATAACACATTATTAAAGGTTATATTTGAAATGTACCCGCCTCTCCCTTTATCGGTTTTTAAGCGGAGACCAGCCGCGGAATCCCAGACGTGAATATCTTCCACGGTAATGTTGAAAATCCCACCAGACATCTCACTGCCTATTCCAATTCCTGAACAAGTACGAGTAGTACCAGAGATCCTTCGGACTACGATGTTTGAACTCGGACGTGCCACAGCCATTCCATATTGGTCCCACCCGCTCTTTACAGCTACAAGGTCATCCCCGCTTTCGATGTAACAGTCCTCAATGCAGACATTGGTGCTTGAGTCTGCAATATTATATATTCACAGAAATAAGATATGATACGTAAACGAAAGCTCAGAAATTGGCATTTGATAGAATCAAGGCCTGAACAAGGGTGATTACAAAGTAGACACGAGAAGAGGGTAATACAGAATAGAGCATTTACCTGGATCTATACCATCGGTGTTAGGGGCATTCATCGGAGCAAGGATGGTCATATTTCTAATAACAACATTGCTGCGAAACAAAAGTCACAGAGGTCATCGAACAATGCACACTTGTGAGACACATCATAAACGCAGGCAAAATAGTTGGAAGTAACTAAGAACCTGCAATAAACAGGATGGACTGTCCAGAAAGGAGAATTGAGCAAAGTAAGGTTAGAGATGAGAATATTATGAGAGTTCTTGAGTTCAATAAGATGGCCTCTCGTATGCACCAATGTTCTGTTCCACCATAAATCCCACCACATTTTTCCCTGTCCATCGATTGTACCATTTTCTCCTGTAAATTTTTTAATTCAAACCGAAAAGCCAGAGAGTTAATTCTAGAGAACTCCAAACTCTTCTCAACCATTAAAAAAAAACAAAACAATGAGACCCAAAAAAATGTCTGAAATCATCTTTATTCTCAAACTGTCATCTATACTCTGATTCTTATCAGATTACCAACACTTCACCACATAGCCGGATACTGAATTGCATTCTAATATTTTAAATCATGTCAAGGAATGAGAAACATTGAACTAATATCTTTGCAGATGGTCTTACCAAAGCAAAGAAAGCAAATAAAACCCAACAGTCGATACAAGGAATAAAAGAGTAAAGTACCTGTAATGACAACATTAGTGAGATTGTCTCCATGAATGAGGCTAATATGTCTACCACCAGGTCTCTCTCTCCCTCTTCCATAAGAAGGCAATGCCTCTATTATCGGCCATTCGTCTAGGTCCTATCAAACCATAATCCCAGACAAAAATTATATTAATATTGTAATTACAGATGACTTTTGCGTTTACATGACACATGAAAATGTGCTAAAACAGTAGCAAACAAACTTAAATCAAAGTCAAAAACAGAAAACTCTTGGTATCATAGCACATGACAGCAAAATCAAGAATAATTTAATATAATAAACTAGGAGACAATACAAGTAATTTGATAGATCCAATTCGTACATCAACATGCTTCAGACAAAAGTTGTCTATACTTGCAACTCCTTGGAATCTAAAAAAATATTAAAAATGTTTTTTTTTTCACTTCTTCCATGACTTTTTTTTTATACAGTTACTATTGACATAAAAAATGCACATTTTAAAAGTAAATTCGAAATTGATAAAATGAGTCAAAACAATAGTTCTTGATTTCAAACAGTTTTACCAACCAAAATTTCCACTCTGAAGACAATCCCACTCAAAGATAACTTTAGGCTGTATCAAACAATGGTGGTGGGTCCATTTTCAGCAGTGACCGTGATTAGCGTAATCGATAGTGTTTACAAACAAACCTTTAAGAAACCACCGATCAAAAAGCAATTACAAACCCAAATCACAGAGCAATCATCACATACCCAACAAAGATTAACCAATAGAATTCTCTTTAAACTGCTCAGAACCAAACCAAAAAGAAAACTTTATCAATGGATATTTATAAACTGGAGGGTACCTAGAATTTAAAATAGGATAATACCTTGGATCCCAAAATGAGAGCGCCGTGTTCAAGAAACAGAGTGAAATTGCTGGTAAGATTGAAGCTTCCAGAGAGCCACGTGCCCCTCGGGACATTCAGCTGGACCCCACCCTCGGCAACAAAACCTTCAAGGTGCCGTACGGCGCGGCGGAAAGCTGCCGTGTTCGACGTCTCGCCGTCTCCGACACCGCCGAAATCAGTAATCGACATCACGATCCGGTTCGGGGACGGGTCGTGGCGGAAAAAGCCGTTGCAAGTAATCAGGTCATGTTGAACGGACGGGATCCAGAGAGGGAAAAAAGAATTGGAAGAGATTTGGTGAGAGAGAATAGCTAAGACGGTGAAAACAAGGAGAAGAAACGCCCACGAAGGTCTTGTAATGGCGCTTAAAACATTGGTGGGCTTCTTCTCCGATTCCATTGATTTCGAAACAGAGAAAAAAACTCAAAAGCCCATGAAGAATTGACGAAGCTCTGAGATAATTACGAACAGAAGAATACTGAAATGGAACTTTTAGAAAGAAAGCAAAATTTGCATGTGTGGGCAATGATTATATATATATAGCTTGGGTTGGTGACAAGGAAGGTGTAAGAGAGATAGATACCTTACCTCTTCTTAATTCGACACAAAGACACTCTTTGCTTCTTTTTATTTTCTTTCCTTCTATATAAATAGTAAAATTGTATACAGACAGACACACATACATATATATATATATGTATCATGAAAAGGGCACTATGGATGGTGCATGTGGTGTCAAAGGCCAAAGGTGGAAGGAGAAAGTAAAACATCTTCAGAGAAAAAATATATATATATTTTTGTAAAATAAGATCACGGATTCACGGGTACGATTTGGCGTTACATCTCGTTTTCACTTGAAACTCGATGGGCCTTTAATTAGTCTCTTGTAGTGTCACTGGTCGTTGTTATTTCTTTTTTTTGTGACAAACTACAAATGTATATGTCCGTATTTAATTCTTTTAATATTATCTTCTTGTACTTCCATATCTCTGTTGTAATGAATTAAAAAAATAAATAAACTAAAATATCAACAAATTTTGTTTTTTTTTGGTCAGGAACTATCGACCAATTAATTATTTATGTTCTCTTCCTTATATGTATCAAGAATGTTAATTATTATTTTTGTCTAATCGTGTATCCAACTTTGTTTTTTTCATACCTGTTTTTTGGTTTTTTCCTTGATATTTTTTTCTGTATTTTTTGGTCTAGACAGTGATGTTTCTTTTAAGCCTAAGCTTTTTTTTTCCTAAGCTTTATTATAGCAGTAGCATCAGAGACCAACATTCTTTTCAAAAATTGCTTCGTTGTTCTATGAAAACATAAAGAATACAAAATAAATGTTTAAGAAGTGGGTAGAATACACCGTTAAATCATCATTTTTTAGCTTACATTTTCAATAGATCTTACTGTTTCATTTTTTTTTGTAATGAAAAGTCCAATACTTGGAATAAATGGACTGGTTTCTATCCAGCCCACAAAACAATACAAGCCCGTAAAAACTGGGAGCTGGGCCGATTCGGATAAACAAACGATTATGATGATAATGATGGTCACTATCCCAGCATCATGGTTAGAAGATCATATGATGATGCGAACATAGCCAACATCATTCTAATTGAAGTCGTGCGTCTTTGACTTTGACTAGCTAAATACTCTACGTCATCACACTTTTGTCGTTTTCTCAGTCTTACTTTTCATTAATGTCATTTTAATTTCACTGTACCAACTCAACCAAGTAAAACACCTTTTTTTTTCCCTATAAGCAGAAATTTCTTAATAACTTTGCTTGCTTAATCTTTTTTTATTCAATTCGTCTTCCTCAGATAACTTGGTTTCTCCTCTCTGGTTCCAACCCCTTTTTAGTATTTTCCAGGAAATATCTTCTTCTTATTTCGTTTCCTCAAACTCTGTTTCTCTCTGAGTCAACGGTCAGCGATCTCGGCGTTTCAATCGGAAGTCTAGCTCAGCTTTAGTGAAATTCATCGATAATCGATTTGTTGAATATATTTCTAATCAAATTAAGTCAACGGGTGAATACGCGTTGAGGGCTTTTCTCTTATTTTGCTTCTAAATTCTTCATCTTGGGGTTTCCTTGTGTGTTAGTATTAGCTTAATCGAGGATTCGAGATCCTCTCTTTTTTTTTGTTTGTTGGGAGTCAAAAACCATGGTGGATCTTTCCGGTGAAGGACTATTCTAGGGTTTGTTTTTAATCTGGAAAAAATGGAACGAAGATTGATCCCTGGCTTCTTTTGGCTGATTTTGGTTTTCGATTTGGTTCTCAGAATAGCGGGCAACGCCGAAGGTCTGCTTCTTCTCTCATTGTCTATAAATTTCATTCATTTACCCAGTTTATATCTGAGTGCTGTGACTTTTTGCTGGTTTGATTAGTTTAGGTTGTGATTACTCCATTTATTACTAGTTTTCCATTACCTGTTATCGCCTAAAAGAAGGCACTTTTACTTATTTGTAGCTTGTTTTGCAGTGTTGACTTGAGTTATGTTGTATTGCAATTTTTTTTTGTTCCTATCTGTTTCCACGGATTCAATGATGCTGTATCATCATGACTCTTGATGATTGCAAAATTTGACAGTGATTTTGATTTTTTTTTTCTTTGGTTAATTGCAGGTGATGCTCTGAGTGCACTTAAAAACAGTTTAGCTGACCCTAACAAGGTTCTTCAAAGTTGGGATGCTACTCTTGTTACTCCATGTACATGGTTTCATGTTACTTGCAATAATGACAATAGTGTTACACGTGTGTAAGTTTCTTTCTGTCTCTGGCCAAGAATGATGATTCGGCTTTTCGCATCTACTAAGGATTTCCTGGTCTTCATGTTTTCTCAGTGACCTTGGAAATGCGAATCTATCTGGACAGCTCGTTATGCAACTTGGTCAGCTTCCAAACTTGCAGTACTTGTAAGTCATCTCTTCGTAAAGTTGACATATTTTAAGGGATAGTTTAGTGTTGGAGCAAACATAAGTGTTATTTGCCGATAGAACAGCTTCAAAGTTTATCTAGGGTAACTAACGGATTTGGTATTGTTTCCTGATGAGAATACCCCTGAATATTGGTGAAGAAGTTTTGTAGATTTTAAAATTTTCAATCTTATGTAGAAATTAATATTAAAGAAAGTGTAATTACAGGGAGCTCTATAGCAATAACATTACTGGGACAATCCCAGAGCAGCTTGGAAATTTGACGGAATTGGTGAGCTTGGATCTTTACTTGAACAATTTAAGTGGACCTATCCCATCAACTCTTGGCCGACTAAAGAAACTCCGTTTCTTGTATGCACCATTTAACCCTTTACTTTTAATACATTTTTTATAAGCAGCCTAATTATTTTCTTCAGTTTCCTTTGTCGTGTTATTATTCCTGAGAAAGCTATTCCCATAAACTTTTTTGCAAATGCAAGCAGCTTTGTAGGAGTCAGAAAGTAGTGTGGTCTAGATGCTAAGTTCTTTTACTAAATGAAAAGGTGTTATCTTGGAGACTAGGATGTTGTGTAATATGATCTATTTGATATTCAGAGATTTATTAAAAAGAAATCAGAACTTTATAGTAACAGATTATCCTTGTGTCCACTCAAGTCCACTGGAGCTGTATGTTGTTACAAATTCGGAGTACTGTGTGTTTGATAGTACTCGGCTATTACCTTTGTGATCTTCATTGGAAGTTTAGTGTCTTGCTTAATTCTTTTGAAATTGGTCTAGTTCTGGAAGGATGGTTCTCTATTAAAGAAAACAATATTCTTTTGCCTTGGGCTTTAAGCGTTAATTAATATTGATACTGACTATTTGTAAGTGATGTACACCTGGAGAGTTAACACATCTGTAGTATTGAGAGGCTAATTAGGAATATAGATGAGATTTGAGAACAACCCCTATTTTTGAAATGTGTTTAAAGGTTGATTGTATTTTTTGCTCTACTTTTCGTCACTATAAGCTCATTACTAGTTAATGTAAGCATGACATGCTATTTTACTATTGGTGATTAGGCGTCTTAATAACAATAGCTTATCTGGAGAAATTCCAAGGTCTTTGACCAATGTGTCGACGCTGCAAGTTCTGTGAGTGTAACTTTGTCTCTCCCAAATTCCTTTGTGTTCATGTTTTTGATTATTGTTTTCCCACCCTTAGCATTAAGTGAGAAAAATATATCATCTATCATATTGAAATGCAGGGATCTCTCAAACAATCGTCTCACTGGAGATATTCCTGTTAATGGTTCTTTTTCACTTTTCACACCTATCAGGTTTTGCTTCATGCCCTTAATTTAAATCTTGGTAGACAGCTCAGAATGATTGATTAATTATTTGAGAGTTATCTGCAGTTTTGCCAACACCAATTTGACTCCCCTTCCTGCATCTCCGCCACCTCCTATCTCTCCTACACCGCCATCACCTGCAGGTTTTTTGTTTGTATATGTCATTGTATTTCATAGGTGTTTTGGTTGCTTCTTCCACCCTTATAATATCGAATCTTCAAGTATATTGCATAGAAAGTATATTCTTATGTTGTTTTTTGGTTGACCATTAAAAAGAGTGTGAAATTAGTCCAGAACGCATTTAGCTTCGTTGAATATTCGGCTGTCTATGTCTTGTTTGGTTTTTTATATATATCAGATTTCGTGATATATGTGGCCCTTTTTACTTTTTAATTTATAATTTTATCTATATTGGCTGTTATTGGATTGGAACTATCTTAATTATTTTTTAATAAGATAAATGCCAATCAAAAATACATCATTTATAAGTTATAATGGTAAACAGATTATATATAGCATTGTCAATTCGAGAAAGCAGAAAGGACTTAAAATGAATGATCAAACTTATTTGACACTTGGGTTATCTGAGAACTCAAGAGATGGTATACCTTTGTTTATTCTGCTGTCAATCAATCTAGTGAGTTAAAATGCTGTTAAGTTTCATTATGCTTTACACATTTTTCCCTTAAAAGGTAACTTATTAAGAAACCCTTCAAAGCCGGTACGTTATGTATTAAGGAAGAAGTTGTTCATATCATATTTGCAGGGAGTAATAGAATTACTGGAGCAATTGCGGGAGGAGTTGCTGCAGGTGCTGCACTTCTATTTGCGGTTCCGGCCATTGCACTTGCTTGGTGGCGAAGGAAAAAACCACAGGACCACTTCTTTGATGTACCAGGTTAGCAACTTGCTTTGTCTGTTTTCTCACTCACGCTTCTCTGGCTGATTTTGTTTTTATTACCGTCTTTTTGCAGCTGAAGAGGACCCAGAGGTTCATTTGGGACAGCTCAAGAGATTTTCATTGCGTGAACTACAAGTTGCTTCGGATAATTTTAGCAACAAGAACATATTGGGTAGAGGTGGTTTTGGTAAAGTTTATAAAGGGCGGTTAGCCGATGGTTCTTTAGTGGCGGTTAAAAGGCTGAAAGAGGCGTGCCAAGGTGGCGAACTGCAGTTCCAGACCGAGGTTGAGATGATTAGTATGGCAGTTCACAGAAACTTGCTCCGGCTTCGTGGATTTTGCATGACTCCGACAGAAAGATTGCTTGTTTATCCCTACATGGCTAATGGGAGTGTTGCCTCCTGTTTAAGAGGTATCTCTCCTCTTGTGGTTTAGCTCTGCTATGTCTACTAACAAGGGAAACTGATTTTCATTAAGTTTTGATTTGTAAGTAATCTTACATTTGTATTCTCTGTAGAACGTCCGGAGTCCCAGCCACCACTTGATTGGCCAAAGAGACAGCGTATTGCATTGGGATCTGCAAGGGGGCTTGCATATTTACACGATCATTGCGACCCGAAGATCATTCATCGGGATGTGAAAGCTGCAAATATTTTGTTGGACGAAGATTTTGAAGCTGTGGTCGGTGACTTTGGACTTGCAAAACTCATGGATTACAAAGACACACATGTGACGACTGCAGTACGTGGGACAATTGGTCATATAGCCCCTGAGTACCTTTCTACAGGAAAATCATCAGAGAAAACTGATGTCTTTGGGTATGGAGTCATGCTTCTTGAGCTCATCACTGGACAAAGGGCTTTCGATCTCGCTCGTCTCGCGAATGACGATGATGTCATGTTATTAGACTGGGTATACATGTGTTTCCGAGTTGTATAGTTGATGATCCATGTTGCTTCTATTTGTGCTAATTATGGGTATTTGTTTGGTACCATTCAAATTTCAACAGGTGAAAGGGTTGTTGAAAGAGAAGAAGTTGGAAGCACTAGTAGATGTCGATCTTCAGGGTGACTACATAGACGAAGAAGTGGAGCAGCTAATCCAGGTGGCTCTGCTCTGCACTCAGAGTTCACCAACTGAAAGACCCAAAATGTCTGAAGTTGTAAGAATGCTTGAAGGAGATGGTTTAGCTGAGAGATGGGAAGAGTGGCAAAAGGAGGAAATGTTCAGACAAGATTTCAACTACCAAAACCATCATCCGGCCATCTCTGGATGGATTATCGGCGATTCCACTTCCCAGATCGAAAACGAATACCCATCGGGTCCAAGATAAGATTTGAACACGAATTGTTTCTGTCTTTTGTGGTTTTCTGTATTTATTGAGGGTTTTAGTTTCTGCTGCTCCATATTATTGGTTCTGAAGTGAATACATGAGGATCAGACTGGGTTTGTAAGTTTTATATGAAAAGGGATATGAACGTTGTTGAAAGCTAAAACCCAAACACGTCTTAATGCTCTTGAAAATTGTTGTGACTTGGATTCTAATTTGTATCTCATCATCTGTTCAGGTTTCTCTTCTTCCGTTTATTCGTACATTGTTTCAACATATTACACGTTTGTATACCTTTGTTTCTTATATGATATTGTTTGCATAACTTTAAAGTCAAAAACTAGAAAGATAAAACATGATATATAAAATTTTAACTCCAAAAACCAAACCAGTTCTTTTTTTTTTTTTTGTCAAACAACCAAACCAATCCTATGCAAGATAACTAAAGGGTTAAACCGATTTGATAGTTTAACTTAACTTTAACAGATCAAAGTTATCATAAAAATGGTCGCGAAAAGCTTAATCCCGATCAATAGCATTTGCATCGTAAGAGACCAAAGGGATATTAAATGAATGGAAATGGGATATGGATATTAGCTGATTGGATAAATAGTTTATGAATAGTGTGTTAAAATGACTATATACATTAATCCAATGGTCTATTATACGGAGTCTCGACAAAATATCCTCTCCAACAAATCAAATTTCGAACTTTGCAGACCTGAGTCCAAAATATAACATCCCGCAAGTGAACATAAGAGATACTGTAGAACTGATGGATGTTCGAACCACAACTAATTATGTAAGTACTGCCCCATGCAATGTGTAATTAGTCACCATATTTTATCAAAAAAGAAAAAAGTGTAGTTATTCACGTAGTTCACATATAAGTGACACAAATCATTTTACTACTAGTATTAATTTGTTTTTAGACAAAAACTCAAAAACCAAAAAGTAAATATAAGATCACCAAGTATATTACGTTTTGATGATTGATATCTGAAACCCACAAACAATAAGTACATACAGCTGCATATTTTACATGGTAACATAGGAGATTATGACTCAAATGATAGAGTAGGTATAATTAAAGGTGGGAGCATAATAAATACAAAAATCGGAAATATATATTGGCCTAGGCTTAGTTAATACTCCGGCAATTTTGACGGATTTCACCCTGAGAGCCAAGTTTAACATCAAGATTGCTCATTTTGCGCATGGCCTGTTGGAAATCAAAGAAAAACTTAGCTTGATTAAGGGCATAGCCATTAACAAGATTCCTGGTCCTTGGAGTGTTGAATAAGGTCTGGTCTGAAAATAGGACTCCTGATTTCCTCTGAAGCGCATTGAAGTAGGCATTGTCGAAATCGTTGCGGGTAGCATCAAAGGCTTGCTCTGCGTTGTCCCCCGCATTGCAAGTTTTAGTGAGAGTGTTTGCAAAAGTGGAGTCCAATGAAGAATCTGGGGTTGTAAGTCTAGCCTTGAAAGAGGAGCATCGTGCAACTCCAAGGGTATGTGCTCCTATAAAAATACATTCCACAAATTAAGTTACAACCAAAATTAACATCTTGTGGAGCATTCATTGTCATGATAAACATATTATATGGTTTTCATTCCAAATGATGTGAAAACGCCATTATGTAATGTATTAATTTTAAAATATCATAGAAAATTAATAAAATCTTATATTAGTAAATAAGAAGTTACAAATGAGAAACACCACAATTTTGCAATTACGAAAAAGCATAAAATTTTGAAAAATCAACAAATAACATTTGATGGTCATGCAAAACACAATATTAAGTTCTAAAACTTAGAAATTTAATTTTAGACATTTTTATTCATAATAAATTTTCTTTTTATTAATGTTCCAATCTTTTTTCTTCATTGAGCTAGGACATATTAGATATACAAATATATGTTTTAAAGATATATGGAATCCAAGTATGTTTTAAAGAACTCACCAGAGAGAGCAACAACATCTAGTGGACTGAAGCCACGGTTGCCAAAAGTTTGAATGAGTTGAGAGGCATTGAGAAATGGTGAAGGAAGATTTCTTGTATCTTCTATCTTCGATCTTTTACCATCAAATCTTCCTTTTGGTATGTCATAATATGGACCACCAGACTAATAAAAAAAAACAAATATTAGCTCTATGAAATACAAATGTTTTTTTTTTGTTAACTAAGGGGTTTATGAAATACAAATGTAATCAGCTTATATATATAGAGTTATATAATTACCCAAAAGACAGCATCTCTAGCAGCCATGGCAACAATATCTGCGCAAGATACAACTCCTGGACATCTGTTCTCGATTTTCTCTTTCGCATCATCTATGATCTCGTAGCCACGCAGACTCAGATTCGCCGGCGAATCCTTTTCAGCAGTGTTGTCTTTTGTTGAATCTAGCAGAATCGACGCGTCACATCCCTAAATAAGACAAAAAAAACAACTAATTTAAGGGATTTTCTACGTAAAATACACAACTAAAATGGAAACTAATTAATAATAGAAAAAACGTTAATTAGTACCTCAATGAAACAGTCGTGGAACAACATACGGATAAGACCTGCGGCTAAAGTGGGATCAGCTTGAAGAGCATTGTTAACACTGTTCTTCACAATCTGTTCAGCGAAAGGACAGCTCATCATGTAGTAAGTCATACTTAAGCCCCTCGCATGCAAAGGAAACCCAACAATAGCATGCATTAACAGAATCAAGCTCACTAAATTTGCCCTAACCATCTTATTATTTTCTCTCTTAAATCTTGTTAACATGATAATCAGTTTAATTAAGAAGCTTCACTCTGTATATCGCATATATATAGTCTGAAGTCGCACTCAGACACGTTTCATATTGGAGTGGTTGGAAATTTTATAATTATGTATAAATTGGTTGGTCCCATAGTGAGTTGGAAGAAGATTAAAGTTTGGGATAGTGGTCTATTGTGCCGTCCCGTTGAGTCTTGTCGTATGAAAATTCAACTTATTTTATTACTAATGTCTAACCTAATTTGCATGTTATTGCATGAAAAGTGGCACGTAGTTTTGACACATAAGCCCCATAAGACTATTTCTTTCCTACAACTCGAATTCGCTTTGTCCACAATAATGTTATTATTATCTTATACTAATTAATATACTCACGCTTACTATAGCTGACCAGGTTTTTATTAAAAATTTAAATTTCCATTTTTTATATGAATGTGAATTTCATTAAAAATGAGAGAGTTTGTACCTAATATAACACACACACACAAATAGCATAACCAAATAGTTTATTGTTGCCTAAAAGAATAATTTAAGATGGTGATTATGAGAAGTTTCTAACCCAAATAAACATTAGATCCCATAAATTCTCTGTTTTCTTTAAGACCATTAATTTGATTAAACAGATAGTTTTGGTTGTGGAACTTGATGTTCCGTTTTGTTTAAATAAAGTATACATTAGCCTGAACAGGAAATTCTACCTACGAATCGTTATATGGAATATCGAAACTAGATTTTCAAATGTGGACGGTGTTTCTCAGTCACGAGATCAAAAGAGGCTATCTAAAACTTGTCTACATTCTTGAAATCTAGAAATGTTAGTGCTGAATTGCAAAACTTAATCTACAATTGATGAGGAGAACTCAAAGAGAAATAAAGTCAAACGAGAAAGTGAGACATGTAGCTGGCTTCCATTAGCTAGGAATATGCATAGAAATGGACAAGAGAGTTTGGTATTTTTAATGTAATCGCATGTCAATTTCACTTTATAACTGAGTGCTTTCGACGCGGAATTCCTAGTGGTACATTCTTCCACTTCCTTATCCGGTGAGGACAAAAACACTTCATCTTGGCAAATGTTTATTAATTTTTATTTATGTTGCGAAATGTATATACACTTCATAGTACTTCAAATACAAAGCAAATACATGTATTTTTTTTCCCTATAATCATAGAAATTCCAACCGAAGTTCAAACTAATCCCCGAACCAAAAAGAATTTAAGACATTCTCTTACATATATACCTCTATGTTTATTTTTGCCATAGTATATATAAATGATTAATTTATCTTTGTATATATTTTACTATTTGTCTATAATTTGGTGGCTAGCTACTACGGAGTTTTTATATTTATGTTATCTACAATAAAACTTATAAGGTTTGTTGCATATGAATCTTAGTGAGTTTTTTTAAATTATGAGCAAATTCATGATACACAATTTGGAAAATATCTTTGAATTTTGTTTAGTTTTGAAATGTTACAACAAGAAAAATTTGGGGTTTCATATACTCTGTGACGACCGCATTTTTTTTTTTTTCTTATGCAAAAATTAACATTAAAACAACATTAACATTCAAATACAATCCTACGCGGACTCGCCAAAAAAAAACTACCAGTTCTAAACAACACAGCGGAAACAAAAACAGCAAAAACCCCGAGTCCTAATCATCCTCCCCTCGACGCCTTCGACTCCACGATCACACCTTATCTTTACCTGCATCGACAAAAGTGATGCATCAACATTTGGAAATCCAAATGCTGAGTGAGAACGATCCTCCCAGCGACAGGTCATAGAAACCCACGCAACAATCAACAACAAGAAAATTAATACATCCTATTAATTTCTAAACGATTAAAATCACGCATGAAAATACTCCACAAAAGACACGACACGCGACCCCAGCGCGACAACAGCACAACCGAGCAGTTTTCGAAACTACCCGAAAGGCGCCCGGATCGGTCGATCCCAAACCTGGATCGGTCGATCCCACTCTGGATCCAAAACACCGGACTCGCCGGATCGATCGATCCACTCACCGGATCGATCGATCTGCTCACCACCGACCGGGTCGATCGATTCAACCCCGGATCGGTCGATCCAATCTCGGATCGATCGATCCACTCATGTACCGATCGTTCCAACACGATCTGAACAACCTTACCAAACCGTAACACAAGGATCGGTTGATCCCAACCCTGGATCGATCGATCCCAAGCCCTCGGCTAGAATCGATACTTTCGATTCAACCTTAAACCACTTAAGGCCATCAACCCCTGACCAAACCACCTTCATACCACAAACTTAAGGCTACCAACAAGCCTTAAATATCAAGGAATCAAGCATAAACACCCATGGATTTCCCAAAAATCCAAACATGCAAAATCCTTCAAACACCCCCAAACAAGGTTTTCGTAACCTCTGGTCACGACTCACCTCGACAAATGGAAGAAACAAGCCTTTATGGAACTCCCCAAGCTTTAGAAGACTCCCCTCCTTCCCTAGCCTTTCCGAGAACCAACAGCTCCAAGATCTCCTCTTACAAGCTTCTCCCAAGCTCACCCACAACAGATCCGAGCTCAAGAACTCTCTAGAACCCTTTCTCTTGCTTCCTTAGCTCACGGCAAGCTCACCCAAGCTCAGCCCAGCTCACGCCAATACTCACAAGCTTCAGCCACTCTGTTCCTCCAAGCTCACAAGCTCACACACACAAGGAGAACAAGCTTCTCACAAGAACCAAGCTTCACTAAGCTTACAAACCCACTTCTCTACTCCTTTCCCTCTTCTCTCTCGCAAACCAGCTCCCAAACTTCAGCCAACAATGGCATCTCACGAGAAGAAGAAGAAGAAGAAGAAAAGTCATAACTTTCCAAAACTTTGAGAAAAACCCCAAACTTCCAAACATATTATGACACCCCGGAACAAAATCCAAATTGATCAATTTAACCCTTTAATCAATTTCTCGAGATTTGTCTAAGGTTCATAAACTCGAAAGGACATCCCAATTACTTAACCGATAATTAATTTTCGGGACACGGGCGTTACAATTCTCCCCCACTAACATAGATTCGACCTCGAATCTACGTTACCGTTCATCTCCAATGAACTTAAACCGTCGCAATGATTACTCAAACCTTGGCCTACCCGACCAACACACACAAACAAGTACACGCATGTACACACGAGGCCTATAACTAACCTCCGAGGGCTCTCATCCAGACTCTCTATGCTTATGACACCGCAGCATCATATGTACTTATTGCTCATCCCAGGGTTCAAGACACCGCAGCATCTCCGAACTCTAGGCTCTAACATACCCCGCAGGATATCCCTTATACCTCGCAAGGTATAACCCATACCACAGCACCCAAGACACCGCAGCATCTCCGAGTTCTGGGTATCTGCCGTACCACTCTCCTCGGGAAATATAACCCTCATGAGTCTCCGATATCCCATACCTCTCAATTCTCGGCCATATAACCTTCCTGAGTCTCCGATATACTTTTACCACTCAATTCTGGGCAATATAACCTACGTCTAGGTTATACACTTTACGAATCCACGGTATCGTATATCACTCTTGGCTATATACCCTCCGAATCCACGGTATCTCATATCACTCTAGGTTATACTCCACACGAGTCTGGATACATTGCCAGTTACACTCTTAGGCCCGCAGTCCTTCGAGTTAACGGCACTAGAGGAACTAGTCCTCTCACTGAGCAATATGTCATATATCTATAAGCATCTCCGACCGATCTACCTCCCGTGATCCGTGTATCCTCGCAAGGTAACACTGGTATCACCCATATTCCACACCCGGAATATCTGCCGTGCATAACCAACCAAGGCTATAACACCGGTACCCAACACTTCGGGTACCACATAATCTTTCCGATTATGTACCAAGCTTTTAAACTCTTTTAAAAACTTTTCCATGGCACTCGTGCCATTACCAATAAGAACCACCGTCTTATTACTCACATGCTTTAATGCTTTTTAACACTAAAACGAAAGCAATCCAAGACTCAAAGTCAAATAATAATAAGGAAACTCACATCTTATTATTAAACATCATAATGTAACATCGTCATACATAACGGCAATACAAAATGAAAATACACACAGCATACAGTACAAACCGAAACTGGAACCACTCGATGGAACTCAAGCCGAGCTTACGGAACCACTTTCCGAACCGCACTTCCATCCGAACCTCGAGGCTCCCAAGTTTCCTCCTGCACCCGTCACATCCCCAGAACTCGCATCATCGGAATCTTCTTCCGACGAAGCTCCTTGACCCTCCG
Organism: Cardamine occulta; assembly: GCA_028015245.1. Classification (NCBI taxonomy): domain Eukaryota; kingdom Viridiplantae; phylum Streptophyta; class Magnoliopsida; order Brassicales; family Brassicaceae; genus Cardamine; species Cardamine occulta. The sequence goes on along the minus strand of CM051389.1, from coordinate 17,615,935 downwards.
CTCGAGAACTCTCAAAGGTCTCGCCTCAGCGGTCATATTGGGCTGGAGATCTGGCGAATCTCACCCAATACCTCGTCCCCCTATGCAAACACTTCTTCAAGCATCGACACATGGAAGACCTTATGAAATGCATGCATAATCTCGGTAACTCCAACCGATACGCTACCCGGTCCAACACGCTCTACAATCCGGAACGGCCCCATATACCTTGGACTCAACTTAGTCGCGTAATGGACCTGTTCGGACCTCTCAAAAAGCCATCTTGAGATACACTCTATCTCCCACCTCAAACACAAGCTCTTTCGCCTCTTATCGGCATAACTCTTTTGCCGATCCTGGGCCTCTTTCATGTTCAGCTAAAACCCGGATCCTCTCCGTGGTTTCTCGAACAAAACTTCGCACCCAATGTGCTCCTCTCCCCCACTTTGAGTCCAACACAAAGGTGTACTGACATGGCCTCCCATACTGAGCCTCGTATGGTGCCATCCCAGTACTCGCTTGGTAGCTATTGTTATCTGAAAAACTCTACCAAGCTCAAGTGATCCACCCAATGACCACCCCAATCCAAAGCCGCACATCCTCAACAAATCCTCCAGAGTCTGGATGGTCCTCTCGGACTGCCCATCATGCCGAGGATGATAAGCCGACTTCATGTGCCCTCGTGCCCATCTCCGTCTCAAACGAATTCCCGAACTCAGATGTGAACTTAGGATCCCGGTCCGAGACAATGCTCACCGGTACTCCATACTGATCTCACAATCTCCTGCATCTTCCTAGCCAAATGGAGACCCATCGGTCTTCTTAATGGCCGAAAAGCAAGACACTTAGTCAATCGATCAACGATGACCCGAGATAGCATCCTTGGTCCGAGAAACTGGTAATCCCACCACAAAATCCATCGTGATCATATCCCACTTCCACTCGGAATGGGTAAACTCGCAACAAACCACTCGGAACTCGATGCTTCTGCGCTTCACTAATCGGCCGTTGCGCGCCGACACCGATTAAACATCTTTCTTCATCCCGATGATAATACCGCTTAAGATCCGGTACATCTTAGTCGCTCTCGGATGAATCGAAAACATACTCGCATGAGCCTCACTCAGGATCTCACGCCTCAAATCCTCATCCAAAGGCGCGATACCCTTCCACCGACAAGGATAGTGCCATTCGGAGATACCCGATACTCAGAACCCGATGCTCTGAAGCCTTAACCAAGCCCTCATCTTTTTCTCGAGCCAGCCGAACTCTGCTCCAAAAGATCCGCTGATTAGCTGCCTCTAAGCCCAACGGTTCTCCGAGATACAACACTTAAACGCAATGTGCTAATCTCGCTCACCAAAGACTCAACCTCGTGCTTCCGAGCCAAAGCCACCCGCTTCCGACGACGATCCATGACAGATTAGCCTTTACCGGGATGGTAAGCTATCTCCAGATCATAATCGGCCACTAGCTCCATCCAGCGCCTCTCAAATTCAACTCGGTGAGTGAAAATGTACTCAGGCTCTTATGATCCGTGAACACTGCACCTTTTCGCCATAAAGATAAGATCGCCAAATCTTTAAAGCGAAAACCACCGCAACCATCTCAAGATCATGGGTAGGGTAGTTGCACTCATGCTTCCGTGACGCAAAGAAAGCAATAACCTTCCCCATTGCATCAACACACAACCAAGACCAACTCCGCGCGATCAAGGTATACACCACGTAAGGCTCACCCGGATCGAACGCCAATCTTTGGAGTACTAGTCAGCAAGGCCTTCAGTTTCGCAAAACTCTCCTCACACTCCGAGGGACCACACGAAAGGAACATCCTTTCCGTCGACCGTCATAGACTTAGCCAAACTCGCGAAACCCTAAACAAACCGCCGGTAATAACCTTCCACCCCGAGAAAACTCCTAATCTCGGGGGCATTCCTCGACCTCGACCAAGCACTAATGGCTCGAACCTTCTCTGGGTCCACGAAACCCCCTCCGCCGAGATAACGTGGCCTAGAAAACTGATCTCGCTGCCGAAGTTGCACTTGCTTAACTTAGCAAACAACTTCGCTCTCGCAGAAGAACCACACGAAGATGCACCTCGTGCTCCCCCAGGCTCTTCGAAAACACCAAGATGTCATCAATAAAGATGATAACGAACTCATCCAGATATTCCTGGAAAACGCTGTTCATCAATCTCATAAATGCAAGGCATTTGTCAACCCAAATGGCATCACCACAAACTTGTAGTGGCCATAACGAGATCTGAAAGCCGTCTTCCGGATATCTCCCTCATCGATAGGAATCGATGATATCCCGACGCCAAGTCAATCTTGGAAAACCAAGTAGCCCTCTCAACTGATCCAACAACTCATCAATCCGAGGAAGAGGATACCGTTCTTCACTATGACTCGGTTAAGTCCTCGATAGTCAAGCGACAACCGAAAACTCCCGTCCTTTTTCTTCAAAACAACACCGGTGCTCCCCACGGTGAAGTACTCGGCGAATAAACCCTTTACTCAAAGAACTCCTCCAATCTTCTTGACTCTGCCATCTCTGCGGGAGCCATCCTATAAGGTGCCTCGGATATCGGTGTCGTCCCTCGGTTCCAACGCAATCGTGGAAGGATCCGACCTACACGGCGGCACCCCTTGCAACGATCGGAACACATCCGGGAACTCCCGAACCACACGAATATCCCCTACCTTTCCTCTAACGGCCTCCGCAAAGAAATGGTAGCCAATCGCCTCACAACCTCTCGATCATCGCCGCCTGCATAACCGAGATCACGAGACTCCGGAAGTCGGTCTCACCCTCGATACACCAACCTCCCTTGCCTCGCTCGAACTCGACACGCCCTCGGTGACAATCCAGATGCGCTCTGAACTTCCCGAGCCAATCCATGCCCAAAATGACATCGTCAGACTCCACAGAGCGAGATAATCAAATCGGCAGGCATAGACTCCCCATTACTGAACATCCACGCCTCTAACCCGACCGTGAATCCTCGGGAGCTTCCCTCCAAAGCAACCTCCACGAAACCCAAACTCGCACGGCCATTAGCCTTCTCGGCTAATTCCGAGTAACGGCAATGAGATGCTCCGTGTCAAACAACACATGACACTCAACACCCCCAACACAAAGATCCTGCACATATACATGTGCCTAGAACCTTAACACAAAAACAACCAAAATTCCCCAACACACGAATTGAACTTAGATAAGTCTAAGAAAAATACCTGTGATCGGCCTAGAACTTCGGCTCTCCGGACTCAACGATGGAATACGCTCGAGCGCTGCCGCCACCGCCTAACGGGTGCACCACTGGCCTCACTCTGCAGACTTAGGACACCGAGGTCTAATGTGCCCCGCCTCCTTGCAATGGAAGCACACCCGAGAATCCACTCGACTCCGCCCTTTTTTAGGGCAGCTCGCCACTCGTGATCCGTGCTCCCACACCGAAGCAACCCGGACCACCTCGGCTACCACTCAGCGCCATCACGCCTCCTCTTCGTCGCTTGCATCTACCGCCTCTGCCGGAACATCGCAAGACGGATCTTGCCTGAAGACTCGGGGTAACCGATACCACCTCATCCTTCAGACCCTCCTCCAGCAACGCCGCAGTCTCAACCAACTCATACACCGTGCAAAAAGACCTAACCATGCAACGGTTCCGCAAGTCAACCCTGAGACCCATCAAGAATCTCTGCACACGGATCGACTCACTCTCAACCGCTCGTTGAACATACGACCCGAGCCGGTTGAACTCCACCTCATACTCGCGTACCGACCGATCCCCCTGAGTCAATCTCGCAAGCCTCGACTCTAACCGGTTGAACGCCTCCCGAGGGAAGAACTTGGAGTTAAACTCCTCCACAAAATCCGCCCAGCCATCTCAGCTGAACTCTCCGGGCTACACCCCTCCACCGAGATCGCATCACCCTCTGGATAGTGGACCGCAATGTCCACTTGGTATCCCGCGGGACACCTACTCGAGAGGAAATTCCTCTCTAACCTCCTCAACCACGCATCAGCGTCCTCGGGATTAGCACCTCCAGGGAAAAACCCCGTGCCTATCCTCTGCATCTGCTCCATCATCCTAAGATAGGATGGGAGCTCCTCACAGCCAACTTACTCGAGGTGAACCTCAATGCCCACCGGACACAGGAGCTCGAGCCGGTACCTCTCCGTAACCGCTCCAACAACACCGTCGAGAGATTAGCAGCGATCAATAGGAGCTGAACATCACCCGTGCCACTCTCGCAGCACCATTGCTATACCAGCAGTATACCACAGCACCGGCTGGAACCCCAGCCACTCCAAAGCATGACGCAGACACACCGTCGGACCCCACTTGACTCATGGCGAATCCTCGACCATTCTTCCACAACACGACCCCGCCACGGCCTCGGCCCCTACCACGCCCTCTAGCCATCTGCATTCGCAAAAACAGAGACTAAGGACACTAAGACACAATCATCACAATAAAGATAACTTACCGTGGAATCGCACAAGGCTTGAAGAGGATGATTCTAAGACCCCATGCAATACCAACTAACCTCGAGCCACCGGGCTCCTAGAACCGTTTAGGCTCTGATACCAAACTGTGACGACCGCATTTTTTTTTTTTTCTTATGCAAAAATTAACATTAAAACAACATTAACATTCAAATACAATCCTACGCGGACTCGCCAAAAAAAAAATACCAGGTCTAAACAACACAATGAAACAAAAACAGCAAAAACCCCGAGTCCTAATCATCCTCCCCTCGACGCCTTCGACTCCACGATCACACCTTATCTTTACTGCATCGACAAAAGTGATGCATCAACATTTGGAAATCCAAATGCTTGAGTGAAACGATCCTCCCAATGACGGTCATAGAAACCCACGCAACAATCAACAACAAGAAAATTAATACATCCTATTAATTTCTAAACGATTAAAATCACGCATGAAAATACTCCACAAAAGACACGACACGCCGACCCCCGCAGATAACTTGGCACAACCGAGCAGTTTTCGAAACTACCGAAAGCGCCGGATCGGTCGATCCCAAACCTGGATCGGTCGATCCCACTCTGATCCAAAACACGGACTCGCCGGATCGATCGATCCACTCACCGGATCGATCGATCTGCTTCACCACCGACCGGGTCGATCGATTCAACCCCGGATCGGTCGATCCAATCTCGGATCGATCGATCCACTCATGACCGATCGTTCCAACACGATCCGAACAACCTTACTAAACCGTAACACAAGGATCGGTCGATCCCAACCCTCGGATCGATCGATCCCAAGCCCTCGCTAGAATCGATACTTTCGATTCAACCTTAAACCACTTAAGGCCATCAACCCTCGACCAAACCACCTTCATACCACAAACTTAAGGCTACCAACAAGCCTTAAATATCAAGGAATCAAGATAAACACCCATGGATTTCCCAAAAATCCAAACATGCAAAATCCCTTCAAACACCCCCAAACAAGGTTTTCAGAACCTCTGGTCACGACTCACCTCGACAAATGGAAGAAACAAGCCTTTATGGAACTCCCCAAGCTTTAGAAGACTCCCCCTTCCCTAGCCTTTCCGAGAACCAACAGCTCCAAGATCTCCTCTTCTGAAGCTTCTCCCAAGCTCACCCACAACAGATCCGAGCTCAAGAACTCTCTAAAACCCTTTCTCTTGCTTCCTTAGCTCACGGCAAGCTCACCCAAGCTCAGCCCAGCTCACGCCAATACTCACAAGCTTCAGCCACTCTGTTCCTCCAAGCTCACAAGCTCACACAGACAAGGTGAACAAGCTTCACAAGAACTAAGCTTCACCAAGCTTACAAACCCACTTCTCTACTCCTTTCCCTCTTCTCTCGCCAAACCAGCTCCCAAACTTCAGCCAACAATGGCATCTCACGAGAAGAAGAAGAAGAAGAAAAGTCAGCCCAACTTTCCAAAACTTTGAGAAAAACCTCAAACTTCCGAAACAAATTATGACACCCCCGGAACAAAATCCAAATTGATCAATTTAACCCTTTAATCAATTTCTCGGGATTTGTCTAAGGTTCATAAACTCGAAAGGACATCCCAATTACTTAACCGATAATTAATTTTCGGGACACGGGCGTTACATACTCATCCTAAAAAATAAAATAAATGTCGAACGTCCTCTAGTCTCTATAAAAACTAAAAAGAAAGAACAAAAATTTATGTTTTTCTTCCTTGAATATTTTGGTTGTATTGTATGTAAGATATGTAAATATGATATAATGCAATAAAATCAGAGATATAATACTTCATGCTAGAGAGTCGAGACTACTAACTCTCGTTTGCTCTTTACTGACCATTTCCATTTTTTATAACTTGAGAATACAATAACTCCTGATCTGATATCGTTTCTACTAAACGTCTTTGTTTTTTGTAATATGTTTTTGTGGTTCTGAGCCATCTTCATTGATATAAATAAACTCAGATCTCTATTTCATGAGATTTCTCGGTGGAATTGGATACTGCAGGTCCTTCCCACAGCTCTGCAAGATCCTTTCTCCGCCATGACATGAAGATCACCGGTCCTAACGTAGATGGTACCTATACATATTCCACATCGAAAAAGGATTAAACATCATAATCACAATATACTTCACACAGATCAAGCATGAAAATATACAAAAATGACTTCTTACAACACAAACATTGGATTGAAACTAGAAAAGTTCTATCAACAAAACTTTCGGTTAAAACTAGTGCTGATACATACAGAATATACACTTTTGATGTCGAACCACAGGAACAAAGAAGTTCAAAAGATCGAGATATTATTACCAGATAAAGTAGAGCTGGCTGAGGTGAGTGAGTTAAGACACCTGCAGCTAGAGCTGCCACCAAGCCAATGGCGTACCCTGGAAGTGCATACCATATGTATTTATGTCCCTTGGAAGATTTAAGATCAAAAATATTCACCACATCTCTAGTTTTTCGATGGTCAAAACAGAGGACCAAAGCCAATAGCATTGCAGGGATAGCCTGGAACAACAAAAACAGTTAAAACAACAGATTAATTGTTTTGCTTTCTTGTCTCTTATAATCTGAGGCGGAACATTTCTTATAGGAAGACACACCAATCTTAAAAATCAAATAAGGTTTTAGTCTGTACCATGTCACCAAGACCAAGCATCATGAAATCTGAGGCACTCACACCAGGCACCACACCACCCAATAGGTTCCGAGGAAACACAATTTTCACTGGTAGTTCCAGTTTCTTCGTGATCAATTGCAGTCCAGGAAGATTCAAACTGTTAGCTACTGTGTGAACTGGGTTTGATGCTTGCTGGGTTGCCACAGCCACCATAACGTTAGCACCAAAGAATCTCTCAGAGAAGAAAACCCAGAATATGTCATATACAAAGAGACACACGAGGAGCATAGCACATATTTTGATATTGGGGAGACGAACATGGCTGACAAATGCAATACAAATGGAGATCCCAAGCAAATTGTTCAACATCCAATGCCCAGAGATAAGCCATGCCACGACTGTCATGGCGCAAGCCACCAGCAGCAATCCTTGAATTCTTGTAAACGATTTCGAGCAGCAGCGTGAAACAAAGGGATCAGACAGACCAAGGTACGACTTGATATACATAGCATATGGTGATAACCAAAAGAAGAGAGATGAAACAGAGGCGATGGCTGTAAACGCGGTCAGAAGCTGAGAAACAGAAGAGAACAAATAGAACATGAGAAGCAAACTGCAAGAGCTCATAACTGGGATCATCAAGGCCTGAGAGCTATCTAGTGTTATGGATGCTTCGGAAAAGTCACGATTTCTCTCCATCTCTTTGCCATAGTTAAGTGCACGAAAAGCGGATGCAAATGTCACCATTACAGCTGTAACAATGAGAGTAGCTGGAGCAGGTTCTAGCAGATACAAAAGAGTCCATAGAGTCTCCATGATTACAAAAGAGTTCCTTCAGATTATAATATATATATATATCCCCTAAGCTTTGTTCACATACAAATGAAATGCGTTGGAAGTTGCAATAAGTCTCCAACAAATGTGAACCTGCAAAAGATAAAATCACACCAACAAACTCATGTAAGCCAAATAAAATAAAATAAAGCTTACGTTTTTATGAGCTTTACAGAACAATGGTGATTGCTATCTACAATGCAGCAGATAATAATTCACAGCTTCGCAAGACATGGTTACTGAACTAGTGCGTATTGTTACAAATTCAGACCTCAAGCTTAATAACTTGAGGTCTTTAAGAATCCAAGTGTCAATTTTTGAATTAATAAAACCCAGAAATCAAAAATCAAGTTGGTATTTAAATGAATCAGTTTCAAGGACATAGTAATTCGATCTTCTGAGTAACAATTAATGTGGAAATCAAGCAATATCTCAGTTCAATAAAAAAAGAAAAGGATCAAAAGAGAGAAAGAGGATAAATTAGATTGGAGAGTCTAACCTGAGCGCGTAAAGGCTATGAAGATGGATGAGGCAAATGAAATTGGATCTAGGTTTGTCTCGCCAGGGAGAGAGCTTGTATCCTCTGCCCCACCGTATCAGTTGAGTAAAGGACCAAAAATATTTGGGTCTTTTTTACTAATTCTATAAATTTTATAATCGATTTCTTCTTGATCTTTAAAACAACAAAACCGTACCTATTAAAAAACTGGCCAATAGAAAACCAGTATATTTTTGGATTTTGAATGAACCAAATCCTTTAAAATAATCTAAGTTTCAACAGGCTGTAGCCGGTATTTGATACCACTGCAGATCCGCTAGTCACTTGTTTTACTGGCTGTAGCCGGTTCATCTCCAATCTGTGTAAAGGAAACAGAGAACCCTCATTTTCAAATTTCGAAATTGCGCTCTTCTTCTACAATTTCCCACTCTCATTTGAATCTCATTTGTCGTTATTCCAGATTTTCTCTACCTAAGGAATCTTTGAAGATGGGAGCAGCTCAAAGTCATGAAGATCTGGAGATCTGTTCCTCAGATGAGGATGAATATGAAGAATATGAAGAACGAAGAGACGCAGAAGAAGAAGAAGGAGACAAGTTCCTGGACTCGCGGGACGATACGTTAGACATATCTTCCTCCGGTGGTCGTCTCGGGCCTAAATCTCCTTCATCACTCGACGACGTTGAGGCAAAGCTTAGAGCCCTGAAGCTAAAATACCCATCGACGCAAGCCCAATCTACCCAGAACTCGGCTCGGCTTTTCCGATACATCAATGGAAACACTCCCAAAGCCAAATGGGTTACAGCTGAGAAATTGACTGCTTATTGCTTCGTCAAGACCTCCAAAGTTGAGGAAGATGATGAAGATGACGATGTCAATACGGATGTGGAAACGGAATGGTGGATTTTGAAGGTTGGCAGTAAGATTCGAGAAAAGGTTTCAGATGAAATGCAATTGAAGGCTTATAAAGATCAACGCCGTGTTGATTTCGTTGCTAAAGCTGTTTGGGCCATGAAATTCGCCACCAACGAAGATTTTTCGTCTTTTGTTATCAGCTTTAACAATTGCTTGTTTGAGAACAATCATGGGGTTGAGTTTAATGAAGCCAATAAGGCAAAAATCTATGGGAAAGATTTCATTGGGTGGGCGAATCCTGAGGCTGCTGATGATTCCATGTGGGAAGACGCTGATGATATTTTGCTTAAAACCCCAGGATCTGCAACTCCGGCGAGAGATACACAGGATTTGACTGAGGCCTTTGAAGAAGCTACAAGTGAGGGCATACATAGCTTAGCTCTTGGTGCTTTAGATAATAGCTTTCTTGTGGGAGATTCTGGTATTCAGGTTTTCAAGAACATGAGGCAAGGGATTCAAGGGAAAGGCGTTTGTGTTAACTTTGAGGCTGGTTATGGTAGGGATCACTCCTCAGCACCGAAAAAGGCTCTTCTCATGAGAGCTGAGACTAACATGCTGCTCATGAGTCCCATGAGCCAAACACCTCATTCAAGAGGAATCCATCAGCTTGACATTGAAACTGGCAAGGTTATTTCAGAGTGGAAGTTTGAGAAAGATGGAGTGGATATCTCTATGAGTGACATTACTAATGATGGTAAAGGTGCGCAATTGGACCCATCTGCATCTACGTTTCTTGGTCTGGATAACAATAGGCTTTGCAGGTGGGATATGCGTGACCGATATGGAATGGTTCAGGATCTTGCTACTGCGAATACTCCAGTCTTGAATTGGGCACAGGGGCATCAGTTTTCTAGAGGGACTAACTTCCAGTGCTTTGCAACCACTGGTGATGGCTCTATTGTCGTTGGTTCTCTTGATGGGAAGATTAGACTCTACTCTAGCAACACTATGAGGCAGGCAAAGACGGCTTTCCCTGGACTTGGTGCACCTGTAACTCATGTGGATGCTACTTTCGATGGGAAATGGATAGTTGGTACAACTGACACATATTTGATTGTTATCTGTACCCTTTTCACTGACAAGAGTGGCAAAACAAAGACTGGCTTCGAGGGTCGCATGGGCAATAAGATTGCTGCACCAAGGTTGCTAAAGCTAAGACCTCTCGATGCCCATTTAGCTGGATCTAACAACAAGTTCCGCAATGCTCAGTTTTCTTGGGTAAGCAAAATTCTAATTGCTGTTTTAATTCATGCCGCCTAAGTGACAGTCTTGCTCTTGATAAGCTGCATCAATCATTTCTTTTTTTGTTCATAGTTTAGTGCATATAATATTTGAAGTCTAAGAATTTTCTGGAAGACAAACATAATGATCCATGATTTTATTTTTGTACACAAAACACGAGTTGTCATGAGATTTCTTTCTTTTTTCACTTGAAGAATAGGTCTCTCCTAGGTGAAATGCTTCTCTTAGATGCCTTTCCCAGAGCTGGGTTGGTGACTTTATGCAGCTGTTTCCATTTAGATTAACTGTTAAAGAGGTTTATCTCATAGTTAAACCTTTGCTTGTACACACTTGGAGAATACAATAAAAATTGTCAAGTCTGCTGCAGGCCTAACTGTACTTTGTCTTCTTTTCAATTTACTGGTTATAGTGTTCCTCTGTTGCCTCATGTTTCAACCTTGATTTTTGATAAAGGAACTTTTACTGCTGTTGAATCATTCATCTATTGAAATGACTTTTTACTAATAGGTGATTCATGACTCTTTTTTATCTAACTGAAGATTTTATATTGTGGTTCAATTTCGATGTATAGGTCACGGAGGATGGGAAGCAGGAGCGTCATGTGGTGGCAACTGTTGGCAAGTTCAGTGTGATATGGAACTTTCAGCAAGTGAAGAATGGATCTCATGAATGCTACCATGATCAGGAAGGGCTGAAGAAATGCTACTGCTACAAGATAGTCCTTAGAAATGAATCTATTGTGGACAGTCGCTTCATGAATGACAACTTTGCAATCTCCGGTTCACCTGAAGCGCCTTTGGTCATTGCAACTCCCATGAAAGTCAGCTCTTTCAGCTTATCCAGCAAGCGATGAAGCAAGCAATTGATGGGCCACAAGTTTACTTAATTTCAATTCTAGTCTGTCTGTAACAATGTGAAATTCCAATGTTCTGGCTCAGTAGTACGCTGTTAGATTAAGAGAAAAGACATCTGATGATGTTGCTAAATTTATTTGGTTTGACTTTGACTTTTAAGATGGTCATGTTGTAGACGTTTTGGTTTTTGTTTTCACTTGAAAGAAGCTATATATTGGAGAATGTAGCATGAAGAAAGCTTATCAAATTCACTCGGCTTAACAGGATTATGTGCACGGGAATTGTATTTAAAGCCTTAATCCTAAGCTTATATTCATGTGTTTTAATTCTCTTAGAAAATCAAAAATTTAAGACATGTTTAGACACTGGCATGCTTTAACTCTTCTTTTATAGTATAGATTTACATTTACAGAATTTTACAGAATCAACGTCTTTACATCAAACTTACTTATGGGACTTCTTCTTCATCAAGAACATAAAAAATCTGGGGAAAAGTTTCTTCTTTTTCTTTCCAGGATTTGCCTGTGGGATTGGGTTTGTTTCTGTTCCGTTTGACTCATTAGTCTCAGCTTCTTTCTCCTTGGACCCTTCAATGCTTCTTCCATGACTTTTTTCTATGTTCACTCCATTATCACCAGTCTTTTTCTTTGTTTCATGTTCTTCCCTCCATTTTCTCAGCTCTTGTTCTACACCTAACTTCCCTTCTTTAGCCTTCTCAGCCTTCTCCACTGCTCCGGAAAGTGTTTCCTTTTTCTCAATCATCTCTTTGTTTACTTCTTCCAACTTCTCCAAGCTTCTCTTTTCTGTTTCTTTGGCTTCTTCGATCTCAGAAACCGCTGCTGCAACTCTTGCGTTGGCTTCTTCTTCAGCCTCATGAGCACGCTTGCTAAGCTCATAGTACTCCTCTATTGTCAGTGTTACGGTTCTTGGAGAATCCACGGCGTTTCCCTTTAAACTAGATTCACTCTCTTGTAAGGCCTTGATAGCAGCTAATGCCAGCCTCTCTGAAGCTTTAGCAGCCTCAATTTCTTTCTGAGCTGCAATTAATCTTCTCTCCATTATACTTGCTCCAGCCTTTGCTTGCTCTGCTTCTTCTTGAGACTTTCGCAGCTCTTCACGAGCAAGTTCAGCGAATGATTTCGCTTCATCAGCCTCTTGACTTGCTTGCTGCAGTTGCTTCGGTAGCTCCCCCATTTCCTCTCTGGCTTCTTTTTCCTTGAACTCTACCAAAGCTATTTCAGACCTCGTTATGTCGATCTCAGCTTCTAGAGAAGCAACCATTATCGACGCCATCCCTTCTCTTTGCTTGATTGAGTCAAGTGCTGATTTTTCTTTCTCAATTTCCAATCTCAAGGAAGAGGATGCCACCTTTAAGCAATTCACTTCAGTAGTTGCTTTCTCGACATTCACATTCACTTCTTCGAGTTCCTTCTTTGCAGAAGCAACAGCTTTTTGTATATCTGTATGAGTTTTTTCCTGTAATGAAATCTCACTGTTTGTTACCGTCTCACCTGTTTCGTCTTTCAACTTGGATGATTCCATATGATCTGCCAATTCTTTCTTCAAATCAAGTAGCAATGCTGAAGCACATTCAAGTTTCACTTTTAGTTCCTTTGTAGAAACTATATGGTGCTTAAGTCTTTGGAGTTCTTCCTCTGCTTGCTTTAGTTCCTTCTCCCAACGATGAGTTTCTTGATCAAGCAACATGGCTGCTCCAAACTTATGTTCTTCCGCCTCCAAATGAGAAGAATGCGCACATTCCAATGACTCCTTTGAAGCTATTAACTCTATAGTGAGTTCTTCAACTTTTCTCTCAACTTCTTTAGATGCCAAAACTGCTTCTTCGGCTTCCTTCACAGCCAACTCTTTTTCTTTTACCAAAGCAGCATACTCCTTTTGCAGAGTTTGTAGCTCTTCCTTGACAGATTCCAATTCTGAAATAGCAGATGTATGTCTTGCCTTAGCCACTTCAAGCTGTGCTTTAGCTGCAACACTAGCTTCATCAGCAATTCCTTGTTCCATCTCTTCAACCCTCAGCTTGGCAAGCTCAGAATCCTGCTTTGCCTGTCGTTCTTCTGTTTCAGCCTTGTCAAGATTAAGCTTTAACTCTTCTATGAGTCTCTTTGTGCTCTCTAGCTCCTCAACTGCTAGCATTTTCGACATCTCAACCATCTCTGATTTCGTTTTGTACTCAGGAATCCCCTCCTGGATCTTTTCAAGCTCTTGTTCCACAAATTTGCGTCGCTGCAACAAAAGCAATGAGCACATTTCTAGACCAATACAAAGGCAACGAATTCAGATACATATACAAATAAATAACTATACCTCTAACACTTTCATTCTATGTGCTTTCCAATCAGTAATTCCCCCAAACTTTGAGACAGCTTCTTTAACAGATTCAAAAGGTGATGCTGTATCAATAGAGTCTCTATAAGAATCCATACTTTTGGGTGTTCCATTGCTCAGTGGTGATGAGCATCCTGCAAACTTTGGAGACACGAGTGCTCTTGGAGATCCAATGCTTCTTTGGGAAGAGAGAGATCTTGGAGACACCCCATTTCTTGTGGGGCCCTCTGCTCCATACTTGGTGTTTACGCGAGGGAGAACAATCTCAACAGAGGGAGAAACAACATTAGGAGTCGTAGGAGAATCTTGTGTTTCTTCTACTTGAGAGTTTGATAAAGTCGAAGGCAAAAAGGTGTCATCCAGATAAATTTTCCCATTTTCAGTTGAATCTTCACATTGAGATTGTTGAATTGCTTCTTCATTATTCTCTAGTTTCGTTGGTATTTCTTGAGGTTGCTGCAACTCAGGTTCTATTATTCCACCATTACCACTAAAAGTAGAATCTTCTGGAGGAGGAGATACCGCTTCTATTGTTTTCGAATCTTCCATTGGAGGAATCTAGAGAGCAAAACTTGTTAATAACTTGAGATTCCTGTAAAACAAAAAAAAAAAAACAAAACAGAGGAATTTAACACAACCAATATCATGGATTCTCCATGTAAATTTTTTTTTTAAAGTTCATGGACATGGAAAACAAATATCATGTTATAGACTTATAGTTTCAACGTAGCGACCAAAGGAAGCCGAATGTAGAAAGAAGAAAAAAAAACCACCTTATTTTTGCAAGATACTCAAAAATAAGAAAGATCATTTAAAATAACAGGATTTAGATGGAAATAAACGAGGATGATGACAAATATAAACAACTGAAGGAACCAAGAAAGATGAAACTCAACTGGAGGAAGAGCCACCAAAAGAAAGAATCAACGACAAGAGACTTACAAGAGAGAAGAAAAAATGAAGAAAGTAAAGGAGAATTATTGATTTTCCGATTAACAAGGTTATTAGATAAGAAAAGAGAGGTACGCATTTCCAAACTCTATAATTAGAACAGAGATAATCCCGGAAACAAATTCATGATTCATGAACCTCTCATTTTCGCTTCCTTCTTTTGATTCCTATTTTTCATTTATTATCATATTAATGAGATGTTTTCTAACATACTAGAAATTGCAGACCGTCACCCTATTAACATCCTTAATCCCTTTGTTAGATATTGAATACTGTACACGGTGTTCTCCTAGTTCTCTGTTTCACATAACATGAACCCGATTTCATATCTATATAGTTAATGGTGAACAATGTAGATCTTTTTCAAGACTGAATATCAAGTGAAACGCACCATACTGTTCCATAATGCCACACAAATGCATCAACTAGCAAATACAATAACCAAAGATGCATAGACAAAACCAGTAAAATTACAGTTAACATCACTATGACGATGCATGCAGCCACTAGATAATCAAACAAGCTTGGACAAAAACATGATTCCTCAAACCATATTCGACTTCGACCATATGTTTTGGTAAGCCACAAGTGTTTAAACATACCCCAAAAAAGAAAAAAACATTATATTCTCGTATACAACTGGCCAAAGATGTTAGCATCTTTGGTACAGTTCAGTTTCAAGACTCTGAAAATGGTTACACAACTGAGAAAACCAAAACTATCTCCTATTGTCCCATCAATCTGTCCACATGGGTTTTGCTCAAGCCGTTATAACACCTGAAACCCATGGAACAATCGAAGGCGCTTTTGGGTGGTTGTTTCTGTATGTCTCAGAATATCTGTCCTTAAAATTCTGTTTTGGCTTCTCTGCCTGCAATTCACATAGACATAGTTTATATGAGCCAAGCTTCCAATCCAACTTGGACGAGTAATCTCAAGAAAACTGAAAATTGGGTAAAGTAGTAAATGAACGAGATAAGTTCTTACGTATTTAAGCCAACATTCCTGATGTTTATGCTCATAAATATCTGGAGAAAAGCACCCAAACTCAGATGGGCAATAAACCCAAATGTTGCATCTTGTTTCTCCAGGTCTCGCACGCTTTGCCTGGTCTAAACAAGCCTGGCAACAATCAGCTGCACTCTCTTTATGATGTGTAAGTCCCCATCTCACTGCAGCACCACCATAATCTGTGTGAAGCTCTGCATTGCATTCAGCTGGCACTGGTCTGCCTGCTAATATCTCCTCTGCAAGAAAAAAAATGCACAACCTCATGAGTTTTGAATTCGTCAGTGCCAGCACCACTTTTCTATCCAAAGAACTGCAAACGTAGAGATCAGGAATGTAGAATTTTTTTGAGAAAATATTACCAGGCTCTTCCTCCCCTTCAGGTTTATCATCGTGTTCTTCATTTTTCACCTCAGAAGGTAACCAAAAACCAATCTCTTCAGACAGCACATCCCACTCCAACTCCAAAGCTCTTACAAGCATCCCTAGATAGTAAAAGTACCAAAGAGTTTACCCTCTAACATAGTTGAATATATATGCTCAAGGGGAGACACTCAGTAATATCTCTAAACGAACTATACCTGCTTCCTCCAATATGAGAGTAGAATTTACCCCATTTTGTCCTTGAATCAGCTCTTTCACTTCCTTTAGCTTCTCACTGCGCCACATTTCTACAGCTTCTATTCACCAAATGAAGATTAGAAGGTATTAAGGGTCAATACATTGAAAGAAGGATGACATGAATGTGTCAAAAGAAAACCATCGCACTATTGACACCACAAAGGGAAATTCTATTTTTAGAACTCAGTTTGAAGCATCAAAAAGCAATCCAGTATCTTCGAAGTCCAGATTATTAGTGTCACCTCGCTAACTAAACAAATTAAGCCATTCCTACCTTTCACCTTATTCCTATTACTCTTGTAAAATAACTATGAATTAACGCATGTTGCTTATTAGCCTAGTCAGCACATCAATATTTTATAAGAGTAATTCAAGCAAAGTGAATATGAGATGTAACTCTTCACAAGACAAAAAGGTGAATATTCATGAAAAAATGGAATTCTTGAGCATATCTTTTCTGTAGCAGTAGAAAGGAATTAGAGCGGCGTGTTAAGACATATGAGCATGTTAAGTAAGCTACGAGGAGTCTAAAGAACATCGAAAATATTATATACCCAATGGCACCATTGCTAGAGTAACGCCCTTTTGTGGCTTAAATGTTCATTCATTTACATAGCAAATCATCATCAATGCAGATAATAGAACTTAAGCGCGTGTTAGAGCTTATGTTCCATAAACGTGATGAAGTTATACAAGAACAAATAGAAAAATTAAGCATGCAAAATCTCCATTGGAAAAAACTGTTAATTTTTGTTAATCAATGAATTGTACTGTCTAGTATATGATATTGCAGGCAGAAAGGTCTGAACTTTGTGTACCTATTTTACTTTCCTGATAACTATATGCATTAGTTGAGCTATATTCCACTTCTACATGAATGATATTGAGATCTATACTAAACTGAGCTCTTAATATCGACCACATCTTACACAGGTTAGGTATAAGACAAATCACCATCACATTTCAAAGAGGAAAGAAGAAAAATCCTTTGCAGATTGTGGCAGTTTGAAAATAAATGTGATGATTTTTATATTCGACACTGATTGTGAAGCTAATGGGTATAGTAAAGTACCAAAAGAGAGATCTCTTTTTTTATGTATGAATTGAATAGCACGAACCTCTAAGCTGGGTAACATTGGACTTCTCCTGTAAGCTTTTTAAAAGCTGCAGGATCTCATCAACTAGTTTGTGTTTTACATCAGGAGATAGTTCAGTATTTGAATCTGCAGTGGCAACCTCATGTTTCAGCTTCTTCACCTAATGGTTAGTAGCAAGCATCAAAAACAAACATTATGAGAATCAATGCAGCTATCGAATAACACATTTGAAATAGAAACACTAACCAATTTAACAAGCTCAGTAGGTTCTTTTGATCTTCGAATCCGAATTGATTCCTCCATTTTCCTAATCTCATCTGCTGTGTACTTGACAACTGGATAACAACACAAAAAGCCCAGAGCTGCTTATCATGAATCGGAGCAAAATCAAAACCAAATCAAGGGAAAATAAGACGCACCGTTATCGTTATTGGCATAGATGTGGAGAGAAGAAGCATAGAGAAAACGAAGAACAAAGAGAGCAATGAGAATGTTGAAAAAGCAAACAAGTAGAGTGATTCTTTTGAAGGAGAGAATTCCGCTTCCGGCGATCCCTCCGGTCCATTCTCCTCCTCCCCTCGCCATCTACCACCACCGTCATCCCACCATATCCTCCACGCGTCCTTCTCTCTCTGTAATGGGGATTTCAAGATCTCGCTTCGATTATCACACTTTGCTTAAATCGGACACTAGAATATTCGATTTTTCTGGCTTTTTTATTTTTTTTGTTCTTCCGGCGGAAAAAGGAAATCGTGTGAGAGAGCGCGTTGAACCCAATTATTAATGCATATACAAATATAATACAGCCTTCCTTGAACAATACATGTGGTTTATAAAAACACCCTCCTATTTATTCATCTCAACTACAGTTGAGTAATATTGCATTGGATTAGAGTGGTTTCCTACTTGTATTTAATTACTAATTACAAATATATTTTTTTTGGCCTCTGCCTTTTAAGTCGAACACACACAAAAGTGACAATTTGAATTGGAGTTGAGCGATGTAAGTAGGGTGTTTTACTCTATTAGTCGACATACATTACAATAAGGGGATTTTAAAAAGAGAAAATTGTCGGTAATCTAGTTGATATTAGTCACCGGTTCTATAGGTTATCATACAACAAACATTGCTTTTGTGAAAATATAAAAATGAAAATATTAGTCACCGGTTCTTCTGGTTACTTAGGAGCACGACTGTGCCACGCCCTCCTCCGTCGCGGCCACTCCGTACGCGCCTTCGTCCGCCGAACCAGCGATCTCTCCGACCTACCTCCACAAAACGAAGAATTCGAGCTCGCCTATGGTGATGTAACAGACTACCGTACACTAAAGGATGCTTGCTCCGGTTGCGATATCGTTTTCCACGCCGCCGCTGTAGTTGAGCCTTGGCTTCCTGATCCATCTCGATTCGTCTCAGTAAGCGTTCTTGTACATCTTAAATTTAAGGTCAATTTCGAGTGAAGATCGGTGAGATCATGTGGTAATGCGTCATTTTGAAGCTTAGGTCAACGTTGGTGGACTGAAGAACGTCTTGGAAGCAGTTAAGAAGACGAAAACCGTACAGAAGATTATCTACACTTCTTCCTTCTTCGCCCTTGGCTCTACCGATGGATCTGTTGCTAACGAGGATCAAGTATGACCATGATTTGTTTCTTGTGTTTGATTTGATCTGATTCTAATTTGCTCTGGTCTTGTGAAAAGGTTCATAGTGAGAAATTCTTCTGCACGGAGTACGAGAGATCCAAGGCTGCTGCTGATAAGATTGCATTGAATGTTGCATCTGAAGGTGTGCCGATAATTATGCTGTATCCTGGTGTTATCTATGGTCCAGGCAAGCTCACTACAGGCAATGTGGTTGCTAGATTGGTATGATCCTCTTTACATATTCTTTCAATCTATTCTTTTTGCTTTGTTAGAGATACTATACATAGTTGGATGATGAAGTGATAAGTTACAGAATTTGTCACTGCAACATTGAAAGTCTACACCTTTCAAGATTTATCTATGTGGTTGATTATCACTTGAGCCTTCTAATGTCTTTAACCGAACTGGATAATCAGTGTTTGTCATTTCCCTGTTGTGTTTTATTAGGGTTGAATTCTTGCATTCGGATTAACTTAGAACCATGGTTAGACTAAACAATTTATCTGCAAATGTTGTTCTTCTAGATAATTGAGCGCTTCAACGGGAGATTACCTGGATATATTGGCTCCGGTAATGATAGGTACTCGTTCAGCCATGTTGATGATGTTGTGGAGGGTCATATTGCTGCAATGGAAAAAGGTAGGCTTGGTGAAAGATACTTGCTCGCCGGAGAAAATGCATCTTTTAAGCTTGTCTTTGACATGGCTGCACTCATTACTGGAACCAAAAGACCAATGTTTAGCCTTCCGTTATGGGCAATTGAAGCATATGGGTGGTTATCTGTTCTAATCTCCCGGATTACAGGAAAGCTTCCACTTATCAGTCCTCCGGTGAGTTTCAATTGTATTCATTGGTTTCCAATATATTACAGATTGTCTTATTTGGTATCCAATAATCTCAAGTGGGTGTATTTTGTTTGAACAGACAGTGAAGGTGCTGAGACATCAATGGGCATACTCTTGTGACAAGGCTAAGCTAGAACTTGGTTATAGCCCTCGAAGCCTAAGGGAAGGATTGGAGGAGATGCTCCCTTGGTTAAAGAGTTTGGGCGTCATTCAATACTGAAATTAACAAGAATAATATTTTCCCTTTGATTCAATGTTGTTCAATATGATGACTACTACATTTTTACTTCCACGTACGATGTGAACCCAATCGTTTAACTTCTTATGAGTACGAAAGAGGAATTTTATTTGCCAAGAACTATATGATTACGTGCATATAGTATATGATCAGAAGACTAATACAAAGTATCCAATTAATTTGTTCACTGATGCATTTGATCTTTTAGGATATCCACTTTATTACAGCTGGATGGCCGTTGGTAGTCGGTCCTCTTGTCAATTTATGCTGTTCAGGAAACAAATAAAGGAGGTCATTTAGATGATTATATAGATAGTTAGAAGCTCATATCTACTAATCACAATGAGACATGTCTGCGCAATAAAATAAATAAAGAAAACTGCAATATATACCTGTTACAGTCCACACTCTTAGAGAAAGGAACCCCCAAATTAACACCACATTTAGCAGGAAGTTGTTTGGCATTATCATCATTAATCCCAGGGATTGTATTAGCTACACTCTTCAAGCATTGGCAAGCTACTTGTCTATCGGGTTTCGATAGCAGCGGCTTTTAGACTGTTAAGTCCGTTGCAACACATTGGAGATGGATTTCCTCCAGCTTTTAGATAAGGCAAACATTGTGCCAAGTACATGTTTACCTGCGGACATTGTATGGCTTCCACATTATACACTATCGCCATCAAAAGTGTAATCGCAAGCAGTAACATTGTTCGGCTTGTAGTAGTGATGTTCCTCATTTTTCACTTAAAACTTTTATTTGAATTGTTTTCTCTCTGTGTTGTTTGCTTGGTCTAGTATTTTATATTGAGAAAAATGTCATCTACATGTATTTTAAGTGACAAAGCTTTTTGTAAGTCATGTGTTTAGAGTGGTATGGAAGTTGTAATTTGCTTTATGTGGATTGCCTTTAGTCTATAATTCTGTCAAAAACATTCACAAAATACAATAAAGTTTTATTAATTCCAAAACTAGTTTCAATTTTGTCGAAAGGCCGAATAAATAAATCAAGAGGCGTAGTACAAAAAAGGCCCAAATAAATAAACCCAGAAATGAGTCTGAGCCTTTGTTTCACTCTCTTCATAGTTGAATTCCTCCTAAGCTCCTTCTTCTTCTTTCTGCAAATCCAAAATGGAGTCATCAGTTAAACCCAATCCTTTCCTCTCCTTCTCCTCTTTCCTTCACCACCACTGCACTCGCTTTAGCTCCGACCTCTCCGCCCGAATCGAAGACACCAAACGATTCGCCGAAACCCTAGCTACTCGACGTTTCTCTCCTCCTCCCCCGCCTTTCGCCTCCGTCTCGCAATCCAACAAGTCTGAAACCCCGACGACGACGACGACCTTGAATCCATCTCACGTCGCTAAAGCTCTCGCTGGTACGTCTGTGTTTACAGTTAGTAACACCAATAACGAATTCGTTCTTATCTCGGATCCTACCGGTGACAAGTCTATCGGTTTGCTCTGTTTCCGCCAAGAAGATGCTGAAGCTTTCCTTGCTCAGGTTTTTGCTTTTTTGTTGCTTTTGCTCCTCCCTAAATGGAAAGATTCTGAGCTCGTAATTCTCTAATATCCTTTAGGCGCGCCTTCGGAGAAGAGAATTGAAAACCAATGCTAAGGTTGTTCCCATTAATCTGGACCAGGTAGTTCCCATTCCCTATGATCACTGCATTATATCAATGTAGAAGCCATTGGTTGACTCTAATGGTTTGGGACATTGGAACATACAGTATGAAAAAAAAACAAATTTCTTGGGACTATTGCTCTCTTTCTTAGGAATTCATGTGATCGGGAGTTCAATCTAAGTTAACTATTTGAATGGTGTTATCTATCTCAAGAAACAGCTACAATGAATGCAAAGATAGGAAAACTTGGTTGCATGATTATCATCACTCTTATTTTGCTTGAACGTACAACTACTTTAGGGAAAATATTTATGTTATTTGCGCGATCTTGGTAACTACATTACATGTGTTGTAGTTGAATACATTCGAGGATGTTGTTTACAGGTTTACTTGTTAAAAGTTGAGGGGATTTCTTTCCGCTTCTTGCCAGATCCAATCCAAATAAAGAATGCGTTGGAGGTTAATCATATAATTCTTCTGCATTTGTTATTTCTTACTTAGTTATTTGTCATTTCAATCTTATCCTTAACTATCTCTCCTTGTGTCCCAGCTCAAATCCTCTGGTAATAAGAATGGGTTCGATGGAGTTCCAGTTTTCCAGGTAAATTTATTTACATAGTTATCTGCCAAGTGTTATCAATCCTTTGCTTGGGTGTATATTTTGGCCATTTATCACTGCTCGGAAGCTATAAGTTTGGATGACTATATGATGCTGCTGCTACCCGTCTGCTATGAAGCTAAAATAGATGAGCTGCATTGTAATGCCTGCCTGCTTTTGTATTAATGGATAAGTTGTTGTGTGTTCTTTTTTTGAAAATTTTTCTGTGTTTCTCTAACCCAACGAATATTCTTTATGTTTTGGTGTGTTTGCTTTGTTTTCTCTTGATATCCATCTCTCGTAATTGCCTGCAGTCTGAGCTTCTTGTTGTGAGGAAAAGAAATAAACGTTACTGCCCCGTATATTTTAGTAAGGTTGGTTCGTTTCTTCCTGCACATTAAAGAATACTAGTAAAATCTCTCAAAGGGTTAAATAACTTTTCTCTTGACTGTTGTTGAAAATCAAGTTCTTTGTGTGACTGCTTTCAGGAAGATATTGAGAGGGAACTTTCAAAGTATACAAGAGCATCAAGAGGAGATCAACAAATCATGGTAATGCTCCTATTTGCCTCCTATTTTGATAGGACACTTAAGATAGAAACACCTTAAGCTACAGACATCATTGGGGTTTACTAAAAAGTGGGAGGAGCTAATAGCTGCATTGGAATTTATTGTGCTTACATGTTCTGCAATCTTACTCTTCCGATTCATAATACGGCGTTTACAGAGGAAGTACAGCTGAGGGAAAGGGGAAATTCTTAGAAAACTGTGAAAAGAGCCAAATTTGTATTGTACATCCCTTCGTATATCTATGAGAAGATTTATCGTAATCAAAGTTGCATACGGTACCTTTTACGGTATAAAGTGGATCAGTTTTATAAAAGAAGTTACAGCATTGGTATGAGTCCTCTTATCTTCATCATTGAACTAACCTCGTCTTTTACAGGTTGGGAGTCTTGAAGATGTGTTGAGGAAAATGGAGGTACTCACTCTTCCTTGTTTAAAGAAACAGAAAAGTATGAAATTCTAAAACCCGGAAATCTAATAAAATCTGAATTGAATAAATGTAGAGGAGCGAGAGGAATTCAGGTTGGGAAGATGTAATATTCATTCCACCGGGAAGAAGTTATGCACAACACATGCAAGAGGTAATAAAGGAATAAGAGACACAAAGTGTTGTATTTTTATTAATAAAACAGCTACTCTTGAGATTTTGCTATATCAATTATCATTTGCCAAAGAACTCAACACTGCTTCTCTTACCACTTAAGTCTTAACACATCATCACCCTGAGACTCTTTTTTTTCATTTTTTTGCTTCTTGCATACCAAAACGTATCATTGTTTATACGGATCAAATCAATTAACATAAACCTTGTTTGTAAGCCGTAATCCATCTTTCAGTAGCTAAATGATATGTTGGTTTAGACTAATTCTTCATTAAATTTGGCTGACATACTATTACACTATGAT
Organism: Cardamine occulta; assembly: GCA_028015245.1. Lineage (NCBI taxonomy): Eukaryota > Viridiplantae > Streptophyta > Magnoliopsida > Brassicales > Brassicaceae > Cardamine > Cardamine occulta. The sequence continues at coordinate 17,592,038 of CM051389.1, read as the reverse complement.
GTCTTACCATCCTAATTCTCACCCCCACCCCACCCCACCCCTCTCTCTCAATCGCTTTGACACCTTAGCTTATAAATGATGATAATATGATAGGAACAAACTAATTATTACTGTTTAAGAAACAAATTGTAAGTGAGAAAATGAGATGAGATTGTTTGAAAAGCATTGATCCTTTCTGTAACCGATGTTGACAGGAGAACTAAAACTGTTGCTTGACTTGACTTCCTCCCTCGCTTATTTTATTTCAACGATTTTGCCCCTGTCGATACTACCTACTAATTATTATATTACTTACGAGTTTTAAATTCAGATATATTTAACTCTTTAAGTATTGTCTTTTATTTTCAAATTACCACGTTGATTCTGGATGTTCACGTCGTAGATTTTACATGTTTAGTACTCAAGTGGAACCCCAATCGATTAAATTGGTTATAAAAATTTAAACTAATATGCTAAGCGGCTGATATTTTCTTAATTAGATTTTAAAATTTTACACGAAGGTACTACTAATATTTGGGAAAGAAAAATGTACAAATTCATTTAGTGTATTCCTTCCTATAAGCATATTCTTGATACCCCGTAAAAGTTTTTAGAAGCATTAATGCATCATTATGATCTTTTGTATCATTTTTTCTAAAGTCGTAGACTCGGAGTTGGTGGAGTTTTCGTGGACAAGTCTGTAACTGATTTTTTTTTTTAATATATATTTCATTGTTTTTTGAAGTTCTATCAAATTGTGGAAATAAATATTTTATATGTTCTTCCTATGATTGCCACTTTATTTTATATTTTATTTTTAAGTTGTTGGATTGTCTCTAGCAGAGATTACATATTCTCCGAACGTATGTAATAGAATCGCCCATGTACGTAACTTTAGGCAAACGTATCGCAAACTCATATCATCAGGCTTGTGTTTGAGTAAAGAAAATCCTTTGACACGTCCAATGAAACTCTTCTAGACGTTTTTTTCATAACTCAACCTCTAGTTTACTAATTGCCATGTTTTTATTTGTTTTTCTCGATCGCTAACCTCTTTATGCTGTCGGTATATATATATATATATATATATATATATATAGAAATCATCCTACACAAAATATCCTTGAAACCTTTGAGCATTTTGATTTAGGAGTACTATATATAGATTATGAAAGAGCAATGTTTGTCACTGAGAAACGAGAGGACAACAATGATGATGATGATAACGAAGATGGCTCCATCCAAATCCGCGGTGATACGCTTCAATCTAGTCTTGTTCGCTTTCTCTTTTCTTCTCTACACTGCCATTTTTCTCCACCCTTCTTCATCAGTATACTTCAGCAGTGCAGCTTCCTTTGTTGGATGCTCCATTCTTGATTGCACTCCCAAGGTAAGGTGAGTTTTTCTTTTGTTTTGATATATAACCTGATAAATTATATATATGCTGAAACTTAGACTAACATGGATCTTTTTTCTTGCTATTTGATCAGGTGGAGAGAGGAGTGAAGATGCAAGAAATCATTAAAGAGAACCAAATAAACAAGAGAGATTCACAAACCGCTAGTAACCAAACCAAGCTTGAGGCACCAAGCTTCATGGAGGAGATTTTAACTAGAGGGTTAGGGAAAACAAAGATAGGGATGGTGAACATGGAAGAATATGATCTTACTCAATGGAAAAGTTATGGCGAAACGGTACACATACATTTTGAGCGTGTCTCTAAGCTCTTCAAATGGCAAGACTTGTTCCCAGAGTGGATAGACGAAGAGGAAGAAACCGAGGTTCCCACATGTCCTGAAATACCGATGCCTGATTTTGAAAGCTTAGAGAAGTTAGATTTGATAGTTGTGAAGTTGCCATGTAAGTACCCTGAAGAAGGGTGGAGAAGAGAGGTTTTGAGGTTGCAAGTGAACCTGGTCGCGGCTAACCTGGCGGCCAAGAAAGCAAAGAGGGATTGGAGATGGAAGAGCAAAGTGTTGTTTTGGAGTAAATGTCAACCAATGATTGAGATTTTCCGGTGTGATGATTTGGAGAGGAAGGAAGCAGATTGGTGGTTGTATCGGCCTGATGTGGTTAGGTTACAACAGAAGCTTAATTTGCCAATCGGATCTTGCAATCTTGCTCTTCCATTGTGGGCACCACAAGGTAAAATTATTACTTTCACAAATCACAACAAACCATTATTTTCAAAAAAAATAATTAGTTTTAGCAAAGGAACTAAACTATACCGAACTCCCATTTATATCAAGATCAACAAAAAATAATCTCTAATTTAAGATGAAACCAGATGGACTAATCTTTTTTTTTTCTTTTGAATTTGGTTAAATTTGTTTCCTAACAGAAAATATAAGTTGAAAATCGAATTAACTGCGATTTGTGACGCAAGCGTAATAAGATGTATAGTAGGAAAAGTGTCATATGAATTAGGAAATGACTAAGACGTTGTAACTTAAAAGGACTTGATGATTACGTGAAATTGATGTGAAAGGTACCAACTTTATTGTGTAAAATAAAACGAGTCGATCGATATGTTTGGGTACTTTGTTTAATTGATTGGTCTGTGTTAATTAGATATGTTAGTGGTTGTGTTTTAGGTGTGTCCTTTTGCTAACAACCAAACATGAATTGTTATACAAGCTACCTTATACTTTTTTAAGGAGATATTAAAAGCTTAATTGTTTTTCTCCAAACAGCATTCGCATTCGTTGGTACGTCGAGTTAGTTAGTTAAATGGCTTGTTGTTTAAGAAAACAAATGATCATCGACTAAGGTTGATGTTAGTTAATATGTGATTATGTATATTAGAATATCTATAGTCAATTCTTTATGACATGTATTTGTTTTCTGTCGTCAACTAAAACTACTAGCTTGTTTTAACCAAAAGAAAAAAACAGTTACTAGCTTGATTATTATGGTTATAAACATGATTTTTTTTTTTTTGATAATTAGTTCAAACATAATAGTTTTTGACCCAGTAATTTAAAGTTTATATAAAAAAAATAACAAAAGAATAATATAAAACAATCTAATTTAATTAGTTTTTTTTTCCTTTTACTTCACTATATATCAACATTCAAAATACATTTGTTTCTTGCATTAACCAAAAAAAAAAAAAAAAAAAAAACAGGTGTAGACAAAGTGTATGACTTAACCAAGATAGAAGCAGAGACAAAACGACCAAAACGTGAAGCCTACGTAACCGTGCTCCACTCTTCGGAGTCTTATGTCTGTGGTGCCATAACTTTGGCTCAAAGCCTCCTTCAGACAAACACAAAACGCGATCTTATCCTTCTACACGATGACTCCATATCCATAGCCAAACTTCGAGCTCTCGCCTCTGCGGGATGGAAGCTTCGTAGGATCATCCGAATCAGAAACCCAGTTGCCGAGAAAGATTCATACAATGAATATAATTACAGCAAGTTTCGACTGTGGCAATTGACAGATTACGACAAACTGGTCTTCATTGATGCTGACATCATCGTCCTACGTAATCTTGACATTCTCTTCCATTTTCCTCAGATGTCGGCCACCGGAAATGATGTCTGGATATTTAATTCCGGCGTCATGGTCATCGAGCCTTCTAATTGTACATTTAGTACGATCATGAGTCAGCGAAACGACATCGTTTCATACAACGGCGGAGATCAAGGGTAAGCATTTTGTTAAATAGAATTTTTGTGAATATAATTTCTTTTGAAAATTATGGCCAAATGTAGTATACTACTTCAGTCTATGACCAATCTAAACCGGAAAATCAATTTTGAAAGCGAATCAAATTAATTTGGTTTAAAAAAATATAACCATATTTCTTCAAAACAGAAGTTTAAAAATCGTTCCTGATCAAAGCTAGGATTGAACACGTCTAATTTTCTGTCTGGAAATGTATCAAATTAATTCATTCAATATGACATCATAAAATAATGTTATGTGCATGTATATATTTTAACCAAAAAGACGTATGGTGTTACATATTTTCAGGTATCTAAACGAGATATTCGTGTGGTGGCACCGATTGCCTCGACGAGTAAACTTTCTAAAGAACTTCTGGTCGAACACAACCAATGAAAGGAACATCAAGAACAACCTCTTTGCCGCCGAGCCGCCTCAGCTCTACTCGGTCCACTACTTGGGCTTGAAGCCATGGCTTTGCTACAGAGACTACGACTGCAACTACGACGTGGACGACCAGTTGGTGTATGCTAGTGACGCGGCGCACGTTAGGTGGTGGAAAGTTCACGACGCCATGGATAAAGATTTGCAGAGGTTTTGCAGGCTGACAAAGAAGCGGAGGACTGAGATCAACTGGGAGAGGAGGAAAGCCAGGCTTAGAGGTTCCACTGATTTCCATTGGAAGATCAATGTTACTGACCCGAGACGTCGTCGTTCTTATTTGATAGGTTAGTTTTTGTTGTTGTTTAAGTAGATATAATATCGAGTCTCATTACTGTCTTTTCATTTTTTTTGGTTTTTTTTGTAAAACAATGTCTATGAGAGTCTTACAATGATTTTGAAGTAAGTTCTGTTTCAAATCTCATGTTTTGATCCGCATACGTTTAATATTTGTTCTGTGAAAATATCCCATAAGTGATCTGACTAGACTACATTTTGTTCAAACTAACGTAAATCTTTTTTTTAAAAATATATTATTGATTAAAAGATTTTGCCAAGAGTAAATATAACGTTAGGGAAATTATATAACTCAGCTTATTTGTTCCTCATCAACTTTCACATTTGAAACAAGTAGACTTAGCTTTTCTACTCAACATGTCGTTTTTTTTTCAATAAATAAATTTATTATGCCTCTCTCAGTATTTTATAATTTTCTGTGGATTTGACCCAAAATAAACATATAGTTAGCTATCAATGTTGATGTGAAGATAACTGTAGAAATATGAATTCATTTACTTTTTAAAATATGCGACAAATATTTGTCAATCCCTTTCCAATCCTCATTGACTGACTTTAGGTGTTTATAATTAATATAATGAGACTAGGGGTGGGCATTTGGGTACCCGTTCGGGTTCGGATCGAATATTTCGGGTTTTTCGGATGTTTGGGTTTAGAGGTACAGCATCCATTCGGGTATTTCATAGCTTCGGGCGGGTTTGGATTGGGTATCTTCAGGTTCGGATCGGATTCGGATACCCGAAGTATTAGAGAAAAATAAAAAATGGTTAAATTTAAATAAAATTTAGTTATATTTTCACAAAATAAGTAAAAAGTTTCGGATATTTTAGTTATTTTGGTTTTAAAATATTCAAACTACTCTAAGATACTCTAAAACCCTGGTATATTTACATGAATTTATCAAAAAATAAATAAAATATCCAAAAATATCTAAAATACCCAAATATTTTTAAAATTTAGATTATTACAAGTATATATATTATCAATATATTATTATTATGTACTTATAGTTTGAGTATGTTCGGATATCTATTCGAGTTCGGGTTCGGATCGGATTCGGGTGTTTGGGTTTAGAAGTCTAAAACCCATTCGGGTATTTTAAAATTTCGGGTCGGGTTCGGATCGGATTTTTTCGAGTCGGATTCGGATACAGATTTCGGATACGGGTTTTTTGCCCACCGTTAAATGAGGCTATAAATTAGAACGTCGTCTTCTCACTTTTATCTCTCTTTTTTTGGGGGGTCAAAAGTAGTAAGAGTAGGCGCGTACAGTATTCGGCCCATCTCGTCTCTCTATTCAGGCCCGTAACGAGGTCCATTCAGGCTCGTAACGAGGTCCATTCGGGCCCGTAATGTCTTAGTTGACTATAATTAGTCAATTATTTAATGTTTTTTTCGTAGAAGTCTCTACTTTCTTGTTTCATTGTCTCTTCTTCTTAGATATTTAATGTATTTGTCAGTGTCACTGAAATTACAAGGAAATTTTCAGTGGGGTCCGCCACTATGGCTTCTATCCTTCCTTATTTCACACCTCTCAATCTTCTCTCTCGAGCCTTAGATTGACAATCTCCTACAATGGCCGTGACCGATTTTTTCGTCGGTGAAATTGCGACGGAGCTCCTGAAGCAGCTCTTCTTTTTATCTGCGAAAGCATGCCGGTTCAAAGGCACCGCCGATAATCTGATCGCTATGATCGAGGACATTCAACCGACGATCATGGAGATCCAGTTCGGCGGCGTGGAGCTGCCTGCTCGTCGCCAGGCTCAAATCCGTGTACTCTCTGAGACTCTAGAGAAGGGTAGGAAACTCGCGGAGAACTGCCTCAGCTGCCGTCGCTGGAATGTTGGTCGACAGCTCTACCTTGCTAAGAAAATGGAGAGGCTAGAGAAGACGATCGCTGCTTTCTTTAGAGGTCCCATTTTGACCAATATCCTCGCTGATATTCATCTTCTCCGGGCCAATTCCGATGTTCGTTGGGATCGGGTTGACAGGAACATCGAGATTATGAGTGAGCAGTTGGGTTCCATGAAAATCGGGGGAGGAGGGATGATCACCGAAGCGCTCAAGCTAGCCGAGGCTATGGAGATTGAGACGACCGATGATTCGGAGAAGTTTGGGGTTGGATTGGAATTAGGCAAGACTAAGGTGAAGAAGATGATGTTCAACTCTAATGGAGGTATTTTTGGGATCAGTGGTATGGGAGGTGTAGGTAAAACCACTCTTGCCAGAGAGCTTGAACGGGACGATGAAGTCCAACGTAAGTATTCATCTTTCTTCTTTTCTTCTCTGTTCTTGACTCTGTTTCTATGTTTTGTTGATTCAGTGAAGTAGTTTAGAGTTTAGTGATATGGTTATTTTTCTTCAGGTCATTTCGAGAACCGGATTTTGTTTCTGACTGTATCACAATCTCCGATTCTTGACAAGCTGAGGGAACGTATATGGATTTTTTCATCTGGTTGTGAATCTGCAAATCCTGATCCAGACTGTAATTTTCAGTTTGAGGGTCAGGTGATTCAAACGCGGAAGCTGGTCATTCTTGATGATGTTTGGACCACGCAAGCTCTGGACCGCTTGACTTCTTTTAAGATTCCTGGTTGCATAACTCTTGTGGTCTCACGATCCAAACTCACTGAGCCTAAATCTACTTATGATGTTGAAGTACTTACGGAAGATGAAGCCATGCCTCTCTTCTGTCTCTGTGCATTCGATCAGAAATCTGTCCCTTCTGGTTTTTGCAAAAATCTGGTTAAGCAGGTAAGTTTAATGGTTTCTTCTCCAACTGGTATACATTCGTTGTATGTCCAAAGGCTTTTCGATTCTCAGAGTTCTAATGGTTTTGATACAGGTTGCTAGTGAGTGTAAAGGTCTACCTTTGGCTCTCAAAGTTACGGGGGCTTCATTAAAAGACAAACCTGAAAAATATTGGGAGGGCGTGTTTCAGAGGTTATCAAGAGGTGAACCTGCTGACGAAACTCACGAGAGTAGATTGCTTCATCACATGGAAGCTAGTCTAGAAAATCTCGACCCGACAACCAAAGAGTGTTTCTTGGATCTTGGTGCATTCCCTGAAGACAGAAAGATTCCTCTTGATGTTCTCATTAACATGTGGATTGAGATACATGATATAGAGGAGGGAAATGCTTTCGCCATTCTTCTTGATTTGTCACACAAGAATCTCGTTACTCTTGGGAAAGATCCACGGTGAGGGATCACATAACTTGTAGATCTTCACTTTTTATAAGGGTTTAAAAATCTTATGAAATTATGACTGTATTAATTTGCAGGCTTGGCTCTTTGTATGCAAGCTTTAAAAATCTTATGAAATTATGACTGTATTAATTTGCAGGCTTGGCTCTTTGTATGCAAGCTACTATGATGTATTTGTGACACAGCATGATGTTCTGCGAGACCTAGCACTTCATATAAGCAACGTAGGAAAAGTAAACAGAAGAAAGAGGTTGCTGATGCCGAAAAGAGAGTCAGAGCTTCCAAGAGAATGGGAAAGGAACAATGATGACCAATACATTGCCCAGATTGTCTCTATTCATACTGGCAAGAGTTTTTTTTCTTATACTTCAATCTCTATATTCTTTGGTTCTCTTATACTTGAATTTTGTTGTCTTGTTTTTTCAGGGCAGATGAATGAAATGGAATGGTTTGACATGGAGTTCCCCAAGGCAGAGATTCTAATACTAAATTTCTCTTCGGACAAGTATGTTCTCCCGCCTTTTATCACTAAGATGAACCGGCTTAGGGTCCTAGTGCTAATCAACAACGGCATGTCCCCTGCAGTTCTTCATGACTTTTCAATATTTGCCAATTTGTCGAAATTAAGGAGTCTCTGGCTCGAGAGGGTTCACGTCCCTGATCTCTCCAACACAACAGTCCCCTTGAAAAATCTCAACAAGATGTCTCTGATTCTGTGCAAGATCAATAACAGTTTTAATCAAACTGGAGTTGATGTTGCCAATATCTTCCCAAAATTGGGTGATCTGACGATAGATCACTGTGATGATCTTGTGGCACTACCCTCAAGCATTTGCGGAATGATGTCTCTGAACTCCTTAAGCATAACAAATTGTCCACGCCTCGGTGCATTGCCTAAGAACCTCAGTAAGCTACAAGACCTTGAACTTCTAAGGCTATATGCTTGCCCCGAGCTAGAGGCATTGCCTGTAGAAATCTGTGAGCTTCCTCGACTTAAGTACCTTGACATCTCGCAATGTGTCAGCCTCAGTTGTCTTCCAGAGGAAATAGGGAAACTAAAGAAGCTTGAGAAGATCGACATGAGAGAAAGTTGTTTCTCAGATAGACCAAGCTCTGCTGTTTCGTGTGCGTCTCTACGCCATGTAATATGCGATACTGATGTTGCATTTATGTGGGACGAAGTTAAGAAGGCCGTCCCAGGACTGAAGATTGAAGCTGCTGAAAAATGTTTCAGCCTAGATTGGCTCGACGAGTAGATCCTAAACCTCAAAAGTTCTGCTGTATAAAGTTTAAACTCATTGAGAAACTGTAACTAGTATAGGGGATTATTGTAAGCTAATCTTTGTGTGAATCAATATTTTGCTTTGTAATAAGGTCTCTCAGTACATTTTCCACCAACTCAATTTGTATAAAGTCTCTTTGTTTATCTTAATCTTCTTATTAGAATGATTTTAGTGTTATATGTTCCTCTGCAATTTTAAAACCAAACTTTACAAACAAATTGTTAGGTGTGAATCGTGATCCATGAAACACTTGTATTGGTATCGAGACGCCAGGTATTTTTTAATTGAAGGAAAGAAAAAGAAAACTTTTCACTAATTTCCCTTAAATATCCTTTGATCGGCTGATGTGTAAGGAACCAAACCCACTCCTATTCATCGGTTGAAGAAGAAGATGGAAGAGAATTGCCAAGATTGCATGAAATGGGAAGAAGAACTCTACTGGACTCATTTCCAGAATCTCTATTTCTCTCAGCTCCTTCTTCCTGGTTTCCACAATCGCCTCGTATGTTGAAATCACTTTCTCTAAACTTGTTCATCTTTTCAGCTATTCTTGTTTCTCCTTAGATTCCGTGATGTGTTCACTTTCTTTTGTTCACTCCTGGGCTTGATTTGTGGGATTTCACACACTAATGTATTGAATCCACCCAAGGGTTTAAGCAATTTTGCCTTTCTCTCTGAAATTTGTTCTTGAGGATTAAAGCACTAACAGATATGATCTTATTGTCTTTTCAAGTAATGAGATCAATGAGAGTTTTTTACATCAAAATTACTCCGTTTGAAAACAATTTTACAGGCCATACCTCAAAAGTTTCGAACTCATTGTAAAAGGAAGCTACCTCAGACTGTGACTCTCAAAAGTCCAAGTGGCGCTACATACAGTGTGAGAGTTGAGGAAGATGGTGAAAAGACACTGCCTTTTTGTTGTGGCTGGGACAAGTTTGTGAAAGATCATTCGCTAGTGGAGAATGATCTATTGGTCTTCAAGTGCCATGGAGTGTCTGAGTTTGAAGTGCTGGTTCTCGATGGAGAGACCTTATGTGAGAAACCTACTTGTTATTTCGTCAGGAAATGTGGACATGCAGAGAAGACCAAAGGTACAGTTTTTACTGCAACCTCTTCAAGATCTCCTAAGAGACTCATTAACCCTGTTGAGGTTGAAACTACACTGAATCAGCAACCTGTAATATCTCCACTTGGTTATGAGCTAGACAACCTCATTGACATTGATATCGATATTGGTACAAGTATTATCGAGTCTCATTACTGTGTTTTCTTTTTTTTTTTGGTTTTTTTGTAAAACAATGTCTATGAGAGTCTTACAATTATTTTGAAGTAAGTTCTCTTTCAAATCTCATGTTTTGATCCGCATACGTTTAATATTTGTTCTGTGAAAATATCCCATAAGTGATCTGACTAGACTACATTTTGTTCAAACTAACGTAAATTTTTTTAAAAAAATATCATGGATTAAAAGATTTTGCCAAGAGTAAATATAACGTTAGGGAAATGATATAACTCAGCTTATTTGTTCCTCATCAACTGTCACATTGAAACAAGTAGACTTGGCTTTTCTACTCAACATGTCGTTTTTTTTTTCAATAAATAAATTTATTATGCCTCTCTCAGTATTTTATAATTTTCTGTGGACTTGACCCAAAATAAACATATAGTTAGCTATCAATGTTGATGTGAAGATAACTGTAGAAATATGAATTCATTTACTTTTTAAAATATGCGACAAATCTTTGTCAATCCCTTTCCAATCCTCATTGACTGACTTTAGGTGTTTATAATTAATAGAATGAGGCTATAAATTAGAACGTCGTCTTCTCACTTTTATCTCTCTTTTTTTGGGGGGTCAAAAGTAGTAAGAGTAGGCGCGTACAGTATTTGGCCCATCTCGTCTCTCTATTCAGGCCCGTAACGAGGTCCATTCAGGCCCGTAACGAGGTCCATTCAGGCCCGTAACGAGGTCCATTCAGGCCCGTAACGAGGTCCATTCGGGCCCGTAATGTCTTAGTTGACTATAATTAGTCAATTATTTAATGTTTTTTTCGTAGAAGTCTCTACTTTCTTGTTTCATTGTTTCTTCTTCTTAGATATTTAATGTATTTGTCAGTGTCACTGAAATTACAAGGAAATTTTCAGTGGGGTCCGCCACTATGGCTTCTATCCTTCCTTATTTCACACCTCTCAATCTTCTCTCTCGAGCCTTAGATTGACAATCTCCTACAATGGCCGTGACCGATTTTTTCGTCGGTGAAATTGCGACGGAGCTCCTGAAGCAGCTCTTCTTTTTATCTGCGAAAGCATGCCGGTTCAAAGGCACCGCCGATAATCTGATCGCTATGATCGAGGACATTCAACCGACGATCATGGAGATCCAGTTCGGCGGCGTGGAGCTGCCTGCTCACCGCCAGGCTCAAATCCGTGTACTCTCTGAGACTCTAGAGAAGGGTAGGAAACTCGCGGAGAACTGCCTCAGCTGCCGTCGCTGGAATGTTGGTCGACAGCTCTACCTTGCTAAGAAAATGGAGAGGCTAGAGAAGACGATCGCTGCTTTCTTTAGAGGTCCCATTTTGACCAATATCCTCGCTGATATTCATCTTCTCCGGGCCAATTCCGATGTTCGTTGGGATCGGGTTGACAGGAACATCGAGATTATGAGTGAGCAGTTGGGTTCCATGAAAATCGGGGGAAGAGGGATGATCACCGATGCGCTCAAGCTAGGCGAGGCTATGGAGATTTAAGCGACCGATGATTCGGAGAAGTTTGGGGTTGGATTGGAATTAGGCAAGACTAAGGTGAAGAAGATGATGTTCAACTCTAATGGAGGTATTTTTGGGATCAGTGGTATGGGAGGTGTAGGTAAAACCACTCTTGCCAGAGAGCTTGAACGGGACGATGAAGTCCAACGTAAGTATTCATCTTTCTTCTTTTCTTCTCTGTTCTTGACTCTGTTTCTATGTTTTGTTGATTCAGTGAAGTAGTTTAGAGTTTAGTGATATGGTTATTTTTCTTCAGGTCATTTCGAGAACCGGATTTTGTTTCTGACTGTATCACAATCTCCGATTCTTGACGAGCTGAGGGCACGTATATGGATTTTTTTATCTGGTTGTGAATCTGCAAATACTGATCCAGACTGTAATTTTCAGTTTGAGGGTCAGGTGGTTCAAACGCGGAAGCTGGTTATTCTTGATGATGTTTGGACCACGCAAGCTCTGGACCGCTTGACTTCTTTTAAGATTCCTGGTTGCATAACTCTTGTGGTCTCACGATCCAAACTCACTGAGCCTAAATCTACTTATGATGTTGAAGTACTTACGGAAGATGAAGCCATACTTCTCTTCTGTCTCTGTGCATTCGATCAGAAATCTGTCCCTTCTGGTTTTTGCAAAAATCTGGTTAAGCAGGTAAGTTTAATGGTTTCTTCTCCAACTGGTATACATTCGTTGTATGTCCAAAGGCTTTTCGATTCTCAGAGTTCTAATGGTTTTGATACAGGTTGCTAGTGAGTGTAAAGGTCTACCTTTGGCTCTCAAAGTTACGGGGGCTTCATTAAAAGACAAACCTGAAAAATATTGGGAGGGCGTGTTGCAGAGGTTATCAAGAGGTGAACCTGTTGACGAAACTCACGAGAGTAGATTGCTTCATCAAATGGAAGCTAGTCTAGAAAATCTCGACCCGACAACCAAAGAGTGTTTCTTGGATCTTGGTGCATTCCCTGAAGACAGAAAGATTCCTCTTGATGTTCTCATTAACATGTGGATTGAGATACATGATATAGAGGAGGGAACTGCTTTCGCCATTCTTCTTGATTTGTCACACAAGAATCTCCTTACTCTTGGGAAAGATCCACGGTGAGGGATCACATAACTTGTAGATCTTCACTTTTTATAAGGGTTTTAAAATCTTATGAAATTATGACTGTATTAATTTGCAGGCTTGGCTCTTTGTATGCAAGCTACTATGATGTATTTGTGACACAGCATGATGTTCTGCGAGACCTAGCACTTCATATAAGCAACGTAGGAAAAGTAAACAGAAGAAAGAGGTTGCTGATGCCGAAAAGAGAGTCAGAGCTTCCAAGAGAATGGGAAAGGAACAATGATGACCAATACATTGCCCAGATTGTCTCTATTCATACTGGCAAGAGTTTTTTTTTCTTATACTCCAATCTCTATATTACTTGGTTCTCTTATACTTGAATTTTGTTGTCTTGTTTTTTTCAGGGCAGATGAATGAAATGGAATGGTTTGACATGGAGTTCCCCAAGGCAGAGATTCTAATACTAAATTTCTCTTCGGACAAGTATGTTCTCCCGCCTTTTATCACTAAGATGAACCGGCTTAGGGTCCTAGTGCTAATCAACAACGGCATGTCCCCTGCAGTTCTTCATGACTTTTCAATGTTTGCCAATTTGTCGAAATTAAGGAGTCTCTGGCTCGAGAGGGTTCACGTCCCTGATCTCTCCAACACAACAGTCCCCTTGAAAAATCTCAACAAGATGTCTCTGATTCTGTGCAAGATCAATAACAGTTTTAATCAAACTGGAGTTGATGTTGCCAATATCTTCCCAAAATTGGGTGATCTGACGATAGATCACTGTGATGATCTTGTGGCACTACCCTCAAGCATTTGCGGAATGATGTCTCTGAACTCCTTAAGCATAACAAATTGTCCACGCCTCGGTGCATTGCCTAAGAACCTCAGTAAGCTACAAGACCTTGAACTTCTAAGGCTATATGCTTGCCCCGTGCTAGAGGCATTGCCTGTAGAAATCTGTGAGCTTCCTCGACTGAAGTACCTTGACATCTCGCAATGTGTCAGCCTGAGTTGTCTCCCAGAGGAAATAGGGAAACTAAAGAAGCTTGAGAAGATCGACATGAGAGAATGTTGTTTCTCAGATAGACCAAGCTCTGTTGTTTCGTTGGAGTCTCTACGCCATGTAATATGCGATACTGATGTTGCATTTATGTGGGACGAAGTTAAGAAGGCCGTTCCAGGACTAAAGATTGAAGCTGCTGAGAAATGTTTCAGCCTAGATTGGTTCGAAGAGTAGATCCTAAACCTCAAAAGTTCTGCTGTATAAAGTTTAAACTCATTGAGAAACTGTAACTGGTATAGGGGATTATTGTAAGCTAATCTTTGTGTGAATCAATATTTTGCTTTGTAATAAGTTCTCTCAGTACATTTTCCACCAACTCAATTTGTATAAAGTCTCTTTGTTTATCTTAATCTTCTTATTAGAATGATTTTAGTGTTATATGTTCCTCTGCAATTTTAAAACCAAACTTTACAAACAAATTGTTAGGTGTGAATCGTGATCCATGAAACACTTGTATTGGTATCGAGACGCCAGGTATTTTTTAATTGAAGGAAAGGAAAATAAAACTTTTCACTAATTTCCCTTAAATATCCTTTGATCGGCTGATGTGTAAGGAACCAAACCCACTCCTATTCATCGGTGGAAGAAGAAGATGGAAGAGAATTGCCAAGATTGCATGAAATGGGAAGAAGAACTCTACTGGACTCATTTCCAGACTCTCCATTTCTCTCAGCTCCTTCTTCCTGGTTTCCACAATCGCCTCGTATGTTGAAATCACTTTCTCTAAACTTGTTCATCTTTTCAGCTATTCTTGTTTCTCCTTAGATTCCGTGATGTGTTCACTTTCTCTTGTTCATTCCTGGGCTTGATTTGTGGGATTTTACACACTAATGTATGGAATCCACCCAAGGGTTTAAGCATTGTTTGCCTTTCTCTCTGAAATTTGTTCTTGAGGATTAAAGCACGAACAGATATGATCTTATTGTTTTTTCAAGTAATGAGATCAATGAGAGTTTTTTACATCAAAATTACTCCTTTTGCAAACAATTTTATAGGCCATACCTCAAAAGTTTCCAACTCATTGTAAAAGGAAGCTACCTCAGACTGTGTCTCTCAAAAGTCCAAGTGGCGCTACATACAGTGTGAGAGTTGAGGAAGATGGTGAAAAGACACTGGCTTTTTGTTGTGGCTGGGACAAGTTTGTGAAAGATCATTCGCTAGTGGAGAATGATCTATTGGTCTTCAAGTGCCATGGAGTGTCTGAGTTTGAAGTGCTGGTTCTCGATGGAGATACCTTATGTGAGAAGCCTACTTCTTATTTCGTCAGGAAATGTGGACATGCAGAGAAGACCAAAGGGTACAGTTTTTACTGCAACCTCTTCAAGATCTCCTAAGAGACTCATTAACCCTGTTGAGGTTGAAACTACTCTGAATCAGCAACCTGTAATATCTCCACTTGGTTATGAGCTAGACGACCTCATTGACATTGATATCGATATTGATACAATGCTAACTCCGCATCTTGTAGCAACTGGTTATGATCAAGAAGAACATAATAAATCTGACATTGATACAGCATCTGGCCAGCTGCCTGGGACATCTCCAACTAGTGCCGGACGAGTCAGTGAAGGGAAGTCTCCCCTTAGCGCTTATAAGAAGATGCGGGGAGAAACAAGTAATGACAATCTTGATAGTAAAGCTGGTATGAAGATCTTCTTACTTATTTATTACACATTGCACTAGTTCCTAGTATTGTCTGATAAGCCCTGTCTGTTGACTCTATTTCGCATGCAACTGTTTGGATTAGAGTTTCAGGCTTTGAGAATGCTGCTGTCATAACAGCTTGGAGTAACTGAGTCCTGAGTCCTGGATTTTCTATGATTTTGGAGATTAGGTGTTGAGATTTAAAAAATTTATCATCTTTCTCATTCAGTATAGACAGTTTCTTGTTCTGAAACTTTATCAATTTCATACTAGCCATATAGCCTTTAATCATCTTTCTTTAAAGTTAATATGGAGGAATGAGACCAAATGTTTATCTGTTTCTATCTCATTTATTATGCATCTAAAATACTAATATATATATCCCTTATCAACTGTCTTAAGACGTGGAGATGATATCAGCTGGTAGCAAAAAGAAAGCCTTATCTCTGGCTGAGAGAGCCGTTTCGCCTGATGGTTTCTTGGTAATCATGAAACGCTCTCATGTGCTAACGAAGTGTTTCCTGGTAAGGCTTTTCGTTGCTTAGTGTATATATAGGCATTTATATCCTTGAAGCTTGGCTTGTTGAAAAAGAAAAACCATTACGTTTTCCTTGTGAAAAATAGACAATCCCAAACAGATGGTGCAACAAGAAGCTGCTTTTTGCACGTCAAGATGTGGTGATGCAGGTTGATCAAATGACATGGGACATGAAATTTAACTATTTCGGATCTCATGGTCTTGGTGGGATTTCAACCGGATGGAGAAAGTTTGTACATGACAACATCTTGTGCCAGGGTGATGTCTGCGTGTTTGAGCCAGCCAGTTCTGAAAGTAAACCACTTCATCTCTATGTCTTCATCTTTTGTGCTGCAGAAGCGGAAAGTTCCAACAATGGTTGATTAGGTTTAGATCCCGGTCTTGTAAGTATGTGTAGATGAATACTTTGTATGTAAAGGTTAACACTAAGAATCCTAGTGTGTGACCTCTCTCACGAGGCTTTCACTGAAGCCTTTTTGGGTATATGTAGGTGGTTGCAATGAAGCCTAATTTTGTGTAGAAAGGAAATTGTAACGGAAGTCTTCTATTATGTCTATTAAGTATTAACTAAACCGAATCGAATCTCTATCTTTTGGTTCAGTTTTTGTTGAACAACTATACGCAAAATTGACCAATTAGTTAAATCATCACAACCAATTGGTTTTGCTATGGTTTATAAGATTTGAGATGACTATTAAAGCAGTAATTTTATTTATTTTTATGTGATACCATACCAACTACCAGTAATTATTTTTAGAAAAAAAATTCTTATTACCCATACATGTTTTGTTCGTATAAAATATTAAAATAAGATATAAAATCTGATAAAATTATCTTCTTTTTTGTGCCTACCTAACATTGATGTTCTCTTGACCAAAAAACAATTGCTGTTCTTATTCCGTGAACATGATTTCTCAACGGCTCTCTTAGAAATATAGCCGTTACGGACTTTTCGATTACAGCCAAAACCCTAAATTGCGTCCACTGCTTTATAACCCCAAATTTCGTACCTTTCTCCATCATTATTCAATCTGCTCCCACATCTTCAGCCGCGAACCACTTCTTCGCTCTCTCGCTCTATCTGCTCGAATTTACCATCGATTCCTTTCTCTGCAGGCTTGATTTGATTATCTTTGTATAATTTTGTTTGATCTTCAGAGAACTTAGATCTTCTAACCCGTTTCGTATATCATCGCTATTGTATTCTCTGTTTGTTTGTGTTTTTCTTTGTCTCTTGTGATAATGGATGCAGGTATGAACACTTCTTCGCACTTCAAAGCGCAGGCTCGGTGCCCACTTCAAGAACACTTTCTTCCCAGGAAAAATTCCAAGGAAAACGTGAGTTTCTCGTCATAATCCCCTTTCTGTCATTAAGAATTAGGGTTGAGATTTGCGGGTGCTCTTTTATTCTTCAAAATCGATACCATTACATGATTCCGTTCTGTCATTCAGAATTAGGATTTCGATTTGCGGGTTAATTCTTCAGAATCGATTCCGTTTTATGCTTCCTTTCTGACGAATTAGGGTTTTGATTTCGGGTTGGTTTTTTTATGCATCAAATTTGTTTGTCCCATATGATTCCCCATGATTTTAGATACTAGATGAAAGAATTCTTGATTCTGTTGGTTTTGTGACAAGAAAATTCATGTGTTTCAATTGAATGATTTGTACTGAATTGCTTATGTTTTCCACCAGCTGGACAGATTCATACCGAACAGATCAGCCATGGATTTCGACTATGCTCACTATGCCCTTACTGAAGGTAATAAAGGTAAAGATCAAGCAGCAGCGGTAAGTTCACCATCCAGAGAGGCCTACAGGAAGCAACTGGCTGAGACTATGAATCTGAATCACACCCGCATCCTTGCCTTCAGAAACAAACCTCAAGCTCCGGTCGAACTGCTTCCCAGTGGTCATTCTACTTCTCTTCACCAACAACCTAAATCCGTAAAGCCTCGTAGATACATTCCTCAGGTATGTACTGTATTTTCTTATTTAGTCTGTAAGAAAAGAGCCTAACTATTTGTTGCTATGGAGTTGTATTGATATGCTGTTAACAATACTTTATGTTGTAATAATAGACTTCTGAGAGAACCTTGGATGCACCTGACATTGTGGATGACTTCTACCTTAACTTGCTGGACTGGGGCAGTGCTAATGTCCTAGCTATAGCTTTGGGCCACACTGTTTACTTGTGGGATGCTTCCAGTGGTTCTACATCCGAGCTTGTGACCATTGATGAAGAGAAGGGTCCTGTCACAAGTATCAACTGGGCACCTGATGGTCGTCATGTCGCAGTTGGGCTCAACAACTCTGAAGTGCAGCTATGGGATTCAGCTTCCAACCGTCAAGTAATTCCTAAACTCCCTCTTTTCTGTGGAGATATATTATCTGATGTTTGTCTTGTCTTAAACGGATGTGTTTTTTTTCTACAGCTGAGAACATTGAAGGGTGGTCACCAGTCAAGAGTAGGATCATTGGCATGGAACAATCACATTCTGACAACTGGAGGAATGGATGGACTGATCATCAACAATGATGTGCGGATCAGATCACCCATTGTGGAAACCTACAGTGGTCACTCTCAAGAGGTCTGTGGTCTAAAGTGGTCAGGATCTGGACAACAACTAGCAAGTGGTGGCAACGACAATGTAGTACACATATGGGATCGTTCTGTCGCCTCCTCAAACTCAACCACGCAATGGCTGCACAGGCTTGAGGAACATACATCTGCAGTAAAAGCTCTTGCGTGGTGCCCTTTCCAAGCGAATTTGCTTGCAACTGGTGGTGGTGGAGGAGATAGGACGATTAAGTTCTGGAATACTCACACTGGGGCTTGCTTGAATTCAGTAGACACCGGCTCTCAAGTTTGTTCATTGTTATGGAGCAAAAATGAAAGAGAGTTGCTTAGCTCACATGGGTTTACACAGAATCAGCTCACTCTTTGGAAGTACCCGTCCATGGTGAAAATGGCTGAGCTCACTGGTCATACATCAAGAGTTCTTTTTATGGCCCAGGTATACAAAAATCAAATTTTCTTTAGCTGCTAAGTAGCTTTGTGTTGTTGAGGTCTTTTGGTCCTAAAACTTGTCTTGTTTGTTTTGTTTTGTACAGAGTCCAGATGGTTGTACCGTAGCTTCAGCAGCAGGAGACGAGACTCTGAGGTTTTGGAATGTTTTTGGAGTACCAGAGACCGCCAAAAAGGCTGCTCCAAAAGCAGCTCCGGAGCCATTTTCTCATGTTAATCGTATTCGTTGAAACTGTGAAGACTTCCAACAAGGAAACCCATTGATAGTTAATACAGAAGCAAAATACTCATCTTTTTTTGGTTCGGATTCATTCTTCATGAATTGTATTGAGAAGAAAAGTGTTGTACAATTCTATATTTGTAAATTGTTGAGTCAAACTTAATTGCTTGCATGATATGCTGAATAGAAAAATTTTGATTTTACATGTGTCAGTTAAGAAGCAGAGAATAGGTGCTGTAACTGTAAGATGGTAATAATACATCAATATAGACAGTTAAAACCACATTGATTTCATCGAAAAATGGGTAAAAAACCCCTCACTTTTTTAAAAAACATTAAAAAACCCTTATCTTTTTTCTTTGATTTTTAAACCCTCACCTTTTAATAAGTAGTGAAATAAACCCTATGTGTTATAAAAAAATAAGTATATCATTATATTAAAATTAAAATAAATAAATAAAATTGGGTTTATGATTTATTTTTCTAAATTTGAGTTTGTGATTGATGTTCCTCAAAATCAAATTTTTAATTAAAATATTATTATAGATTAGCACATTCCGTATTTTGATTCAAATTTGTTTGGATTTTTTTTTTTGAATAACTAAGTAAAAGTAATTAATATTAGTCGCTTTTGAAATATTTTAAAGTTATATTTTAAATATATCTTAATTTATGTATTTAAATTAAAAATATTTTAGTTTGGAAATTTATGTACTTTCGTACTAAAAATATTTTTGTTTGTTTTCATGTTAATAAGTTTGTGTGACAAAAAAAAATATTTATTAACATAAATTTATATTTGGTTCAATATAAAATTATATATATATATCGTTTATATATATTCATATTCTTAAGAAATGAAATTTATTGAATATGAATTTTATGAATTTGAATATGATATCGAAATAAATTTTATCGATTATAGTATTATCGAATATAAATTTTATGTTAATAAATGTTTATTTGGTTTAGTCACATAAACTTATTAACACAAAAACAAACAAACAAAAAATTATATTCTCACGAAAGTACATAAATTTCTACACTAAATTATTTTTTATTTAAATATATATAATTAAAATATTTCAAAAGTGACTAATATTAATTATTTTTAATTAGGTATTCAAAAGAAAAAGTTTAAACAAATTAGAATCAAAACACATAATATTCTAGTCTATAATACTATTTTAGTTAAAAAACTCAATTTCGGAAAAAAAAATTACAAACTCAAATTTAGAAAAATAAATCATAAACCATATTTTATTTATTTATTTTTATTCTAGTATAATGATATACTTATTTTTTATAATACATAGGGTTAATTTCACCATTTATTAAAAGGTGAGAGTTTAAAAACCCACAAAAAATGAGGATTTTTTTAATGTTTTTGGAAGAGGTGAAGTTTTTTTTTACTTATTTTTCTGATTTCATCACACTACTATTATGCTTTACATTCTTAGGAATTTTATATTGAGTTTTTTAATTGGTTCAAAGTATTCAATTCATACTTACAGTTACAGACTATCTTGTGTTGACTATAACGGTAATTAATTAATTCATACGTGTATTTTGGATAGTATTTTAGTCAAGTTAATGTATAGCGAGATAGCTGGTATTTTTGGAACCCAATTAAAGAAACAAAATATTCGATTTAATACAAACAAACAAATCAATAAAAAGGTATTATTCAACTATATCTGTTTTGACAATCAATTAGAAAATAAGATATTTATTTGATAGTCATATCAGATTACGAACATTGGTCCGTAAATATCTACGCAAACAGACCCAAGTCCAAATTTAGAAAGCCCAATAGACCCAATGCTACCGAACAAAAAAAAACAAAATTAAAATATATTTTTTCCGGCGACAACTATGATTATCCGGCGAGAATACTCTTGTCTTCATTAAAGGCTCACGGCGGCGGAGGAGCGAAATATTAAGTAATCGTCTAACCTCAGGATGACATCTGCCCACAAAATTTGACCAATGAGCTCGTCTTCGTATCTTTCAAATTCAACCTCAGATCCCCAAATCACCATATTGGCGTCGGATACTGAAAACACCAGCAGATTATTGCCATATGCCAAAGCGTGAAAAGGATTAATTTCGAATTCTTCGAATCCCTCTACAAGTTTCCATATCATCGATTCTCGATTGTAAAAAATGAGCACAGAGTCTATTATTCGAATGATCAAGTCTCCGATAAACTACGGTTATGGACTCCATAGCAGAACAACGCAAACAACTATTTGCTTTTCCTCAAATTGAAAGATCAGTATCAAAAATGTTTCTTAGTGTCTGACCATGAAAACTTTTCCAAACCTATGCTCTTCCGTCAGCACTGGAACTGATTAAAACGATTGCGCTATTAGGATCCAATTCCGGCTCAGGGCCAGAGTCCAAACCTTGGTTTTTGTGGAGTAGAACTCAGGATACAAGCTTCGTTCATCCTCATCATTCACGCTTAAGTTTTTTTTTCGAAACGAAGAGAAATCAATTATCTTTTTTTTTTTTAAGTATACCAATTGGTTCTAGTTTAATTGGAGCCTAACTACATTTTCAAGTTAAGAATTAAGTACGGAGTAAGAAATAATTCGTCTCTAAATTGTGCATCTATTTAACAAAAATCAATAAAAATGTATTATTCAATTATATCTATTTTTAAAAATAAATTAGGAAATAAGATATTGATTTGTTAAGAATGAACACTAATCAGTCTCACAAGAACCATTCTTTGTCCATTAGACCATTATAAACCACAAATTTTCCACAAAAATCTTCTAACCTATACCAAATATTATCCACAAGAACCGTAGACCAAAATACGTTGGAGTAGTGTTTGGTATCATAGTTATCACTTATCATGGTCAATATTCATGTATTGATTTTTGTTTCTTTTAACTTTTGATGAAACTTATTTCTTAAGATGTTTTTATAATAAGTTTGACTTGAAAGTTATGGTACATTGGTACTTATGTATAAAGTACTTAATTAGTCAATAAGTAAAAAGTAACCATGCCACAACTTATAATCCTAAGTAATATTCGGTTTGACAATTTTCTCAGTTTTTAAAACAGAATTTATATTTTTTAAAATTGCTTTAGTGATGCTCCCTTACCAGTTATGAACTTATGAGTGATAACCAGAGTATTCATCACAGAATTGATTGGTTTTGTAAGATTTGAGTTTGAGAATTTTAACCAAAAAACAAGATTTGAGTGAGTAATAGTATTGACCTATTTAATTGTTTGGTGTATGTAATACCATTACTTAGCATTATTATTATTTTTAATTATTACATGTCTCTGTTAATATTAAAATGAGATAAAAATCTGATAAATTCAGGATTTCTGTTCCAAATAAAAAGAAACCTATTTTGTTGTTGCCTAACAGGTGCTGTCTCTCCGGGAGGGCATTTTCCATGAACATAATTTTCAACGGCTATCTCGGAAATATAGCCGTTATCGACTTTCCGATTATAGAATTAGGGTCAGCCCAAAACCCTAATTTCCACTTTATAAATAAAACCCAAATTACGTAATTTTCTCCAACAATTCAATCTTCCCTCCTCTCACATCATCAGCGACGAAACAATTCTTCGCTGGCTCTTCTCTCTCCCTCGCTCTGCTCTATCTGCTCGAATTTACTAACGCTTCCTTCTCTGCAGGCTTTATTTGATTCGTCTTTGTCTAATTTCGATTAATTTTCAGTTTAGAATTCAGATCTTCTAATCCGTTTCGTATATCATCGCTATTGTGTTTTCTGTTTCTTTGTGTGTTTTGGGATTTTCTTTGTGTTTACTATAATGGATGCAGGTTTGAATCGGTGCCCACTTCAAGAACACTTTCTTCCCCGGAAAAATTCCAAGGAAAATGTGAGTGTTCTCTTCAATCATTCAGAATCCATACCCATTATATGATTCCGTTCTACCTTTAAGAATTAGTGTTTTGCCCATACAATTTGCGAATTGTATTGTTGATTCTGATGGTTTTAGCATAAGAACAAGTACTTCAATTGATTGTTCTTGCATAACTTTAATATAAGAATTGTGATACTGAATGATTTGTACTGATTTGCTTATGTTTTCCACCAGCTGGACAGGTTCATTCCAAACAGATCAGCCATGGATTTTGACTATGCTCACTACGCCCTTACTGAAGGTAGAAAAGGTAAAGATCAGGTAGAAGCTGTGAGTTCACCATCCAGAGAGGCCTACAGGAAGCAACTGGCTGAGACTATGAATCTGAATCACACCCGCATTCTCGCCTTCAGAAACAAGCCTCAAGCTCCAGTCGAACTGCTTCCCAGTGGTCATTCTACTTCTCTTCACCAACAACCTAAATCCGTAAAGCCTCGTAGATACATTCCTCAGGTATGTACTGTATTTTCTTATTTAGTCTGTAAGAAAAGAGCCTAACTATTTGTTGCTATGGAGTTGTATTGATATGCTGTTAACAATACTTTATGTTGTAATAATAGACTTCTGAGAGAACCTTGGATGCACCTGACATTGTGGATGACTTCTACCTTAACTTGCTGGACTGGGGCAGTGCTAATGTCCTAGCTATAGCTTTGGGCCACACTGTTTACTTGTGGGATGCTTCCAGTGGTTCTACATCCGAGCTTGTGACCATTGATGAAGAGAAGGGTCCTGTCACAAGTATCAACTGGGCACCTGATGGTCGTCATGTCGCAGTTGGGCTCAACAACTCTGAAGTGCAGCTATGGGATTCAGCTTCCAACCGTCAAGTAATTACTAAACTCCCTCTTTTCTGTGCAGATATATTATCTGATGTTTGTCTTGTCTTAAACGGATGTGTTTTTCTCTACAGCTGAGAACATTGAAGGGTGGTCACCAGTCAAGAGTGGGATCATTGGCATGGAACAATCACATTCTGACAACTGGAGGAATGGATGGGCAGATCATCAACAATGATGTGCGGATCAGATCACCCATTGTGGAAACCTACAGAGGTCACACGCAAGAAGTTTGTGGTCTGAAGTGGTCAGGATCTGGACAGCAACTAGCAAGTGGTGGCAACGACAATGTGGTACACATATGGGATCGTTCTGTCGCCTCCTCAAGCTCAACCACGCAATGGCTACACAGACTTGAGGAACATACATCTGCTGTAAAAGCTCTTGCATGGTGCCCTTTCCAAGCGAATTTGCTTGCAACTGGTGGTGGAGGAGGAGATAGGACGATTAAGTTCTGGAACACTCACACTGGGGCTTGCTTGAATTCAGTAGACACTGGCTCTCAAGTTTGTTCTTTGTTATGGAGCAAGAACGAAAGAGAGTTGCTTAGCTCACATGGGTTTACACAGAACCAACTTACACTTTGGAAATACCCATCCATGGTGAAGATGGCTGAGCTCACTGGTCATACATCAAGAGTTCTATACATGGCCCAGGTAACTTAATCAATTTCTATAGGTGCTGAAAGCAGTTTGAGTTTTTGAGGTCATTAGTCCTAAAACTTATGTTGTTTGTTTTGTTTTGTACAGAGTCCAGATGGTTGTACCGTAGCTTCAGCAGCAGGAGACGAGACTCTGAGGTTTTGGAATGTTTTTGGAGTACCAGAGACCGCAAAAAAAGCTGCTCCAAAAGCAGCTCATGAGCCATTTTCTAATGTGAATCGTATTCGTTGAAACTGTGAAGACTTACAACAAGGGAGCCATTGATCCCAGAGGGAAAACTATATATTTTTTCGGTTAAATGGGATTCATTCTTCATGAACCCCATTGTAAAGTTGATGTCACACTTAATAGCTTAATGTCACACATTGAATTTAAATAGAAAGATTTTGATTTTACACTCTTCAGGATATCCACTTTAATTAATCCAATCCTCGATAAGAGTAGTATAACTTGTACAATCAACCAATTTATCACATAAATTAGATTATGTTGAGAAACCACCAAAATGTTGACGAAAAGAGAGACAAATCACAAAATACCAAACAAATATTATTTACCAAACGAGGCTTAGGCATTTCTATCATCCTAACTTAACCCTCAAGTTTTGTGAATTGACACCGATAGCCCAGACGATAAAGCTTCGTCGTTTTGCCTTTAAACCCTAGGTCCGTCTCAGCCGCGAAATATTCTCTGCACATCCTCTGTCTCTCAGTAATCAATCGAGCACGAAGAGACCAAAGCTAGGAAACAGAAACGGAGAAAGAGAAAGAGGGAGAGATGGGAAGAGAGATCCAATCCCCGCAGGAACAGAGTTCTTACACCGTTGAGCAGCTCGTCGCCGTCAATCCCTTCAACCCTGAAATCTTACCTGATCTCGAAAACTACGTTAACGAGCAGGTTCATTTCGCCGGCTTCTGATTTCGGATTGGTTTTTTAAATCTGTCAAATTGTTTGAAGGTTTTGTGTTGTTTTGGAAGATTACCACGACGCAGAGGACTAGGAATTAATTGGAATGTGTTTAGCTTTCTACTGTTTTGGAAGATTGCCATGTTGATGAATGTTGTTGGTTTCATTATGATTCTCAGGTTACATCGCAAACGTATAGTCTGGATGCAAATCTATGCTTGCTTCGTCTTTATCAGGTGCTCTAGTTGTTCATATGATCACAATCATACCTGTCCAAAGATGTTAGTCTCTCCCATTGTTTACTGGTATTGTTGCTTTTATGCAGTTTGAGCCTGAGCGCATGAATACTCATATCGTGGCTCGTATCTTGGTCAAGGTATATAGCAGACCACTCTCAGTTTCACAATGTTTGTTGTCTTATAAATTGCTCTCTGTGATTTTGTTTTCTGTTTTTTTTTTATAAGGCTCTTATGGCTATGCCAACTCCAGATTTCAGCCTTTGCCTCTTCTTGATTCCCGAAAGAGTGGTACCGTTCTTTCCTTTTAACTTCATAATGGTTTGCTTTCTTACATATATAAGTTGACTCTTGCCTATTCAGAGATAAAGATTTTTAAAATGTTTGACAAA
Source organism: Cardamine occulta (assembly GCA_028015245.1). Classification (NCBI taxonomy): domain Eukaryota; kingdom Viridiplantae; phylum Streptophyta; class Magnoliopsida; order Brassicales; family Brassicaceae; genus Cardamine; species Cardamine occulta. The sequence goes on along the minus strand of CM051389.1, from coordinate 17,565,885 downwards.
TGAACTAGATTGAGTATTTGATTACTCAAATTATTTGTGCTACTCGAATATTGTTTGCTCAGTCTTTATACTGAGGATTCATGATGAAGCTTGAGTGTCAACGTTATGGATTTGTGAGAATTAATAGATCCACTGTTTGAATTGTATTTTCAGCAAATGGAAGAGCAGTTCAAGGCACTAATTGTTCTATCACATTACCTTGAGGTACGTAAACAATAGTATTAGTTAAGAGTCAAGAAGGAGTACGCTGAGTATTTAAAACACTTGTTTTACTTTTGCAGACTGGGAGGTTCCAACAGTTCTGGGATGAAGCTGCCAAGAACCGTCACATTCTCGAGGTTGTTCCAGGTACCAAAGTTCTGAATCCTAAATAGATCGTCTAGTAATAACAAAGTGCTGGATCTAGATTACTTAAGGATAAATAAGCCGTCTAGAAGTGCCAGCCCAAATAAAAGTCCTAAGTAGTGCTTTATGTTACTGTCTATTCATTTTATGATTGAGTGTAGATGTCTTATATGTGAAAGATTATTAAATGCAGGTTTTGAGCAAGCTATCCAAGCATATGCAATTCACCTTCTTAGCTTAACCTACCAAAAGGTTCCAAGATTCGTGATTGCTGAGGTATGATGTTTGGTTTCTGATTCTTGACACATGCCCTGATTCTTTGAATGTGGAGTCTCTTACTTTTGTATAATTTTCCATTATGAATTTAGTTCTGGTAATCTATTATGTTTGACCTTTTCTTGTCAAGAGAAGCCTTTACTCATTAGTTATGAACATTTTGCACAGGCTCTTAACATGGACGGTGCATCACTAGACAAGTTCATTGAGCTCCAATTGACTAACAGTGGATGGATTGTTGAGAAAGAAGATGGAAGTATTGTCTTACAACAAAATGAATTCAACCATCCAGAGCTCAAGAAAAACATAGGTGAGAATGTTCCCTTGGAACACATCGCTCGCATCTTCCCCATCCTTGGTTGAACCAGTTTATGTGAACATTGAAAATTTTCTTTGTCTCTACTCTCTAGTTTTCTAGTTTTCTTGTGATACACACTCTAAGACACTGTAATGTGTTTTTACATTTCCTCTTTGCAACTTGGGGAGATTTTCTTCATCTAGCAGACCAAGACTTTTTCACAAGTAGTTGATCTTTGCAGTCTTATAACTAAGTTCGTAAGATTGTTTCTTAGTTTCTTTTCTAGTTTGACAATGAAGAATGGCATATGATTTTTCGGATGCCATAGTTAATACACCTCTTTGAGCTCTGTTACTAGTTAATTACTACTGTCTTTGTATTCCAAAACTCTTTAAAGGTTTTTTTTAAACAACAAATTTTTTGGTGGTGCTTATTTCACCAGAGACTTTTCCCCCGAAGGACTTGAATCAAAGTACGTTTCTGGTCCCATTCTCAGAAGGTTGGTTCAAAAATAAGGTTTATTCAAAAATAAGGTTTAAGTACTAAAGTCTTACAAATTAGTATTAGTGAAACTTTAACTATTTCAATTTAGATCCGAGTAATAGTTGCAATCGAGAATCGAATCGTTAAGGCAATTTGGTTTGAGTTTTATTTAACCGCATCTCCTGAAATAGTCCAAGGGCTATAAAGTTTGACTTTGATGAATCATAGATCTTATTATATAAAGTTTATCCTTCTTATGAAGATTCTAATCAAAACACATTTAACAAATAAATTTTAAGATACATTAGTTAGAAAAAAATGATCGAGTTAATTGTTATACGATGATAGATGATCAAAGTTTTCCTGAATGAATGTTTAGACGATGAAAAAAGTTTCACCAAATGCTCTCTTTTTAAAAATCTTCCGTTTAGGTCTCTTGGAATATGGGAACGGCCACGGCAATGCAGTACTAAGGTCGTCTGAAATAGAAGAATGTATTGTCCTCTCTACACAGATCACATCCGAAGATTGACAGCCATCCATTTGGAAGCTCACGTACTTGACAACAGATCATGTCACGTGCTCCTTTTCTCCTTTCTCATGCACATTTTGACTCCCCATTTCTCCTTATGCTAAATTTTGACTAATTAATTAGAGCATCTCTTGTCTAAGATGATTGCATAATTCTAACACACATAATGTTAATGTATGTTAGTAAAAAAAATTTTGATTTCTTATGTTAGATAAGATTATATTGATGATTTTATGAAAAGATTAATTTTAGATTTGAAATTGTGTTAGATTCTATTATCCTTAATGAAAAGTGTAGATTTTTATTTATATATATTTTTAATAATAACATTTAATGTAATTTTTATTAGATTTTATATTAGATTTTAAAGTGTACTTCCATAATAACAGTATTAATATATATATATATATATGTGTGTGTGTGTGTTTTATTTAGTATACAACTATTAATTTGGGCTACATAAACATTATTTTTGATGATTTTGGAAGTTACATTTACTAGATTCTTAAAAAAAGATTGATGAGTTTTTTAAGTTTGTTTCTTAATTGAAAAATTAGATTTATTGTATTTGGTAAGATTACATTAATGATTTTAGGAGAATATAATAGTATTAGATTTGAAATTGTATTAGATTATATTATCTTTTAATGAGATTTGTAGATTTGTTATTTAAAATATTTCTTAATAATGACATTTAATGTAATTTGTATTAGAATTTTTTCAAATGTACTTCTATAATAATATTATTAAGATATATAAACTTCCATAATAATAATAATTTAAAGATATATGCTTTATATAGTAGAAAACAATTAATTTGGTCGACATAATGAAGAGTAGACTAAAGAAGAGATATGTGAGAATTAAGATACGTGTCGGATATAATGAAGATGAAGGATATAAAACGTGAATGAAAAGTGAAATGGAGAAGACAACAAAGATCAGACAAGCCGTGAATACAGAGAAACTGCAAAATCTTCGTTTATGTAACCATTCAAATCTTCTTATATCCTATTTTCTATTCAATCAATTTTAAGCTTTCTTTTGTTTCTCTTTGTTCTTCTCTTCGAATCGCTTGTTGGGTATCCTATAAAAATCTAGGAAAAACTGTTTTTTGTTTTCTTCCATTTTATCAGCTTAGCACTTTTCTTTGAGATTATGGTTATATGATTCCTCGAAATTGATTTCAATTCTTATCCATGTGAAATTTTGCAGACAGATGAATTTGAGTTTGAGAAATTGAAATTGAGACCAGTGGATGTTAGGGATCTCATGATCTTGAAGCGGGCATAATTTCTGGATTTTCAAAGTTGGGAGTGTGTGTGACCCAGTGACGAGGCATCTTATTATTCCAGGTAATTTCATTGACCTCTCTCTCTCTCTCTCTCTTTCATGTTCTTTGCTCCTTTTAAGAAACTTTATGTTGATTTTCGTGGCTAAAATTCATCTTCAGGGATCAAGGGTTAGACTTGATGCGATTAAGCAAATGGGTGTCTCATAATGACTCTCCTTGTTGTTGGAGATTCAATAAATGGACTCACCAGATACTAACAAAGCACCTGGATTTGTTGATTTAGTCAAATCATGGATCCCTAGAAAGAGTGACTCCTCTAATATGTCGAGGGATTTTTGGATGCCTGACCAGAGCTGCCCTGTGTGTTACGAGTGTGATGCTCAGTTCACTGTATTCAATCGAAGACATCATTGCCGCCTTTGTGGTCGAGTGTTTTGTGCCAAATGCGCTGCTAATTCTATTCCATCTCCGTCAGATGCAACTAAGGATACTCATGAGGAATCTGACAGGATTAGGGTTTGTAATTACTGCTACAAACAGTGGGAACAGGGGATAGTTCCGCCTGATAACGGGGCTTCTATTATTAGCCTTCATTTTAGTTCATCACCTTCTGCTAGAAGTGTAGCAAGTTCTACCTCAATTTGTACCTCTAACAGTAGCAATTGCACTGTTGATTCAACCGCTGGGCCTTCCCCTAAACCCAAAATGAATCCCCGAGCTAGTCGTCATGTTTCATCAAACATGGATTCTCAGAAGTCTGAGCAGCAGAATGCATCATCGCATAGGAGCTCAGATCCTTATGGGCATGTGTTAGATTCTTCTGAAAATCAAGTTGAATTCTTTGTGAACAGGTATCTTTTGTGTGTGTATGTATATACGCTTACCATGTAGCTTCGTTTATCTGTTGTCCTTGATAACTCTTAAGAGGCTTATATATTGTCCACCACCAACTGTGTGTGGTAGACCAGGTTTTTAAAAATGATTCATTATTATCTCAGTTTGAACTTATCTGTTGAGTTGCTCATTTTCGGAATTAGTAGTGGCAGGAGTGATGGTGAAGCTGATGACGATGACGATTATCACTCTGATTATGCACAATCTTACTCTCAAGGAAATGACTACTATGGTGCAATCAGCCTCGATGAAGTAGAACATATTTATGGATCACATGAAGCTCATAGCGTTGGTGTAAAAGAGCCAAGCATAAGTTGCTTTCCCCCTGATCAAGATCCTGACGCACTGAATACAGAGACGATAGATAAAACCAGACAACAAGAAAATGGATGGAATGATGTGAAGGAGGGAAGCCCTCCTTGTGAAGAGTCCTTTGAGCCCGAAGTAGTGGATTTTGAGAGCAATGGGCTCTTATGGTTACCGCCAGAGCCAGAGAACGAAGAAGATGAAAGAGAAGCAGTGCTATCTGATGATGATGGTGATGAAGGTGATAGAGGTGATTGGGGGTACCTTCGCCCATCAAATAGCTTTAATGATAAGGAATTCCACTCTAGGGACAAGTCCGGTGGTGCTATAAAAAATGTTGTTGAGGGGCACTTTAGGGCTTTGGTAGCACAACTTTTGGAGGTTGATAACCTACCTATGGTCAATGAAGGCGATAAAGAGGGCTGGCTTGATATAGTTACATCATTGTCCTGGGAGGCTGCAACGTTTCTCAAGCCAGATACAAGTAGAAGCGGAGGAATGGATCCAGGAGGATACGTGAAGGTTAAATGCATCCCATGTGGATGTCGCAGTGAGAGGTGACTTTTTTGGACCCTTTATATGGTATTTTTTACTGTGCGTAATGTTTGTTCTAGATTCAGTGGCAGATTTGTGGTTTTTCAAATACTATTTGGAACTGTATGATTGATATTGTGCGTGATTACATCATAATTGACAATTGCATCACTTCTCCTTTAGGATTAATTAGAATGACATTTATTTTGGAGTTACGAGAGACTGTTCCTGGATTTTCTTTCATCAATTATCAGTACCTAAATGGTCACACTTTCTATATGTAGCATGAAGATTTTAAGAATGTTTAACACTTCTGTTCAGCTTCCAGGATATTCCCCTCAAATCTTGTTTATGGCTGCTTTTTTAATACTAGGGGAATAAAATTATTTACGAACATTAAAAATAAAAAGGGCTTACTTCTTTTTTATACAGTATTTGTATTTGTTTCCATTTTTTTCCTGTAGCCCAACGAGAAAGTATGCCATCTAAAATTTCCAAAAGCTTACAGGATGATTTGGAGCTTTTATCTCTTAGTTATTCATTATTGATAGTTTCAGTACGTAAAGTCTAGTTGAAAACATAGTGTTCTGCTTTTTCTGTTAGTTTCATATTCTTTTCGATAATTTTTTGTGAGGATTTATATCTGTCAATTGACTGCTAAACTCTGTAGTACTGATTAGACTGGGATGGTATTTTTTTAGTATGGTCGTGAGAGGAGTTGTTTGTAAGAAAAATGTGGCTCATCGACGAATGACTTCAAAGATCGAGAAGCCGCGTCTGCTAATCCTTGGAGGAGCTCTGGAGTATCAGCGCATCTCTAACCAGCTATCTAGTTTTGACACTTTGTTGCAACAGGTCTGAATCGGTTTTCTTCTCCATATTTTTTCCCTATAACCATGGACATGAATCCTTGGACTGAAAGAAAAGGAAAAGCATAATTCTGTCACTTCAGGGAAAGTTTTTCTACATTGTTAAAGGTTATCTCTGGTGTTTCAGGAAATGGACCATTTGAAGATGGCTGTTGCCAAAATTGATTCTCACAATCCCGACATTCTCTTGGTGGAGAAATCTGTCTCGCGGTTTGCGCAGGAATATCTTCTTGCGAAGGACATATCTCTTGTGTTGAATATTAAGAGGTCCCTTCTAGAGCGCATATCTCGCTGTACTGGTGCGCAGATTGTCCCTTCGATCGATCAGCTCACATCACCAAAGCTGGGTTATTGTGACCTTTTCCATGTGGAAAAGTTTGTCGAGACACATGTTAATCCCTGTCAAGGTGTGAAGAAAATGGCCAAGACTTTAATGTTTTTTGATGGCTGCCCAAAGCCTTTGGGTTGTACAGTAAGTTCCACAACATTTTTAGGTGTTTTAAGACATGAAATCCTTGATCTATTATTATGACTATGCATATGCTATATCTGATCCAAATAATTTAAAGTATGGCTGATTGATATGGGTTTTTCCAGATACTGCTCAAGGGGGCACATGAAGATGAGCTAAAGAAGGTGAAACATGTGATTCAGTATGGAGTTTTTGCAGCATATCACTTGGCTCTTGAGACATCTTTCCTAGCAGATGAAGGTGCTTCCCTTCCAGAACATCCTCTGCAGACCCCAATTATAGTGGCTTTACCTGATAAACCATCAACGATTAACAGATCAATATCCACAATACCTGGTTTTACTGTGTCAAATGCCGAAAAGTCTCTAACAACTGAATTAATGGGTGAGCCACATAAAGCCATTGGTGACCTTACTGGTAATTTAGCTTCTAGTAAAACTCATGTGCAAGGGAAATTGGATGGAAACGACAGGATTGACCCTTCAGAAAGACTGCTTCACAACTTGGATACTGTTTACTGTAAGCCTCCAGAAATTATTACCTTTAAGAAAGATGGATTAGTTACTACTCTAGAACCCAGGCAGTTATCATTTCACCAAGAAGAAGCTTCTATTGAAAAAGATAAGTCGTCTGTTTTACCCTGTACCACAGGACAAGTAACCGATGGTGCTTACACAAATGAATCTGCAGTAATAGGAGATCAAAATCGTAGTAGACAGGAACAGATGGACTCTTCAAAAGGAGACTTTCTTCCGTCAGCTTCTGACCATCAGAGTATATTGGTTTCCTTATCAACAAGATGTGTGTGGAAAGGATCTGTGTGTGAGCAGGCTCATCTACTCCGTATCAAATACTATGGGAGCTTTGACAAGCCTTTAGGACGGTTCTTAAGGGATAATCTCTTTGATCAGGTGTCTTTCATTTTTTGGTGTCTTAACACACCATTCTTCTTTTAGCCAATGTTGAGGATATTAAACTCCTGATGGAACCAGGTGGACCAGCTAATCCAATTAAAGTCCTATGGTTACGTACTTGTTACCCTATTATTTTGGCATATATAATTGTGGAAGTAATTTAAATAGGTGCTAGGTTCATAAAATCATAAAAGCAATCCATGAAATAGGAGGGTTTATATAGGAGAGATAGTAAAGACGGGAGGGAAAAGCGGAAAATGACATTAAGTTGATTCAAAGATTCCAGGCTAGTTAAATGTGTAAGACCAGAAGTTAATGAAGCCTATCATGTTAGTATAAACTTATGGTTATTAATAGCTGAGGCTTACATTAATCTCTTGTTTAGGAACATTCCTGCCCATCATGTACGATGCCAGTGGAAGCACACATTCATTGTTATACTCATAGGCAAGGTAGTCTGACAATATCTGTTAAAAAAATGCCTGAATTGCTACCTGGGCAACGTGAAGGAAAGATTTGGATGTGGCATCGGTGCCTGAAATGTCCTCGGATCAATGGCTTTCCTCCAGCCACACGCAGAATTGTGATGTCAGATGCTGCGTGGGGCCTGTCTTTTGGCAAATTTTTGGAGCTGAGCTTCTCTAACCATGCAGCGGCTAGTCGTGTGGCCAACTGTGGTCATTCCCTTCACAGAGACTGTCTCCGGTTCTATGGGTAAAAATATGCTTCCTAGTAAAAACTTTTGTTTTGGATTGTTTCGTTTGCTTTTATTACATGTTACGGGTTTTCCCTCTTCCAAATGTCTGATTCTCAAGTAGCATGTTTAGTGTGCTTTTTGACTATACAGTCAGGCTTAGCACGTAATATACATTACATCAGACGTACTGTCTATGTAGGCTCTGCATAATTAGTTGGTTTGGTCATTCACATCTCGAGTTGTAATCTATATGGCAAGTGTCAGTCTACGTTTAAGGGTTGTTACCTTGTATTAAAGGAACATCAACATGTAGGTACTGATTGTCACATATATTTTCCTTACTGCAGTTTTGGGAGAATGGTGGCTTGCTTCCGCTATGCTTCAATAAATATTTATGCAGTTTGCCTGCCTCCAGCAAAACTTGAGTTTAACTCTGAGAACCAGGAATGGCTCCAAAAGGAATCAAAAGAGGTTACAAGTTTCCTGTACTTATAATCGAATATTTGTGTATATTCAACACATACTTACTTGTTATAGTGTCTATACTATATAGGTTATTAAAAAAGCGGAAGTCCTTTTTAATGAAGTTCAGGAGGCTCTCAGTCAGATTTCAGCAAAAAAAATGGGTGCAGGTTCCAAGGGCAGCACTATCAACAAGTTACAACTTTCTCTTGAAGAACTTGCAGGACTTCTTGAGCAACGTAAAAAAGAATATAAGGTAGCCTGTCATGCAACTTACACACCCTTAGACTTAAGAAGAAACAGAGTTGCATGTACTTGGCTCATTCACATGAGTTACAGTCACACTCACATCCACACACAAACACACACCCCACACACGCTCATACTCCTCACGGAATATTTGTGTATAAAATATACATACAGGGTTAAATGTGGGCGCTTTTGGGATATACATATTGATAGTTAAAACTCTGCATTTGTATAAATACACGTTTCATGTGTCAGCTACTGTGAATGGACTGTTCCTTCACTAAACTCGTATTGCGATGCTTGATTGTGCTCAAAAAGGGATCTGAAACTTCTTTTCTGAACAATTGTAGAAATTTGTCACCTGATATACTGGCCTTTGTAGGATCAGAGTCTTTTACCTAACTTTTGCACCTGGAGTCCTTTCTACACTGTAGGATGATTTTTATGTTGGCTCTAGATGTAATAATGTTTAAGGCTGTTTTCTGATTTTCAGGAATCATTGCAGCAAATGTTAAGTGTATTTAAGGATGGACAACCTACTATTGATATCCTTCTGATAAATAAACTTCGACGACTGATACTTTTCGATTCTTATGCTTGGGATGAATGCCTAGCAGGGGCTGCCAGTATGGTAAGAAATTACAATTCTGAAGCTCTGAGGAATTCGGCCCCAAAATTTATGGGTCGTGATGTCTCATTAGAGAAGCTTGGTGATGAAAAAATAAGCTCGATACCGACCCATGTTGCAAGTAGTACTGACTCTCTTCTCCAGGATGCAAAGTATGGTACTTCTCTTAACCAGGGTAAATCATTTTCTGATATTAGCGGCAAAAGTGCTAGTACTGGAGATGTAGGCTCAGACACATCCTGGGATTGTAGGATGGAGTTCAACCCCAGTAAAGGTGGTAAAGAAAATTTTGTGGAGCCTTCGCAGGTGGTTAAAACAGTACTTTCTGAGAGCCAGTCTCAAGCAACAGACTTATCTGATACTCTTGATGCAGTATGGATAGGTGAACAAATTACTTCAGCGAATGGTATATCCTGTCCACCTAGCAGAGCTGCTCCAGAAAATGGAACTCAGACTTCTGATTTGAAGCTGTTGAGTTCAGAAAGTGGGCTGAACTTCAAAGGAGGCCCTACGAATGAAGAACATACAACACAAGTTCAGATGCCTTCTCCTAGTTTTTACTCTTCACTTGACAAGAATTATTCGCGTTCTCGCAAGCATATTATGGCTGAAGACCGCCCTGCTTATGTTTCTTTATATAGAGAGCTTGAATGGCAAAGTGGTGCTAGGCTGCTACTTCCTCTGGGAATGAATGACTTGGTACTGCCAGTATATGATGACGAACCCACTAGTATCATAGCTTATGCCCTTACATCATCAGATTATAGTGCCCAGATGTCTGGATCAGATAAGTCAAGAGATCGCTTGGATAGTGGAGGTTCCTTTTCACTTTTTGATTCTGTTAATCTTCTCTCATTGAACTCTTTGAGCGATTTGTCAGTTGACATGAGTAGAAGTCTTAGCTCTGCTGATGAACAAGTCTCGCAGCTGCTACAGTCATCCTTGTATTTGAAAGATCTGCATGCTAGAGTTTCGTTTACAGATGAAGGTCCTCCTGGGAAAGTGAAGTACTCTGTGACATGTTATTATGCGAAGGAGTTTGAAGCCCTGAGGAAGATTTGCTGTCCTTCAGAAACAGATTTCATTAGATCTCTTGGTCGTTGTAGAAAATGGGGAGCCCAAGGTGGAAAGAGCAACGTCTTCTTTGCAAAAACCTTGGATGACCGTTTTATCATCAAGCAAGTTACAAAGACAGAGCTTGAGTCCTTCATCAAATTTGGGCCAGCTTACTTCAAATACCTGACTGAGTCCATCAATACCAAAAGCCCTACAAGCCTTGCAAAAATTTTGGGAATCTATCAGGTACAAAGAATAACAAAAGAGTTAAGGTTCTTCTGCATCTATCTTAGTTAATTAACAATCTCTCTGAACTAAATGATAATTGAGAATGCTGTTACTTGTTTTGTTGACATTTAATGAGACCCATTAATTCTTTGCCAAAATCTTTAAAGGTCTCATCCAAACACCTTAAAGGAGGAAAAGAGTTCAAAATGGACGTCTTGGTGATGGAAAATCTTTTGTTCAAGCGGAAGTTCACTAGGCTTTATGACCTAAAAGGCTCCACGCGTGCCCGTTACAATCCCGACACAAGTGGTAGCAATACAGTTTTACTGGACCAGAATCTTGTTGAAGCGATGCCGACATCTCCAATATTTGTTGGGAGCAAGGCAAAACGGCTTCTTGAAAGAGCTGTCTGGAACGATACATCCTTTCTTGCTGTAAGTTTCTGGTAGTTGCTCTTCTTTAAAACGTTTTGAAATACTGAATTCGTTCTTGGGCTTTACATGTTACTTAAGCAAGACATGTCTTGGTTTGTTTCTTTTGCTGAAGTCGATTCACGTAATGGATTACTCCTTACTCGTCGGAGTAGATGAGGAACGAAGTGAACTGGTTCTAGGAACTATCGATTTCATGAGGCAATACACTTGGGACAAACATCTAGAGACTTGGGTGAAGACTTCAGGTCTCCTTGGAGGACCCAAGAACTCATCTCCCACAGTGATATCGCCGCAGCAATACAAGAAACGATTTAGGAAAGCGATGACGGCTTATTTTCTGATGGTTCCTGACCAATGGTCGCCTGCCAGTGTTGTGCCAAGCAACAGTTCTTCAGCAGATGTGAAGGAGGAAGAAGAGAGAGACAATCTTCAAAGTGTTGGTAACAAGTCCTGAATCATTTTCTGCAAGAGACCGTACACCATATTCAGTTAGCAAATATAGTTATTTGTTGTTCTTGTTGGAATGGTCTTTGGGTAATCTGTGTTTATGTTTTACCCTTAGCCTTTATGTGGCATATGCCTCTTCCATCGCCTTTGCATCAAGTAATAAAAGCAAGATGCAATTGTACATACTCTGCTTCTATCTTTTAGTTATTCGTCACTTTTGTTTATTAACATTTTCCTTAGTAAGTGATGTCAAATATTTATATTTTCTTCATGGGTTAAATGTACATAACGCATGCATTTGTTTAAAGTAGTGATTACTAAAAAAGGGATCCTTCAAAAACTGTGTTTTGTTCTCGTTTGCAACTTTTGAGAGTTCTAATTTGTTTATAGTCCAACCAAACGCATCAGATGTGAAAATCAAACTACCAGCAGATGATTAGAGTTTTTTTTTTCTCTAATTTCCTCTTTTGACTTGTCAGTTTAAAGTGTTGACGCATGTATTTTATTCTTTCATAAAGGAAGCTAAAATTAGAAGGTGTGAAATTGGCTCATGAGATATACAATAGGCATCAATCAAAACAGAGGGAAAGAATAAAAAAATAGAAAGATTGATCTTCCATTTTAATCTCCCTGCCCTAGCTTGCTTCTAAGGTAGAGGAAAATTCAATTATTTCTCTCCAAGTAAAAAGACAGAGAAAAACGTTTTAGCAAAAATGGCTTTTCAAGACTTCGACAAGATTCAAGAACGAGTAAACGCAGAAAGAAAACGTAAATTCAGGAAGAGAATCATCATTGGAGTCGTCTCTGCGGTTGTTGTTGTTGCTGCCATTATTGGAGGTGCTTTTGCTTATGTTACATATGAAAATAAAACTCAAGAACAAGCGAAGACCACAAACAACAAAACAAAGGATAGCTCAAGCAAAAGTGAGAGCCCGAGCCAGAGCTTAAAGGATAGTTCAAGCAAAAGTGAGAGCCCCACCCAAAAACCGCCAACGTCCGCTGCACAGTCTGTGAAACCTGGCCAAGTTGATAAGATTATCCAAACACTTTGCAATTCCACTCTTTACAAACCAACTTGCGTGAAAACTCTCAAAAACGGGACAAAGACAGATACTCTTCTGACTGATCCTAGGAGCCTATTAAAGTCTGCCATTGTAGCTGTCAATGACGATCTAGACAGACTTTTCAAAATTGTTTTGAGCCTGAAAACAGAGAACAAAGATGACAAAGACGCTATAGCGCAGTGCAAGTTGCTTGTGGATGAAGCTAAGGAAGAACTTGGCACCTCTGTGAAAAGAATCAACGACACAGAGGTTAATAACTTTGCGAAAATAGTTCCCGATTTAGACAGTTGGCTAAGTGCAGTCATGTCTTATCAAGAGACATGTCTCGATGGATTTGAAGAAGGGAAACTCAAAACGGATATACGTAAGAATTTCAATTCTTCTCAAGTTCTGACGAGTAATTCACTCGCGATGATCAAATCTTTAGACGCATATCTTTCCTTGGTTCCAAAGGTCAAAACCCGACATCTTCTTGACTCAAGAACTTCTGCCATTGAGACAGATCATATTACGAATTGGTTAAGCAACAAGGAGAGACGAATGTTAAAAGCTGTTGATGTGAAAGCTTTGAAACCTAATGCTACAGTGGCTAAAGATGGCAGTGGAAATTTCACAACCATTAATGATGCACTTAAAGCAATGCCTGCTAAGTACCAAGGAAGGTACCAACCATTAACTCATAATAATGAATGCTTCATATCTTATAGTATTTATTTGGTTTCATAAGTCAACTAGCACATTATTTGCTTAGAAAATTTTCGTTTTTTGTAGGTACACCATCTATATCAAACATGGAGTTTATGATGAATCTGTTATTGTTGACAAGAAGAAAGCTAACGTTACAATGGTCGGTGATGGATCAAAGAAGACGATCGTGACGGGAAACAAAAGCAACGCAAAGAAAACCCGCACATTCCTCACAGCAACATTTGGTATGTCCTGCTTTCTTAGAGTGTTTGTGTTTGGCGTTAACCTTAATTAATTTTGTTTAAAATATTAAAAATTGTAAAGATTATGTATTCACTAAATGTAAATGTAAATGTAAACATAAACGCAAAGAGACAATGGAGGCTTGACTTTGTGCTTGATTTACTTATAGTGGCACAAGGAGAAGGATTCATGGCACATTCTATAGGGTTCAGGAACACGGCTGGGCCAGAGGGACACCAAGCGGTCGCTATACGTGTCCAATCCGACCGTTCGGTTTTCCTAAACTGTCGATTTGAAGGCTACCAAGACACGTTGTACGCGTACACTCACCGACAATATTACAGAAGTTGTGTCGTTGTCGGAACGGTCGATTTCATATTCGGTGATGCGGCTGCCATATTTCAGAACTGTGACATCTTTATCAGAAAAGGTTTACCTGGGCAGAAGAACACGGTGACAGCTCAAGGACGCGTAGATAAGTTTCAGACGACAGGCTTTGTGATTCAAAAATGTACAATTGCTCCAAACGAAGATCTTAAACCAGCAAAGGCCGAGTTCAAGAGCTACCTCGGTCGGCCGTGGAAAAACCATTCTCGAACAGTTGTGATGGAATCAACGATAGAGGATGTGATCAATCCTGTTGGTTGGTTGAGATGGCAAGAGACGAATTTTGCGATTGATACATTGTTTTACGCGGAATACAAGAACAAAGGTCTAAGCGGAGCAACCGTTTCTAGGGTTAAATGGCCTGGATTTAGGGTTATAAACAAGGAAGAAGCCATGAAATATACGGTGGGACCATTCTTGCAAGGGGAATGGATCAATGAGAGAGGGTCTCCGGTTAAATTTGGTCTTTATGATGCTTGATGCTTCCTAGTGACCTTGACTTTTTTTTTTTCCCCTTTAAGTGATCATGTGGGTATAGTGAAATTCCATCTTGGAGTATAAGACAATAGAACATAACCTAGGTGAGGGAAAGTTGAATTTTTGTTCTGAAGATCGTTGTACTCAAATGTTTTGACACGAAACATATTTGAAGGCGTTTCGTAATGTATCATCCTAATAATAAATATGGATTCAAATGTAACATAACTTGTTTTGGTGTGGTGGGGTGAGTTCATTAATTATAGTCACATGGTCGATAGAAAAAGTTTGAATCATATCCGATCCACAGTTTTTATGTAGTATTTAGTGACAATTAATTTTTGTTCTGTGAATTTATGCTTCCTTTTTTGTTACAACTCTAGAAACGTGAGAAGTTTTAAAAAGATAATAATAATTTATTAACCCATTAATCCCCGGTATGATTGGTTCAACTTCAACCGATGACTTAGTGACCCGATATAAACTTTCCCAATATTCCAAAACCGTAATAATCACAATACGCCAACTTATAAAAACAATTTTAGAAACACAACAAAATAGTAAAATTGAAACTGAAAAAGAAAAAAAAAAAGAAAAAAGAAAAAAAAACAATACAAACACTTGTATTTTAGATGTCCAAGCCGGCAGTGAAGGTCACCCCCGTAGAAGGCAGCCAAAGATTTCCTTCAATGAACTGAGAAACGGTGAAGTTGTTAGCCTCGGCCGAGTTGTTAAACACGTGGTAACCAGGCCATTTGACTCGGCTGCTAAGTCCTGAACCAGGCCCGTAGTTCATGAACTCTCCGTAGAAGAGTGTGTCCAAAGCAAAGTCAGCGTTCCACTCGAGCCATCCTTCGGGTCTCACAACGTCGCCCATGTTGTTCCTAATGAAAACTGTCCTTGAATATAGCTTCCATGGCCTTCCTAGATACGTGCGTGTCGTGTTTAGGTATGGGACCAAGTCTGCATCCGCCGAGATGTTGCTGAATTGTATTGAGAATCCTGAAGGTTTGCAAAAGAGTCCATGTTAAAGTCACTTTCTCGTTCAAGCGCTGATTGATTTGCAGTTTTTAGCTATCTAAGTTGCTTAGGTATTGTGATATGAACGAGAAAAACTATGTATTGTGATATGAATTATGAAAGGCGCGGAAGCAGGGTCACATGCTAACAATTACTCTTTTTACACAGTTTCTTGCGTGAAAATAAATTATCACCTTTTATGAAGGAAACCCTAAACTCATTATGTTGCTTTTTGTTAATTCGTATACGTAAAACACTTGAAATTTAAAGAAAGTGTAGAACATTATTTTCTAATAGATTTTTAAAATTTATAACATACTTAAATCGAAATCAACCAGTTTTGCTCAATTAACTTTCCGGTTTTATTAGATAATCCAATTTTTAGATTTTTAGATTTCACCAAGCTTTAGTTACTTTTTATCTGATCTAAAAGCTCTTAGGCTTTATATAAATCCAACATGTTCACGACCAAGACTCTTTGCGCTACGCGGTGGATTAATGGTTTAAAAATTTGGTCAGGATATATGAAGGATTGAGAATACTATTGTTAGAGTTTCAAGGAGGCTAAGAAATGTACCTGAGGGTTGGTTGGGATCTTTTCGGCCTTGTGCAGTGATAGTGTTCTTTTGGTTAGAGAGACCTCTTCTAGCCAAAATATGACAGTTTTGAAACACAACGGTCCCATCTCCAAATATGAAATCCACTGTCCCCGTTATAGTGCATTCACGGTAGAACTGACGCATGGTGTGAGTGTAGAGTGTATCTTGATAACCTCTCATCGCACATCTGTAGTACACAGAGAGGTCAGAGTCTGATCTCAGGGCTACCGCCTGGTGCTTCTCTGGCCCTGCTGTGTTCTCGAATGTTATATCTCTCGCTAAGAATCCTCTTCCGCTTACCGCTGAAATATTATGTGTCTCAGAACTGTTTATACAATTCTTTTGAAAACATGCATGAATTAACAACTAAAATACTCTTATTAATTACCGAATGTAGCCGATCGAAAAGTGGTCCAACCGTCGATGAAGCTGCGATTACCAGATATAACGGTCACGTCAATGCCATCACCTAACATTACGAGGTTCCATTTCTTCTTCTTGATCTCAACATTCTCCAAATATAAACCTTTTTTTATGTATATGACGAAACGTTTCGAGCTGTAATCAGGAGCTTCCTTAATGGCGTCCATTATACTTGTAAAGTTCCCTGTCCCGTCCAATGCTACACTAACGTCGTAACTCACACCGTTTGTTTCTAATAGTCTCCGATCGTCCGATCGGATCCAGTCTGGGAATCGACTGTCCTCGTCGTCGTTGGTGTCTCTGAGTGTGCGGCCTGGTGGGGCATTTGGTCCTTTTGCAATCGGGCTAGGTTTAGAAATGGGCTTGGGTTTCTGGTCGGCTTGAACAAGTGGTAACAGTTCTCTAAGCATTGAATATAGTTGATCGAGACTGCCTATAATCGAGAAGAATTAAAATTAAAAATATTTATACCCA
The DNA here is from genome assembly GCA_028015245.1 of Cardamine occulta. NCBI lineage: Eukaryota > Viridiplantae > Streptophyta > Magnoliopsida > Brassicales > Brassicaceae > Cardamine > Cardamine occulta. The sequence goes on along the minus strand of CM051389.1, from coordinate 17,549,093 downwards.
AACCAAACCATCAACTCAAAATTAAACCAAATTCACAATTACTCATAATGGTACTGTGAATAATCAAACCGAAACGAACCAGATAATGTGAATAATTAAATTTGTGTGTTCTGATGATGACCAGCTTTCTAAACCAAAAACAACTTGAACGAAGCGTTTAGATTAATTACCCGCGACAAGGGATTTGACGAGACCAGAGGTACCGTCGAAGCCGTCCATACAAGTGTCTTGGTTGGAGATGGCAGCACTTAACCATGTCCTTGTGTCCGATCCCACGTTCCCTGTTCCGTTGCCTTTACCTGGTCCCACTCAAAATCATCACACGCATGTTCTTAATTACTTCAGACTTGTAACGTTATTCTTATTTTTCAACACTATCATTTTTATATATTCACACTTGCATTTATTATACTATATCTAAGATTTTGAAATCCACGTTCTGTGTCCCTACTACGCACATGCCATTACTATAATCATTATAGAATTTGCTTTCATTTCATCAACGAAAATGCACAACGTTGATGTAACATTATCATCACTTGACATATATTTAGATTTAGAATTTTAATTTACACAAAAATTACGAGATACAAAACCTTGAATGGCTGTGGTTTTTGAAGTAGTTTTTGGCTTTAGTTTTTTGCAATAGTTTATTTTGTAGCCATTCAAGATTTTGAAAATATAAGTTTGCCTTCAATAATAGGGAATCTAGTTTTTGAGTGTTTTAACAATTTTTCAAAGAAAAACCAAAATCTATCACATTATTTCATTAAAAACTACAAACATTCAAGGCCTTAAATTTTATTGACTAATACTAGATGACTAATATATAGATTCAATCGAGAAAAAAATAATTTAAGATCTTTAGAAATATCTTTGGTTAAGCTCTTTGATTACACATATTACAAAAGATCTTTGATTGAGCTCTTTTCACTGTATCTAAGCTAAGTTAACAAAACAGGAGAATAAAAATGGGGAATGTTGTGATGCAAAATTGTAATAGTTGACTAGTGTAATCATAATATGATGGTCATAGAATCACCTAATAACCGTATCGCAATCAATTCCGTGCCGGCTTTCAAATTTAATGCAGCAAGTGCAAAATTAAAAAAAAAAAATCAATTTAACCTATTTTAATTGAATGCCTTTGTAAATAAAATGCTACGCCCAAAAAAAAATGTCTTACTATATTACCATTTAAGACCATGATCCATGAACGATCATTTATTTTATGGAGTCGTGGAGAATCTAACTAGCTAAAGTCTTAAACCAGTCGAGTTGTACATGTACAGGCGTATTGTTTTATAAGAATATATAGTTATTGCTGTTTAATACTTCACATTAATTTCCTCCTTAATCTATCTTGTTACTGTATGATATTATGTAATGTGGAAATTATTGTTAAGCGCTAATCAGATCTATGGATGTTGTCTAGTGGATAAACAGTTTAGACGCTGGTTAATGTGTTGTTAAACTTGATCAAGTTTTATTTTATTTGGCCAATTATCCAACAATTATAATCAAGTTTAACTTTCAACATAGTTTTTCTATTTTATTTCGATTTGTATATATATTAATATTTGTCTGTTTTATTCTGAATTATGTAGATAAATCTTTGTTATAAAAAATAAATTATTAGTAAAAAATAACTGAGATGGTTATCATTTTGTTAATTTGATCATAATCACAAAGTTTGAATTATTTCAACCGCCAAAAAAAACAATTTAAATTTTTAAAAAATTAAAATAATTTTTTTTTTTAATATCTTTCTTTTCTAATCGGTTAAAATGGAAAAGCCACTAAGTTATACCAAGTAAAAGGAAATTGCACTCTTTCCAACGAATATAGCAACAAGGTTATCATAGACGTCACCTTTCCTGAATCGGCAATAATCAAAGCTAGGCTATTAATCCATTTTGTTTGTTCTTTTTGGTTAATTTATCGGTTGCTCCAAAAAAAAAAAATTCTCTGATTACTCCAATTTTTGAATTATCTTTTCAAATTTCATTCTTAAAAAAATATATTTTATTAAACAATTTTGACCTTGTGATCAGAGTTATGATTCTACGACTAGAACTAAAGTTAAGAGTTTCTGCATTCAATGTACGTACCTTTTGGATTCTCAGAAGCAGAAGCAGACCAACTTAGCTCCTCTGAAGAAAAGTCGAGCAAATCCAGGCAATCGGAAACCGCATTCTGCAGCCGGTGATCTCCACTAAAATCTGCAAACTGAGACAAAATCGAACTTGCTTGTCTTATCACTTCCACTATTGTGTTGATAGAGCTCACAAACTCGCTTGCCGGAACTTTCAAGTAGTCGTATTGCAAATTCTCCTCCGATGACACACACAGACCCAACATCAAGAAGATCAAGAAACCCTTCCAGCATAACATTTTTTTCTTTAATTGACAATAATAAAATAAAAAAAAATAATAAGAAAAAGAAAAGAAAGTTTGTGGTTTTTGATGATACTCTTCTTCTGAGTCAGTGGAACCTATAAAAGAAGGAGATGCATTAAATTCCAACCACTTCTCTGTCCACCTCTAAACAGTTAGTCTACTTAAATCTTTAATTGGGACTTAACTTCATTATCTTTATCCCACCAGACATTTGCGTTCCTTGGTCCTCGTTGATATTTCTTTTATTTTCAATATGATCATCTCTTAATAACTCAACCGTCCACGCATTCATTCAATGACATTCTCACCTTCGGTCGTATCAGCAGCCTAGCACACCGTCATATCGATCTTAATTATGTTTATGTTTTCTTGACTGTATACATATTAATTTAACATTAATGATCAAAACAACCGTAATCAAATTGATAAGATCCGATAGGAAAACATTTAATTATACGATCAGATAGACAAAATAAATCATATTGTTGTATTGAGAAAGTAAAACATTAATAATTAACATGAAACAAAATAATTAACTATCCTTTTAGCCATATTAATATGAGTAAAATTGACTATGGATAGTTTAGACTTGAGACACAAAAGAAATAGCTATCATCTTCGTTCTTTTTTATCTATCATTAAAACTTAGACTTAGCTAATTAGTTTAGTTAATGCACTCGTCACCTTTATCGTATGTAAATTATAGTGTAAAATATATCACTTGGGGGCCTAACTAGTATTTTTCTCCCAATAATTAAATCGTGTATTTACGATCTAAACAAGATTTCTAAATTATGAATTGTTTACATGTATCAACTTAAGACCTCTCCCATTAGGAGCCTCAGAATACGGGTCAATCAGTTGGCTAACGGCCAAGTCAACTGTCTATTCGAACTTCGAAGATCATGTTTTCCAGCAAAATCTCTACATTATTGACATTGCCATTAAAAAATAAGTCCTAAAGGAACAAGTGAATACCAACAAAACAGCCTATCAAGTTACCTAGCTGGCGAATTATGGGGTAAAGTTAGTAACTGTTTTAATTAACCATTATGAATTTTATAACCATAGAGACTACTGAAATTTTATCTTTTGTTTGATCATGCACAAAAAAAAAAATCAAAAGGATGGGAAGAAGATAAAAGCAGAGCTAATGGAAGAGGAAGAAAAGTCAAGACAGCAGAGTCAAAGGGTCACGTGACCTTGTCCCAAATAAGAAATACCATTGGGCCATAAAGACAAAGAAGCCCGATTTTAATGTGGGTTTTATTGGATTTTTAAGGGCTTCGTTTTGTTGGAAGTTTAAGGAGACAAAATGGGTCAACAATAAAATTATGTTGTTTTTTTTTGCATAAATATAAAATTATGTTTAGGATGGTACAAAAGTTATTTACTGATGCAAATGAAAAGGTTAGAAAAGTCTTGCTCTCCTTTTCTTAAAGTCCTAGTTTTTTTTATAAAGATGAAACCTTGTATAGTGTTTGGCCTTTGTTTAACTTTTATTTTAGTAGTAAGTGAGCTGAGAAGAGAAAACTAAAAACTAATACATACTCTAAGCACATGATATCAACAACCAAAATGAAGTTTTGCACAAATAAACTAGAAAGTAGAAAGTAACAAACAGGCTGACCAATTCTAAAAACTAATGTGTTAGTAGTTATTGATATACATAAGATAATTAAGAAAAACATTAGAAAATAAGGTTTTGGGTCGATGAATAATATTAGAAAACAATATAAATGTCAAATCTTGAGAAACCCTAACAAGTATAAACGGCTTTTTCGGTTTTATTGGTTAGCCCAATATATATTTATATAATTATAATTCAAGAAACAAGTTCTTTACATATATAATAACATAAAATCTATCGATTTAGCAAAAATGAAATATCTACAAATGGTAACTTAACTAATAACAATATGGAAATATACTCAAATCGATCTCGTAGAGAACTCCTAACAATAAAAGAGAAGATATATATAATAAATGATTAAAAAAATTAAAAAATCAATAATGATGATTCTTCTTCCAACTTATTTCCAACTGAATTTCACTCTTGCATCTACAACTCTCCTAATTGGAAAACCTACTTGCTTGGATTAATAATCTGGATTTGGATATTTTGTAAAAGTTTATATAATTTTTGATTAAAAACTAACTGGTAACTACTGAAATGACTATTATTTTTCATATATTTTGAAAATTCATGATATATTATTATTAAATGTTTAAAATCTGTTACGAAGTCATGCGGCAAATCTCTAAACTTTAAAATAAGACTTTAGACAAGTTTTCGTACGTATATATGCTAACTATTGTTATCCACAGTGTACATGGCTCGAGCAAACCCAGTGAGAGTCTTCGTATTACGGTCGTCAGCTTATATGTTCGTGACACGTGATATGATTTTCAGTCGTCTTCGTTTGGAAGTGTAATTTTGACCAAACATAAACCGGTCTGTCTAACCAATTTATCTTACAAATTAGACATTTAATGTTATGTCCTAGTCTTGAGAAATTCAGAGAATCTACTTTACTTACACACATTGGTACTTATTATCAAACGACAACGTTTCGAAACGTCCTTCCGGACCAAAAGAACGGTGAAGCAAGAACCAAAGCTGTCTTTCCCGATTTGCTGTCCCTTTTTTAATTTTCATCATTCCGTTTCCATTTTCGCCGATATTTTCTCTTCCGGATCGCCGGATTATATCATCGAACCACTTTCCCAAAGCAAACCACACACTACGCCTCCACTCTCTCCCCCCAAGATCCGATCCGATTTACTTTTCTCATTTCTTAAACCCTAATCTCAAATCAGATTAGCGTTTGATCTTCTTCTCCTTCTCGACTTTTTAATCCAGAATTTGAGATTCAATTCTGTTTCCTCTGAATTCTTTCTGGGCTTTCCAAAATTGGTTACTTTTTCCCCCAAATTCTGGTTTCTGTGACCATGTTTTGAATAAAAGTGGTAGATCGAGACCCAAGATTTCGTTTTTGGGGAGGTGGGCTTGGAGGGTGCATGAGGATTTGGTGTTTTCCTTGCTTCACCGAAGAAGACGAGGAAGACGGAAGCGGCGGCAAACTGAAGAAACAATCTTTAGCAACGGCCATGGAGACCAATAATGGCCATGCCGATTTTGGTGAAAACGAGATGGAATCAGGAGTCCCCGAGGGTACAATTTTCACTGAGAACGCACGTTGGGGGTCGTATGTGGGGATAGACGAGGAAGGTGAAGCTGTAGGGGCTGAGTTGCAGCAATTATGGACCTCTGAGGCTCGCTTGCATCAATTGGTTCAGGGAGAGAGTAGCAATGCTGCAGCAGCTGCTGAGGATAGTACCATGGAGGAAGCCGATCACGATTCGCACCACAAGCGTGCCAAAGTGTACTCTGGGCCTGCGTGAGCTCTCTAACTCTTTTTCTTGATTAACGTTTCCTGCGAAATAAGCATTTTTTAAGTGGATCTTGTGATAGAAGCACGACTAGGATGATTTTTTTCCCTTTTTTGCAAGTACATCATTTTCAGAAATGTCTGCTCCTTTATTCTTGTAGTGAGTTTGCAGCTGCCTCAGCTTTTGACAAGCATCGTTCTTTATCTTGATTTTGTTCATTTCTACTTTAGTGTAGAATCAATCTTGTTTGGTTTCTTGTTTTAAGGCTTCTCATCGTCATCAGGAATGATCTTTTAGTTGCATCAATCCTTTATATGTCATTTCATTTTGTCTGTTCGTTTTGATGTATTTCTGACGCTGAAGTTCAATCGCAGTGAGTGCAGGTCGGTTTCGGGGGTATCTTCAGATACTGGAAATTGTGGTTCATCAATGAGTGTTAGTTTTGTCATTGCCTCTTCGTCCCGGTCGGATACTGATATGTTCTGCCAGAATTACATCTTGAATTATAGTAGGAAAGATGGGAAAAAAGATGATGGAGATGATAATGTTTCTTCAGATGCAGAAGATTTTGAAGTTCATATTGATTTGACTGATGACCTCTTACATATGGTATGCAATTTTTGCATTTTAAGATAAAAACGTAGGTATCTTTTTTTTTTTTTTTTAAATGTTTTTGTATATTTTTTTCCCCATCAGGTATTCTCGTTCTTGAATCATGTCGACCTCTGTCGCTCTGCTATGGTATGTCGGCAGTGGAGAGTAGCTAGTGCTCATGAGGATTTCTGGAAGGTCTTGAACTTTGAAAATATAAGGATTTCTATCGAACAATGTAAGTTGTCTTTCCTGCTATTTGCCGTTTGAAGAAAACAAACTAGACATTTTTCTCAATGATTGTAAAGTATACACAATCAGCAGCACCTGGAAGGAATTTGGGAATTCAGCGGGTTTATTGAGTCTTGTACACTTGTACATTCGTTTGACGGTTGGCACATTCATACTACATTTTTTATGATGAGATTGGCCTTCAAAAGCAAATTCTAAGCACCCAAAAATGCCTCTGATTTGTAGTATTTTATTTACTCCAAGGCGTTATGTTACTCGAACTTGTGTTTCTTCTGTTTACTAATTCATATTGGAAGACATTAATATATATAGGAAAAATATAACTTTCGTCGACTTATATGCAGTTGAAAACATGTGTGGTCGTTATCCAAATGCTACTGAAGTGAATGTTTATGGTGCTCCTGCTGTTAACGCTCTGGCTATGAAAGCAGTTACCACTTTGAGGTATCTATCTTGTTTAGCCTCAAATATTGGTTTCATAAATTTTAAGCTAGTATATATATTCATCGTAATGCTATTCATCTGTTTTAGGAATCTTGAGGTCTTAACTATAGGAAAAGGTCATATCAGTGAAAACTTTTTCCAGGCATTGAGGGAGTGTAATATGTTAAGGAGTGTGACTGTAAGTGAAGCTATTCTGGGAAATGGTGCTCAGGAAATAAACCTGAGTCATGATAGGCTACGTGAACTTAAAATTACAAAATGCCGCGTTATGCGTTTGTCTATCAGGTGAAGATGTTTTCCAAGAAATTTGTTTCAGTCTCATTTGTTTATGTGCATTTCATTCTTAATTATTTTTCTCTCTATCTTTTAGGTGTCCGCAGCTCAGGTCTTTATCATTAAAAAGAAGCAACATGTCACAGGCGATGCTTAACTGTCCACTCCTCCAACTTCTTGATATAGCCTCTTGCCATAAGCTCTTGGATGCTGCTATCCGTTCAGCAGCCACTTCGTGTCCTCAATTAGAGTCGCTAGATGTTTCTAACTGTTCCTGTGTCAGTGATGAAACTTTGCGTGAAATAGCCCAGGCTTGTGCTAATCTCCATATTCTTAATGCTTCATACTGTCCCAATATATCTCTTGAGGTTAGTCCTGTTATCTGATGCTTCCCCTTCCTCTTTTGTTGTCTCGTTCTCGTTTTTCTAACTTGTGTTCCCTTTCCTCTTTGAAGTCGGTACATCTTCCCATGTTGACTGTTCTCAAGCTTCATAGCTGTGAGGGTATAACATCCGCGTCGATGACTTGGATTGCGAATAGTCCTGCGCTAGAGGTCTGTGATTGCTTTGGCTTTTTCCTCACACATGCATAGTGTTCTACAACCTTTTAGTAGAGACCACTGTTTCCAGTTGGGTTAACCACATAATCTGTTGCAGGTTTTGGAGCTTGACAATTGCAATCTGTTGACATCTGTATCTTTGCATCTCTCGCGTTTGCAGAGTATAAGCCTCGTCCATTGCCGCAAGTATAGTCCTAATCTTTCGTTTCCATTCAACCAGCAGATATTGTGATGAGTATTCATGCCTTTCTTTTTATCTTTTGCTATTATTTCACTCAAATGTCCTCCTTTTGCTGTGTTTAACAGATTCACAGATCTGAACTTGCAAAGCACCATGCTTTCATCGATTACTGTTTCAAACTGTCCAGCACTTCGCCGTATCACAATCATCTCCAACTCCCTTCGGGTATGCACTTAGCTATCATGACTTAGTTACTGCAGTTCCATTTGGTTGGAATTTTTGAACTGATAAACTCGTTGATATTTCTTTGTTTTGGTTGCAGCGATTAGCTCTCCAGAAACAAGAGAATTTAACAACATTAGTTCTGCAATGCCATTCCTTGCAAGAAGTGGATCTCTCTGATTGTGAATCATTATCTAACTCTGTTTGTAAAATTTTTAGTGATGATGGTGGATGTCCAATGCTAAAGTCCTTAATTCTTGACAACTGTGAGGTGTGATACAGTTTCTTCCTTTTTTTTCTCCTACAGCAGATAGAATAACCGAATGAAATTTATAGTGAAATAATTTATGAAATGAAAGTCAGCAGTGGTGATATTTTGCTGCTTGCTTAACTGGTTATAATTTTTTATCATCTTGTAGAGCTTAACGGCAGTGCGGTTCTGCAATTCATCACTAGTAAGTCTTTCTCTTGTTGGCTGTCGTGCTGTTACTTCTCTTGAGTTGAAGTGCCCTCGCATAGAACAGATCTGTTTGGATGGATGTGATCATCTTGAAACTGCATTCTTCCAGCCTGTGAGTGTTGCTTCTCTCAAATCAAATAACTAACTTATCTTAACTGATGAATTTCTTACTTCTACCTTCTGGTTGTGAATAGGTCGCGCTGCGGTCTCTAAATTTAGGAATATGCCCAAAATTGAGTGTGCTCAATATCGAAGCACCTTATATGGTGTCTCTTGAGTTGAAAGGTTGCGGTGTACTGTCTGAAGCATCCATTATTTGTCCTCTATTAACATCTTTAGATGCGTCTTTCTGCAGGTAATTATTTGGGTTTTTTTTTTCTGGTGTTATTTTCCATTTCCGTGACTGTTTTTATGGTGATGATAATCATTTTCCCCCATTACCTTTTGCAGTCAACTGAGGGATGACTGCCTGTCTGCAACCACTGCTTCTTGCCCACTAATTGAGTCGCTGGTGCTAATGTCATGCCCTTCTATTGGCTCTGATGGCTTGTCTTCCTTGAATGGGCTCCCAAATTTGACTGTTCTTGATTTATCGTACACTTTCTTGATGAATTTGGAGCCTGTCTTCAGGTCCTGTATTCAACTGAAGGTAATTAAGACATTATGACTTGTATGATGCTGGATGTTTTCCCTTTCTGTCAGCAGTAGATCATATTTTTGATCTTTAGTTATGTTGTGTGCATTCTCTGTATATTAGCCATTCATGTTTATTCCTATCATATCCTATTGCTTTGGGGCCTGCTTTCATATTTTTTATTGTTTAGGTACTCAAATTACAAGCCTGCAAGTATCTCACTGACTCGTCATTGGAGCCTCTATACAAAGAAGGTGCTTTACCGGCACTTGAGGAGTTGGACCTGTCTTATGGAACTCTGTGTCAGACTGCGATAGATGATCTACTCGCGTGCTGCACACACTTGACCCATTTGAGCTTGAACGGCTGTGTAAATATGCATGACCTCGATTGGGGTTCAACCAATGTACAGCTATTTGATTACTTCGGTGTCTACAGTTCTAGTGAGTATACCCATGGATCAGCTGAAACAGCCAACCGGTTACTGCAAAACCTCAACTGTGTGGGTTGCCCCAATATTAGAAAAGTGTTGATACCACCTGCAGCTCGCTTTTACCATTTATCAACACTGAACCTTTCATTATCGGTCAATTTGAAGGAGGTTGATCTCGCCTGTTCCAACCTGGTCTTACTTAATCTAAGGTATATGAGGATTTCCCATTTGTTATTTGACTTATTTTCTTTATCTTCCATCCAACTATTGCTAATTCTATTTCGGAAAAAAATGAATTGTCTAGCAACTGCTGCTCTCTGGAAGTATTGAAGCTTGGCTGTCCAAGATTGGCTAGTCTCTTTCTTCAGGTATGTTTTACCCCATAACTGGCTCAGTTTATAAAGTTGTGTTTTAGATGGATATCAATTTCCTTCCTGTCTTTTGGTTAAACAGAATAAGAATTACTTGTAAAGATGCTATCACTAACACACTTTGGTACCTTTGTGTTTGGTAGTCTTGTAACATGGACGAAGCAGGAGTTGAAGCTGCTATATCAGGATGCAGCTCACTAGAGACATTGGATCTCCGTTTCTGTCCAAAGGTAATAATAATAAAGAGTGTTTACTTGGATTTCAACACTTAGCAAATAATCCATTTTGTTGGAATAATTAAAACCCTGTCTTGGTGATTAATAGATATCCTCGGTGAGCATGACAAAGTTCCGAACAGTGTGCCCGAGTTTGAAGCGTGTCTTCAGCAGTCCAAATCTTTTACAAGATTAGGGTTTTGCACCGAATGTTTTATTATATACAACGTTTGCTGCAGATTAGAAATGCTGTGTGCCTGAGTTTTTGAAGCGCATCTTCTGATGTCTAAATCTTTTACAAGATTAGGGCGTTGCGCCAAATGTTTTATATATACAACTTCTGCTGCAGATAGAAATGCTGTGTTGTGGTGTATGGTGTAATTGGGTCCAAGTCTTGAGTTTCAGTAGTGCATATAGGCATCTGGAGCTTGTACTGTGGCCTCCATAGTCTGCTTGTGTGATGACACAAACATAACAACTTTAGTTCAGTACTTTTTGTGTCTGTGGTGTATGATACTGTTGCTACTGTGATATGTAGTTCCTCTATTTACCTCATCAATTTATCTTTTAAGCGTTGATCAACATCGACTCAATCCATATTAGAAACTGTTTGTGGGTTAGCATTATGTCTTCTACAGAGCTAAAGCATAGCTAAGATAATAAATGAGACGAAAGAGCTTCTTGATCGTGGAACAATGGAAGTAGTAATTGGAGAACTCGTTGTTACAGTTCTAGAGTATCTTAAAAATATGCAGAGACACATATCGCCTTCAATTTTCTCATAATAGAGCTCTTAGTCCATTGCCCGAAGAGAAAACAGCACATACTTTCTCAATAACTTGTAGTCGAAAATAATTTGAGATTGAAACAAAAATTAATTGGAAATGCACAAATTGGCCTAGTATATCCAGACATCTAGTCAAAGAAAGACAGAAAAATTAAGGCAAGAGAAATTCCAGGTTTACACTGTAGTATTAAATCAAGAATCTAATGATTGACATACGACTTGTACCTACCAATTTCAAACTTTTTTACTTCAAATCTCTTCAGTAAATTTACAAGTAACACCAAAAAAAAAAACACCGACATGTCGATTCTTGCGCATCATAGAATCAAAATTGATGGTGCTCCTACGAATCAAAATTGCTAATACCATCATTAAGTTTATTTATTTATGGATAAAATCCATCATTAAGTTGATTATAGTTTGTTTTTAATAAACATGCTATAAATTGCTAGTTGTTAAAATCAATTATGGATGTAGCGCGGATTAAACCCTAATACTATTTGTTTATCTGAGTTGAAGTTGATAAACTTGACATTTTTTTCCTTACGCAGCTACTCGGGAAATTGAAGAACTATGCAATTGATTGTTTTTCAAAAAAATATTATATGTTTTTGTTTTGGTGCATCGAGAAGGCGGGAAGTAATATTTGTTGTTTTTTTTTGCTTCTGGGTATTTTTTTTTTTTCGGTAGCGGTTTAACAGTGAACCATTAAAAAACTCTACAGTAGTAAATTTCCGTCTCTTCTCTTTCTCTCTCTCTCTATCTCCTTAGGGTTTCATCTTCATTTGAAATTTGAAAAATTCTCTGGCGCAACCTCACGGACTCTCTCTTTCTCTCTATGAGCCTTGCTTCCCCCAATCTAATTCTCTAGGGTTTTCTCGTCGAGCTCATCACGAGTTCATGAGAAATTCTCTTCCAATGGAAATGAATCTGCGGATAGGCGACAAAGTTTGGGTGGAGGATAAGGATTTGGCTTGGATTGCCGCTGATGTGCTCGATTCTTCCGATAAGAAGCTCCATGTTGAAACTCTCACAGGGAAGAAGGTGTGGTTTAACCGTTTTTTTGCTGGTTAGGTTCTGTTTCCTCTTCTTATTCGCGCCTTCTTCATGCTATTTCTTTGCTGTTGTGCGCTTTAGGTTTTCGTTTCCCCGGAAAAGCTCTTTCGGAGGGATCCTGATGATGAAGAGCATAATGGAGTGGATGATATGACCAAGCTAACATACTTGCACGAAGCTGGTGTGCTTTACAATCTACAGAGGAGATACGCTCTGAATGATATATATGTGAGTTTCTTTTCACTCCTTCTCCGGTGTTGTTTGTGAGGTCTGCGTGAGTTTATTTGCATTTTGAATTTTAGTTTTTACACTTCCGAGGGTACTTTATTGAGTCGGATTTCATTCCATATGGACGTTTATTCGCTTTGGAGCTTTCCTCTTGAACGAATTATAGTTGCTTTTTAAGTTTCTTGGATATCCATTTGTGGTCTAACTTAGACATGTTTACATATCAACTGGATTCAGGTTTTTTAATATCTTATGTAACTACAACTATATTCCTTTTTCGATTTTGGGGCCGTTAAAACTTCAGATTTAGCTGTCAAGTATGCATTTAAGTCTGTTCTCTATGGAATTTCTTAGGCATCTGTAAAACTGACCTGAATGCTCGAATGTCAGTACTTGAAATGATCCATTTAGAGTAAATCTCCCGCCTTGTTGTAATTTTTGTGCGTCTTTCTGATGGGTGCCTCTAGGTGTTGACTTATAATTGTGATATAATATATTATCTAGCCGGAAAAGATAGATCTCGAAGTGAATAATTTATCGTGAAAATATGCATATATCATTACAGGAATACATTTTAAAGACTTGCTTATTTGGCATCCAATTGCACTACAAACATCCTCGTGATCCTCGCGATCCATTAGTAGATCATTCCTTACTGCAGTATCTTCTTATGAAATACGTTTTATTTCTTTTGCAGACATACACTGGAAGCATTCTGATCGCTGTTAATCCATTTAAAAAGCTTCCACACCTCTACAATGGGCACATGATGGAGCAGTACAAGGGAGCACCTTTCGGTGAGCTCAGTCCTCATGTTTTTGCTGTTTCTGATGTTGCATACAGGTATTCTACTCTTTTATCTCTAATGTTTCTGACATTTTTACCTCTTACTATCAGTCATGTTAATCAATTAACCGCAGTTATGCTTTATAAACCAGAGCGATGATTGACGACAGTCGAAGTCAGTCTATACTCGTTAGCGGTGAAAGTGGAGCTGGAAAAACTGAGACAACCAAACTAATCATGCAGTATCTTACATTTGTTGGGGGACGTGCTGCTGAAGATGATAGAAGTGTTGAGCAGCAAGTCCTTGAAGTAAGATTTTGCTTGCTTAATTTGTATTGTCTTGTTCAATGAGAAAACAGAATTGGCCAGATGCCTTTGTTTTTCCTTCCCCTGGTATTTTGTTTGCAGAGAAATTTTTAGGGTTGATCATATTTGACTTTCTTGTTTGCGAGTGATCTATTCTAATTTCAGTATTCCTGTTCTGCAGTCAAATCCTCTCTTGGAAGCATTTGGCAATGCGAAAACAGTTAGAAATGATAATTCCAGGTGGGCTATTGAATTTTGATTTTCCTTCTGTTTATTTTTTACAATGAAAACTGGGATGTGGTTCTTAATTGCTCTTATGCCATTCTCAACAATTTTTTCATGACAGTATCGTCATAGCTGATTAGTACAAATACTCACATAGGAGCATTTTTAAATGGTGTTATTATAGTGAATTATGTCGGGCTGTTAGAAACCATGCACTTTATGATGTCGGTATCTCATGTGCAAATTTTGACCTCTGATGGTTTTAGTCAACCTTTTGCTTGAAGTATAGTAGTAGTTCTACTTCAGATATATTGTCTGTTGGCAATTTTTTTCCATTTAATACCCCTTTTACCAGTGTTAAATGCACTATAGGGTCTATTTGTTTTATTAAAATAGTCCTTATACTTGAAGTATGGTAACACTCTTACTGCTACTGGAGGAACTAGCGTCTTCTTCTTTTTTTTTTTTTTTTTTTTCTTTTTAGAAGTAACTAGAGTTTATGATTCTGGAATTTCATTTTGCAAATTTGGAATGCGTTGTAGATTTTAGATGTTTTGGTTCTGCATCTTTATTTTTCGAAGTATGGTGCTTAAGCTGCATTTATTTTATTTGTTGGCCTAGCTTTTTCCAACTAGATTTAAGATTCCTATAATTGACGGATCTACTGACCAAACAACAAATATTTGTGCATTCAGCCGTTTTGGAAAGTTTGTCGAAATCCAGTTTGACGCAAATGGTAGAATATCTGGTGCTGCAATCAGAACTTATCTTCTGGAGAGATCACGTGTAGTCCGGATAACAGACCCCGAGAGGAATTATCATTGTTTTTATCAATTGTGCGCTTCGGGAAATGTAATTCTCTCCCCTGCTCTATATACATCTCATAAGATACTGGTTTCGGTTTTCTTATATCTGATTGAGCTATGCCAGATTTTTATCGCTTGTTTACCTTTGCCGATTACTAATCTGTAAATGTTCTTATTTTGTATAGGATGCTGAGAAATATAAACTAAGCAATCCATGTCAATTTCATTATTTAAATCAAAGCAAGATCTATGAACTGGAAGGAGTCAGCAACGCAGAAGAGTACAAGAATACAAGGAGGGCAATGGATATTGTGGGCATAAGTCACGACGAGCAGGTGTTTTGACTTCTAGTTGGATTTTCATATGTTTTTCTTCTGTCAGTTTCTGAAAGTCCTTGCTTGTTTCGTGCGCAAATCATTTATCAGGAAGGGATATTCCGCACACTCGCTGCGATTTTACATCTTGGAAATGTTGAGTTTTCCTCAGGGAGAGAGCACGACTCTTCTGTGGTAAAGGATCGGGAATCTAAGCTTCATCTGCAGATAGCTGCTGATCTTTTCATGTACACAAAATTTTCTGATAGTACTCATTTTTAACTATGCAAATAAAGAAATAGCTTGTTTATTTTGTGTATCTGTGCAAAATTTATCAGGTGTGATGCAAATCTTTTGTTGGCTTCTCTCTGCACACGTTCAATTCTGACCCGTGAAGGTATCATTGTCAAAGCACTTGACCCTAATGCTGCTGTTGCTAGCCGGGATACACTCGCAAAGACTGTCTACGCCCATCTGTTTGACTGGTTTGCTTTTACTTTCTTAATCCCTTCCTTTCATGGATTTTTGTTAATGTATTACACTTGTGTTTGAACTTTTCGTTTTATGCTTCTGTCAGGCTGGTTGATAAGATTAATAAGTCTGTTGGGCAAGATCCAAACTCCCGTTTTCAAATAGGAGTCCTGGACATTTATGGCTTTGAATGCTTTAAGAATAACAGGTTAGCGATAATAGTTCTTTCCTTTCTCAACCCCAATTCTTTGTTAGTTTTATAGTATGCATGATGTTTACCTGTGAACTCTGTAAACTATATATCTGGGCTGATTCATTCTGCAGTTTTGAACAATTTTGCATTAACTTTGCAAATGAAAAGCTGCAGCAACATTTCAATAAGGTAATACAGCTGACTCATTTTCAAAGATTTTACCCGATTTTAGAATATTGCTTCTTCTCCTTATGATCTCTGCTCTGTTTTCAGCATATATTCAAGATGGAGCAGGATGAGTACAGAAAAGAAGAAATCAATTGGAGTTATATCGAGTTTATTGACAACCAGGATGTCTTAGACCTCATTGAGAAGGTACATTTCTCTCTGTTTCAATTAGATTTGGATTTTAGATCCTGTTTAGTTCTAATTTCCTGCCCCTTAGCCTTCTGTGATCTCTAAATATTGCAACAGCCTAGGTTGTATCAGAACTTCAGTATAGGATTTTGATCATGATTTTAGTTATAATAGATGGTTTCAAAATCTTGTCTATTTATTTACTATTATTTTACTTAGATTGTCGAGAAGAAGAGTTCAACACCTTTAAACAGCGGATTTGTTGAATTGTGTCAATTCTAAAGAGTTAATGCTGTTCAATGTTATTCTCTGCTCGTGCTTTGGCGTTACTCAACTCTGTCAGCATAGCTTAAAAGCTAATGGCATCATTAATGTTACATTGTACTGTGGCATGCGTTGGCCTGGTTAATATAGCCAATACATTTACCACAAGTCTAAAGTTACTCAAGATGCCATCATTATTCTCATAATAGAATTGCATTCTGGTATTGTAAACTTTGGTTAATAGTTTTATTGCATTCTGGTATTGTAAACTTAATAACAGAGATAACAGAATAATAATTTTTCTTTTCAAACCTTCTAATGTAGTTGCCAGCCTCAACAATTGTGTCCCTTTTTATGTTTTTGTCTTGTTAACATTAAGCAGATATGACAGTAAAATAGGATCTATCTTCCTCTAATTCTACTATTATTATTTTTGCTGTCTGCAGAAACCTATTGGGGTAATTGCACTCTTGGATGAAGCTTGGTACAATATTTCTGTCTCATCTTGTGTCTCCACAATACATATATTTTCCTTGCCCGCTGGCTTATCTTGGTTTGCTTTTTTATGCAGCATGTTTCCTAGATCAACTCATGAGTCATTTTCAATGAAGCTGTTCCAGAACTTTAAATTTCATCCGAGATTGGAGAAAGCAAAGTTTTCAGAGACGGATTTTACCCTCTCTCATTATGCTGGCAAGGCAAGTCTTGCTCTAGGACTTAGCTTAATGTTATTTTGTTTTGTTAAAATCTCAATGAGTTTGTGCCCCACCATTTCTGCAGGTTACTTATCAAACTGAAACCTTTTTGGATAAAAACCGTGATTATACTATAGTGGAGCATTGCAATCTGCTGTCTTCCTCCAAATGCCCTTTTGTTGCTGGACTTTTCCCCTCAGCCCCAGAGGAGTCTGTCAGATCTTCTTACAAATTTTCTTCTGTGTCTTCTAGATTTAAGGTAAGCAAATTGTCCAGCTATTTTATTTTTCACTTTGCAAGGTCCGCTGTTGCGAAAGTTGTGTATATCAAGAATTATTGATCGTGAAACCAATCATTGATCTGATCATTTAATTTTAATTTTAGCAACAACTTCAAGCCCTCATGGAAACCCTCAGCAAAACGGAGCCTCACTATGTTCGCTGTGTGAAGCCAAACTCACTCAACAGACCTCAAAAGTTTGAGAGTCTTAGTGTTTTACATCAACTTCGTTGTGGGGTTAGTGGATTGCGTGATCTTAGTTCATTTTCTCATTTGGTAATCATGGTCTATTTACAATGAGAGAAAGCTTCAGTTTATTAAAAAAAAAATTTTTAGCTAGTTTGGTATGTCCATTGTTCTTTTCTTTAAACGTAATGAAGTGTGCTAAGGTTTTTTTGGCATGATTATATCATTTCTTGTCACATAATGCAAATGTTTTTCTGTGCCATGATAGGCTGTAAACTTCATATTCATGGTCATTATTGTTTTTGATCCTGGTAATCTATATGAATATGGAATTCGTAAAGATCAAAAGGCATTATGTATGTATCATGTATGTATCGTTCTGCACATTTGTTGACGTATTCAAATGAACGCTAGCCTTCCCTTTTTTAAGGCCATTGTACTAACTTTTGTAGTACATGTTTTGTTACACCCGTTTTCTAAATTGCCTGACTGTGTCCTTATAGTTGACCAATTGAAGTGTTCTGGCTTACAGTCAGCTGGTTGTACTAGTCTTTCCCTCTTCTTACTCTATTTATTAACTTTGATGATGTCTTGTATCTCACAATTGGATAGGGTGTACTGGAAGCTGTTCGGATTAGTCTAGCAGGGTATCCCACACAAAGGAATTATTCAGACTTTGTGGACCGGTTTGGTCTGCTAGCTCTAGAATTCATGGATGAGAGGTGTGCTTATTTGATGGATGATTCTAAGATTATTGTCGGAGTGTTATTGATCCTATACTTGTCTTTGCAATTTTGGGAAGGGGAAAAATTATTCCACATGTTTCTGTGGCTGCTTGATTAAGGGAAACTAGATGGCATATCTATAGAACTTTGGCCAGACAGGACAAATACCCTGGATCTGGATTTCATATATATTTCTAATTTCTTGTATTCTGCATTGAATAATCTTTATTGTCAAGCAAGAGTAATTTGCTCATATCTACTTTATATATGCAGCAACGATGAGCAGGCACTGACTGAGAAAATCTTGAGGAAATTAGGTCTTGGGAATTATCAGGTATGCGTCTTGGTGGGATGTAAAACCAAATGATTTCACTATTGCATGGGTCTTGTTAGATACTCTAATTGATATGCTGATATTTGGAACATCTTTCACAGCTAGGAAGGACAAAAGTGTTCCTTAGAGCTGGTCAAATTGGCATTTTGGACTCTAGGCGGGCTGAAGTTCTTGATGCTTCTGCAAGACTCATTCAACGAAGACTGAGAACGTTTGTTACGCATCAGAACTTCATCTCTGTGCGGGCTTCTGCAATATCTATTCAATCATACTGTAGAGGTTCCTTTCTCATCTACTATTATTCTTCTTCTTTCTTTGTTCGAATTTTTGTAGCCTTTATCAACTCTTGAGAAATCTTCAGATATCCAACATCCTATTCTCTATAAAAAAATTGTATTGATTACTTTTGCTAAACTTTTCACATGAATCTCCCATGCAAATCATGGTTGCTAGTAAATTAATACATTTGTTTATATTGTTTTCTCTCTCTCTCTCTCTCTCTCTCTCTCTCTTTCATTTCTAAGCCTAATAATAATATTTGTTGGCAAGGATGCCTGGCTCAAGATGTTTATGCCACCAGAAGGATTGCAGCAGCAGCAGTTTTGGTACAAAAGCATGTGCGCAGGTGGCTGTCAAGATGTGCATTTGTAAAACTTGTATCAGCTGCCATTGTGATACAGTCTTGCATCCGTGCTGACTCAACTCGCTTAAAGTTTGCACATCAGAAAGAGCACAGAGCTGCGTCCCTGATTCAGGTACTTAGGATCTCCAAGTTCATATGGTACATGTGTGTTACACTTTCTTGTGTTATTAAGTTTTATATGTAGGGTAATCCAGAGTCGTATAGTTTCTTGATGTATTTAAACTTATTCATGATTTCAGTCTCTAATGTATTTCCTGTGCTTAAATATTGTGTATTATAATTTTTGTAGGCTCATTGGAGAATCCATAAGTTTCACTCAGCATTCAGACACCGTCAATCATCTATTATTGCTATTCAGTGTCGTTGGCGGCAGAAGCTTGCAAAGAGAGAGTTTAGAAAACTTAAACAGGTATGTTTTGGTTATGGTCCTAAAGCAGGATTATTTCAATTCACTAAGTAGTCAACCTATCACTCAAACTATGAACATGCACATCGATCTCTTGCAGGCTGCTAATGAAGCAGGTGCTTTGAGATTAGCTAAAACTAAACTTGAGAAGCGGTTAGAAGATCTTGAGTGGAGGTTGCAGCTTGAGAAACGACTGCGAGTATGTTGCCTGTTTCCAAATTTTGTCATTTATATTGCATTAATCTCCAGAAACAGAGTAAATAATCAGAGAGTGCTGTAAATACAGACAAGTGGTGAGGAGGCTAAGTCAGGTGAAATTTCCAAGCTTCAGAAAACATTGGAATCCTTCAGCCTCAAACTAGACGCAGCTAGGCTGGCTACCATTAATGAGTGCAATAAGAATGCAGTACTTGAAAAGCAACTAGACATATCCATGAAGGCGAAGTCTGCTTTAGAAAGAGAACTTAATGGAATGGTTGAACTAAAAAAAGATAACGTCTCATTGAAGGTAGTTTTACTCTTTTTATATTGAACACATGTTAAAGAGCTTGCTGTGTTAGGGTTTGGGACTTGGACTACCTGTATCAGGGCATTATATTGGTTATTTTTAAATAATGCTTTCCCTCTTTGCTTAGAGGCACAAATGTTGTCGTCTTGGTTATTCATGGGTTTCTGCTAACATTTTTTAATCACAGAATTCGATGAACTCCTTGGAAAAGAAGAATCTGGTTCTAGAGAAGGAGCTTACCGACGCTAAAAACGATTGCAATAACACACTACAGAAGTTGAAGGAAGCTGAAAACAGATGTTCTGAACTCCAGTCAAGTGTTCAAAGGTTTGTAGTTGCAGTTCTCGTTCTCAAGTCATCCCTAGGTTTTTGTCTAACAATCATTTTTTCTCTTTTTTTGAGTTGTTATTATTCAGTCTTGAGGAGAAACTCTCTCATCTGGAAAAAGAGAACCATGTGTTGAGGCAAAAGACGCTAAGCACATCCCCAGAGAGAATAGGACAGATACTTGGTGAAGTATGTAATCTTTGACTATTCTCTGCTGCACGTTCTGATATATGCATATGCGGAAGTACTGTACTCTGGGAAATTCCTTGATATTTGAACTATGCGTTCCATCACCTTTACTTGTTAATTTCATTGAGATTTTCCTGGTTTCCTTCAAGCATAGCTCCTGTGAAATAGATACCCTGAAACATGTGCTTTCATTTTTCCTGCGCACACATTTTTCATCATGTTTTCTTTGGTCTTCACTTTTTACTAGTTGTTTATTATTACCCTCTCCTCAACAGAAACACTCTAGTGCTGTTGTACCAGCCCAAAATGACAGGAGATCTGTATTTGTAAGTAACTACACGTTCTTTTCTTTATTTGTTTCATTACCTCTTATCTTTTCTTTATTTGTTTCATTACCTCTCTCTTTTCTTTTTATTTCTAGTTTGTAAATGCTTGAAAATGAGTACTCTACTTATGTCATTAATATATGCAGGAGACACCAACACCTTCAAAGCACATCATGCCATTTTCACATAGCCTGTCAGAGTCACGTCGATCCAAATTCACTGCAGAAAGAAACCTGGTACAAATTCACTACCATTTTTATTAGGCTGTCAATTTGTTTGGCCATGAAGGAAGCAACTTTTTATCCTGTACTGATAGTAACATGTTTGAATCAATAGGTTTGTATTGTCTCATGTTCTGTTTTGCTTTCATCTCATGTAGATAATGCGTTTTGTACCGCTATATTGCAGGAGAACTACGAATTGCTGTCCAGATGTATAAAGGAAAATTTGGGATTCAATGATGATAAGCCACTGGCTGCTTGTGTAATATACAAATGTCTTCTGCACTGGCATGCCTTTGAATCTGAGAGCACAGCCATATTTAACATCATTATCGAGGGAATCAATGAAGCCCTTAAGGTAATCCTTCTTGTAATCCTTCTTGTAAGCCCTGTTGAAGGGGCTTTGTATTGACTTTCTTCCAAGTTTCTTTACCTTAAACAAATTGATAGGAACTTTTCATGGAATGATTTTTGTCTATGTTTTATATATTTATTTCAGGGTGGAGATGATAACAGTGTATTACCATATTGGCTCTCAAACACTTCAGCACTTCTATGCCTCTTGCAGAGAAATCTGCGGTCAAATAGTTTTCTAAATGCTAGTGCTCAGCGTTCTGGAAGAGCTGCATATGTAAGTTCAATTGACCACTTGAGACTCGAGAGTAGTTTGCACGTTTCATATCTATGGAATTGAAATAGCTAATTAAGTTTCCCATCTGACTATTATTTGTTTAGATTTAGTAGCAGCATGTAATCTTGTTGTAATATGTTCTCTGTGTAAATTGATATTCTGTTTCTTGCGTACCAGGCAGTCAAGTCTCCTTTTAGACCTCATGGACCTGAAGATGGTACTTCACATATAGAAGCAAGATATCCAGCACTATTATTTAAACAGCAGCTGACAGCATGTGTGGAGAAGATTTATGGTCTAATTCGTGATAATTTGAAGAAAGAATTATCACCACTTCTGGGATCATGCATTCAGGTCAGTATTCAAAAATAGATAGACATTAAGCACTTTTGATATTGCTTTTCTAGATTATTGATTGGATGGATATCGTACTCTAAATTCTTTAACATGCATAAAAATACCCAGTTGCTGGAACTTTGTATGCCATTTGGTATTTCTCATCTATTCTTCATTATAGTTGAGGTTTTTGGTTTCACTGAGCTGATAGGATTTTTTTTTTGAAAAATTACTGTTTTGTAATTTGAAAGTACATAGTATCAAGTTGTCTACAACATTATATATTTTTAATGTAACAGAAGATCTTACTGCTGGTACCTCTTATTCCTTAAAAATAACAACTTATTGATGTTAGCGTTATAAATTTTGTGTTCTACTGAGCTGTGGTGGAGATTCCATCTCTTTAATTTCAAAATACAGAAATTTTTGTTAGAACCATGTTATGATGTTCACTTGTTTCTGTAATGATTCTCAAGGCACCCAAAGCTTCACGAGGGATGGCTGGAAAATCCTCTAGATCACCAGGTGGTGTGCCACAACAATCACCGAGTAGTCAATGGGAAAGTATACTCAAATTCTTGGATTCTCTTATGTCCCGCCTACGCGAAAATCATGTATGCACATCTCATAGTTCCAATTATAATGTCTGCTTCTACCAGCGCTGCTCCATATGAAGTATTATTTTTGCCACGGAGAAACTTCTAAGTCTATGTAGATTATATTGCTCTAAATTGTTATCTTAATCAGGCTACTTTGTTATTTTTCCGTCTCTCCACATATTAGGACTAGGAATTATAATTCTCATGTACCATGGTTCCTTGTGCTTTAAGAATGTCTACATTGTTTTTTTATTCTAACACGACTATTGTAATTGTAGGTACCCTCGTTTTTCATCCGCAAACTTGTGACTCAGGTTTTCTCATTTATCAACCTATCACTTTTCAACAGGTAAATGTGGTCTTAAATTCTCATATTGTATTGCTTACCGCACATTAATTTTGTTTTCTCCATATTTAAACCGAATTCTTCTTCAGTCTTCTCCTTCGACGTGAATGTTGCACATTTTCGAATGGGGAATATGTTAAGTCTGGGATTTCAGAATTGGAGAAGTGGATAGCCAGTGCAAAGGAGGAGGTACACCATGTCATATACCTGTTAATTGCTTCATAGATGGATGCTATCATTGATCTAAAATTTCGTGAATTCAGTTTGCAGGAACATCTTGGCATGAGTTGAATTACATTAGACAAGCTGTTGGATTCTTGGTAAAACTCATCTTCTTATAGCAAAGTTTAGTTTCTTTTTATAGTGGAGCTTGAATCTAATTGGTTTGTATTTTATGCAATTTTTAATTCATCTTAGGTTATACACCAGAAAAGAAAAAAGTCATTGGATGAAATCAGGCAGGATCTATGCCCGGTACATTGATAATTTTTTTGGTTTCCAGTTTTTTCCTTTTGATTCCTGGCCGTAAGCGTTTTTGCAATCTCACGAAAACTTGGCACTATTTGATTCTGTTAGGTATTGACAATACGGCAAATATATCGAATAAGTACGATGTACTGGGACGATAAATATGGAACACAAAGCGTCTCAAATGAGGTGAGTTAATGTCTAAAACTCTCAATCCTAGGCGTTTAATTGTGTTGAATAATGTATAATGATAAACACCTTTACACATATCTTTGTGCTGTAGGTGGTTTCTCAAATGAGGGTACTTCTGGACAAGGATAACCAAAAACTAACATCGAATTCGTTCTTGCTGGATGATGATATGAGGTATTATTATTCTCTTCCATTTTTTGTCTATGTAGTGAAATGAAATATTCCAAAGGTATTTGGCTCTCAAGTTATATTATGACAGTGAAGTTCCGGGTTATGCATGTGAAGTTCTGAGAATACTTGTAGACTGAATACAAGTTATAATACTCTGTTTTTGTTTTCGCAGCATTCCTTTTTCTGCAGAAGATATAGACAAGGCTATTCCAGTTTTAGACCCATCAGAAATAGAAGCACCAAAATTCGTATCAGAATATACTTGTGCACAGTCCCTTGTGAAGAAACCCTCCACGGCTTCAGCCACAAAGCAGATCATTTGATGCATATGAGCTTGATTATGCATCAATTAGAGTTGGAAAATAATTTGGTATTGCAAATTTCTCTTTAAGAGAATGAACAAGTGAAGCTTAGACTTGGTAGTTGTAGAATTATACGATATGATGATGGCCAAATGTTTGTAGTTGTGTAACTTTCAGTTTTTTTTTTGTTTCTTTTGTTTGGACTGTAAATGGTAGAATATCTTTGTAAATATTAAGTAAAGGTAGAAGTCTCATAATTCTTTGAGATTCTGGCTACCATAATTGTCCGATGTTTTCTGAGATTTTATTCGTTCATTGACAAACTTTTGCCGACAGCTATGTTTAATCAATGTGAACATATATGTCAGGGTTTCCGTGACGTGGACAGACGTGGTCAAAAATACTTTTGACTTTTATTTGAGAAAGTGATTTCGGAGACCACCAACTTTCAACCACTTAATTGTGTCATTCAATTTGGTGGCCAAATCATAATTCTCTGCAAACCAATTCATACCAATTTTCGTATCATATCTTAAAGAATATAACTACAAGTATATACGTGTACGGTGGAAAGAACCATTAAACAGACAATAAAATTAATTTGCGTTTTGCGTATTAATATAACTTTTTGGTATACGTAGAAACCTCAGAAATGACGCACGGGATGAAATCTAGTGTTTAATATCATGTGACCCAATATTTGAAGTTATAACATGAAAAAAAAATGAGAGTATGGCAATTGAAGTAGCAAAAGAACATAAACTACCAATAGTTAAACACTAAACAAGCTTAAGAATCATGTAACATAGAAAATTACAGCTGTAAAGAACCCTTGAAAAATCTCAAAACGATTTTGTTGAACTCTTGGGCACATTCAATCTGGGGGACGTGCGAAGTGTTGTCAATGATTTCCAGTTTGGCTTTGTCTCCAAGAATCCTACACAAATATACCAACCGTTATTGCTAACATTTAAATAGCATGTTTAAGCATATTGATATTCTAGAACAATTCGTTTAGTGTACGTTAAAAACTTGAACAAGATATAGTTTTTACTTACTCTTTTAATTCGTAAGCCATCTTCACAGGAAATATCTGATCTTTGGCTCCCCATACTATTAGGACCTCCTAAGAGTTTATATATTTTATTTAAAAATGTGTACGTTATATATAGTTTTGTGACATGTTTGAAATAATAAAAAGTAGTAGTACGTACCTGAGAAAGAGGATCGATGTTTAAATTCTCGTTCCGGCCGAAAGTGACCCCCTTCAATAATTCTATCTTCTCTTTTCTATTCTTTTGATATAAATTCTACATTATAAAAAGAAATTTTGATCTAGGTCATTACGATGCACTCATTAATTGTAGCTAAAATTGTTCCTTAATTTCCCCCAAAGCCACGAAAATAACAAAAAAGAAGAAGGAGAAGACAATATATACTTAGTTACTTACACTAATAATGTCGTTCCAGAGAGCATCAGGGAACATACGAATTAGCCTCCAAGAAGATGCCAAAGCCATAAGTGTCCGAAGCTCAGTTGCAGTGGATGGTAACATAACTTTCTCAATGCACTCACAGTTGGATCTTTGCAATAAACTTTCACCGTCACATTTTCGCATGTTGATGCCCGAGCTTGCAATCACTACTTTTTCCACTTTTTCCGGCCACATTTTTGCCATGTGGTACGCCACAAATCCGCCGTAGCTTGTCCCGACCACATTAAACTTCCCTATTCCTATTTTCTCCATTAGCTTTGCCATACATTCCGCCTACTTGTTATAAAAAGATGTCTTTAATTTGATAAAACTTTTCGATATAAAAAGGGTTGTAACATCAATGTCAAAATCCGATCCTATTCGTTTGGTCTATATATCTGTGATTATAAAGAAAATCCGGTATGGGATTAACTTTTGTCCCCCGTTCAATATTTATTTCATATATTAGATATATTTACTAGATATTATTTTAAATGGTTAACATATAGATACAGCTTGAATATAATAGAATTCATGTCTGTATAATGAAATATTTTGTTGCTTAAAGCAGATGTAAATAACTATATCTTCTATCTCTGTATTTTGTCATATAATAACAAAAAAAAAAAATTCATACCGTTCTACTATTCAATCTGATGATCCTACAAATGATCTAAACTATATCTGCTTAATGGTCTGGTTTTAAAAGCAAGGGAGCATTATGGATTGATCATAGTATAAAATTTCACAATTGTGAGATATAGATATTAAAAGTACAATTTTAAAGGAAATCAAATTAGTATATAGTGGCTCTTTCTTGAAAAATTATGATTACTTTTCTCTTGTACTATTATGATTACTATATCCTAATCCAAAAAAACAAATGTCTGAAATATTTTTACTGTTTGCTTCTTTGGTTACATATTTTTCCACCGAGTTTTGCAGGTAATATTCATATTAAGTTCTCAGTTTTTATTTTATTTATGGTTTTACATATTCGGTAAATCTAGTGGGAAAAAAGGGGAATCAAAACAGCCATATATACAGAGAGAGGTAGAAGCTTTAAATATAAACCTGGAAGAGTTCGGAGCGATTGGTAGAGGAAGTGGTGGAGTCGCCAAAGAAGACAAGATCAGGAGAATAGAGCCTGAAAGTGGAGGGAGAGAAGGCTTGAATCTGTCGCCGCCACTGCCACATGGACGATGGACCGAAGCCATGGAGGAGAAGCATCACCGGTCTGTTGTCGTCGATCTGAGGTGGTGGGCCCCAGAAGTGGATGGTTGTTTCAGAGTCAATGGAAAGAGTCTGCGACGTTAGTCCTGCAAGAAGGCGCGTCGGGCTGAGGTAAGACGAGAGCGACATATCTCTACCCCTTGTTGTCCGTGATCAGAGAGTGTGATAAATAAATGTTGAAAAAATGATAAAGATTAAAAAGATCATGGATGTCATTTCCATTCAATGTGTAGGGACGTTATAGGAATAATATCTTAATAGTTTATTGTTTCCATTCTTCTTCAATATACAAGAAATTACTATTATTGTAAACCATTATTATAATTTCACTCACCTTTGTTTTAGGAGTTTTATTATCTATCTTTTAGATCAAGTATTGCCTAGCTTTAATGGTTTTCAAGTGGTCTTGATGTATTTTTATTTTTTAGTGGGTTAATTTTCTAAACTGTATAGTATAACATGTTGGGCCCCACAAAAAAAAATGACATGAAGGACATAATTATGCAAAAACCCGGTTGATAAAAAGCATTGTTAGTTTAAGTAGACCAGTTAAAATGCCTAAGCGACGTCAAGAACCAACTTAAGTGGGAATTCTAAGTTTCCCCCCATGAGTTTCTTGATTCGCAAGATTACACCCCTCAACTTTAAAAGGCTACATTTTTAGCCAATCATGCGAGCAACCTCCAAAGCGATTCCTTTCTCTTTTCACAGATGTCCCAAAGTTCAATGTCTCCTCTCGTTTCCTCCTCTCTCTCCTCTGCATCTCACTTCTGTGTCGCCGTTTTCATCTTCCTCTTCTTCGTCACGATGGTTAGGTATTCTTCGCGATGCCATCTCCAGGTCGGACTTGACGCTCGGAAAATGTATCCACGCACGTATCTTAGCCTCCGAGGGAAACCCAGAACGATTCCTTGTCAACAATCTCATTTCCATGTACTCAAAGTGTGGATCTCTCACTTATGCCCGCCGAGTGTTCGATAAAATGCCTGAAAGAGATCTTGTCTCCTGGAACTCGATTTTAGCTGCCTATGCTCAGTCTTCAGAAGGAGTTGTCGAGAACATTAAGGAAGCTTTTCTTCTTTTCCGGAATTTACGTCACAACGTTGTGTATACCAGTCGGATGACTCTGGCTCCAATGTTAAAACTTTGTTTGCATTCTGGATATGTATGGGTTTCAGAGGCAGTTCATGGGTATGCTTGGAAGATCGGTTTGGACTGCGACGAATTTGTTGCCGGAGCTCTCGTTAATATTTATCTGAAGTTTGGTAAGGTTAAGGAAGGTAGGATTTTGTTCGAGGAGATGTCTTATAGAGATGTGGTGTTATGGAACTTAATGTTGAAGGCTTATCTGGAAATGGGTTATAAGGAAGAAGCAATAGACCTCTCTTCTGCATTTCATGCAAGTGGCTTACATCCCAATGAAATCACTTTGCGTTTACTAGCTAGAATTTCTGGTGATGATTCTGAACGAGAAAAAGTGAAACCCTTTGCAATTGGTAATGATGCCTCTGCTATTTCAGATATAATATCCAAGAACCAAAGATTGAGTGAATATCTCCATGCAGGTCAGTATTCAGCTCTTCTCAAATGTTTCGCTGATATGGTTGACTCCAACTTGGAATGTGATAAAGTTACATTTATTTTAGTGTTAGCTACAGCTGTTAGATTAGATAGTTTAGCATTAGGGCACCAAGTTCATTGTATGGCATTGAAGTTAGGACTTGATTTGATGGTCACTGTTTCAAATAGTCTAATAAACATGTACTGTAAACTGAGAAAACTAGGTTTCGCTAGGACAGTATTTGACCATATGAGTGAACGAGATTTGATTTCGTGGAATTCGGTTATTGCTGGAATAGCTCAAAGTGGCCTAGAAGTAGAAGCAGTGTATCTGTTTATGCAGCTGTTACATTGTGGCCTCACACCAGACCAGTATACTACTACGAGTGTTCTAAAGGCCGCTTCTTCTCTTCCTGAAGGCTTGTTGTTGAGTAAACAGGTTCATGCTCATGCAATTAAATTAAATAATGTTGCTGACAGTTTTGTCTCTACTGCTCTGATTGATGCCTACTCTCGGAACAGATGTATGAAAGAGGCAGAGGTTTTGTTTGAGAAGAATAGTTTTGATCTTGTCGCTTGGAATGCCATGATGTCTGGTTATACCCAAAGTCATGACGCTCGTAAGACTCTGAAGCTCTTCGCTTTGATGCATAAAAAGGGAGAGAGGTCTGATGACTTCACGCTCGCAACAGTGCTTAAGACATGTGGTTCCTTGTTTGCAATAAACCAAGGAAAGCAAGTCCATGCTTATGCAATCAAATCTGGATATGACTTAGACCTATGGGTCAGCAGTGGGATTTTGGATATGTATGTAAAATGTGGCGATATGAGTGCAGCACAATTTGCGTTCGATAGCATTCCCGTGCCTGATGATGTTGCTTGGACGACTATGATATCAGGATGCATAGAAAATGGAGAAGAAGAACGAGCTTTTCATGTTTATAGCCAGATGAGGCTTATGGGGGTGTTGCCTGATGAATTTACGATAGCCACTCTTGCCAAAGCAAGCTCTTGTTTGACGGCATTAGAGCAGGGGCGCCAAATTCATGCAAATGCCCTCAAGTTGAATTGTACGGGAGACTCGTTCGTTGGAACTTCACTTGTGGACATGTATGCTAAGTGCGGAAGCATAGACGATGCATATTGTTTGTTTAAAAAGATAGAGATGAGGAACATTGCTGCCTGGAATGCCATGTTAGTGGGATTAGCTCAACACGGGGAAGGGAAAGAAGCGCTCCAGCTTTTCAATCTGATGAAATCTCTGGGTATAAACCCTGATAAGGTCACATTTATCGGCGTTCTGTCTGCTTGCAGTCACTCAGGCTTGGTATCAGAGGCTTACAATCATATTCGATCAATGCAACAAGACTATGGCATTAAACCTGAAATAGAACACTACTCTTGTTTGGCTGATGCGCTTGGCCGTGCTGGACTTGTTCAAGAGGCTGAAAGTTTGATCAAGTCAATGTCCATGGAAGCTTCAGCATCGATGTACAGAGCTCTGCTTGCAGCTTGCCGAGTTCAAGGGGACACAGAAACAGGGAAGAGAGTGGCAACTAAGCTTTTGGAGCTAGAGCCGTCGGACTCATCAGCTTATGTGCTTTTATCCAACATGTATGCTGCTGCTTCCAAATGGGATGAGATGAAACATGCCCGAACGATGATGAAAGGGCAGAAAGTGAAAAAAGACCCAGGTTTCAGTTGGATCGAGGTGAAAAACAAGATCCATCTATTTGTTGTGGACGATAGGTCAAACCCGCAAACTGAGTTGATATACAAGAAAGTAAAAAGTATGATCAGAGACATCAAACAAGAAGGGTATGTTCCTGAGACAGATTTCACACTTGTGGATGTGGAAGAAGAGGAGAAAGAGCGCGCCCTATACTACCACAGCGAGAAGCTGGCAGTTGCTTTCGGACTTATGAGCACTCCTCCATCCGCACCAATCCGTGTGATTAAGAATCTACGTGTCTGTGGAGATTGTCACAACGCAATGAAATATATAGCTAAGGTGTATGGAAGAGAGATTGTACTGAGAGATGCTAATCGGTTTCACCGGTTCAAGGATGGTATTTGCTCATGCGGTGATTACTGGTAGTTGGAGTAAGATAAGAAAATAAGTTTTTGATACAGAGCAATCCTGTTCTAAACAATGTCAATGGATTCAAAATCAAGTTACATTACATTATCCTGAATAGAAAGAATACACACAAAAACTTACAAATCATTGAACCTAATCCATGGAAAACAAAAGCTACAATTTCAAACTGTTGCCTCGATCCTAGGCTGGAAGGAAAGAGCGGAAACAAAATCCACAGCTTCTCCATCCTTGAAGCATCTTGGTAACTCGCTCCACTCTTCTGCAGCTAAATTATACACAAAGTATCTATAATACACCTCAGGAGGATTGGCATTGAAGCATACAAGTATCTTGTTTCCAGCTCCTCCGACGCAGTTTACATCGCCTTTTCTACCGTGTAACTCATGAGACATAGCAGGAGGCAACATCCCGACATGAACCCAGTTCCGGTTCTTCTCATCCAGTCTCCATATCCTTAAGCTCGCGCTTTCAAAGAACTCAGAGAGAAGGATCACATACATTGTTCCATTACATTCCACCAAGTCGATGGAATACTCAAGGAATGGAGGAAGAAGCTTAGGCAGCTCAGTGAAACATCGTTTTGTGAGATCACAAGCTACAATTGTTCCGTAAGAGCTGAGAAAATATACGATTTCAGCATCTTCTTTAACGGTAATAACGGAAGAGTATTGCTTGGATGGACTTCTCTGGAGATTGTTACTAGCCACCACAACGTTTCCTGTTTTGCTAAGAAAGTAGACTGTGCCAATGTCAGTATCATCATGTGATAATGAATCGTTGTACTCATTGTTCTTCACTAACAATTCTTCATCTTTGTTCCATGAATCTGAGGTTGATTCGTAGAAACGATAACTGAGATTTGGGATTTCACCGGAGATTGTAACGAGCTTATAGCTGGAGGGAGTAACAGTGGTGGTCATGGCTACAGCTAGGAGAGGTTTGTTGTTATCTTGAGAGATTGAAGAAGGAAGGTGACGGGAAGATCCTGTGAGGGGATTACGGAGGAGGAAGTCGCCGGAGATAGAGCATCGGAAACAGAGCAAGCCTCCGGAGGAAGCGACGGGGATGAAATCGCGGGGACTGCGATTGCGATTGAGGTGGTTAAGGTTTTTCCAGTTGTTCTCGGTGGAGTCGAAGACGAAAGAAGAGGAATTGGATTCGTTATCATGAATCATGAAGAACCAAGGATCTCGAGTTGGGATTTGGGAGCAAGCAAGTTTGAAGCTTTTAGAGGATTCGCTTGATTTCCATCTTTTGCAGACAGAGCTCATACGGAAGAAACAAGAAGGTGGTAGCCATGAGAGGACTCTCTCGAGAACGTCATCGTTGAGGTCATCCATGGGGAAATCAGAGCTCAGTGTATCTTGTTCATCTCGTGATTTTCGTTTCCCAGTTGAGAATCCCATGATGTTGGGCTTTCAAAATCTGCGCAGATCAAAGATGAAAAGTTTCGAGATTTTGGGAAAGAGATTCAATTTTCAGGAAATTATGACAAAATGGGGAGAAAGAACATAGAAGAGAATATATATACGTGAAAGTTGGAGCTTTGGTTAGTTGGGTGGTGAAAGAGACAATCTTTGAAGAGTGGTGAAGCACAGAGAGAGTCTTAGAAGATGGGTTTTTAAAGAGGCATTGGAGAGAGAGAGAAGAGGAAGCTTCTTTTGCTCCTCTTTTGAAGAGCGTTGACAATCCACAAAGATACTCTCTTCTCTTCTGTGGAGAGAGACTAGTAAAAGGGAAATACTATTGTCTTGTAACTTCTTCTTCACTACCCCCAACACCTTACCTTAAGCTCTCAACATAAATCTTGGTCTTTGTGATGAATATTTTTATTAGTTGATTGGCCAATAAAGAAAAAAATAGTAGTTTGGTTGGAAAATAATGGATGGTTAAATTTTAAAATAAACCCAAAATACGAAAAAACTACAATAGTCAGATTAAATTAATTCGTCACTATAGCCAACAGTAGCTCGGTCTTCTTCTTTTTTTTTAAAGCCCGTTCGAGTAATTCAATAGTTGAATGAAGTTTTTATCAAGCAATATAAAATAATCTATTAACAAACAAAAATTTATGACGTTTTGTTTGGAGTAATTTTCAGCGTTTTCTTTTTAAAAAGCGTGGACACTATATTACTAGGGTTGGACAAAAGTCATGTTCTAATTCTGTTTTTAGATCTACTACATTCAATATGAAAGCGGATTTTTTAATACGATTTGGTTTCACATTATGTTTGAAAACAGAACAGATACATGATAAAACAAATTGAATTTTTATTTATGAAAATAATTATTAGATTAAATTTATTTATTTAAATTAGAAAAAGATTGTAGAACACTTTGAAACCTTTTTAGTTCAAACAAATTCATTCTTTTCATTTGATCTAAAACTTGATTATTTTTTATTTTTTGAAATTAACTTGAATTTTATTTAAGACATAATTTAGTTGCACCTTGACTCCATAACAAATTTCAAATGGGAATGAAATGGAACAATGTTTTTCTTTATTTTCCGAATTTATCCACATTCCGTCTCTAAAACTCGAATTTCCGTGAACTCTAAGAAAAAGATTGAATAGAGTTGAGAGAGTTCATTAATTAAGTAAAGATAAGCAGGGAAGAAGAAGGAGGATAAACGCACGGAGACAGTGGACATCGGACGGCCACGGCCGAATTAAAGAGAGAGACAAAAGCAAAAGAGAAAGTGAGGAGTTGCCTCTTCTCTTCTTCTCTTATGCTATCAAAAGTGCCGATTCGTGTGGGTTGTCTTCTTTTTTTTCTTCTTCCTTTTTCTTTTTCTTTTTTTTTTTTTTGCCATTTTAAACAGTTTTACCTTTCGAATAAGAAATTAAGAAAGTAACTCCTTTTTCTTTTGCTCGTGTTTTCTCTTATACTCCTATAAATTAAAATTCCATAAAACAAATAAATCTCTTTTGTCTTTTTTTGGGCATCAAGTCATATTTGTCTTTATCATTTTGTCAAACTTGGCGTTGAATTCTTCATCCAAAAATACAAGCTTTCCTCATTATGATATTCTTCTTTAGGAAAATAAAAACTTGAACAATTTAGCTGGTAATACATGTATTTTATCTGAGTTTATGAAAAAAAAAAGAGACAGGGATTTGAAATTCCTAAACCCAAGACTATGTTTCTAAAATGGACATTTTCCCCAAAATGAGATTCCATCGCATAATGTCATAGTGGTTGCAGGATGTTTTTCATTTATTACAAAAAATTTGCAAATTCCATTGTCTAGCCCTTTAACAAAAAAAAAATTCAGTGTCTAGTTATTAACAAAAAAATATGATATTACTGAAATACTTATTCATTAGAGAGTTTCAGATTTACAAGTGATGCCTGTACAATGTAAGCAACGTGAAAAAAAAACTGCAGAAAAAGAAAGAAGAAAAGTTATTTGTTTGTAAAAAAAAAAAAAAGAGAGATAGGTGTAAAAGCAAAAGAATAGGACCACTGTTACTTTGTAGCCTCGTTGAGGAATCTCTTCTCGCATCGACTTTTGTGCCATTGCAAAGTCAATGCCCAGAACTTGTTCCCAGGCCATGCCCATTTTACTATCAATATTAAATAAAATACTACTATATAATAGTAACTTTAAAAAGAGAACTAAATAAACCTGATAAAATAATTAAGAAAAGCCGTCAACCAAATCTAATAGGTCGACGCTGCAGAGATATCGATGATACCTAAACAATGTTCAAGTTTCAAATTCCTTTTTTGAGATAGTTTACTGGGTAAGGCCCATATCGTTCTTCATCTTCGGTCACAAGAAAAACATTTGTCTTCAATTCCGAGTATATATATTGCTATTTGCTAGTTGCTACGTGGGTCTATCACAACGCTTGTGCGAAAATGTCTAATGTGAAATTTATGATGATTGTTTCACTGTGGGCTTATTATACTCGGAATTAGTCAACATAGAGTTTATTTACCAAAGATTCATACGATTTATCTCAACAAAATGTATTGGAGATATTTCACATTCCTCGTTTGATTACTAAATTGAAGAAGCTTGGCAAATGTAGTAACCCAAAGTAGAATGACGAAGAAGAATTTGAGTCTTAAGGAAACAACACAAACATCACTAGTCTAGATGAGAAGAAGGCAAAGAAGGAACTTGGGCCATATTAAGACAACAATTCAAGCCCAACCTCTGCAAATGTGATTGTAATTCAATAAGATCCAAATCACAACCACACATGTTTGAGATATTTACAATTGGCATCAATATCTTGGGAACAATTAAAGAGATTGCTTAATTTTCTATTTTTGGTTCTACTGCAATAGTAAGAAAATCTCAACTTGATCTGTATTAGTGTTCTCTAATACATATTAATTATGGTATAATACAAGATAAGATAATCATAAGTAAAAATATATTAGTTAAAGGTTAAAATAAATTATTAACCATAACTTTATAAAAACAAGTTGTTTAACTACATGATGTAACCGTAAAATTATAACCATAATATTTTAACATAGAACAATATGGTATATATAATCAATTATAGTAATAAATATTAGTTGATATATCATCATTTGGTTCTTTCAATAGAAGTGATTTTTTTTATAAAAACATCATTGATATTAATATTTATCCTTATTCAAATAATTGAATTGTATTTAACACGTTATCTAATCGTAATTTTTTATAATCTTGTAACGTTAAATTTATAATATTAAATAGTTAAAGTTAAGGTTAAACAAAAATTATAAGTGATCGGTGGTTAATTAACGTAATTGTTGATAAATATATATTGTCATACTAACATGCTTAAATGGAAGCGCTCTTGTTCTTGTTTCTAGGTTTTAAATATTTTTAGTAAGATGATACCGTTTCACTCAATTTCTTGATCTGTCATTAGTGTTCTCTACCAGTACATAACTTGATTCATGAAATCATACATATCCCAAGGTAAGATAATCCTAATGGTATTAAAGATTTCATAATATAAAACTCAGGAAAGAAAAACGAAAATAGAAGACGGGAAGTGATGTAAGCGTTCTAAAAAAAACATAGGAAATAACAAGTGTAAGAAATTTAAAAATAAACTAGGAAAATAGCAAGTGAGTGACGTCATCATTCTTCTACCCATACACGAAATACACTTTCCATTCCATTGGAGGGCCTACTCTGTCCTATATTTTCATGTATTCCATCCACGTAAAGACGACGTACGTTATCCTTTTATTTTTTTTATTGGAGGCCTACTAGAAATGGACGTATGTATCATTTCCTACAATAATAAATTATTAGTATTTGTTTTGTTTCGTTTGATTTCATTGTCTATAGTATATTTAGCTTATAAAAAGGACGGAGAAAAAAACCAAATTAGTCACAGCGCCTAAACGTCACTATCTAGTTGACACTTGACACGCATTGCATGATCAAAATTCAAAATTATCTGGTACGTTTGATTTCTTCTTACATAGTTTTACTTGTCGTGAATGAGCTCAATTTATTTTTTCCTTTGGAAATAACGGTTTGATCTGCTTCGAGAGATTTTTTGCTCTGCTCGGTTCAGTTCTGATTTGATTAATCAATTTAATTACCCTAGATTTCAATTTTCTGTACCCAATTTGTTCGATTTTAACCTTAGAGCTCGAGATACTTCCATCTCATAAATCGTTTAATTTTGCCATCGGTAAAGCTCTCATTTTTATCTCGATGATCTTTTTTAGGTGTCAAAATATATTGGAGTTTTGGGGTTTTTGATGTTTGCTTGATCCAACTCAAAATATCAAATGGTTGTATATCATTCCAGGGTTTGTTGTCCATCTGCAGAGATTGTAATTTAGCTTTACATGAAGATGGATCCAAGAGTCGACGACGAGAACAAGTTGGGGAATGGAGTTGTTGGAATTCTAGCTGAAACAGTGAACAAATGGGAGAGACGAACGCCATTAACGCCATCGCATTGCGCTCGCCTTTTACACGGTGGTAAACACAGAACCGGCGTTTCCCGTATTGTGGTTCAGCCATCTGCTAAACGTATCCATCACGATGCCTTGTATGAAGATGTCGGATGTGAAATTTCTGATGATTTGTCTGATTGTGGCCTTATTCTTGGAATCAAACAACCTGAGGTGTGTATAAAAATGATTCCTTTTTTTTTTTTTTTTAATCAGTATACATATGAGATTTAGTGTTTTGGGGTGATTCTGTTTGCAGATAGAAATGATTCTTCCGGAGAGAGCATATGCTTTCTTTTCACACACTCATAAGGCACAGAAAGAAAACATGCCTTTGTTGGATAAAGTAAGACACTTTTTCTTTACTCCATTTATGACTTATCGAGGAATGTTGAAAAACGTATATTCGATGCAGATTCTTTCTGAGCGAGTAACGTTGTGTGATTATGAGCTTATCATTGGAGATCATGGGAGAAGATTATTGGCATTTGGTAAATATGCTGGCAGAGCTGGTCTTGTTGACTTCTTACATGGACTGGGACAGAGTAAGCTCTTGTTACTATTCATATTTTGAAGGTAACAAGCTATTTCTTGGATTGTTGAATAATGTAATTTTCCATGTTTAATGCAGGATATCTAAGTCTAGGATACTCAACTCCTTTCCTCTCGCTTGGATCATCGTATATGTATTCCTCATTGGCTGCAGCAAAAGCCGCTGTGATTTCTGTAGGTGAAGAAATTGCAAGCCAGGGACTTCCATTAGGAATCTGCCCTCTTGTATTTGTCTTCACAGGAACAGGAAATGGTAACTTCTCTAAATTCTTCTACTGCACCCCCCTTAGCCTGTGGATCTTTCTTCTCATTTAATTTTCTCATCCGCAGTTTCTCTTGGGGCACAAGAAATTTTCAAGCTTCTTCCTCACACTTTTGTTGAACCAAGCAAGCTCCCTGAACTGTTTGTAAAAGTAAGTGTAGCTTTGCTTTTTTAAGATTACAAATTCCTGGGAATCTGTTTATATGCTTTGTGAGAAGTTTCTGTTGATGGAATGTATAATTCTGCACAGGGTAAAGGAATTAGCCTAAATGGAAAATCAACAAAGCGAGTCTATCAAGTATATGGTTGTATCATTACCAGCCAAGACATGGTTGAACACCAAGATCCATCAAAGTCCTTCGACAAAGTAACACTTAACAATTTATATCCATGGCTGTGACTTTTGTACATTAAAGTAAAACAGCTATTAACTCTTCAAGCTTCTGATGTTCAGGCTGACTATTATGCACACCCAGAACACTACAATCCAGTTTTTCATAGAAATATTGCCCCGTATACGTCTGTTCTTGGTAGATCCTGATCTCTCTTTTACCTTTAAAGTTCAAGAGTTTACATATATGTCCACTAGCTACTTCACCATGGCTGTGACCAATTCATTTTTGGTTAGTTCCAGCGCGTAACTTTGACTTTTTGTGCAGTAAACTGTATGTACTGGGAGAAGAGATTTCCCCGTCTTCTGAGCATCACACAGCTTCAAGATTTAACAACTCAAGGATGCCCACTAGTGGGAATATGTGATATAACTTGTGACATTGGTGGCTCCATTGAATTTGTTAATCGAGCTACTTTAATCGACTCCCCATTCTTCAGGTAAATATATACTTTCAAAGAGCATTATTTTCAGTCTTAAACGTTTACTATTTGATGAAACTCGTCGAGCTAATAACTATCTTTAGGTTTAATCCCTCGAACAATTCATACTACATTGACATGGATGGGGATGGCGTACTATGCATGGCTATCGACATTCTACCCACGGAATTTGCAAAGGAGGTAAGAATATTACAGTTTTAGTACTAGGACTGATTCTAGAATTAAAAAAAAGCTTGAGTTGATTTGGAGTTCTTGTGTCTTGAAAAAGGCATCCCAGCATTTTGGAGATATTCTATCCGAGTTTGTAGGTAGTTTGGCTTCGATGACTGAAATTGCAGATTTACCGGCACATCTGAAGAGGGCTTGCATAAGCTATAGAGGAGAGTTAACATCTTTGTATGAGTATATTCCACGTATGAGAAAGTCAGATCCAGAGTATGTTCTGCTTTGACCGTTATTTCATATACAGTAGATAAAGTAACTAGACCTTTTCTCTATACTATGTTTTCATCTTTACCCACTTAACTGCAGAGAGGCAAAAGATAATATCGCCAACGGGGTTTCCAACCAGAGAACATACAACATATTGGTGAGTTAAGCTAATAGGAATTAAGATAATATAGATTCCACGATTATGCTTCACGAGATATTTATACCTCTATCAAGTTTCTTGACCAAAGATTGATACGTTTTCGAGATCTGTCTCAGCTTCTTGTAATGATTTTGATTGAGAAAATTATTTGTAGGTATCTCTAAGCGGACACCTATTTGATAAGTTTCTGATAAACGAAGCTCTCGATATGATCGAAGCGGCGGGTGGCACATTTCATTTGGCAAAATGTGAACTGGGGCAGAGCGCCGATGCTGAGTCATACTCAGAACTTGAAGTAAGTTTGTTTCTGGATAAAATACCGAATCATAGATATCGTACAGCTGTCAAGAGATTTCAATGTCAGGTTTAGGTTTGATGTCTTTTTCAAGTCTCGTAAGTGTTTAGAACAAGTAAACAAACTACAAGCCAAAAGAATGTGGTCCCACTTTAACCTGTTCCTACTTGCTAAAGATTCTTTCATTATCTTGGGTAGGTTGGTGCGGATGATAGAAGAGTATTGGATCAAATCATTGATTCATTAACTCGATTAGCTAATCCAGATGAAGATTATATATCTCCACGTAGAGAAACAAATAAAATTTCACTGAAGATTGGAAAAGTCCAGCAAGAAAATGAGGTAAAAGAAAAGCCTGAAATGATAAAGAAATCAGCTGTTTTGATTCTCGGCGCTGGACGTGTGTGTCGCCCGGCTGCTGAGCTCTTAGCTTCAGTCAGAAGAATT
Source organism: Cardamine occulta (assembly GCA_028015245.1). Lineage (NCBI taxonomy): Eukaryota > Viridiplantae > Streptophyta > Magnoliopsida > Brassicales > Brassicaceae > Cardamine > Cardamine occulta. The sequence continues at coordinate 17,509,709 of CM051389.1, read as the reverse complement.
TCATCACAGCAATGGTACAAAACTTATTTAGGAGCAGACTCCGAAGAACAAACAGATGTTCGTGTGATTGTCGCGTCTCTGTATCTTAAGGATGCCAAAGAGGTATGATAAGCTTTTGGGTTTCAAATTCAGGATCAGTATTTACTATGAATTAGACTATCAATCTTTTTAAGTTTTGTTCTGTTTTACTGATGATAAAATATGCCGCAGACGGTTGAAGGTATTTCAAACGTAGAAGCAGTTCAGCTAGATGTGTCAGATAGTGAAAGCCTCCTTAAGTATGTTTCTGAGGTATTCTCCTAATTTCTCTGTTCTTAGATTACCTTTACTCCAAACTCCACTGCTCAAATCCCTTATCTTATTCTTTTCGCATTGCGCTCAGGTTGATGTTGTCCTAAGTTTATTACCTGCAAGTTGTCATGCTGTTGTAGCAAAGACATGCATCGAGGTATTATTCCTCTCAAAAAATTAGACTATATAACAGGCATAAAAATGAGTTCTTCCGTGGGAAGTTATGAAATTTGTGAATGTTATTCAATATGGAGTTTAAACTCCCTATAACACATCCTTTCAGTAGTTTCCCAATTCTAAATGCCTCTGCTTCATCTTTGTGATTCACTCAGCTGAAGAAACATCTTGTCACTGCTAGCTATGTTGATGATGAAACGTCCATGTTAGATGAGAAGGCTAAGAGTGCTGGAATTTCGATTCTTGGTGAAATGGGACTGGACCCTGGAATCGGTATGAGACCTCACAACGTAGTATCTTTGAAGATTATTTTTTTCTTGATTTACCTGAAGTGCATTAAGCATCAAAAGATTTCTTCAATAATTGAGACGGTGATCCTATAATGAGTCTTTCAGATCACATGATGGCGATGAAAATGATCAACGATGCTCATATCCGAAAGGGGAAAGTGAAGTCTTTCACCTCTTATTGTGGGGGGCTCCCTTCTCCTGCTGCAGCAAATAATCCATTAGCATATAAATTTAGGTAACTCTTTTAATTTACACCATTAACATAGTTTCATCTGTTTCCTCATTAAGACATCATTTCAGAATCTTGCTTACTCAATCTCATCTCTATGTTCTCAGCTGGAATCCTGCTGGAGCAATTCGAGCTGGCCGTAACCCCGCCAAGTACAAAAGCAACAGCAACATAATAGAAGTTGATGGTACGACAGACAAAATACATCTATATGTAGGGGACGTTGAAGTAAACTAGCTTCACTATACATAATTTTTGCATTTTGCTTAACCGAGCAATGTAAATTGCAGGGGAGAATCTGTATGATTCAGCCACAAGATTCCGAGTACCTAATTTTCCAGCTTTTGCATTGGAGTGTCTTCCAAATCGGAACTCTTTGGTTTACGGGGAGCTTTATGGCATCGAGAGTGAAGCGTCAACGATATTTCGTGGCACCCTCAGATATGAAGGCATGAATTCCACAATCACAAGTCACATCTCAACATATGAAGGCTTAACACTTGTTTTATTTTGGCTTGTACAGGGTTTAGTATGATAATGGCAACACTTTCGAAACTCGGATTCTTTGAAAATGAAGCAAATCAAGTACTCTCCACCGGAGAGAGGACTACATTTGGTGCTCTTTTGAGTAATATTCTAAAGAAGGATGCAGACAATGAATCTGAGCCTCTAACGGGTGAAGAAGAGATCAGCAAGAGAATTATCAAGCTTGGACATGCCAAAGAGACTGCAACCAAAGCCGCCAAAACAATTGTGTAAGCTTTCACCATGAAGATAAATCTGAATGTAGTTGTCTAATATTAAATCTTCTGTGAAACACCTAAGCCCGATTCTTTTGTGGTGTCTTAGGTTCTTAGGGTTCAACGAAGAGAGAGAGATTCCGTCATTGTGTAAAAGCGCATTTGACGTAACTTGCTACCTAATGGAAGAGAAGCTACCCTATTCCGGAAATGAGCAGGTCTCTGTTTCAAGTCTCTCGTTGATAACATCGGTTTTCTCTCTGTTACTTGCTGACATGAAACTTGGACAATCTGTTGCATTATGTTTTCAGGACATGGTGCTTCTACATCACGAAGTAGAAGTGCAGTACCCTGAAAGCAAACGTATAGAAAAGCACAGTGCTACTCTTTTGGAATTCGGGGACATAAAGAACGGACAAATGACGACTGCTATGGCCAAAACCGTTGGAATCCCTGCAGCCATTGGAGCTCTGGTCTTTACTCAGACACTGATCACCACTTGTTTTCTTTTATCTCTCTAAGTTAAAAGCTTTTAAACATATGATTCTCATATTGTGTGGTGCAGCTGTTGATTGAAGACAAGATCAAGATAAGAGGAGTTTTAAGGCCTCTCGAACCAGAGGTCTATTTGCCAGGTAACTTTGATCCGCTTCGAAATTAGCCGTGTGTTTTGCAGATGAAGACGATGATGTTGATCTGTTGTGTTTGGGGTTTGTGGTGGTTTGTACAGCGTTGGATATATTGCAAGCATATGGTATACAGCTGATGGAGAAGACAGAATGAAGAAGTCTGTAACTTGGAGAATAAGCAGAACTAGATGGGGAGATTGTACCAAAAACAAAGGAAGAATATAAAGAGAGATAAGCATCGATCCTTCCTTGGATTGCAAAGAGGAAGCCCGTAGATATATGTATTATATGTATGTGTACAGAAGAACTCGTGTCCACAAATCTCAATGGACGTCTAATAAGAGATCATATCTAAACTGTTAAAGAGTAATTTGAAAAGTGAATAAATAAAATTGAGTAGTCTTTTTTTAAGCTGTACCTATCTCTATAAAAATCAACTTCAAACGATTTAACAAGATATTGGTTTTGAATATTTGATTGTCGATGGTCTATGAGTTTCTTGACCAAATCTTGAAGAGAAGAAAGATTAAGTAAAGGTTAGAGAAGTCCGAAGAAGATGATAAGTAAAATTCCTCGGCATCTCGTATACGTAAACCTTAACCGGAAACCCAAGGGACAAGCCGGTTTTTGGTTTTAACTTTTAATTTTAATTATGTGGATTTGTGAGCAATTTTTAAAAAGAAAAAAATATTATTTAATTTACATAATGGGTCCAATAAAGCCCAATTATGAAAACCAAATAGCATGTGTCAAAGAGAATAAACAATTCGCCAGATTTTTCTTTTTTACCGTAAGGACAAAAAAACCAGGCGAATTAATGATTTCTTTTATTTTTTCAACTCATGTCTGAAGGACATAAAAGTCAGAAAAGAACAAAATAGGCCGAGTAGAACTATTTGTTTCTGTCTTTTATTCTTGAGTCCATATCTTTTAACAAGCTCGTGAATCATGTGACCACATCTGTAATCACAATTCGATTTGGATTACACATTTACGCGATTATCATCTCCAAAATATCCTGAGTTTCAGATTTTTCAGAGATTTTATTTGTGAAAGACCTGAAAATCTGGGGAATGGATCTTCGGAGAAGTTGAAGTTGAGAGAATTGATAAGACTGTAAAGAAGAAGCTTGAATCAGTAAGTGCTGGTGGAGAAAGTGTTTCTTCGACTAGAGTGTGGCGATCGATTCTAAAAGAACTTGAAGGTTTGTAAGTTAAAGCATACATTTAGAGGCCAGTTGAACAACAAAGAGGATACACATTGCAACTTTTTGATGGATAAAGGTATAGATAGTGAGCTAGCCACATTGCACATTGCATTCTTGAAGCTGATTCTTGGGTGTACAAATGCAAGATGTTCCTTCTCATGGCCCTTTAAGGTAAGGTAAAAGCTTGAAAATGATCTCTCTGTTAATATGTGTTTGGACACATTGAAACAAGCATGGATTTAGGTATTTCTTCTGGTTTTAAATGTAATACTAGTGAGGTTGATATGGCCACCATGTTTTAAAGAAAGAATTTGGTTAGGAGAGAAATAGAAAAAGGACTGAGATGGATATCAAGTCCGAGTCTTGATGTAACAGTACAGATTCACAAATTTCTCTCTTTTATATATAAACCCATCAACATAAATCAAGTCAGCTAATTTTAGATTACTTACATAAAATTGCCAAAGACCAAACACCAATCCACTAGAGTTTTCTCACTAAAAAAACATCTCCGAAGCAGCACTAGTAGCGTCAGATGACGAATTACCAAAATCTTTCTTACCAAATGTATTCTTCATACTGATTCAAAGCCAAACTGAGAAATTTTAAATTTTACTTTTATTATTTACACTAAAAAATTTAGTTGATAAACTAACAGTAACAAACAAAATTAATGATTAAACATTTCAATTACGCTAAAAAGGATTATACTACTTATTTCCCCACCAAGCTTAGTGGGTTCTGTTCGCCTTTCTTTCAAGTTTATACAATACAGTATCATTTGAAACATTACTACTACTATCATTTTTTTTGTTTGCAGAAAATGTTTCTAACACTTTGATACTACCAATGAGAGAATCTGCTGCTCCACCTCTTCCCAGTTATGAACTCTAGTCACCAAAGGATGCTTATCCACAGACTCTGTCTTAGACCAAGGGTATGAATTTTCATAGTCAAAGAGGAGAACCTTCATTCCGATGTCAGCGCATTCCTCCGCATATCTCGGGTTATCATCAATCAATATCTCTGCTCCAAACGATCTGCAGTTCCAATTCTTGGATTAGCCCATCAAATCATATGACAGTAATGTTTTGTAGTTTTCGAGCAGAGATATTGCAAATCACAAGTGTGAGTTGAGTTTGTTTGTATGCACCTGCATATTTCAGACTTTGGTCTAGACTCTCCATGCAGAGCAAAATGGTTTCCAAAATGAATCTGTTTAAACAGTCCCGGGAAATGTATCTCGATCCACTCAAGTGTGTGCTCCTTTATCGCATTCTGCCGAGACCTATCCAATGATATAAAAACCACTCAGATACTGATTTTTAGTACTAACGTTCAACAGAGAGAAGATCACATCGCATGCCACTTACGTCACAACTGACAGGTCGCAATATCTTGATAGCTTGTGAAGAGTCTTATGGGCACCTGGAAGAGGATGGATCCCTTTCTTGAAATATGATGTCTTAAAGAATTCATGGACACATATGTCAGCTGCACGACAAGAAAAGTTGAAACATAGCACATTAGGTCTCAATATATCCATCAAAATAGCAATCAGCTGGTCTCTTGATTAACGTATAAGCTGCAAGTAAGCCAAAGAAAATACCTTCGTTGCGAGAGCAGTTCCATATCTGTGACAAAAATAAGACACAAGTTAAAGGGCAAATCATAGACAAGAAATCTGTAATGGGAAGCCAGCAATGTTATATCTATATGGTAAAAGGCAACGCAAAACCCTGTTTGTAAGACGGGCTCCTGAGTTTAATATGCTTTGGTGATAACTTGACAACATATAGCATAAAAATTGAAGCGGGCCTCTATGGAAACTTCTTGATTCACTCAAATTTCTGAAAGCAATGGGGTTTCATAATTCTTTCACATCCAAGGTAAACAAGTACCCGGCAGGGCAATGTGCTATATTAGTGAAGGAGAGAACAACTTTCCTTATCATAAGCCAAAGATAGCAATAAGAACTCCTATACAAACTCATCCTTAAAGGGCTTATTCCAAGCTAATTCAATATTTATCATTCATCCCAGCAAGCAAGGTCATAAAGTAGAGACAAAAAAATCAGATAGCTAAAAGCAAGAAGGTATTCTTCTATGTTGAACAAGAAGAAGCTACGGCTTTATACCTTGAAGAACTCGTAGACATGGTATTCCGAGACTGAATGGTTGGACAAATAGCGGTCCGCAATGAACCTGTTAAGGGCCGAGACAAAGTTTCCAAGAACTGCTTACATAAAAAGACCATAAAATGAAGCATAGCTTAAATTAATGGCTCAGTGAAGATAGAAAAAGATATGATCTCAATATAAGAAAGCAAAAGAATAAAGATATCGGCAAAACATTCACATCAGCCATCTAACCAAGACCAATATTTAGACTCGAGGTGGAAATCATAATCAAAACTATTCAACACACATTGCATGAAAAGATTCACAGAAATCACTTTAAGATACAGATCAAATCAGTAGACATTTTCTACCCAAACCAACAATGCGAATCAGGGATCTTCCCAGTAGCATAAGCTCTCCATATTCTTCTACATACTATTCAGAACATATAAGTAATGATAATAAAACCCATTGACTCCAAGATTTTCTAGAACCCATTCAACAGTTTAACAAGTCAACATAACATTTAAAAACGATATCTCCCAAAGACCAGTAAAAACATCACTATAACAACAAGGAAAACATACCCTCATCAATGTCAACAGCCACAACTATCTTATCATTTCCTTGGAACCTCGTCATGTTACTACGCAGATATGCACCACGGCCATCCGCTAGGTCGGTGGTTCCGCTTCCGGCGCGTTCTTCACTGGGCCCAGATCCCAGGCCACGCAGAAGCCGGCGATGGTGAGCTAAAGCTCGAGCCTTTTGATCAGCTTTCTTGTGAGAATCAAAACAGCTTCTTAAGGTTAATCCACTGGGCTTTCCTCCACCTTTAACCTTGAACAAGCCATTAGAGCTACTGTTGTTGTTGTAAATTTCAAAGGGATTGATTCTGTTAATGAAATCTCCATAAAATCTGTTAAATGGGATGGATCGAGAGTGGAGCGATCGCACAAAAAGGGGATCGGAATATGCAGACATTAGGGTTTGCGAATCGAAGCTTGTGCCTCTTTAACATAACGAACCTTGTTTCATTACACCATCAAATTCAAAGAGCTAAAAGCCTAAAATCGAATAAGAAACCCTAAAATCCCCAATCGGGAGAGAGATTAAAAACGAAAACGAAAGAGACAATCGAAAAAACCAAAATAATAAATTCAGAAAAACTCGCAGCTCCAACGTAATAATCATGCATTGGAGCACTTGCTCATTGGTGGGAAAAAAAAAAAAAAAAGTAGTATAAGATAAATATGAAATTTTTTAATTTACTCTAAAGAATATGTTCTTCCCTACGTTTACGTCGCGGCCTCTACTAATTGAACGGCGAAAATAAAGAGACACATCTTTTAGTCTATCAATTCTGCATCTTTGAATCGTCTAGAAACAAATTATTTGAGGCTGGTTTAATAGATCGAACCGGTTTTGACTAACCATATTGTTCACTCATTGTTCTGTACGATTTGGAATCTTCCATCTTGTCATATGTTGCAATCAGGTCTTTCTTTCGAATCCGATTCAAAAAATAAAGTTAGGTATTCCATTGCATCATCATCATTTTTGTAGATGTGTTTTAAAAAACACATAGCTGGATCGGCGATTAAAACGTTGATTATCCATTTATTGTCAAATGTTCTGAAGTAGAAAGATAATTAAATGAAGGAAAAAAAAATTGAAACTTGAAAATAACAGATCATCTACTGAAAATAAAATAAAATAAAGAAGCGATGAAGACAGTGTAAATGAAAATGAGCACCGAGTCAAAGTGTCTGTGGGAGACGAATAAATTCCTTGTTTTCCCTTTTCAGCTTTTTTGAATTTAATATTTAAATTTGTTGCTGAGAAATCATAAAAGCGAGAGACAGAAAAAGGAAAGAGAGTGAAGTGTGAGCAGTGAGCCCAAATTAAATTCCTCAAAGTTGTAAACTTTCAGAAGCTTTCTCGTCTTCTTCTCCGCTCCTTGACGAACGATGCTCTGTATCAAAGCCGAAGCTCTCCATGAAGATCAAACCTTTGCTTCCTCTTCTTCTTCTCCCAGCACCGACCGTAGCTCCGGAAATTCCACTTTTCGTCTTCCCATCAATTGGTACTGTCTACAATCTAAATCTTCTTCTTCCTCCACAATGCTCGAGATTTGTTTTGTTTGTGTTGCTGATTTTGTTCTATTTCATCTTTTGTTTTTGACAGGGGAAGCTCGATCCGGAGGTATTTGAAGAAGACTGGTACATTTTCGAGAAGATCTTATTCCTCTGGAGATGGGTCTTTGTATTTTCCTAATCTCGATGTAATCTAGCTCTTTCTCTCTATTTATCTGCTGCTTTCATTGTTATCGAGTAATATAGGGATGCAGTAAATCTAGGGTTTTTAGGGGTTTAAGGTCACACCAATGATTTCTCAAATTGGATATTTTTTGGAAGCAGGAAAGCAAGATGGTTGATCAAACTAGTGGTAGATTTGAAGGAAAGAGAAAATTATGGTACAAATGTGAGCTTGAACAAGATGTAAGTGAGTCAGATCCCACTTCATTTGCTGGTTTTGGTTTATCACATTTTCCAAGTTTTCTCATCTATACAGCTAAGTTACATTTAAAGAAACCATAGAAAAGTTTTGACATTCTTGTGTTCCATCCTTAATTCAATTCATGTAACCACTGGTAGTAGTAGTGCTATATTGTTAATAATATTTGGGATGATACAGGTTAAGAGACTGCAGCAGCAGTTACAAGAGGAGATCAACTTACGGTTAGCTCTAACAAGTGCAGTTGAGCACTCTAGTTCGCCCTTCATGGATTCACCTTGTGATCTTCCTGATAAGGTCAATCCTTTCTCCAATATATACTTTCATTGTTGTTTTTGCTTTTGGATTTCTTTAAAAACACTGAAAGTTTTACAGGCACAAGAGCTTTTGGACAGCTTAGCAGTACTGGAAATCACAGTGTCAAAGCTTGAGCAAGAATCAGTTTCCTTGAGATATCTACTCAGGCAAGAGAAAAACGAGCGGCGTCTCACTGAGATTCTACAAAAGAAGTCTCATTATTCTGCACCCTCGAAGTTCACTGGTGCCCAAAGTTACCCTAACAAGTTGGTATGACTCTTTTCAAAGTTTTGTCCTTACTTTGGTTATAGTGTCTAAACATATTATTCTTTTTGAATTCACAGGTGACAAGGAAAAGAGAGAGTAAACAAGTGGTGTCTGTGGATAGTGAAGCTTTACAATTAGAATGAAACAGCAAAGAGAGATTATGTGATCTGAGGCATAGCCATATTGGCTGATCAAGTCCATGAGCAAAATCTCTCTCCTTTGAGTCAAAGAGTTTTGTAAGTATCTTCATACCTCTGGTGCTAGAATCACCTTGCAGACTCACCGAGCTGGTCCCTGAGCATCTCTTCATCAAGAAGTCTGAAATCTTAGAAAGATACATAGCTCTTTACTCAGCTCTATTCTATTGTTGCTTAGCAAATCTGGCTATATTCGATAACTTAATGTGGGGTAAGATTGATAGGACGGGTTATGCCCTGCAAGATCAGCAATGAGGCGCTTGTATTCTGTATTTAAACATAGGATTCATTGTGATAGGCTTGTAATTAGGGGATTTTTGGTTTTGTAAGTTGGATTTAAATATAAAAATTACGGTTCCTTTATAGTAATCCATTATATATTTTACATGAGTAGTTATCATAATCTTTTAAAGTTGTAGCAACTAGAAAGTATATAGGCTTTCAATTTATTTTTGTTCTTTTCACAACAGGGTTAGTAGACTCACTAACAAATGATAAAATCATAAAAGTGAATACCTTTATTAAATCTGAGGAGGAATTGTGACTAGCGACTTGAACGTGGTATGTCAGACTTGACAAAAATAGAGAAACACTTGAAATTCTCACACATAATATTTTGTGTAGTTGTGTGGCGGGATTACAATTTACAGATATCAAAAAAAATTTGTTTGATGTGCCATGTTTTTTGTTTTAAAATTCACATATCATTTGATTTGATCATGTTATTTAACAAGATATCACGTTATTTTGTTAAATAACATGATTTCGAAATACGAGAAATATTTTAGTCAAAATTTGCGCAATGTTGCTGCCCTTCAGTTACGTTCTTTTTTCTCTACGTAAATAAGTGAAAAGGTTATATTTATTTACTATTACGATCCTAAAATATAAAAAGTGAACTAGAACTATCATGTAGCTCATTTATATACGGGTCCGGTCTATTTTTTGGTTAGCAAAATGGTGATATGATCATGATTGATTGGTATCCATAGAGGACGACGTACTGCAAAAAGATAAGATAAGATAAGATAAGATTTTGTGGTAGTTTTTACTGTAAAAAATTATTGTAAAAACTAGAAAACCAAATATAGAGAAAGGAAAAAAAAAAAAAAACAAGCAAAACGTTGTAAAAAAGGTAGTAGACGTAATTATTAACCATGCTTGATGGGCTGAATAAAGAAAGAAATAAGGCCGTGCCTATTTACGATTGTCACTAGGAAAAAGAAAACTCAAGAGTCAAGAGACAGAGAGAGAGAAATGGAGAAGATTATTGACGTAGCCTATAGCGCTTCCGTGAAGGCGGTTTTGACGTTGTTGGAGAAGAATCTGTTGCCGGATGTTCTCATCAGGAGGCTGACCCAGCTGCTTCTGGCCGGTCGACTCCGTTCCGGTTACAAATCCACTGCGGAGATGCAACTTTCCGATCTCCTCCGTTTCGTTAACGGTACGTGACATATTTAATTGCTCCTTTCTTTTGGTTTCTTATTTACATTTCTGTTGCTTTGGTCTACTGAGTGATAATGATGGTTTTTACATAACCTGGTGATTGTTGTAACACAAAATCCAAGTGTTGTACTTTTGCTTTTTTAGGTTTAGTTGAGAAATCTGTGAACTCAACATTTCTTCTTCTTTTATTTATTTTAATTATTAAAAATCTATCCGTCAGTTTTATTTTGTTAATTGGATCTCCGATTTCTAAGCATATAAGAGTAGTTCAAGGTCTTCGTTATATGATTAGAATAATGCTTCATTGTTCATGATGGATGTTGCATCTTGTCTTATCAACTGTTTACAGAAAAACTAGCAAATTTCTTCTCCAATCAGTATATGGGCATATATTGTTTCAAACTCAAATTTTCGTGTTGGTGTTTACATATGTATTAAAAATAACATATACATTTGGTAAAAAATATAACATTATAGTTTTTGCATTATATATTTCTGCAAAATGTATAACTTAATAAATCTCTTACGAATGATATAAATTTCAGCGATAAAGAAGATGCCTATAGCAATCAATACCGAGAAGCCAAAGACTCAACACTATGAATTACCAACTGCTTTCTTCGAGCTTGTTCTTGGAAGAAACATGAAATACAGCTCTTGTTACTTCTCTAACGATTCAAGTAGCTTAGAAGATGCTGAGGAAGCAATGTTGGCTCTATATTGTGAAAGAGCTAAAGTGGAAGATGGACTAAGTGTTCTTGATGTCGGATGTGGCTGGGGATCTTTGTCTTTGTACATTGCCCGCAAGTATAGCAATTGCAAATTAACCGGTCTCTGCAACTCAACAACACAAAAAGCATTTATCGATGGGCAATGCCGGTAACTAAGTTTCTCATTACATCTTAAGCTTCAAGTTCTACTATATAAGTGGGTCTTGATTTCATCTAAAATGTATATGTCATGTTTTGAAGGAAACTCGGGCTTCAGAATATCGAAATAATTGTTGCGGATATTAGCACCTTTGAGCATGAAGGGACATATGATCGACTACTCTCCATTGAAATGTTCGAGGTTTGGATTTTTCTTTAAGTATTTCATCAAATGTTAGACTGTCAAGGATCAAAGGTTTTTTTAAGCTTTGGTTTGCTCTATTTGGGATTGTGATTAGCATATGAAAAACTATGGAGAGCTTTTGAAGAAGATAGGAAGATGGATGAAGGAAGATAGTCTTCTGTTTGTTCACTATTTCTGCCATAAGACATTTGCTTACCACTTTGAAGTATGCATAAATGTCCAAATAGCTTCTTGTTTAATTACTTACTTCACCATGTTTTCTTGGCAATAATGCAATATTGGGATTGTGTTGATTCGTTCGCTTTAGGATGTGAATGACGATGACTGGATCACAAGATACTTCTTCAGCGGAGGAACAATGCCATCCGCGAATCTTCTCCTCTATTTCCAAGTAATATACATTATAACTAGACTTGTATGATTCGGTAGATCATAATCACTCAAAACATATCAATATATGTTGTTGTTCAGGAAAATGTTTCGATTGTGGATCATTGGCTCATAAACGGGAAGCATTATGCAAAGACAAGGTAAAAACTCCAAATATTTGTTGTAAAAAGCAAGAGAAGATGATAATTATCTTGTGATGTTGTTACTTTATAATACAACTTTTTGCAGTGAAGAGTGGCTCAAGAGAATGGATAAAGAGATAGTGGCTATTAAAGAGATAATGGAAATGACTTACGGGAAAGAAGATGCAGTGAAGTGGATGGTTTACTGGAGAACCTTTTTCATTGCGGTTGCTGAGCTTTTTGGATACAACAATGGAGAAGAGTGGATGATTTCACACTTTCTCTTCAAGAAGAAATGATGATATCTTCCTTCCCTTTCATTTTTAAATAAAGAATACAACAATCTCATTCTACTTTGATAAATTTTTATGCTTTCCCTACCAAAAAAGTTGCTCAACGGATACTATGTTTTAAAAGTTGACAACTGTTATTGGGGAACATTTGGGGTCAAGTATCATCAACCAGATTCTTTTGAATCAGCTTGCTTTGTTGGATTCAGCTCACCATCAAGCTCCAACATGCGAGTGAGAAGCTTACCATCTAAAAGCTCCTGTTTAAATACATGAAAACCAAAAAAAACGAAACTCAGAAAGAGAAGCTAATAATATGATCCTAGTCACAGGAAACATGAATAGAGCTGAAGTAGAGTGAGTTACCGAGAGACAGTCTCTATACTTTTTCCACTCAGCAACACACTCTTCTTTATCCCATTGCCCTTTTACAAACTTCTCCGAGTACCACCTCCAAAAATCAAGAAAAAAAGAATGCAATTTTTAGGGCTCTGGACAGATATATTACACCAACCAAATGTTTTCATATAAAGGGAAGAATTTGAAAAGAAACAACAATGCCATCAAATCAAGAGTCCAATAAAGATCAAAAGACCAGAAGTCCCTGAAAATTCCCATTTGGTTCACCATTGCTAAACCCAGCAACAGAAAAAAACAGTAGCTGAATCCCTCAAGGAGAAACAAAACTCACTTATTGAAGCAATTGTGGTAAGCGTTTCGCAAATCGGCGCAGGGCGAAGTAGAGGAGGAGGAACGAGCAGAAGTTGAATCCTTTTTCTTCAACAAGCCCATAGTGGCAATCACTTATAATCTGTTAACTTAGCAACTCTGAAAATCCATCTATAATTCAAAAAAATTATATCAATCTTAAGAAAAGAACAAAAATGTAACAGTGACAATAAAAATCTAACACAAGCATCACAATGTAAATAGAAACAACCAAACATGTGCTTGAACATAACACAAAAATCATATGTTGTGTCTCTACAAAGATGTTTTAAGAGTGTAGATATACAGAAAAGCTTATGTCAGTTCAAAGAAAATTCCTTTATGCTTGGCAAAAAAGTGACAATAAAATCAAACATCAAACATAAGATAAACACCAAAGATAGAAGACCTATAAATCAGTAATGGAGGAATATCTTCAAGGCTTGCATAAAGAGAAACATGATCAAACCAATCGAGTAAAAGACAAAAAGAGGGATAGAAATCCTAAAACGCAGAAAGGATCAAATAGAAATATTCAACAATTGAAAGCTTCAAACTTTGAAGCTTGAAAGAATGAAAATTTTGAAATTTACCCTGATTTGATCGAAATGGGAGGACAAATTTTGATTAGACCAGAAATTTTTTTTATCTGAATTATATCTCGTTGACTTAACCCGCAAACCTCAGATTCTCCGAGATTGCGAGCACTCCGTCTCTCGTTTAACTCTTTGTCTTAGACGACGAAGTTTCGGAGGAACTCAATTAGGAAACGAAAACGACGTCGTTTATTTAGACAAAAGCCCTAGGCAAACTAAATAACCAAAATAAGAAATCGCAATAACTAAAATGTTTAGAAACAAAAGTTAAGTTTACAAGTAAGTCCAATAATCATTTTCATAAAAATTGATAATGATATTTAAATATAAGCTTTACATCAAAATTTAGAAATAAAATGTTTTCTAAATGTTATTAACGTCGCCTACAAACGAATCACTTGGGATGGTCATCACCATTCTCGCGTGGCGTAAAATAAAACACTTGCTTGCAAACTTTTATATTATTCCTATGCCTTCTTTATATTATTCCTATATAAAGGATCCTAGAGAAAAAAAATCATCTGCAATCACAAATAGAGAGTTATAGAAAATGGATCAGTTCAAAGGTCAGCCGCGTCTACCCAAGTTCGCCGTCCCCAAGCGCTACGATCTCCACCTCAATCCCGATCTCATCGCCTGCACTTTCGCCGGAAACGTAGCCATCGACCTCGATATAGTCGCTGATACTCGTTTCATCGTTCTCAACGCCGCCGATCTCTCCGTCAACGATGCCTCCGTCTCCTTCACTCCTCGTTCATCCTCTAAGGTACTATTTACCCTTTCGATAATGTGATACGAAATTATAGTTTTGATGTTATGGTCGTTGAGCTATGATTTTATGATTTTCATTCCAATGGTTAACTAACTACAGATACAATCCAGATTTGTTCTTGGTTACTGAAAAAAAACATTACTCTTCTGTCTTGTCGGAATTTGATTTTATGGCATCTTCACAAATTTTAAAAAAGTTTATTTGAAAGCAGGCGGTTGCAGCTCCAAAAATTGCTTTGTTTGAGGAAGATGAGATTCTGGTGCTTGAGTTTGGTGAGATTCTTCCTCATGGAGTGGGAGTTCTGGAGCTTAGCTTCAATGGAGTTCTAAATGACAGAATGAAGGGATTCTACAGAAGGTAAATTATAGCGATTCTTTCTTTCTGCTAGTAACATAGATAATAATTGATTCTACAACTATCTTGATGCAGTACCTATGAACATAACGGCGAGAAGAAGAATATGGCAGTTACTCAGTTTGAACCAGCTGATGCTAGGAGGTGCTTTCCATGCTGGGATGAACCTGCTTGCAAGGTTTCCACTTGTTTTTTTCTCTTTGTCTCCTTTTTTTTTTTATCAGCATGAGTTCAGCTATCCATGTTGTCACATTGTGCAACAGGCTACCTTCAAGATTACATTAAAGGTGCCAGCTGATTTGGTGGCTCTCTCCAATATGCCTGTCATGGAGGAGAAACTTAATGGGAATCTGAAGACTGTCTCCTATCAAGAGTCGCCTATTATGTCTACGTATTTGGTAGCAATTGTTGTTGGTTTGTTTGACTACGTCGAAGATCATACATCTGATGGTAAATTGATTTTATCCATTATTTTCTACTGTCTAGTCAATTATAGAAGCTCTAAATCAAGTGTCATCTTTTGCTCAGGGGTTAAAGTTAGAGTATACTGTCAAGTTGGCAAAACCGACCAAGGGAAATTTGCATTGCATGTTGGTGCCAAGACATTGGATCTGTTCAAAGAGTAGGTCCCTTGACGACATTTGAAACTTTATGTGCATAATTCTGGACAACTTTTACTGGTTGTATTATAGGTTGTATCATACTCGTTGCATTACTCCAATCATTCTTGTAGGTACTTTGCTGTGCCATATCCCCTTCCCAAGATGGATATGATTGCAATACCAGATTTTGCTGCTGGAGCTATGGAGAATTATGGTTTAGTTACATACCGTGAAACAGCTCTTCTCTATGATGAGCAACATTCAGCAGCTTCTAACAAACAGAGGGTACTGCAAACATGTCCTTTTCTTCTCTAGTGGCCTTCTGTGCTTTTGTGCAATGATCTAAAGTAGTAATTTCTGCTGCTAGGTTGCCACTGTAGTTGCCCATGAACTGGCCCACCAGTGGTTTGGCAATCTTGTTACTATGGAGTGGTGGACTCATCTATGGCTGAATGAGGGTTTTGCTACTTGGGTACCTTGCAAAAACTTAGGTCTTTGTATAAACAATGATTTTGAGTTTTTTTGTGAATATATTTTACTCTTTATCTGTTTCAGGTCAGTTACTTGGCTACTGATAGTTTGTTCCCTGAATGGAAAATCTGGACCCAGTTTTTAGATGAGTCTACTGAAGGTCTAAGGCTAGATGGGCTTGAGGAGTCTCACCCGATAGAGGTAAACAAAATAAGTATTGATGTTATTAAGTGGGACACAATTCTGAAAAATGATGTCAATGTATGCGAAATGAAAGCTATGCATATTTTTTCCTGATACTATTCACTGTCAATCCCAGATTTACCCTATTACCTATTTATCATAAGTCTGGAAATTTTCTCAGGTAGAGGTTAATCATGCTGCAGAAATTGACGAAATATTTGATGCAATAAGCTACAGGAAGGGTGCATCTGTCATCCGCATGCTACAAAGCTATCTTGGTGCTGAAGTTTTTCAGGTTCTGCTCATGCCCATTTTCCCTCTGTTACAAAAGAATTGCAGCTTTTATCTTCTTATCCTATGCATGTAAAATATGGTGGCTTCTATTTTCAATTTCCCTAATGTCTCCAAAGCTTCATACCATACTTGTATGGATTTGTTGAGCAGAAGTCTCTTGCTACGTACATTAAAAATCATGCATACTCAAACGCGAAGACAGAAGACTTATGGGCTGCTTTGGAAGGGGGATCAGGAGAACCTGTGAACAAGCTTATGAGTTCTTGGACAAAGCAAAAAGGATATCCTGTTGTCTCGGCCAAAATTAAAGATGGAAAGTTGGAACTTGAGCAGGTTCTTAGTCTAATTTCCCTTGCTGGATGTCCTAATTTTAAAATTTGTATCTTGTGCATGATTGACTTACTAAAATTTATTTTAAAATTGCAGTCTCGTTTCTTGTCGAGCGGTTCTCCTGGGGAAGGACAGTGGATTGTGCCAGTAACCTTGTGCTGTGGTTCATATGACATGCGCAAAAACTTCTTATTAGAATCCAAATCTGGAGCATATGATCTAAAGGAATTATTGGGCTGCTCCATTGCCGATGGTAGCGGCAAAAACAATGCGGCATGTTCTTGGATAAAAATCAATGTGGATCAGGCTGGATTTTATAGGGTGAAATATGATGACAGCCTTGCAGCTGGACTTAGAAGTGCAACAGAGAGCAAAAGCTTGACTTCTATCGATAGATATGGTAATTTAACATTGCAAATTTTTGTTTTCTCGTTGACATAATGGAATTTCTTTGGAGATGAATATCCTACTTTTTCTTTCACAGGTATTTTGGATGACTCTTTTGCACTTTCTATGGCTCGTCAGCAATCTCTGGCCTCTTTGCTCACTTTGATCAGTGCTTACAAGGAGGAACTTGACTATACCGTGCTGTCAAACCTTATTGCTGTAAGGATCTGTCTTTTTTGTCTTTAGGTTTCCCTGGTTCATAATTATGATTTTGCTTCTCGTTCTTACTCTTCCTCCATACCAGATAAGCTACAAAGTTGTGAAGATTGGAGCAGATGCAAATCAAGAACTGATGTCTGGGATTAAACATTTCTTCATTGGGGTTTTCCAATTTGCTGCTGGGTAAGCTGTTTTACCCATCTACAGAATTTAGACTTATCAATACCAAGATGTTGTATTTAACTTTATGTTCTGATTACCAAACAAAAATAAATTTAAAACCCATGTCGTTACAATGTTCTTTGTTCTTACAGGAAACTAGGTTGGGACCCTAAACAAGGTGAGAGCCATCTAGATGCTATGCTGAGAGGAGAAGTCTTAACTGCACTTGCTGTGTTTGGGCATGATGAGACACTAAAGGAAGCAGTTCGGAGATTTGATGCATTCGTGGCTGATAGGAACACTTCACTTCTACCTCCTGACATTAGAAGGGTTTGTTTCTTATCATTGAACACCCAATTACGCTTTGAAATTGGAATGGTGAACCTTTTAATAACTTCTGTATGGGTTTTGTGTTTGCAGGCTGCTTATGTTGCTGTAATGCAGAGAGCTAACAAGTCAGACAAATCTGGTTATGAGTCTCTTCTGAGAGTTTATAGGGAAACAGACCTTAGCCAAGAGAAAACACGAATCTTAGGTAACTTGACTGAACACTTTGGTCCCATCAGTTAATAAATAACTAGAAAATTTTCGTTCAACAACTTATGTTTCCTCTGTGGTTTTGCAGGTTCTTTAGCATCTTGCCCAGACCCCATAATAGTTCAAGATGTTCTCAACTTCGTACTGTCTGATGAGGTATATATAGATCTTTTACTTTCAACTCTATAAAATAGTTAAATAATCATATAATTAGACTTGAAATAATTGATATGATATGATGGGGTTCTTATTCCTCCAGGTCCGTAATCAAGATGCACTTTATGGACTTTCCGGTGTAAGTTGGGAAGGACGTGAAGTAGCTTGGAAATGGCTAGAAGAAAAGTGGGAGTACATAGGAAACACATGGGGTTCCGGATTTCTCATAACACGTTTTATAAGTGCAGTTGTATCGCCGGTTTGTTCCTCCTCCCCTTAATGCATACAATAAAAAAGATGTTTATCTTTCGCTGGCCTTGATCGACATCTCTTGTGTTTGTTGTCTCAGTTTGCGTCGTTTGAGAAAGCCAAAGAAGTGGAGGAGTTTTTTGCATCAAGATCAAAGCCTTCGATGGCAAGAACCTTGAAGCAGAGCATTGAAAGGGTACATATTAACGCCAATTGGGTTGGGAGTATCAGGAAGGAAGATAGTCTCACACAGCTCGTTGCTCAGCTCTCTTCAAACTAAGTGTCTTAACTCTTTTGTGTCCGGTTTTTCGCCAGAATTAACCAAATCATTTGAGTATGATGCTCCTCTATTTGCAAACCTTTGTTGTTTCTTCTTCTCAACACCAAATCAAAGCACTTTTCAAACTTAAGATTTGCCATCAATAAAGTTGTTTTTCAAGGTTCATTTCGACTCGAGCCACTAAAACCCAGGAAACGTAGGGAGAATACTTCCAGTCTGTAGTCTAGGGTGGTAGAATGGTGTAGGGACTATGAAACTGTTGATCTCCAACTTGAAGGTGGGGTGGGAGCTTAACAGGATTGGTATATGGTTTTGCATCAACGGCAATTCGCGGTGAAATAACATAGTCTCTGTTCCTAGTAGCTCTTGATACACGCCATATACATAGGCTCTGTTCCTAGTAGCTCTTGATACACGCCATATACAAAGACCCTTAACCATGTCAACCAAGAATACAAGCGATGACTCGTTACCACATCATCTCTAATGTGTCACTAGAACTAAACCAGATTTTACTCATACCCTGTGGATCTTTTACCATTGTCTAGCCCAAAGTTGCCCATTACTAACAAAGAAAAACATAACTTGAATACACCATCAAACTCCTGTATCCAAGTTTAGTTAGATATTGACCCCCAAGAAAACTCAAATTATACACTCTAAGTCCTCACTCCTCGGTGGGTCTTCAAATTTAGAAATAAAAGTTGATACACACATGGACAAATAAAAAAGAAGTAAAAGAGTAAAAATGTTGCAGTAAAACTGCCACAAGAGAAGGCAACATTACTACAGCCAACCTGGGCAGCTTTTATATAACACAAAGACTTACTCAAATCCTCTAATCTCTTTTTCGCCTTCGCTTTCTTCTTCTTCTAATACACAGAATAATCAGGAAAGGTTAACAATGTTAATCTCCCGCCTTTCTAGTCTACACTCTTATTTCTTCCCACACCATTTTGATCTCTTTTTAACTTCTGGGCTTCCTGTACAGTTATTTTTTTATTGAAAGCTTAAGATCCCAAACTGAGGAAGACAATATATCTTGCATCTTCTTCTTTTTTTCCTTTATTACTTCTTTCGCTATTTCAAATTATCATCGGATCATCCATCGATGATATCATCTGTGCCTCTGCTGTTTCTCCACTTATCCGCTCCACAGGCATCGCCTCAGCTGCAGCAGACATCATTTTTTTAAATGAGTGATATATTTGGGTGTTTACATAGGGCTATATATACATGTATGAACATAAATGTATATATTTATGAGATCATAGTAAAGCCGTATCTGTGGAAGAGGCTTTCGGATCTGAACATGTAAAAAGGCAAACGAAAAAAAAAAGGTGGTTTTGAAAATGTTGAAACAAAACTTACTTGCTGATCGATCTAGAGACATAGTTCTTGCCATCTCTACAGAGTTGGAAAAGAAAGGAGTCAGATTCTTCCTAGTGTCTTCATCAACAATGAAGTCTTGCATCTCATTTACTTTAAAACATATTATTAGACACTGCTAATTGACTAGGAAATAGCACGAGTCAAGGTTCAAGGTTGAAAATGATTTAATAATAGTAGGGTCATCTGCATGTACCAAGTGAATGACGCAATCCTTTTACCGCGTCAAAGTTTTTGTAAGTGTAGCCAACAAAACTTAAATCCTTGGGAGCAAGAAGCATCTGCACAAAATGAAAAACAGATGTGTCATCCAAAAGTGAAACATCTAACGAAAAGTAGGTTTAGTTTCAGACAATAATATTAATAGAGCAACGCATTTGATGATGCTTTCTTATATCTATTACTTCCAACGCAATATTACTACAGTTTGAAGTATCCACATCCATTCACATATCCTTGCAAATAAACCCACCGGATAATGTATACACTAATAATAATCACAAACCTTCCTGGAGGGGCCTGATCTAGTTCTTTCAGGTGCAGGAGAATTCACCTGAGATGATATCAAGAAGTTCAGTAAGCTTCATATATGGTACAAAAAAATACTCACAATTCACTCGAATTATTGTTCTGTTGTCAATTAAGATCCTAAATCGATCCAACACTGGTTGATCTTTATGACTTCATCAGTACGAACTTTCTGCAAAATATTGACAAACAAATTCCTAGGTAATAGATCGATTCACATATTATGAATGTGTTTTAAGGTAATCACTCCCTTAAATATATTATCCTAATGTTTGCCTCATAATGCAGTATGATGATGAATGTATCCAATATCCATCACTATTGCCACGAGTGGCATATTATAAACTAGTAAATATTTATCTGCGGGATAACTAGTACAATTCACATCATTAAACTAAATTTAGGAAAATCTATTTGATGTAGAGCCTTAATACTGGTATAACTTATGATAGCTCTTAAAATAATATGAGAGAAGTCTATTTTTGCAGAAAACATTTCAAATAGTGCAAGATAAATAAAAAGAGAGAGTTTACGGTATACTTCATCAAACTTCATAAAATTTTGGGTATCTAGCTCGTAATTCACTTCTGGTTTGTAAGCAGCCTCCATTTCATAGAGCTTTTCCCACAAAACATCCTTGAACCAAGGATGATCCTAATGCAAATTTAAGGTACAAGTTAATAAAGAAAAATGACAAAGCTTATCAAAAGTACTACTAAATCTTCGCATTGAACATCCTTACCTTGATTTGCTGGGCTCCTCCTCCAGTACCAAGCCTATGGTCAGCACTGCACAGCAATCTGCAGATAAGATCTTTTGCCTCGGATGATAACTTCGCATCCTCAGGAAATTTCAAATGTGTTCTCCAACGGACGATCTAGCAGAAGGAATTAAGGCATCATGAACATGTCACTGAATCTTATAAAAAATCTCTAGTTTTTTTACCCACAAATCAACGCAAGTTGTCAAATAAATATATGAAAAGACTGAGCATGAGATTACATTTTGCTTACTTGGACACGCCTAAACTGGCAAAACTGTGGCTTTTCATATTTTGACACCACTATATTTCAAAATTTGCTCATACAGTTGAACACTTTCATTCATTCATCATACAGATCAAAAATACCTAATTTTTTTTATTCACTTAAATAGGACACCTGTCAAATTCTTTAAGCTCAACTGTTTGAAAGTTTACACAGAGCAAACTCAGTGGGATAGTAAACATAACAGCAAGCTTTAGTACCTTTTTGCAAGTCGATATAGGGTCATCTGCATAAAAAGGAGGATAGCCAACGAGCATTTCGTACATAATTGCACCTAATGACCACCTAGGAGACAAGAACAAGATTTCAAAAGTAAATAAACACCAGCTCAGAAGGTTAAAAATTGCGGAATGAAGACAGAATTTTGTCAACATTAAGAAATGGTTGCTAGCACAAAAAATTTTAAACAGCTAAAGCACTATCAAAAGAGGAATATACCATTGGTGATAGTTAATTCTGAAAGTGACAAGTTTCAACAGAACAACTTACCAATCACATTCCATGCCATATCCCTTCTTCATCAAAACTTCAGGAGCAATATAATCGGGTGTTCCCACTGTCGAAAATGCCTTTCAAAAAGGAGCCAATCAGAGAACCCCAGCATCAGTTGTTGCTAACTTCCCATACAAATTAATAAACAGACAGTAGAGCTGATGCAAGTTTGAAAAGTGTTCTCGACCAATATGAAGAATATCATGCTTACTTTTCACTATTCCCCATTTTGATTAGTCTATCTACATGCTCAGGTCACATTTGGTATATACAGAAATCAGAGAAATAGAGATAAGACTACAAAAGAAGAGGAGAGCAGAATTTCGTACTCCAACAAGAGAACAACATACCAGTATTCTGCGATTCATCTGCCAGTGCTGAAGTTGTTCCTTGGGACTGCGCCAGCTTCTCTTGTTATCAGTGTCGGAAAAACATCCATCAACATCCATAGGTTCTGTAATACTTTCATCATCGGTGGCCCTATTTTCCTGAATTGAAGGTAAAGTTCTACAATCCAGAGGCGTACAGAGCCCAAAATCCGAGAGTTTCATGTGCCCATCTTTGTCCAAAAGAAGGTTATCAGGTTTGATATCCCTACAAAAGTAAAAAGACAGGAGATCAATCAAAATGTAAATAAATATCAGGATAAAAACCGGAAACATGTAAGTTAGGTAATTTCCAAAAGTCACCTATGAATATAGTTGCATCTGTGTATGGACTCAATGGCCAGGATACTTTGAGCAATATAAAATCTGGCAACATCCTCTCGTAATGTATCCTCCCTCATAAGCAAGGTCATCATATCACCACCAGGGAGATATTCCATAATCAGATATAGATACTCAGCGTCCTGAAATGAATAGTAGAGTTTCACTATATAATGGCTGGCAACCTCAGCCAGCAGGTTTCTCTCTGCTCTGACATGTTCCACCTACAAAATATAAATTAATTAAGTTTGATACTAGATAGAGAAAAAGACAGGTAGGTAAACTCAGAGAAAGCCATAAGCAAATAGTCAGTTTTGACTGCAAAAGAGAGAAAAGTGTAATCAGTATGCTTATTATTTGATATGTGGACATATGCCTACATCTTAAAATCAAACCATGAATTCGAGGTTCGGATTGAACTAACGGAAACTTGAAACAAGGGTCTGGAGCACATTATTTCAATTGTTTACGTATTTTACCTGTCCTCTCATGACCATTTCAGATTTCTTTAACTTCTTCATGGCATAAATATTTCCAGACTTTTTCTCCCGACATAAGCGAACCTGTAAGTTAGATTAAGTCAAGTTGTTTATGCTCAAGCTGTCAAGCTGCAAGAATGTGTAAGATAAAAAAAAAAAGGGCAGAGGCAGTATTCTGATGTACAAACCTCACCAAAAGCACCTCTTCCGATGATTGTCAAAAGCTCAAAGTCATCCACACTTATCTTATTCCTTTTGAGCCTCATAAACTCAGTCTCTTTTCTCTCCAGATCTTTAATCATGTTGATTTGCTCCTCTTTTGGCACTCCAGAAGAAGCTAGCTTTCTTTCTAAGATCCACCGTCTATAAGATATAAAAAAATGTTGGTTATTACAAAACACGCAGCTTTAATGGTGCTAATAGTGAAATACAGAAATTATAATAGCTTCGTTATTCTTTCTTTCTTATAAGAAGAGAAATGTTGAGGCTAAACAAAGGATGAGACATGGATGTTATCTTGAGAACAACAAGAAGAAATCCAAATACACAACTGAGCCTGAGTTCTCTTCCATAGCCACAAATGACTAAACCGTTAGCAGTAATCAACACGTTTATCATCAAAAAGAAACTAAACCATTCGCAGTAATCATTTAAGAGTGAATCAAGCTCAAACAACTAATTCTGCCCTAAACAATGTCTCGAAATCAAAACAAATTCCAAATCTCAAATCTAACATAGTGGAAAAAAGAAGAAGAAGAAGAAGAAGAGAAACGATTAGTACCTCTCTTTCCTGTCCTGAATGTTCTTAGTCTGAGCTCTATAGTGATTCTCGATGTACTGCTTGGCTGCCGCCACTTTCTCCATGGTCAAGCTGGATCCCAGAATCTCATCTTTCGTATGGCTCTCTTCCTCCTGTATATCCTCCATCTCCTCTCTTTCTACAGTCTTCTTCTTCTTCCTTTTTGTATTATAAATAGGGCTCTCGACTACGGAAAAAAGCACCTCTCGCTCTCTTTCTCACTCTTTCTCGCTCTGGGAATTCTGAAAGAGAGAGATGATGAAGGGAAAGATTCGATTTTACTATTTTACCCTCCCGAGACGAACCTCTAAGTGACACGTGTCGATCATGTATCGAAATGGCACTCTGTATATATGGGAAATATTTTCATTCAAACGAAAGGTTGGTCCTCGGAAGATTGTTTTTCTATTATTTGTTGATAAGCAGATAAAGTTGTAACGATTATTGTTGTCAGGGAGTTTTATTTTCAAGCACGCGCTTACGGATGCGCGTGGTTATAATTCCCAGATATGTTTGGTTAAAGAAAGAGTGTGTGTCGCTGTCAGGGGTATAATTGGAATATGAGGTTTGTCTTAATAGTTTCTTATACAACGAAGCTGAAGATTTTTAGCTTCGTGATTGGCTCGTGCATTTCACACGCGCATAGAATTCGATGGGTTGTGATTAATTTTATTTTTCTACCTTCTGTTTTATTTTATTTTTAATATATATATATATAGATATATAGTATTTTCTACTAATTCTTATTTTTGTACGCAGCGTAACTGTCACACTAGTTTATGAATTATGATACATTATTCAAACTAATTACCATTATGTTAAAGATTTGTGGACTCATTAATCTTGGTGATACTTATATTTGCATTTTTGATAGAAATTAAATGGATGTCACGGTAGGAAATTCAAAGGTTGATGAACTGTTCATATTCAATACTTTATGTTTCTGTATCACAGATGACAGATTCAATACTCATTTGTGATAATTCATTTACTAAATATTATACTTTATCCTCGGAATTATATTAGACCTTAATATTTGAGGGTGAATCTTAGAGGGGCTATATAAATATGATTTTATGTAGTTTTCGTAAAGTATAATTTTACATAGATATACGATGCTAAAATTCAATTTCAACTAGTTTATACCATTTGTCGACTTATAAAAAAAATTAGTTTCATATACCACTCAAGAAATCATATAACAATCAATTTCAACTGTTATCGGTTTGACCTAAAAAAACCATTGTTGAAGCTATTGCATTTCGAGACATTTATTAGGAATATAAATTAGGTAGAGACGATTTTTTATGTTTTTCTTTTTTGGGTATATGAATGAGAATGAGAGGAGAAAGCTATGTTATTAAAGAAAAAAAAGGAAGAAATGTAATATTCTTTATACTTTACAAGTCAGGAGAGATAAAGGTGGTGGTCTAGCTGTAAGAGGGAGCAAATCGTCAGAATGCTGCGTTGTAATCATAATTAGAGACAATGAAATTCACAAAAAGTAAAAAGTTTTTGTCCATTTTGCCATGATTTACACGTGGCATCACATAAATGGCCCATTTTTATAATTTTATTTTTCCAAACTCAAATGTTTTGGAATTTAGTTCATCAAAATTCAGAGTCGATCAAAGGAGATAAAAAGGGCAAGTGGGCTTTTGTACTTTTGTTGCGGAAATGAATGTTACACATGCGAGTGCAGAAGATTCACTATTCATACATATGTACACACATGTGCATAAAACAACTAACATTATTATTTGCAGGAATAACTCCTTCGTTCATTCTCTCGAAAGCAATAAACAACCATGAAACATTAAGGAAAAAAGTAACCAAGACTCATATTAGGGCAAGATACTTTGAAAATTGTATAACATCAAAATCAATAGAAACAAAATACAAAATGTGCCCTAAAAAAAAAAAAAAAAAGAAAGAGAGAGTTGAGAAACAAATGCTTTGGTGTTTTGTTGTTGTTGTGTGGTACGTGACAATAGAGGAAATGCCAGCTAAAAAAATTTCTTTTATTAGTAATATATTAGCAAAACGCCATTGTCGACACCAGCCGTGAAGTATGAAACATCACTTTTAATAGCAAGGCATGCCATCCTTCCTAATGTCTATCACATTTTTTTATTATAAATTTTGGAGAGTTGAATTTGACTACATATCTACATAGATCTTAATGTCTAATCACATTCATTTGGTATGCGTAAAATGCTCAACCTTCGAATTCTCAGTTTAGTTGTGATCGATTCCTTCTATTGTAGTCACATTGCAAAGTTTTTTTTCTCCTATGGTAGTTAAATACAACTTTGATAAACAGGTTAGAAAACTTTTGGAAACTAAAAATCTAAAGATTTCAGATTTTTTAAATGATCGTTTTGAAAACCAAAAGCTAAGGAATTTGTAGAGCCTTATTTCATACGGACTGTTAAGGATTATAACAGTAGTTGGACTTGGACCCTTAAATCTTGTAAACTTGTATTATGAGCTTAGCATAAAGTAGTAAATATTGTATACACTTACAAAGTTCTATGTATATGAACTGTTTTAATTTCTTGATTCAAAATTGAAAATGTTTTATAGGGAAGAAGGTTACATGATTGTATAAGAAGCTTGAACATATATAAGAAGAAATGGAATGAATGATATGTATGTAACTTCTGTTAAAATAAAAGGCTCATCTTGATGCCTAGAATTAAAACATTGAAGCGGCCTTGCAAAACTTGTACCATTGACATATCTAAATCAAATCCATCATCCATGTTGTAAATATAGGAAACCTAACCATTTCGTTACGATTACCAAATACGTACATTATCACAGATGTCCGGAGGTTCTCTATTTTTTCTCCGGTCACCAAACCTTCTGTGTTAGAGGCAGAGTTTCATTAAGGCCATTGGGCCCAATATCGAAATCATCCGAAAGCCCAAAAGCGCAGGGTTATGAAACAAGACGAATAAATTTTGAAGCACTTTCTTGTGATGCAATCTTTTCTTTTTCTTTTTTTTTTTTGTCTTTTTTTAATCTTCTCTTTTTTGTTAAAGGATTAATTGTGATTCTCGAGGTGTGTTCAATTTTGGACTTCTAAACATTCTTGGTCGTCGCCAAATTGGATACTTTATACGAAATACTAGGAGATGCATGAAAGTCACGTGGCAGCAATACAGCACAAACAGTATATATTTTCACCTCTTAGCATTCAACACGTGTTCCTTTTCATCCGTATAAGTACATTTATTTTATTTTGTTTATTATTCTCTCGTCAATAGAAGAGTCAACAACACTCAATATAGCGGGTCATAAACAAATGGTTCTTTGCTGGTAGCTTTTCTAAAGTACTCAATTATTCGACGTTCTTTAATACTACTATCGTACTGGTCTGGGATTTATCGATTTTGATTATTTTCATGTTTTTAACAAAAAAAGTAGGAAATATAATTAATTATTAATTGTGGAGAAACCAAGTTGGGAAGGAGATTACCAGCGACTCCGTTGGTTTGTGAACCAAACTAGGAGACGGTTTAGAAGGATCCTCGCCCCTTCGTGTTTATTTATTTATTTTAAGAATGCTCATATTATTTTGACTGATTTTATTTGTATAGCATATTTCCTAATACACACATGATTTAATTGTAAGGAGATCGTCTATTTCTTTTCTAATTTATCATTTTTTGGGGTATAAGACTTCTATTTACCTCAGATTAGGATAATATATCTTGCATATTTATAGAATGTAAATCATTTATTTAGCAATCAGTGCTCGAATGTGGATTTTTTGTTTGATACAGTTCGATTGTGGATTTGGTAAAATGAAATTAATGATCGTTCTTATGGGTTGCACTGACTGCATTTTAATGAATTTATTTATTGTATAAGTTGATATCTTTTAGAATTTATTTGAAAATGATAAAAACAAGGAACTTAAATATGTTTACGTCAGATAGTACCAACTATTTCGACTTTCTTTAATATGACGATCGTATTGGTTTGACATGCAGTGATTATTTTAATATTTTAAACCAAAAGTAGAATGGAGAATTAAATTATTATATATATATATATATATATATAAATCGATAACAAGTAACCTAGTTGCTCACTGAGGAGAAGCCAGGAAATGAGATTACCGTGGACTCCGTTGGTTTGTGAAAAGTTGTAAACAAACAAAGAGACAGTTTTAGAGAATGGTCTTGTCGTATACGATCATAAATTATTTTTAAAAGTAATGTAGTGATGATTAATCGCTTAATGCATGATACTATAGTTCTTTTAAAAATTTCCGAAGTTTTGGATATTAGGCTTGTAATTATTCTAACCCTAAAGCCAAGATGATAATATATTTAGCATATTCATAATAAATAATTTTTTTTTCCCATAGAACAACAATATATTTGACTTGATCTGGTAAAATGAAATCAAGCATCTTATAGTAAAAACAAGTATTTTAATAAAATTTGTTTATTGTGCGTTAAATAATTTTTACTCGATAATACACAAAATTTATAAAAGGGATTCCAGTCAAATAAATTTTACATGAGTTTATATAAAATTACATTACGAAAATGATATGTTGATGTCTAGGTTTTTTTTTTTTCTTTTTTTTGTAGATAAAATGTTGATAAGGGTTTATGAAATAGCAATACCAATAAAAAAAAAATACTGTGTAAGGTCCTTTGAAACAATATGTATTGTGAACTTAATCTTATCATCGCTACACCATATATAAATTCTTGAAAATTATTCGACGATAAAAAAATTATTGAAAGTTGCACAAAGATATGGGTGTTGGTCCATTATAGAATATAGATCCACGTTTATCTTTTGTGTGATTAATATGACCAAAAAGTGATTAAGCGAATAAAAAATTGTAAACATTTCTTAATTATTACTTAACTTTATAAATAGTATGATTATACTATAAGAAGCAAATCCCAAAACCAGCTGCACGACCAATTGACCACCACCCTCAACGAGGGGAATGTGTGGGTGCTGACTGCTGACCAAATGCGGAAGGCATCACGTCTCTTGTGCTGACTCGTTGACGCTTTTGACACATAGAAACAGTATAATATATTGGTCAAATTACAAATATTTTTTTTATTAAAGGGGAATCTGTAGAAATAATTAAATCAATAACTGAGTATAAATTTAAAAAAAAAAAACTGAGTATAAAAATTACTGTAACAGTTAAAAACTAAAATATACAAATTATCGTTGCCGGTTAAAAACTAAACTCTAAATATGAAATATCTAAATTTGGAAGTGGAGATATTGTAACTTTGCTCCCACGTATAAATCAGTTTAAATTAAGGAATGCTATAATTAAGAAGAGAATCAGAAGAATAATGATGTATCGATGGTTAATTTTGTAAAAGAAGGATATTTTTCTCATTTTCTACATCTCAGACGCGTGTAAAAATCCCATTTGCAAAAAATATTGTTATAATTTCAGAAAATTCGAAACTAAATCTCTGAATTTTGTTTTTCTAATTTAGAATATATTTTTATAAAGTTAATTAGTACTTTCTCATTATATATTTTTTTAATACTGGCATAACATGTCATATACTCATATTGTTCTTGTTTTCGCTTACTTTTTACCCTTTTAACTGTATAAGTGTGTATCTGCAAGTGGAAAAAAAAAGCGTACGTTACAAAAAAAAATAGCGTATTTGCAAATTAATCAGTATTACTATCTAAATGTTAATGAGTAATTAGTAGATTACAAACATAGGTAAAAATTTAAGGGAATAAAACGGTGCCAACAAAAAAAATAAAAATAAAATGACATTTAAAGAAGGGAAGAACGAAATGAATATATACTCTTTACCCAAAATATAAAAACTAGATACTTATTTTTGCTTTTTCCACAAGGAAAAAAAAAAACAGAAAACAAAAACCACCAGTCCAAAACTACTCTTGTATTTCTCGAATTTTCTATCCCACACAACCATATAAAAACCCCTCCTCGTTACATTTTGTTACTCATCCCAAAATAAGAGTTTTCACACACTTCACAGTTTCAATTTTCTCTGTTAGTGAACTAAAAATTTTCCAATGGACACCAAAATCGGATCGATCGATACGTGCAAACCAACAAACGGCGACGTCGGTAGTCCACCAAACGGCGCCGTCGCAACAATCCACAACTCTGTTCCTTCCTCCGCCATCGCCGTCAACTCATGCGACGCGACTCTCGGCCGTCATTTAGCCCGTCGTCTTGTCCAGGCCGGCGTGAACGATGTCTTCTCTGTTCCCGGTGATTTCAACCTCACGTTGCTCGACCACCTCATTGCTGAGCCAGAGCTTAACCTAATCGGCTGTTGTAACGAGCTAAACGCCGGTTACGCTGCCGACGGTTACGCTAGATCTCGTGGAGTCGGCGCTTGCGTTGTGACTTTCACCGTCGGTGGACTCAGCGTTTTAAACGCGATCGCTGGTGCCTACAGTGAGAATCTTCCGCTTATCTGTATCGTCGGAGGTCCTAACTCCAACGATTATGGCACTAACCGTATTCTTCATCACACCATCGGATTACCTGATTTCAGCCAAGAGCTTAGATGTTTCCAGACCATCACTTGCTATCAGGTAAACACAATCTCAGATCAAATTTTATGTTTATCTAATCAAAACAATTTTCAATCTCGATCTGAGATTGTGAATCATCATCTTGGTGATTTTGTTTCTCAGGCGGTGGTGAACAATTTGGAGGATGCTCATGAAGAGATTGACAAGGCGATATCAACAGCTCTGAAAGAAAGCAAACCTGTGTATATTAGCATCAGCTGTAACTTGGCCGCGATTCCTCATCATACATTTAGCCGAGATCCAGTTCCCTTTTCTCTGGCTCCTAGGTAATATAACTTACTCATCAATACTTGAAATTTCCCTGAGAATCAATCTCATAAATTTTATGTGATTGTTTCTTAGATTGAGCAACAAGATGGGTCTAGAAGCTGCGGTGGAAGCAACTTTGGAGTTTCTGAACAAGGCTGTGAAGCCAGTTATGGTTGGTGGTCCTAAGTTGCGTGTGGCTAAAGCTGGTGATGCTTTTGTGGAGCTAGCTGATGCTTCAGGCTACGCTATGGCAGTGATGCCTTCTGCTAAAGGATTAGTCCCAGAGCACCATCCTCATTTCATTGGTACTTATTGGGGAGCAGTAAGCACTCCTTTCTGCTCTGAGATTGTCGAATCTGCAGATGCATACATCTTTGCTGGTCCAATCTTCAACGACTACAGCTCTGTTGGTTACTCGCTTCTCCTGAGGAAAGAAAAAGCCATCGTTGTGCACCCTGATCGTGTCACTGTGGCTAATGGTCCCACGTTTGGGTGTGTTCTGATGAGCGATTTCTTATGGGAATTGGCTAAGAGGGTGAAGCGTAACGAGACGGCTTATGAGAATTACCATAGGATCTTTGTCCCTCAAGGTAAGCCATTGAAATGCAAACCAAAAGAACCATTGAGAGTCAACGCAATGTTCCAACACATTCAGCAGATG
The DNA here is from genome assembly GCA_028015245.1 of Cardamine occulta. Classification (NCBI taxonomy): domain Eukaryota; kingdom Viridiplantae; phylum Streptophyta; class Magnoliopsida; order Brassicales; family Brassicaceae; genus Cardamine; species Cardamine occulta. The sequence continues at coordinate 17,478,186 of CM051389.1, read as the reverse complement.
ATCTCTAGTGAAACCGCTGTGATTGCTGAAACCGGTGATTCTTGGTTCAATTGCCAGAAACTAAAGCTGCCAAAAGGGTGTGGGTACGTATCCAGGAAAAGAGACGACTTAAATCATTTACATTTAAAAGTAGTGAAATAAGCACAAGATGTGAATCCTTTGTTTATTACAGGTACGAGTTTCAGATGCAGTATGGATCAATTGGTTGGTCTGTTGGTGCAACTCTTGGATACGCACAGGCATCACCAGAGAAGCGAGTGTTGGCATTCATTGGAGACGGGAGTTTCCAAGTGACGGCTCAGGACATATCGACGATGCTGCGTAACGGTCAGAAGACGATCATATTCCTAATTAACAACGGTGGCTACACCATTGAAGTCGAGATTCATGACGGTCCTTATAACGTGATTAAGAACTGGAACTACACTGGTCTCGTCGATGCTATTCATAACGGTGAAGGAAAGTGCTGGACTGCAAAGGTAATTAAAGCGATTGATTAGCAATTACAGTGGAAATAAAACCAATTTTGGTGTAAGTAAATTGTGTTTTGTTTGACAGGTGAGATACGAGGAGGAGTTAGTGGAGGCGATAAAGACAGCAACAACAGAGAAGAAGGATTGTCTTTGTTTCATCGAAGTGATCCTTCACAAGGATGATACGAGCAAAGAGTTGCTTGAGTGGGGCTCACGCGTCTCTGCTGCTAATAGCCGTCCTCCCAATCCTCAGTAGGAGACAGCAGCAAGACAGAACCGAACCTTCAATAATTCTTAGCTATTAAATGACATTATTTTCCTACCGGTTTTCACTTTTCGACCGTTGGTTTTAATTGTGTTTGGAACTTTATGATTATTATCTTTCCAATTAGTACGCTGTCCTGGAATAAAGTACATTGTCCACTATAAATCTCACTAGGTTTAAAAATTATACCTAATTTTAATTGGTTTGAAAAATACTCTTTTTAAAATAAATAAAAAACTAAATTGCTCTTATTTATTATTTATTTAATTACAGAATGAAAATTTAAAATTTTAATATTATAATTAACATTTAATATATTTTCAATAATATAAAACCAAAATTTCAATTAATTTAGCTTTGTTTTAAAAGGAATCATATTTCAATTTTAATTAGTTGATTATTGTATATATATTTTTTGTAGAATTATTTATTCATTATAAACTTATATCATTTTATGTTGACTTATTAATAAATTGATTTATTGAGTTATCGACTTATATTTTATTTCTGTCAACTTAACTTTTTTCATCATCGACTAATTTATAATAGTTGACTTACATAATTGATTTATTTATACTGTTGACTTATTTTTTTGTTAGTCGATTTAACTTTTTTTTCTCGTAGACTTATTTATTCTTGATATACTTATATAATTTTATGTTAATTTATTAATAAAACTGATTTATTGAACTATCGACTTACTTTTTTTATTTTTATCGACTTATTTTTTCACCATCGACTTATTTTATAACAGTCTACTTATATTTGATTAGTTGATTTATTTACATAGTCGACATATTTAAACAATTGACTTATTGTCTTTGTTTCGTCGATTTATATTTTTTCTCGTACACTTATTTATTCTTGGTAGATTTATATCATTTTATATTGACTTGTTAATAAAGTTGATTTATTGAACTATCGACTTATTTTTTTATTTTTGTCGACTTAATCTTTTTTTCCATCGACTTATTTTATAACACTATGACTTATACTTGATTAGTTGATTTATTTACATAGTTGACATATTTAAACTGTTGATTTATTATTTTTGTTCGTTGATTTATATTTTTTTCTCGTAGATTTACTTATTCTTGGTAGACTTATTAAATTTTAGGTTAACTTTATAATAAAACTGATTTATCGAACTGTCGACTTATATTTTATTTCTGTTGACTTAATTTTTATCACTATCGACTTGTTTTATAACATTTAACTTATATTTTGATTATTTGATTTATTTACATAGTTAACTTATTTAAACTGTGACTTATTTTTTATGTTCATGAAATTATTTTTTAAATAATTAATTTTAAATTAATAAAAGTAATTATAATTTTTAAAACTAATTTTATATAAAAACTTAAATAAATTATAAAATTCATAATGTTATTTTGATCCTATAGTTTAAATTCGAAATTAATTATGTTGACTAAAAATATATAGAATATAATTTTAAACTAATTTTATTATTTAATTTTAGTTTATACATTTATAATACTCATCATGTTATTGTTACCACTCAAATGAATCGATTGCGTTTAAGTTGTAGAAGATACTTTTTTTTTTGGGCAAGGAATAGAATAGTAGAAACAACGAGAGATCTTTTGCAAAAAATATAAATGTGCTCGAGCTCACGGAAATTTTTTTTGAAAGAAAGAGAGAGTTGAGAAACAAATGCTTTGGTGCTTTGTTGTTGTTGTCTTGTACATGACGATAGAGGAAATGCCAGCTAAACAAATTTCTTTTATTAGTAATATATTAGCAAAACGCCATTGTCGACACCAGCCGTGAAGTATGAGACATCACTTTTAATAGCAAGGCATGCCATCCTTCCTAATTTCTATCACATTTTTTATTATTAATATTGGGGAGTTGAATCTGATTACATATCTACATAGATCTGAATGTCTAATCACATATAAAAATTCAGATAGGTTCCCTTAACTTTTCATTTGGCATTTTTAAAACTCTTAACCTTAGGATTCTACATTAAAATTTAGTTGTGATCGATTCCTTCTATGGTTGTCACATTCCAAGGAACGATCATTGGGTTTTGGAAACTTTTTATTTGAGTTATCAAGTATATATATATTTTTTTCCTGTGGTAGTTAAATACAACTCTCATAAACAGTTTCGTAAACTTTTAGAAACTAAAAAGGCCTTCTAAACAAAGCAATAATCACCTAAATCATCTGCATTGAATTCATTTTTTACAACCAAACTAGTTTCTATTAGTATCGAGAGATTTAAGAAAAGTGGGGATTTAAGTATATATTTCTTTTGTTAAAGGATTTTTTAATTCAAAGAATTAATAAATCACAACGAAAGAAAAAAAAAAGAGTAATATATGTGTTCCTAGTTTGCACTAAAACCATATAATCAAAATCTATAATCAAAACACAATGCAGGCATTATGTATAATCAAAACCATATGTTAAAATTAACATACAACGTAAAACGTGAAAGTTTTGTTAAAGTTAAAACCAAAAATCAATAACATTAAAACCAAATCAAAAAGTGAAAGTATAATCAAACCAAAAAATGTATAATCAAAACCATATATATAAAATCAAACCAAAAGTTATTGATTCCCCCTAATGGCCTGAACGGATCCGTTAATTTTCTGATGAACTAGAGCGAAGCAAAGACCAGAAAACCCCTAATAAACCAAGGCCTTAAATGTCTAATCCGTTTGATATAAGCCAACATAATAATTCTTCAAGGATTCTTCTTCTCTTTTGAAGCCTTAACCTCTTCAATCTCTGTAGACAGCTCCATCACATTATTGATCCATCCATCCATCTTTCTATTGATTTCTTTGGAAGCCAAATTAAGCTGTTTCTTACGCTCAACATCCATTTCAGTCTAGAGTTTCACTAGTTGACTGCTGAGATTTGCTTCCCTTTGGTTTTTTTCGTAGTAGATTGAAACCATTGAATAAGTGACCTTGAATCTAATGATAACAAAGAAAAGTGAAATGGGGCAGACAACGTTGGCAAACGATTTGGCAGCCTTTACCAAATCGTATTGTTTAGCAACAGAGTATCAACTCTCTTCATCCATGACAAACTTCATCAGCCGTCCTTAAAAGTAGGAACAATTAGTCACAAAATTGATCAACGTCTGAGCCTTCTTGTCTGTGAGCTTGTTTAGCTTTTTTCCAACCATGTGAGTCATAGCGATCTTAAAGTACTTGTAGAGGGTATCTTCAACGGAGTGCTTAGATGCATCTCCAATCGAAACTCCTTCTAAAGATATAAATACATAAATCATAAACCAAATCTAAATACATATATTTATCTGAATTTTATGTGGTTGTTTTCTTAAAATATGACAAATCCCAAGTTTATTGCTTCCTCGTAATTTAATTATCAAAGAAGTTCTTTCAAAGATAAAATGAAAATTTAGTTAATATGGAACGAATGCTCAGTAGAGCTAAACAAAATCAGAAGAGTTTCAAAGAATATGCTAGGAAGTCATTCATGAAACTAGTAGTAGATAAGCTTCAAAACGTTTTTAGAAAGACTTCCTAAGATTTTTAAAAACTTGTACAAGCAATGTACACATAACTATACTATGAAACTTATATTATAAGAGCAATTTTAGCCAAAGCAAAAGCATGTATAGAGATCATCATCATCATAAGAGGGGAGTACAAAGAAAGATCTTCACAACTGATATACGAAACATGACTCAGGTTTTCACTTTTCGACCGTTGGTTTTAATTGTGTTTGGAATTTTATAATTATCTTTCCAATTAGTACGCTTTGTCGTCGAACAAAAGTTCATTGTCCACTATAAAATTCATTAGGTTTGTACTTTTTTAAACGTAAAAGTCCGAATAAATCCAAATGGTTCAATCTAATCAATCATAAAACAAAACAAAAATCATAAATTGTAGTATTTTGAGTTTTTTTTTTCCGAGAATCTCATTTCTTGCCACTAATAAGTAATAACTAAGTGCAAGTGGTTAAAAATCAGGTTTTTAAAAATCTTGGTAAGCAGTATATTTTGATTCTCGAGATGTGTTCGATTTTAACTTGTTAACTCATAAACCAGAAATTGTTAACTCAGTTTATCGTAAATTGTTTGATTTTTTTTCTTCTTTTACTCTCTGCATTTTAACAGTTTTTAAATCTATATCCCAACCACCAAACAAAATGAACCACCAAACAAAATGAATCTGAAATAAAATTACAATTCACAATATTATCCTATTGAAGAATATCATCCTAACCTGTAACGATTTCGATCGATTGAAGTGTCATTAAGATAAATGCTAGTTAAAGGGCTTGAAATCATCTCATATATGTAGCTAACTTTCCTACAAAAGCACATTTATTAACAAATAAGAGCTATATATCCTGGGAGCTTATAACCTTCTGTTTACGATGCTCATGTCTCTGTATGTATCCAAGTTTACACAGGAGAGCTTTTGGCACTGAACGGGGATCTTAAGAAGCAACAAACCAACAGAAGCAAAATATTTGAATTCCTAAGATTCCAAAATTCAGGCAAGAGATTTCCCTGACCATTCTCGCTCCTTTCGTTTTTGTTTGGCTTGCATTCTGTTGAACTTTTCTTTTCCCTTTTCAAGAAGAGGGTCGACCACAACATACGCATCTGGATCATCCTTGCGCGACATTTTATCCTGCAGGATAGTTTCACATTGTCAGCTTCTCCCACAGGACATGATTAACATATGCATAGCTCAAGTTTCTGATGATATTATTTGTTATTAGCATACACTATCCTCTCAACTATTGGATTTTTCGATTTAGGTGCTAACTAATGAAAGGGACAGAACTAGTACTACATCCATTAGATCCTCGCTCAGGTGAGATGGAATCTTAGAGATTTACCTTGCCACGCTCGGGTCCAAACTTGAGCTTTACTTTCTTCCAATCAGAGAGATCTTCTTCTTTATTATCTACTGCTTCACTACTCGAGGTAAACGGTTTTGCAGAAATGGACTGCTTAAACTTCTCGAGTTTTGCTAACACCTGAAGAAAGCACAGGAGGGAAACGATGATCAGTTTAAGGAACAAAGGAAAGAGAACCAAATTAGTAGCAAAACCTAGACCCAGAATCTAAGAAACTATGTTCTAATCCTGTTGCTCTGAGAAAATTAGATTTTAATTTTACTGAATAAGTATGCCACAATAAAGCAGGCACACAAATTGGTCAACGAGCAAAGGAGGTAAAGAATAAATAAGAAAACAGATTAAAATTAAGCTACAAACAACTCACAGCATCCTCATTCCCTTGCATTCTGCGCTTTTTCAACTTATGCAACTGCCGGGCACGTTCAGAAGCGTTGTAAAGCTGTAAATCAATGTCACCTTTCTCCATCCGTTCAGCTTTAGCTTCTGAACCTATTCCTTTTTTCTTCAAGGATAACTTTTCCATCCTGGGTTTCTCGTCTTCACTACTTACAGCATCAGACCTGCAAATAACAAAACTAATGAGTCAAAGAGAGAATGCTAGAAGAGATTGATAGTATTATAAGGAATAATAAACCGGACATATTGACTAGCCACAAAACGGAATGCAAATGATAAAGAGACGGTAGCATATAACTGTGTGTGTCATTACCTTTGAATAGATTCTTCACGGCCTTTCTGACTAGAGCCCTCTGTTAAGAGAACAACCACAGGGAAATTATGATTAGAATCTACAGAAATAACTGGAGGTTATGTAAAAAATATACATGAAGAACATAGAGAGCTGTATCTATTCCTCTCTGGAAATACTTGGTGCCAAATCTTAAAACATCATATTGCGTTGATAAACAGTTAAAATTCCTAAGCACAGATATGATTTTTATAAGATTGAAATTTGATTATGCAAATGAAGAACTACCATAAGTTAATATTTCAGGATTTCAGGATAGAGAGATGGAAATAATTACTCTTTTTCTGAGTTGGTTTTGAAGGCGTCTCTCCCATCTCTCTCCTTCGGATGAGAACTTGATTCCTCATCTTTGCATCAAATTTTGTCTCATCTTCATCATCATCATCATCGTCACCATCACTATGTCCAACTGAATCTTTTTGAGCCACTTCTTTCTTAGAACTCAGAGCTTCTCGTACAGAGAGTACCTCCTTCGAGTCAGATGCATTCTGAAATGTAAAAATACATCAGCAGGTCAAGATTTGCTTATCCACAATTTTTCAGATAAAATAAGTTGCCTCAGGATTTTTTATACAGCTTAGCCAACGCTTTCACACATCAAAGGGGAATAAAACAAGGGAAAAGTAAACGCCACAAACAAAATAAATTGTATCTACCCGTTCTTTATTTGTAGCTTCTGCCTTCAAAAGTCGAGGATCGTTTAACACATCATGACTGCTCTTAATCTTGTGCTTTACAACAGCCAGTTCCTTCTCCTCTTCCTCAGCCTCTTCTCCAAATGATAGTAAATTCAATTTCCTGATTATCACAAATACAACAAAAAAAGTCTCAAAAGAACAGCCAAAGCAAAGATATAACTAAAATTCTCGATTGACTACGGATAGCCTCTTACTTCACGGGCTTCTGTTGAGGTTCCTTGATTTCAGCAACAGATTCTTGTAATGTCTTTGCTAACACTCTAGGAACAATATCTTCGAAAGGATTCCACAAAACCTATCAAAGAAATATACAATTTTTTTACAAAAAGGAACAAGTAAATCACAAGATAGACATCAACATTCTGTTTTAACAACACTACAATAGATACAGTATTTACAATTCTTACCTCAACAGATAATATTTTTGGAGCAGGATCCAGGGGACGATCATCCTTACTTGTGTCAACCTCTCCTAGTCTTAAAAGATTGTAGATTGAATCACCCGTCACCTAAAAGAGTCAGAAACAAGTTAGCTAAACATGATCATGAACTAGGCAAAAATCAGAACAAAACAAAAAAAAAGAAGCAATTTCATTACCTTGCCAAAGATAGTATGCTGCTTATCAAGCCAATCACACTTATCCAAAGTAAAAAAGAACTGACTGCCATTAGAATTCGGTGTGCTCTCATTGGCCATGGCTACAATTCCTCGGTGGTTAAATCTCAGCCTTGAATGGAATTCATCGGCAAATACACCTCCATATATACTATCTCCACCTATTACACATCAATCATAACGGTCAAATGACCTAATCCAGCTAGTCATCAGAAAGAAATTGACACGAACAATTTTCCATAGTCAGAGGAAGTGAATTTTACCCGTGCCGGAGCCGGTGGGATCGCCGCCTTGAACGAGAAATCCGGGAATAACACGGTGGAAGATGGTGTTATCGAAGTAACCCTCGAGGCATAGTTGAACGAAGTTCCGTACGGATTTAGGCGCTTCTTTCGGCCATAGCTCGACGTCTATAGGACCATGAGTTGTATTCACAACGACCTTTCCCTTCGTCGGCGGCTCTAGCACGTACACCGTCGACATCTCCTATAACACTTCTTTCTTCTTCTTCTCCGAGATGCCTCCCAGGTAACCTTCGCCGGGGTTTCCAAAACAGATTAAAGGCAAAGCAAGAGGCCCAATTAAAAAAATAAAGCCCAGTCCATTATCAAATAAGAAACAATTCCAGCTCATTGACACGTAGACGTGTATTTGAAACTATGTGTTAAAATGGATAAATCTCATGATATATACCATTGAGTTATAAATTTTATAAAATTAAATTGGTGTTATTGGTTATAAAATATGTAAATGACTTTTCCCGTTTGCCATTTTCGTTCGTTGTGGCCATTCTTCTTTGTCTATCAGTATTGGAAATTTTACCACCAACTTCTTTATGATAGACATGTTTTTAGACCAGGCAAAAAAAAAAGAAAAAAAAAAGACAGTTACTTTAGAATAGAAGAATGGTTTGTATTGACTATTGAACAATTTGGAAATTGACCACTTGACTTTTTTTCTTTGGACCGTTTTGACTTTTTGATGAAGTATACGCGGCCATAAATGTAATTAGTTAAACTCTAGGACAAATTTTCCTTAATCTTCTTCTTCTTCGATATAGACGTGTTGGGTTAACAGTGACATAACCGATAATTTTATTGCAACCTGTATTACATACCTCACAAATTTAGACATCGTGTGCTGAAAATATCTTGCAGAGCAATAGTAATCGTAATAGCTTGAATTTTTGTGTGGCCTCGTACCTATACTTGCCTGTTAGTGTATTAGTATAAGAAGGAAACATGTTGGAAATAGATTATGTGTAGTGTCGTTTTGTCAATAACTTCCATGAAATTAAAATTCTTTAGCTTCCATATTGGTTCCCACATCCTCTGTTTTTTAGCTAGCCTCCCAATTTTTTTTTTCTTTTTCCTGAATATTCAAACATTTTTCAGACACGCCAACTTTGAATCTTCCGTTCGATATTCACGAGTTGTAAACGAAGACTTTTTTTTAACTAGTACTAGTTTTCAACCCACACTACTCTACATTTTTTATTATATATAACATCTCTTCAACCTTGTTGGTCTTCATATCCCTAGTTTGGTTTATCTCCAAAGAAAATAAAAATCATTTTTTTATTCTTTTGAAGCTCCTCTTTGTTCTTGGTGCCATTTGTTGGATCTTTCTGATAAAAACAAAGAGCGATAGTGATCATTTAACGCCAAAGGAACGTTTTTTTGTGTTTGATGCCCAAAAGGTATTTTGTTAAAATGTCTGAATGAGATGATTTTCACCAATAATTGGTTGGTATAGCTATATTAATACGATGACGGTTTTGTATAATTAATACTGATCTATCTGTATTGATGTGTACAGGGGATTTCTCTATTGCATTAATTTTTGGAAGTATCCTTTCGTTATATTGTGTCCATGGGTCTTGAAGTTGGGTCCTTTAACTTCAATCTTAAAGACGGAGACTTGATATCAAGAACCAACAGTTTCAAGAGAGACAATACTACACACCACAATTCTCCTAAGATTGATCGGAGTACTACTATGGAGAGGTCGTTGAGTTTTAACAACTGGGAGATTCCTAACGAGACCAAGACTGTTTCTGATTTTGAGGTCTTGGAGACAAAGAAGTCAACTCCTAGCACTTTGAATGGAAGAAACTGTGAGAGAATCCAAATAAAGAAACCCACAATTACTCCACCGGAGCCTTTTGTGTTTTTCTCCCCTAGACCCGTCACCGAGCTTGATGCTGCTGCAACTACGGTTCAAAAGGTGTACAAGAGTTACCGGACGAGAAGGAACCTAGCAGATTGTGCTATAGTGGTTGAGGAGCTCTGGTGAGTTACTTGATCAATTTTCTTCTTTTAAAAATTCTTTTAAAATGTTTGCACTAACCCTTGGTATTGCTTGAAATGTTTTAGGTGGAAGACTCTGGAGGTTGCAGCTAAAAAGGAACCTAACACTTTGAATGGAAGAAACTGTGAGAAAATCCAAATAGAGAAACCCACAGTTACCTCACCTGAGCCTTTTGTGTTCTCCTCCCCTAGACCGGTCACCGAGCTTGATGCAGCTGCGACTACGCTACAAAAAGTGTATAAGGGTTACCGGACAAGAAGGAACCTAGCAGATTGTGCGGTTGTTATTGAGGAGCTCTGGTGAGTTACTTGATCCATCTTCTTCTTTGAAATTTCTTTTAAAGATGTTTATACTAATCCTTGGTATTGATTGAAATGTTATAGGTGGAAGACTCTGGATGCTGCATCTCTGAAGTTGAGCTCTGTTTCTTTCTTTGAAGAAGAGAAACATGAGAGCGCTGTTTCAAAATGGGCACGAGCTAAAAAACGAGCTGCTAAGGTCTGAAATCATTTGTACAAGATTTTTGTTTTCTCTCTTTTTACTTTTAAGTCAAGGTGTTATAAGTAGATCTATATCTCTCTTTGTTATGAAAAACCAATGTGGGTCTCATTTTGTTAGGTTGGGAAAGGCTTATCAAAAGATGAAAAGGCTCAGAAATTAGCTCTTCAGCATTGGCTTGAAGCTGTAAGTCCCCCTAACCTCTCTTTGTGATCAAGGACAAGTGCCGTAATTGATATGGCTTATTAAGAAACATATCTACGAGTTTGGTTGCAGAACACAAGATCAAAAGCTTTTTTTTTTATGGATTTAGCCTAATTGTCCCTCTCTTGCATTTACAGATTGACCCACGTCATCGTTATGGCCACAACTTGCATTTCTATTACGATGTCTGGTCAGAGAGCAAGAGCTCACAGCCATTTTTTTACTGGTAAGGACTCAAATTCAAAATCCATCTTTAGATCTTCCGGTGTTTGAATCCATGTTTTGATCCTCTTCTAAACTCTATTTCCACCGATTTGAAACTGAAGGTTGGATATAGGAGACGGCAAAGATGTAAATCTTGAGAAACACCCAAGAAGTGTTCTGCAAAAACAATTAATCAGATATCTCGGACCAGTGAGTTTTTTATCTGATTCTACTCGACCATACTAATTAGCTAGCTCAACCTTCTTGGTTACTGATTAACGTCTGTGAAAACTTGCAGATGGAGAGAGAAGCATATGAAGTGATAGTGGAAGATGGGAGACTATTGTATAAACAGAGCATGACTCTGATCAATTCAACCGAGGAATCCAAGTCGATTTTTGTACTTAGCACGTCTAGAACATTATACGTAGGGAATAAAAAGAAAGGAGTTTTCCAGCACTCAAGTTTCTTATCTGGAGGTGCCACAACCGCTGCAGGAAGATTGGTCGCACACGATGGGATCCTTGAGGTACTAAATTACATCTCTTGCTTTTCCCTCGGTATTGAGTCTCTTTATGTTATGTAAACTGAAAGGTCTCATTCACATTTTGTTTTCTCAGGCTATATGGCCATACAGTGGACACTATCTCCCAACAGAAGACAACTTCAAGGAGTTCATACATTTCTTGGAGGAGCACAATGTAGATCTCACCAATGTTAAGGTAAGGAAATGAAAAATAAAAAATATGAGATGGTTTTCATGTTTTTGGCATCAAGAGAATGGTTGTATTAACGAGTGCTTAATCTTAATTGCAGAGATGTTCTGTGAATGAGGAATATTCATCATTCAAATCAACTGCTGACGAGGAAGAAGAAGAAAGAAAGGAAGTTTCAGAAGAAGTTGAGAGGCCTGCAGAGCAAGAAGAGAGAGCTAGACCAGTGTTTGATCCAGCGAAGAGACTGTCTTGTAAATGGACAAGTGGATATGGTCCAAGAATTGGGTGTGTTAGAGATTACCCAGTGGAGCTACAGGCACAAGCACTGGAGCAAGTCAGTCTCTCTCCTCGGGTTTCGCCAGCTAATTCTTACGGACCAATTCCATCTCCAAGGCCGAGTCCTAAAGTGAGGGTCTCTCCACGCTTAGCCTACATGGGGATCCCAAGCCCTAGGGCTGTAAAGTGTTAAAACACACAGTTTTTAACTTGTTATCCAAGAAAGGGTGAGGTTAGAAGAGAAGAGAAACTAACCTCCATTTTGTTTTTGTTCTTTGATTTCTTTTGTATATTTCGAGAATTTGCAACATTTTGTTGTTTTGAATACTTCTGATGATAAATTGTCTTGTTAAATCAAAGACTTGACTTGACTATGCTAGAGATAGACACAGTTGATAGTAACAAACCCATAAAGATCAATATCCTCCAAATCTGGTTCTCCAATGACATTCTCAACTAGAGACAGGAACATCCTAAGTAGCTGTCAACATAACCCATGTTCCTATACCTTGCTTTGAGTGGCAAGCTTCAGCGAGCGTTAACGGATCCATCTACATATTGGTTCACAGCTTATCTATGGGAAACAGAGTCAAGAGCATTCAAGAAAAGCCAAGATCACAGCATTTGATCTACACACACAGAGATTCCATGAACATCACACTCATTTCGGTGCTAGAAAACACTCCGATAGAATCCAGCTCTTGAACCTTATGGATCAAATATGGATCGCAGAACAAATACCTGACTGTTTGGAGATGTGGAGCATGGATAGAGAAGGATATGCATGGGGGAAAATGTAATCAATTCTTTATATATTTCTTTCGAATCACGATTGTTTGGGGTTTTTTTGAGTGTTTCCGACTCTGTTTTTGCCTATGTTATATTTTTCTCCTGTGGTATTTTTTTTTTACTTTTGAATAAGATGCACTATTGAATCCACTTCTTACGGAAGTAAAGAGTAAGAAGAACAAAGTGTTTATGGAGCCATTCTTCTAGAAACTAATTGATGGACGACAACTCTCAATTCCTTTGGTACCGATGGTTTAGAATAATGTTCGGAGTTTTTTTTTTTTTTTAATAACTATTACCTATTCTTTAAAATTTTCTTTTTAAAAAACTAATACCTCAAAATATTACCAAAAGAAACTAATTTTCGAAAAATTAAAGGATGTATTTTATAATGTTTAACATGCAGGTATTAAAATATTTACCAAAGATCAATTTTTAAAAAATTATCTGATAGTTTTTATTTAATTTAATTTATAGATTTATTATTTTAATTTATTTTTATAATTTTAAACTATTTTTACGAATCTGGACCATAACCCTATAACTGCAAATATCATGGTTTTTAGACAGATACAAATTCGCAAATCTTGACATACTTTTGTATCAAGTCCGTGTGATATCCTTGGTTTGAATACTTAAGCTTTTTTTTTTTAATCCAACAACGGTAAATTTTTAAATTTGAGACTTGAATATATATATATATATATATATATATATTCTTCGTATACTGTTAATTGATGTTTAATTTATAAGAAAATTATATTAAGTGATGTTTTACAATGCAAAATTAATTTATATTTTTATGTTTCGTAATCATTTGTATTCTACAGCTTGTTTTATAGTTTTTTGGATTGTGTTTAGGCAAATAAGAATGATATTTTAGTTTAGAATAGATAAACAATTAAATAATTTCTTAATCTATGTGCAACAATTTTAAAACATCTTTTATATATTTAAACACAAAGGGAGTATATAACTACGACCTCTTAAGTCTTAACCAATAACAGAAGCAAATTTATTTAGTCAGTTAGGGAGAACTAAGAACTCTGTGGGTAGGTATAAATGCAGCTGTTTAATTATACAATCTTTCGCAAACGCACTAACATTTCTTTCGAATCATTAACAAAGATTCGTTTTAGTTTTATTGGAATATGGATGGAAATGGAATCTTACATATAGAATCTTAGGACATAACGTTTTAGGTGAGACCAATATAAAAGAATACGTCATGATCCTGGTGTGCTGGTGGACATTAAACAATACTCGACGATATCACAACAAAAGAAAATGGATCCACCGAAAAAAAAGAAAGAAGAAGAAAACTTATATAAATAAACTAGTTAATTATTACTTTTAAAATTTTAAATAAAAAATAAAGATGGGCTTACGTGAGCACATGTGGCAGACACGAAGTTGAAGACAACACCATCAACGGTACTCCTAGAACCACATCTCTCTAAAGTCCGTTTCAAATTGGGCTCCATTTCGTCTATTTCCACACTATTTATGCTTCTGTCTTTCTCTATTTAGTAGTTTTTACTCACTTTATGCAATTTTTCAATCTACATCAAATTATACTTTTTCTTTATCTTGTCACTCCGTAATAACTCAATTAGTATTTGCATAGTACTTTTGTTTATTACTTTTAACCCAGTAATATACAATATATAATACTTTAATTTATATAGAATCAAACTGAGTCATGTTATGTACTATGTGTTCTCGATAAGTTTAGCATTTGATATCCTGAATTTGCGAGTTTTCTTGGAGACTAAATTGTCCTCAAGCAGCTTCGTAATGATGGAATCGACAACAACAGAATCTCAATCTAATAGGCCACATGGAATTGGTCCAATGTTCTTAAAATATATTCTTTCATAAAATAACATGAAGATTATAGTGCTTGATGATTTGTCTTCTTCTTTTTTTTTACTTATCTATAATATCTTAATGCTTTGTCATAATAGCAAAAGTGTAAGCTAAAAGAATATACGATACCCATTTTTGTATTGGACTTTAATTTTATAACCACAAATAGTTTAGAAACCCAATAAAATAATTAAAATAAACTAAAACCCCAGATTAACTAACAGACACCAAGAAACACACACACAAAATTAAACTCCATTGTAATTTGTCTTTCTGATAAACAAAAATTCACAATCAATTGTGTTCCATTTTCTCACTCGAGAAATTCATCTTCTTTACTTCATTCGGTAATAAACTAATAACGTAAAACAATTGACGGCAACTCTTCTCTAATGCTAAACAATCAATTGCAGGCTAATTAACTTGCCGCCACAACGTTTTAGAAAACTAATATCTATTAAAAAAGTTTAAATTTGGTATTAGAATTTATATTCGATAAGAAAAATCTGAATATATATAACTAATCAAAACAAAAAATAAATTTACAGTATCAGTCCAAAACGAAGCAATACGTATTAGTTTGAGATGTATGTTTATATTATCTTAAACTATATATTTTAGCTATTGACTTTGAATTACAATAGTTTGTATATATAGTCTTTTAAGCTATACAAACTTTGTGTATATTCGTACATTTGTATTGAAACTTCTTACAAGCTAGTATGTTTTTTCTTAGACAAAAAATTATTCTGTAGCATGATGCGAGTAAGACGTAGTCCTAACATTATTACTCTAAATTGTGAATACTTTTTTGCCCAAAAAAAAAATAATTGTGAATACTTTAATTTTTCCATACTCCTAAAAAAGGTCAACATCTGCAATAAAATCTAGCGCGTGGGTTTTGGAACTCCCATGCATTTAAATCATCAGAATAGACAAAATAGAAAAAATATGAGTGAAAATAAAAAGGAAAAGAAACATCACGAGACAGTACTTTGTGATGTAAGCAACCACATACACCACTCTCTTCTTCTCCTCCCCATTATTTGTCCTTTTCTTTTCCTTTTCCCAATAATTCTCTTCTTATTTTTTTTATTTCCCCTCTATTTTTTTCTTTTAAACTTCTTTTTGATTCTTTCTATATTTACAATTACAAAATCTCCTCTTCCTCCTAAAAAAAAAAAGCTCTTCACGTTCCTCTATCTCTCTCTCTCTAATTGCTTCTATGATGCAAGAATTAGGCTTAGAACGCTTCTCAGACGACGTCGTTCGCTTAGACCTCACTCCTCCTTCCCAAACCTCATCTACTTCTCTCTCCATCGACGAAGAGGAATCAGCGGAAGCCAAGATCCGACGGCTGATATCAGAGCATCCTGTGATCATTTTCAGTAGATCTTCATGTTGCATGTGCCACGTCATGAAAAGACTCCTTGCAACCATCGGCGTTATCCCCACCGTCATCGAGCTCGATGATCACGAGGTTTCCTCTCTTCCTACGGCTCTCCACGAACAATATTCCGGCGCCGTCTCCGTCCTTGTTCCTCCGCCGGCGGTTTTTATTGGCCGTGAGTGCGTCGGAGGTCTCGAGTCCCTCGTCGCTCTCCACCTAAGTGGTCAACTTGTTCCTAAGCTTGTCCAAATTGGAGCTCTTTGGGTATGATTGTAATTTCATCATATATTACTTGTCGTCTTTGAATAGGCTTTTGCAGTATCATAAGAAAGAAAAAAATTAGGGTTTCTCTTCAATTGCTCATGATAGCCTAATTCTGATTATCATATCCGATGATCAAAACTAAAATACCCATGTAGAAAATGAATTATGAATAACTAAAGATGTGAAAATGAATTTTATATAATTTGCTGCTTCATTTTTTTTTGTTCTCTCTTACTTAAGTATCTTAATCCTTCAACCTCATTATGATTCGGATTGATTAGGACCACTACACTATAATCTACGCAGTTTGTATAAATAATGATTGAAATTTATTTTTCCAATTTATTTTTGTTTACAGTATTTGGCTGAGAGATACAAACCATGAGTTTATTGGTAAAATGCAAGATTTTTATACCGAAGGATCTAATATTAGTGGACAATATAGTTTAAAAATCTTATACTTGTAATTGGTAATGATTATTTTTACTCTAGGATTAAATGTCGTGGTTAGTTGTTATGAGTACTGGTAATAATTTTAGTCGGACTTAGGAGTAATCAATTATTTGCTAAACTAGACATCTTTAATAGTTAATTTGATGATGACATGAATACATTTGTATATATTGTTGATTTTCAAAGTTAGTTTGCATCTTTCTTTCTTTATTAAAAAAATAAAGTAGAGAAATGAGG
Source organism: Cardamine occulta (assembly GCA_028015245.1). NCBI lineage: Eukaryota > Viridiplantae > Streptophyta > Magnoliopsida > Brassicales > Brassicaceae > Cardamine > Cardamine occulta. Next base: position 17,461,287 of record CM051389.1, on the reverse strand, counting down.
GAAGAAGATTCTACCATTATTTGTAAGGTCTCCGAGCTCTCGGCGTCACGTTCATTTCTTATTCAAAAAATATTCTCTCTTTTTTTGATGGTATTGCAAATTAGATATAAAAGTCGGCACAATCGAAGAAACCTGACGCTAGACATCCCTCTGAAATATTATGGAGATATATCACTATCCTTAAGCTAGATAATTTCGTGATTGTGTCTTGATCCCGTATAAGTAAAATAGTCAGTAGAGTTTATGGTAGAGAAAAAGGTACGTTGTGGAATTGTAGATACATTTAAAAGTATTTGGTTATAAATTCATATATTTTTGGAAATGAATTAATAAGAAGTGGAAAATGGGAGACCCACTTTCAATAATTGAAGGGGTTTCGACAGCGACGCTGAGCTTAAGTGGCATCTCCAAAAACAAACCCCTTTTTTTTCCCTCCCCACAATTATTGATTTTCTTTTTCAAAGATTCAGAGAAGACCTAGAATTTTTTCTTCTTCTTCTTTTTTTTTTTTTTTTTTTTTTTTTTCTCTTCCGGAGTTAGGTAACTGGAATAGAATGCTGTATACTTCCTTTGTACCGGTCGATTTTGTAGTAGGATTAGGAAATAAGGTCAAAAGCCCAAGTTCCACATTTCAAGGGTCAAGATTGACCTATGTCAAATACTGATGTCACACTACACTGCTATTTTACCAAGAGAGCTTCGGATAATTTGGTCGAATTTATTATTATTATTTTTTTGTATGTGTGCTTCAACTTTTTAAAACTAATAAAAGTTTCAAACCATTGTTACATAGACTGATACACATCGTTTTCTTTTTTGGTGTGCTTACAATTCACAATTCACAATTCACAAATACCATTATTCATATTATGCCCTATTTTTGTGTGTTTACAAATTACAAATACCATTATTCATTCCCCTCAAATATTCCAAATATATAACACATGATAGATCACTAGTCTTTCACGTCAAGACTCCAATCAGATAGTCACTTACTTACATATTATCTGCATGCAAAAAGGGATGTAAACAACAAATCATTCCATGCATGAGGACAATTTCCTTCTCACTAACACGTTATTCAATTAACTAAAACAATCATCATTGTGTAGCATACATGTCTTTTATTCATTATAAATTTATAGCCAATCATACATGTCACGAATGAGAACATAAGATTCATGCACCATTTTCTACCACAAAGGACATGCGAGAGCACACATGGCCTATTCATCACCTTGTCTCGACCACAAAAGCGCTCTAGGAGCACACACGACCTAGTAACTTATATCGGCCAAAAGCACCATGAGAGCACTCAATGCTAAGTCTCTAATCTCATCCACAAAAGTCCAACACATACACTAAAGGCGTGAACATATATAGTTGTTTGGTTGTGTAAAAAATCGTTATTCTTCTGTCGAAGTACTATCTGTCGTAAAAAAAATCATGATTAAGAGTGTTTAGTTTTAGGATTCATCCTTGTTAGTGCACCACTGTAATAGTAAAAGATATGTTTAACACGCATAGTCAAATTCTTTTTCATATAATAATTGTCATATATATATTCCTACTAAAATTATTTCATAAACAATATAATTAATGAAAGAAAGGGACGTAGATTTTTAATAACCTTCGTCACTCAAATTTCATTTGCTATAAGGGTTGATTTCCACAAATAACTCTCTGAATTTCAAATCCAAAACCATTCTATAAAGTGTAAGCAAATAAGTTTAAATATCCAAACGTAAAAATAAAAAAGTTGCCGACCTGTACAACTTGGGTAGTTGTGGGATTAAGATTTTTGTGTGAGATCGTGTGACATGTCTTCCAATTTCCAAATTAAGGTTATGTTTTTTGTATAGCAAGTATATTTTTAATTGGCAAGTTGATGGATACTGATGGCGAGGATGACCTCATCAATCATAACCAACAATCTCTCCAACAAATGTTTAGTGAAATTTAATATCTGCAATAAATACAGAGAAAACTCAGTGCCTCCACCCCAAAAGCCTCCGCTCTTTTAATACTATTTGCAGTTAAATCTAATAGTATTAACTATTGAGAATTATTTGTTCAATTATTTGATCATTGTCGTATTACTACCATACAATTATTTTATTATTTATATTTCTATTTATTGAATTTAATGTTAAATACTATTATTTTTTATGTTTATTCTATATTGAATAAATATATACACTTTAAATTTTGGACCGGCTCTCGCGTTTCCTCTTCGGTGCTGTTTTCGGATTTGCCGCAAAAATAACAGATAACACCGTAGACACAAATGATAAATTTTCCAAATATGTCCTTTCGTGCAACTGCGAAATATGTTAGCAGCTCAGCCACTATCTGGATTTGATTGTTCCAAAGACAACCATTTTAGAAATGCAAAACTGCTACCTAACCAATCGTATACTATGTGGTAATTGCCTGCGTATAAAACTATAAATAATCATTAAGAATTAATAAGCTGATAGAGTTCAGTTTTCAACGAATATATTTGCATATTTTGGATATAAGAGTTTAGGAATTATCTTACACACACAACGAGTTGGTGAAAATACAAAATTTGGTTATTTTTTAGTATTGGTTTGTTCAATATTTTTCGTTTAGTTTTAGGCATATATATTTTAAAATATGTGGATGTAATAGATATTTTTTAAGTTCGTTATAAAACTAGTAAACGACAAAGAGAAAAAACCAAGCACCAACAACAGATCAAAAGGTTTTTAGATTCCGAGATCACGAGTTTAAGCTGGTCGGGAATTCAAGCTACGTTTAATAAGAGACTATATTTCTGTGTTGGGAAGGAATTATACACGAGAAAATATACTGAAGAAAGATAAAAGAGAGAAATAATTTTGAAGAGAGAATCATTAGGGCTAAAATTATAATTAAAAAAACCACTCGATTCCTTGGAGTTTGATCCCACAAATTTCCTTCGTATTTGGAAAAGACATTGACAATATAAAATTTGCCCACTATGACCCCACACCAACACCACTCTCCAACATTATATAGGGCACGCCAAATAAGTTTTAACAAGATAATTCATCCATAGGATACGCGACATTAATTTACTAAAGAAAACTAAAATTACAGCTTTACCCGTCCAAATTAATTTTTAAAAAATCTCCAAGAAAATTTTCCTCAATCATAAATTGAAACTCTTACACAATAATTTTTAGTGAAAGCTCGTCAGATTTTAAAATAGAATAAAACTCGGTTTTGTGTTACTTATTTGGAATCTTTTTCTTATGTAGATTTTATTTTTCATTGCATAATCATTGGTTTGAATAGATTTTATTTTTCATTGCATAATCATTGGTTTGAATCTTGTTTTATATGTATCTTTTTCAAACATTTAAACATTTTCACCTTAATTACGAGCTAAAATTAAAAAACAAAAACTGACAATGAAGTTTTGAGCTAGTAAGTCTTTTGCACAAATGAAGTTTGAAGATAACAAACAACACAGCTCTTACGTAATCTAATAATCTCTCTTAGGTGTCATAATAATCTGTATTTTTAGGCGGTCATGGACTTGGTTTTGACGCCAATCTTCTTCCAAGAAACACTAGGCATGATTTGTTTCGTGTCCACACGATCTCTAAACTGAACAGCAAAGTTGAGCAACGAATCAAGAAGTGAGTCAGAGAGATAGTGAGGCTCAAGTCCAAGTTCCATCAGCTTTGTGTGCTTTGCGTTGTAGTAATGTTCTTCCGCCTCCACTCTCGGGTTAGGCACCGTCATCTTTTTCACGTCGAGCCCGAGCTTTGAGCCAGCTTTAGTGACGAGTGAAGCCAATTCGTTGACTGAAAACTGTTCTGTGAATTGGTTGAATACACGGAACTCACCAGCCTTTGCCGGGTTCGCTATAGCCAGCTCAACACATTGAACCGTATCTCTTATATCCAGGTACCCTCTTGTCTGCAAAGAGAGAACCATCAATCAAAACCTCAAACTTTTCGTTTGTGAAAACAGAACAGATAAAAAGTTTCTGTCGTTTACCTGACCACCTTTACCATAAACAGTAAGTGGGTGACCAACAGCGGCTTGCACACAGAACCGGTTAAGAGCTGTACCAAACACAGCATCATAATCCAATCGGTTACGGAGCTCCTCATGCATCTCTGTCTCATCAGTCTTCACTCCATAAACAACTCCTTGGTTGAGATCAGTGGCTCTGATACCCCAAGCCTTGCAAGTAAAAGCAATGTTGTGCGAGTCGTGAACTTTGCTAAGGTGATAAAAGGAGCTAGCTTGCTTCGGGTATGGCAAAGTGTCAGTTCTACCATTGTGGGTTATTGTTATATAACCTTCCTCTATGTCGATATTTGGAGTTCCGTACTCACCCATCGTCCCGAGTTTTACAAGATGACACTCTTCTCCAAACTCTTTAATAGCAAAGAGAACATTTAGAGTCCCAATCACATTGTTGTGCTGCGTAAACACGGCTCTGGACCGGTCTATCATGGAGTAAGGCGCGGATCTCTGTTCCCCAAAGTGAACAACTGAATCAGGCTCAAAAGACTTGAAAGACTCAGCTAAGAACTCGAAATCACAGATATCTCCGACGAATAGCTCAATAGATTTCCCTGTCAAAGCTTTCCATCGGCTGATTCGATCATGAATGGAGGCAATAGGAGTCAATGATTCAAGTCCAAGCTGGTGGTCAAAGAGACGCCTTACAAGGTTGTCAACAATGCAAACTTCATAGTTCTTCTTGGACAAGTGGAGAGCAGTAGCCCAACCGCAATAACCATCTCCACCAATGACCATAACACGTTTGGGTTTGGACGATGAATCATTAGAAGTTGCTTCAGGTGGTGCTTGTTGAGTTATAGGTACAGCAGTAGCTCGGAAAACGCAACTTCTACTCTGTTTCTTCTCTTGTAAGACAAGTCCTTTGAGAGAAAATGTTGAAACAATTTGAGGATTGAAGAAGGTTTGCCCTAAACCAAACGGCTTAACCGAATTCTTGGTGCTGGTAAGTGAGATAACAGAAGGGCATGGAGCTGAGAGTAAATGCGCCATTTTAAAGGTTTGTTCTGGATTCTTCTATCAAACACATTCACCTACAAAACAAAAGCAGCTAAGCTTTAGGAAAATTTGGTTGAGCAGAAGAGGACATATGTATGAGACAATATCATTAACAACAACAACAAGTAAGGATTCTGTAAATTTCTCTATATTGTTGTAAAATACAAATAAAAATCCAAATAAACATGAATAAAAATCGAGACTTTATCTTCACAAACCCACTAAATCAGCCACGTGCATAGCAACAGAAGAATCAGCGTAATCAAAACATACGAAATTGAAGCCTTTTCTCGAAGTTGAAAATCAGCTCTTCTGAAGACTGAAATTTTTGATCAAGTAAAGTAAAAACTAAAGATTGTGTAAGCAATTCGCTTTGTGCAATAAGTAAACAGAGTCACGTAGAGTAAGGAAGAGACGCATTGATGGAGGCGAGAGTGAATTTTAAATAAAACCCAACTGAAACTCAGTGAATTTGAATTCCATCCATTTTCAGATACCAAGAATTTCTTCAAAACGGAGAAGTTAAATTGTAGAAAAGAGAGGATTGCTTACCCTTGAAAATTTAGAATGTTGTTTAGATTGGGAGAAGAAGCTTCGGGGCTTTACTCTCTGCTCCCGGAGAGATAAATAGATAGATATGCCCAAAGCATATTCTTATTTATTCCCTTTCCCCAAAACCCAAATTATTATTGGTTTCTTACCCGAACTATCTCCCTCACCCAATCTGGTAAACTGTAATTTGTTAAGTATAAGCATATATACTCTGTTACATTGGATTAGAAATTATACTCCCAAGTGCCAATTCTAGATGCCCTACAAAATCAACACTAATCGGATGGTGACTCAGCACCCAAAACGTTTTTTTAAGGTCTGTAGAGAGACCAAGTTAGATCTCATAAACCGCTTTTTAGTAAGATTTTTCGAGGGCCAATTTCTCATTCGCTCATTTGGTCAAGTTAAAGAAATACGCTTCCCTTTTTGGGTCGGTTGGCCCAAATAAGAGAAAATATTTGGGCCATTTTCTAATTTTTAACTAAAACAGAGAACTATGAAATAGTAGAAAAACAATATCAACTTGTAAACTGCAACGTAACTTACAAAATTTTGTCCTAGTTTATCAAGTCTGATGATTAGTGTCTTCTATAATACATAAATAAATACAGTTATTTAGGTCCATAATGTATCTTCTAAATGTTATTATTATTCTTGTCAATGAGCTTAGGTGTATGGTCATTTCATTCCCGTGAACCACAAGTGACATTGTAAACGTACGTGCACGCACACACAAACATTCGCATTGATTGACATTCTCTGAATCTTTCTTCGTAAAACCACAATAACCCATAATTATTGGTTTCCTTGACAATAATAGAAACCTTCAAGTTTAAAATCATCTAAGTGGATTTAGTAATGTCACTCTTACAGGTCTGAAACTTCTTCCACATCATCCATTTTATGTTCTTGGCTTCTTCCATTCATTTTCTTTACATTTTTTGCCTCCAAATGTTTTCAGGATTTCTGGCAGTTTCTTCGACCATTATCCTCTGGATTGACAGGTATTCTCACTTTCATTTGTTATAAGCAGAATCTGACTTAATCCCCTTTCCATTAGGCTTGCAAAATTAGTATTTTTCTTTTTTGGTAAAAGCAAAATACTTTCTCCATAAAATTTGTTTTCTTTCTAAAAACAAAACAGAGTCGTTCACAACCAGCTGTGACTCGGGCGAGTCAGACCCGTGTCGAGATGACGCGGCTGCTCTCACCCTCAAGTTCGCAGCTATGGCGTCTATCCTTGTCGACGGAGCCTTCGGAGTCTCAGTTCCCCTCGTCGGAACCCTCCTCCCGTTAAACGGCGGCTTAATGAGGGGAGCCAAAGCGTTCGCCGCAGGAGTCATACTCGCTACAGGGTTCGTTCACATGCTCTCCGGTGGCTCAAAGCTTTTTCCAACCCATGTCTGCCGGAGTTTCCATGGAAAATGTTCCCTTTCCCAGGATTCTTCGCCATGGTCGCGGCGCTTCTCACTCTGCTCGCTGATTTCATGATCACGGGGTACTACGAAAGGAAGCAGGAGAAGATGATGAACCAGTCCGTTGAGTCGCTCGGTCCATCCGGCTCGGTTATTTCGGATCCAGGTCTGGCTTTTGGTTCAGGTATTCTAGAATCGGGTTTTCTGAGGGTGGAAGATGGTGGGGCGTTGCATATCGTGGGGATGCATGTCCATGCGGAGCATCACCATCATAGTCTCTCGATGGATCCCGAAGGTTTTGAGGCTCTCGCAAAGAGAAGCGGTGTTTCCGGTCATGGACACGGCCACGGGGACGTTGGCTTGGACAGTGGTGTCAGGCACGTTGTTGTTTCTCAGGTAATGACTTTTTTTCGATACTTGATTTTGACTTTGACTTTATTTTCATAAGCTCTGACTTTTTACATTTTTAATGGACTTAACTAGCAGTTGACAATTGACGTTGCAAGATAACAATTACAAATGTTCATTCCACCAAAATATTATTAAATTTTAAATCGATAAGTAGACGACAAAAAAAATTCGAAAAAGTTTGTAACAATTCTTATTTACTTAAAATGATAATGTATCAGTGTTAGTCAACCGTCTTCGTTTATAAATTTGTTTTCTTTATTGTCACAAAAATAATTGACGGTAGGTAAAATTTCTTTTCAGATACTTGAAATGGGAATAGTGTCACATTCAATAATCATAGGAATATCACTTGGAGTATCACATAGTCCATGCACCATACGTCCCCTTCTTCTCGCTCTTTCCTTCCACCAATTCTTCGAAGGCTTTTCCCTCGGTGGCTGCATTGCAGAGGCCAGACTAACCCCGCGCGGATCTGCCATGATGGCTTTCTTCTTTGCCGTCACTACTCCAATCGGCGTGGCCGTGGGAACGGCCATTGCTTCATCTTACAACTCCTATAGCGTTAAAGCATTGGTGGCTGAAGGAGTGCTCGATTCTCTCTCTGCGGGAATACTTGTGTACATGGCACTTGTGGATTTGATCGCTGCGGATTTCTTGAGCAAGAAGATGAGTGTTGATTTTAAAGTTCAAGTTGTTTCTTATTGCTTTTTGTTTCTTGGAGCTGGACTGATGTCTGCTCTTGCTATTTGGGCTGGATTAGTTCTCACATTTTTATTATTATGTATATAAGGCCTTTTGATTTTTCTTTTTCTGAATTGGTGTGTTTTGAATTTTCTCCATGTGATTTGTGAGGTGTTGTTGTTTGTTGTGATTTGTTTATGAAAGTAATTACTGGACTAAACATGCTTAATCTACTAGAAATATTATGTTGACGTTTTTTAAGCGGGAATTTTTTTTTAAAACTCTATAGTTATTATATTTCATTATATTGCATTTCTTTTTAATTTGAAACACTGACATACTAATTACCTATCGTGAATCTGTGATATCAATTTTTCACCGTCCAATCTTTCTTAAAAACTTGTTCTGGTAACAAAATAGAAAATAATGTCATAACCATATACATGTTGTTGTTTCAATTATCCGTCATATAGGATTTACTTTGTAACGGGTGCGGAGCTGTGGTTTTTGTTTATTTTTGTGGGTAGAAGACCTAATACATTTGGTGAAAATATATCACTTGGCCCTTTCGCACAACCACATAGTTTTTCTTGGCTTGGCTATACATCAAAACCGAAGATCAGTAGATTCTTGACACTTTTTCGAGCAAGTGTTCCATGCATCTCCTTTTGTTTTAGCTCAAGAAAACATTTTCGTTTGGCACTAATACTATACGTCCAATTCCAAATACTTCATATTAAAGTCCTTTAAACTAAACGTTTAAAAAGCAATTATGAATAAACTTTTCCAAAAGGAATGGAACTCATAAGATTTATTTATCTTGGAAGGTCGAAAACGAGAATATTTCATTTTCTGTCGAATATTTGGAGGACGATGGTTCCCATGTATGATGAAGAAAAAGACGAACCCCGTATTTATTTATTTAAATTTTAAAAAATTATTTGTGCAGATAAACTCTCCGTGAAACAGATTCCGCCACCTAATTTATCTTATTTTTTCATGTGAACCAAAATAATTATAACTTCTTTGCCATATATATATTTATGTGTTGCTATCTTTCTGATTTTTTTGATAAAGGTAACATACATTTTTGTCCACTGAATCCCAATCTCTTCCACTTCAGTTCCCTTCCTTTCAAATTTTATCTCGAGATTTACACAGCATTACTTTCTAATTTTTTGTTTGACAAACAAAAATAAGATTTACACAGCATTTCCCACAATTATGTATAGCACTTCCTGTAATTTTCTTAAGGTTCTGGTCGTATATATATTTTTAAATATTAGTTACGCCAAACATAGTAACATAAATTATATTTTGAACGTATTTTTTTGATTTGGAAATTTTAATTCACAAACAAAAAAACTTCACAATTGATTGGCTAGGCCTACGTAACATAGCTCCGTTAGAAAATATTGTTTGGAGAAAATGCTATAAAGAAACAAATAATTAAGAAGAGATGTCGGAGATCCAATTTAATCATTAAAAATAAAATAAAAATGATTATCACAATATCGTACTACTAATTAGATGCGATATACGTGGAATCAATACTTTTCACCAACCCCATCCTAGCCTTCACCACGAAATTTGAGGATTTAAAAAAATAAAAAAATCCCTTCTTCTTACATAAATCTGCCAAAAACTTGAGTAATATATAAACACACTTTTTTCTTGAGACGTGATATACATTTTCTTTTCAACGGTTCATCAGTGTATATACTCTCTGAGATTCCCTCCTCCGTTCATGGCCAATAACTAAAAGAAAAAAAAAACATCGTCTTCCTCAAACATATACCTTACTCTCTGCTTTTTCTGAGTGCAACCCATTTCCGGTTTCTATATGGAGCGTGCAAGGAAGCTCGCTTACAGAGGGATCGTCAGACGTCTCGTTAACGATACGAAACGACACCGTAACGTCGAAACACCTCTGCTCCCGTCGGTTGTTCCTCACGCTCCGGCGAGGTTTATCTCTTCTCTTTCCCCTTTTCTCTCGAGACATGGATCCGTCAATCCCACGGCATTCGGGAGGCAGCTGCAGCAGACTCGTTTGATCTCCGTCGAAGCTCTTAAACCCGGCGATACTTTCCCGCGTCGTCACAACTCAGCAACACCAGAAGAACAAACCCACATGGCCAAATACTGTGGCTTCGATCATCTCGATTCTCTCATCGATGCTACGGTTCCCAAATCCATTCGATTAGATTCGATGAAGTTCTCCAAATTCGACGGAGGTTTAACAGAGAGCCAAATGATTGAGCATATGGTTGATTTAGCTTCAAAGAACAAGGTTTTCAAATCCTTTATCGGGATGGGATACTACAACACTCATGTCCCTACTGTGATTCTCCGTAATATAATGGAGAATCCAGCTTGGTACACTCAATACACTCCTTATCAAGCTGAGATCTCCCAAGGTCGTCTTGAATCGCTGCTCAATTTCCAGACCATGATCACTGATCTCACTGGACTTCCTATGTCTAACGCATCGCTTCTAGATGAAGGGACTGCGGCTGCGGAGGCAATGGCGATGTGTAACAACATTCAAAAGGGTAAAAAGAAGACCTTTGTCATTGCTAGTAACTGTCACCCTCAGACTATTGATGTTTGTAAGACTAGAGCTGATGGGTTTGATTTGAAAGTCGTTACTGCTGATCTTAAGGATATAGATTACAGTTCTGGTGATGTTTGTGGGGTTCTTGTTCAGTATCCTGGAACTGAAGGTGAAGTCTTGGATTATGCTGAGTTTGTCAAGAATGCTCATGCTAATGGTGTTAAGGTTGTGATGGCTACGGATTTGCTGGCTTTGACTATGTTGAAGCCACCTGGGGAATTTGGTGCGGATATTGTTGTTGGTTCGGCTCAAAGGTTTGGTGTTCCAATGGGTTACGGTGGTCCTCATGCTGCGTTCTTGGCTACTTCACAAGAGTATAAGAGAATGATGCCAGGGAGGATTATTGGTGTTAGTGTTGATTCTTCAGGAAAGCCAGCTCTGCGTATGGCGATGCAGACTAGAGAACAACATATAAGGAGGGACAAAGCCACTAGCAACATCTGTACTGCTCAAGTAATTACTTCTTACTATCTGATCTCTTGGTTCTCGCTTTTCACTACTAGTCCGCGCAGATAATTAGATGATATGTTGATGAAAGCTTTTTTCCTTTTCTTTTGTCATTTTTTTTGTATAATGTTGTTTAACTTTTCTTGCAGGCGTTGCTTGCCAACATGGCTGCCATGTATGCTGTTTACCATGGACCCGCAGGTCTAAAATCTATTGCTCAACGTGTTCATGGTCTTGCTGGCATATTTTCCTTAGGGTTGAAGAAGCTTGGGGTTGCAGAAGTCCAAGAGCTTCCTTACTTTGACACTGTAAAAATTAAGTGTTCGGATGCACATGCAATTGCTGATGCAGCTTCCAAAAGTGAGATTAATCTGCGTGTTGTGGACTCAAACACTGTGAGTCTCCTTTACTTTGGCCTTTAAAGGTTCTTACTTGTATAGTAGCATACAGAATTGAATATTTGGATATGATTACTTACGTTTGTTTTTTCAGATGACTGCTTCTTTTGACGAAACAACCACCTTGGATGATGTCGATAAACTTTTCAAAGTTTTTGCTTCTGGCAAGCCTGTGAGTCTTGTTCATTCCTCTTTTTGTTGTCTACTTATCAGTTCTGTTCTCCTTGCATGAAATTTGATTGTCTCCAATCCACTTCAGGTTCAATTCACGGCTGAATCTCTGGCACCCGAGGTTCAGAATTCCATTCCTTCTAGCCTAACAAGAGAGAGCCCTTATCTTACTCACCCAATCTTCAACATGTATTATTCTCTTCTTTGATGATCTTGAGGGGTTTATTGCTTGTGGATTATCAGTATCTCATCTTTATTTTCCTTTTTAACTATGTGATTAGGTACCACACAGAGCATGAGTTGCTCAGGTACATCCACAAGTTACAGTCTAAGGATCTATCACTGTGCCACAGCATGATTCCATTGGGCTCTTGTACAATGAAATTAAATGCAACAACTGAAATGATGCCAGTCACATGGCCAAGTTTCACCGACATTCACCCTTTTGCTCCTGTTGAACAAGCGCAGGGTTATCAGGTGAGTCACTTTCCTGATTCATCTGAGGTTTGATCTATAAAATTGAACAATGAACTGATTTCTTGTCAACATTTTATGTAGGAAATGTTTGAAAATTTGGGTGACCTCTTATGTACAATCACTGGGTTTGACTCTTTCTCATTGCAACCTAATGCTGGTGCTGCTGGTGAGTATGCCGGACTTATGGTGATCCGCGCATATCACATGGTAAAAGCTTATACCCTAAACTTCGATCTAAATATTTTACCTTACCAGTTTCTTTTCAATTGTATAAACTGAAAAGTGAATGAATGAATGCATTATTCAGTCAAGGGGAGATCATCACCGAAATGTGTGTATCATACCTGTCTCTGCACACGGGACAAACCCTGCAAGTGCTGCTATGTGCGGGATGAAAATTATTACGGTTGGAACTGATGCTAAGGGAAACATCAACATCGAGGAGGTGAGAAAAGCTGCAGAAGCCAACAAAGAAAACTTGGCCGCTCTCATGGTTACATACCCTTCAACTCATGGAGTCTATGAAGAGGGTATCGACGAGATTTGCAACATAATACACGAGAATGGAGGTCAAGTGTACATGGACGGTGCCAACATGAATGCACAGGTGAATGATCTTTAATAAAACAATAAACAGAGATCTCGGGTTTTATATAATTTGTAAGAGCATGGTGTTGGGTTCGTGTAGGTTGGTTTGACGAGCCCTGGTTTTATTGGAGCGGATGTGTGCCATCTCAATCTTCACAAGACCTTCTGTATTCCTCATGGAGGTGGTGGTCCTGGTATGGGTCCCATTGGTGTGAAGAAACATTTGGCACCATTTCTTCCTTCTCACCCTGTGGTTAGTCTTTGATCCTTCATTATTGTTACATTTCTTGGTGATTGGTGATGTAATTCCTTTGTTTTGTTTCCTCCATTGCCATGTATAAAGATACCTACTGGTGGTATCCCACAACCCGAGAAGACAACACCGTTTGGTACAATATCTGCTGCACCTTGGGGATCTGCACTTATCTTGCCAATATCTTATACTTACATTGCCATGATGGGATCTGGTGGACTCACTGATGCCTCAAAGATTGCAATTTTGAATGCCAATTACATGGCAAAGCGTCTAGAGGTAGTAGAACATATTTGTCTTCTTTTTGCCTGTTCATCTTTTGAGAATGAAGAAAGTCCAATTTTCTTGATTGTTTTTACAGAAACACTTCCCTGTTCTTTTCCGTGGTGTTAACGGGACAGTAGCACACGAATTCATCATAGACTTGAGAGGCTTCAAGGTATTAAAATGCTGTGAATTGAAATTAAAGTAACTGTTTTGGAGATGCATATCATGAGCCGATTCAAACATGGGTTTGTAGAGCACTGCTGGAATAGAACCAGAGGATGTGGCAAAACGGCTAATGGACTATGGATTCCATGGACCCACAATGTCTTGGCCTGTCCCTGGAACTCTTATGATTGAGCCGACCGAGAGTGAAAGCAAGGTATATATGCATATTCAAATCTCTCATTGACTCTTTTGCTCTCAATGTATCGACTTGATGAACTAATAATAATAGTTTGTAGGCGGAGTTAGACAGGTTCTGCGATGCTCTCATTTCTATCAGGGAAGAAATTGCAGAGATTGAAAAAGGAAATGTGGAAGTCCAGAACAACGTTCTCAAGGTAATGGAAGAACAAAGACTCGTCTTATAATATTGTTTGAAGAAGTTGAGATTCAGTCTTTTGGGGTTGTTTGTTTGTTTGTCAGGGAGCTCCACATCCTCCATCATTGCTAATGGCAGACACATGGACAAAGCCGTATTCCCGAGAGTACGCTGCCTTCCCTGCCCCGTGGCTCCGCTCCTCCAAGTTCTGGCCCACGACAGGTATTAGACCATCCAAGATAGATTGCACATTTAGTTGTTTGGTAAGTTTATGTTGGGTTCGAAATTCTGATTTGTGACAAATGATTGAAATGTGGAACAGGTCGTGTGGACAATGTGTATGGAGACAGGAAACTGGTTTGCACTCTCCTCCCAGAGGAAGAACAAGTCGCAGCTGCAGTATCTGCTTGATGATTACAGCTCTGTCCCAATCTGTTGTGTCCCATTTTCTCACCATTCCCTCTTTTCTTTCGCATCTGTCGATAGTGTTGTCATTATACGCTTTCTATCTCTTACTCTGTTAATTTCATTCGAATTCATCTATATATTATACATTCCACAAATGAACGAAATACAAACTTATACTGTCAAAAAGTTGTAAATTTGTATAAAGTTAAAAACCAAAAATCTTAACTGCTAAAGCAAAATTTGTATATTCAAAATCTAGGAAACTCAACTGAATCCGAGCCAACCAGTTTGTTCTGCTTACACTGCTGGCTCGGTATGGTTGTAAAGTGTAAGCCATTGTTTTCTTGCAATTTACTCATAACTCTTCCCTAGACATAAAAAGTCCAGGAAAGCAAAACGCAAGCTTTGGTAGATCTAGACTTTAATCAACCATATTGCTGTAGACAAAAGATATACAGAAAAATGCTTCACTACTTTCAACGAAACCGTATACAATGTACTCATCAAAACATAGCTAATCCTTCACAATTTTACTTACAGCTAATAATCACCAACTAATTTAGGTGAAAGACAATGAAGAAACAGGGTTATAGTACCTAAATCAAGCAGAAAAAGATTATCGGTGTTCCATGGACAACGGTTCCACCTCAGTCTTCAACCTCAGTGTTGAATATAAAACTTGGGAATGCCGTCGTCACATCCCTTCAAAAATATTAAACACAAAAGAAGCAATGTTGATTCATTAAGTTAAGGCTATCTTCAATAGAAGAGTTAGTCTAACAAGAGAGAGATTTGGTACTTAAGGTAAGGAAGAGTCATATTCTTCAACAAGCTGGGATGCTTAAGCGCATACGCCTTCCATTCATCCTTGCTAATTTTACCGTCTTTGTCAGAATCTGCATCAGCAAATGTCTAGCAAAAACAAAGTAGAGAAATAAAATACCAATCTGCTAACTGAATTTACCAAAAATATGATTCTTCACTAAGCTAGAGAGTTATTCGAAACACTCACTTTATCAATAATCATGGTCAGAAGTTCATCGGACAGTATCATATCAGATTCCATCAAAATAGCAGCTACCATTTGTTGCACCTAACATGTTAATTACAACTTTAACTTGCTCTTATTAAGCTCAAAAGAGAGTTAGAACTTGCAATATTAGCCAGAATATTTACCTCTTCTCGCTCAATAAATCCGGTTTGTCTTAGATCATAGAGTCTAAATGCAACTGCCACAGGTTAGAAACATATGCTTGAGATTCATCCATAGGTTATATGATATATGACTAGTAGCACACTGAATAATTGATCCTTACAGTCGATCTTCTGCTCGATTGGTGCATAGGGATGAAAGACACTGAGTGCATGAATGAATTCCTCAAACTCAATAACCCCATTCTTCTTTTCATCGAACAAATCAAAAACCTGCGGAGCATTAGTTCTTTAAATCACAACTTTCATATCTCACCAAGGAACCATGAAAAAGCTATTTCGTGAAGACACTCACCCTATCAAGAAAGAGGTTCTCACCATATGGAGCTTGGAACAGTGCCAGACTAAGCTCTTCCTACAAACAAGAAATATCGAAATATATTCATAATCATGTCATTGTATGAGAGCTTAAAGAGCAAACTATATGCTTTGAAAGCAACGAATCAATCACACATAAAAGATGATGGCAATTCATTAACTAGACATCTGAGAAAAAGAAAAGAAAAAAAAAACAGACCTTGTGAATCAAGCCGTCATCAATAATTGAACAGCTCAATTTCTTGAAGAGCTCATACAAAGCTTCAATTTCATTGACTGAAACTGCAAAGTAACAAACTTTAATTGCAATGTACACACACGTTGGACATTGGAATGTAAGAAAGTGAAAAAAAGAGAAAACCCACATGAAGATTCACGAGCAAGACGATTCAGATCCGCCTGGTGACATGTCCGAGGTGATGAGCTCTGGCAATCGAAGCATTGTCCGACGGTAGAAAAGAGGAGATCAATATGTTGGAATTGATCAAAGATGAATAAGTCTTCAAAGGTTGAAGAAGTCTCCGAGATTTTAGCTGAATAACGTAAATGCCGAGTCGTAAGCTTGAGCTAATTTGTAGGATTTATTGCTTCAGTTTTCTGCTTCGTGTAAACAAGTCTCTTTCTATAAAAGGAGCAAGTCTGTTGTTTTTCTCTTTATCAAAACAGAGCTTTGATCAATCACTCTGAGTTATTCAATTTTAACAATTGGTATCAGAGCTTTATCACAGAAAAAGAGAGAGATCTAAAATTTGACAAGAGAAGAGAGAAGAACGAGAGAGAGATGGGAGATAGCAGTAGTGCAAAAGGTTTTGTTGCTCCTGCTATTCCGCGGTTTGATGGTTACTACGATCATTGGGCTCGTTTGATGGAGAACTTCATCCGTTCGAAGGAATATTGGGATCTCATAGAGAATGGGATCGGTAGGAGTGAAGGAGTCATCCCTACGGTGGAACAGCAAAAAGTGATCGATGAGCAAACATTAAGAGATCTAAAACTCAAGAATTTTTTATATCAATCGATTGATAGAGAAATTCTTGATACGATTCTTAATACGGAGACAAGCAAGCAGATTTGGGAGAGCATGAAACAGAAGTTCCAAGGCTCAACTAAAGTGAAGAGGGCACAACTTCAGGCATTACGAAAGGAGTACGAGATGCTTCAGATGAAGGAAGGAGAAACCATTAATGGCTTCTTTGCAAAAACTCTTTCTATTGCAAAAAAGATGAGAGCTTATGGAGATACACTTAAAGAGAACATGATTTCAGAAAAGATCTTAAGATCTCTAACAATGAGGTTCAACTATGTAGTGTGTTCCATTGAAGAATCAAATAATTTGGACACACTGACATTAGATGAGCTTCAGAGTAGTCTTTTGGTTCAAGAGCAACGTATGAAAGGTGATGCAGAAGAGGAACATGTGTTGAAGGTCTCGTATGAAAACAGAGGACGAGGATCATGGAGAGGAAATTACAGAGGAGGACGAGGTAGAGGAAGAAAACCGAGCCACCGTAGGAATGTTTTAAATGTCACAAGTTAGGACATTATCAATCAGAATGTCCAAGCTGGGACAGCAAAGCAAACTATGCCGAGCTCGATGAAAAGGAAGAGCTTCTCCTCATGGCGTTTGTTGAAGAAAATAGCTCACAAAGAGATTGTGTGTGGTTTTTAGACTCAGGTTGTTCAAATCACATGACCGGAGATCGAAGCTGGTTCATTGATCTAGACGAGAGAATGATGCACACGGTAAAATTGGGAAATAACTCGAGAATGAGAGTACAAGGTCAAGGAAGCATAAAACTGGTACTAAAAGAAAGAAGTCACATTATTCCAAATGTGTATTATGTTCCAGAGCTGACAACAAGTCTCCTAAGTCTAGGACAATTGCAAGAGAGAAAGCTAGCAATTGTAATAAAAGATGGGAGCTGCAAAGTGTACCATGATGATTGGGGATTAATCATACTGACAACAATGACGACAAACAGAATGTTTGTTCTACTAGCTGAATCACCATCGGAGTCATGTCTAAAAGTAGTGGAAAATGATTCAAATCTATGGCACAAGCGCTTTGGTCACTTGAATCACCAGAGTCTACAAATTCTATCGAAGAAGAAAATGGTGGTGGGACTTCCAGAGATTGAGAAAATTGAAAGGTATAGGTCTGTGCTAAAGGGAAGCAACACAGAGAAAGTTTTCCCAAACACGCAAACTGGAGAGCAACGGAGAAGCTACAGCTGATACACACAGACCTATGTGGCCCAATCACACCCAATACCTTAGGAGGAAAAAGGTATATTCTCACTTTCACCGATGATTTCAGTAGAAAGACATGGGTTTACCTCCTCAAAACAAAGAACGAAGCTTTCTCATTTTTCAAAAGTTTCAAAGTGTTGGTTGAGAATGAAACAAGAATGAAGATAGGAGGTGTGAGAAGTGACCGTGGGGGAGAATTTACCTCTAAAGAGTTCAATGAGTTCTGTGTATCCCATGGAATCAAAAGACAAGTTACAGCTGCCTTCACCCCACAACAGAATGGTGTGGCCGAACGGAAAAACAGAACCATTATGAACATGGTTCGGTGTTTGCTTATGGAAAGGAGAATGCCAAAACGTTTTTGGGGAGAAGCAGTGAGCTGGACAAATCACATCTTAAATCGATGTCCCACTTCAGCAGTGAAAGAGATGACTCCGCAAGAGTGCTGGACCGGAGATAAGCCCAACGTCGGACATCTAAAAGTATTCGGCTGTGTGGGTTTTGCTCACGTTCCAAGTCAAAAACGAGTGAAGCTAGATGATAGAGGGCAGAAATGCATTTTTCTTGGGATAAGTGAAGGTTCTAAGGCTTACAAGATGTATGATCCTACAACAAATCAAGTCATTGTTAGTAGAGATGTCATGTTTGATGAGGAACAAAACTGGAATTGGGGAAGAAGTCACAAGAAGAAAGTAGCGTTTGATTATTGATGAAGAAGATTGGGAAACAGAACCAGTGGAAGGAGCTGATAATAACACAGAAGAGGCAGTAAGTGACTCTGAGGTAAGGATGGCAACTGGGGAGCAGAGTGAGCCGAGAGTTCAAAAAAATAACTCGAGAGAAAGAGAGAGCTCCACCAAGATATCTACAAGATTATGTGAGTGGAGACGAAGTCGCTGAAGAAGATGAGCTGCAATATTTTGTTTTATACACAGCACAAGATGATCCAATCACATATTGGGAAGCAGTTGAAGAGAAAAATTGGAGAGAGGCGATGGAAGTAGAGCTCGAGTCAATCGAGAAAAATGATACATGGGAACTGGTTGATCTACCAGATGGTATGAAGAAGATTGGTGTTAAGTGGGTTTACAAGACAAAGTTCAATGAAAGAGGTGAGGTTGACAAGTTTAAAGCCAGGCTAGTGGCAAAGGGATATTCGCAAGTTCATGGAGTGGATTATGGTGAGGTATTCGCACCAGTAGCACGGTGGGACACTATACGAATGTTGCTAGCCGAGGCAGCCAAAAGAAAATGGAGTGTGCACCAGCTTGATGTCAAGAGTGCCTTCCTCCATGGGGTTTTGAAAGAAACTGTATTTGTGGAACAGCGAAGTGCGTAAAAAGGGAGAAGAACACAAAGTTTATAATTTAATATAGTCATTATATGGCCTTAAACAAGCTCCAAGAGCCTGGTACAGCAGGATAGAAGAATACTTTTATGAATGAAGGTTTTAGCAAGTGTGAATACTGAGCATACTTTGTTCATAAAAAATGAAAATGGAGGAAGAATTCTTATCGTAAGTTTATATGTTGATGATTTAATATTTACTGGTAATGATTCAAGCATGTGTGAAGATTTCAAAGTCTCAATGAAGCGAGAGTTCGAGATGACTGATCTAGGGAAGATGTGTTACTTTCTAGGGGTGGAAGTGGAGCAAAGTGAGAAAGGTATCTTCTTGTGTCAAAAGAAATATAAGCTTGCACGGTTTGGAATGGAGGACTGTAATCCAGTTAATAATCCGATGGTTCCTGGAACTAAGCTGTCTAAAGACATAAAAGGAGAAGATGCAGATGCTTCATTGTACAAGCAACTAATCGGGAGTTTAATGTATCTTACAGCCACAAGACCGGACATTATGTTTGCAGTATGTTTCTTAAGCAGGTTTATGGTGCAACCAAAGGAGGCACATCTTCTGGCTGTCAAACGGGTTCTGAGATACATCAAAGGGACTTTGAAGATGGGTTTACTGTACAAGGATGTTGGGGAAGGCAGTCTTAAAGCCTACACAGACAGTGACTTTGCCGGTGATATAGACAGTGGAAAAAGTACATCGGGATATGTTTTTCTTATGAGTGAGGCAGCAGTTGCTTGGAGCTCGAAGAAACAACCTGTGGTTACCTTGTCCACGACAGAAGCAGAGTATGTGGCAGCGTCTGTTTGTGCAACACAGTGTTTGTGGATGAAGAAGATACTCAACTGTTTTTCTCAGACTGAAGAGAAGTGTATGACGATTCTGTGTGACAATAGTTCCTCGATCAAGTTATCTAAAAACCTAGTTTTTCATGGAAGAACGAAGCACATCAAGGTTAGATTTCATTTTCTTCGTGACTTGGTGAAAGAAGAAGAAGTAAGTCTGGTCCATTGTGGAACAGAAGATCAAATAGCAGATGTTATGACAAAACCGCTAAAGCTGGAAACGTTTCAAAGGATGAGAAGATTGCTTGGAGTTCAGGAGTTTCAGAGCAAGCTATAATGTCAAGGACATTTAGCTTGGGGGAAGGAATGTTGGAATTGATCAAAGATGAATAAGTCTTCAAAGGTTGAAGAAGTCTCCGAGATTTTAGCTGAATAACGTAAATGCCGAGTCGTAAGCTTGAGCTAATTTGTAGGATTTATTGCTTCAGTTTTCTGCTTCGTGTAAACAAGTCTCTTTCTATAAAAGGAGCAAGTCTGTTGTTTTTCTCTTTATCAAAACAGAGCTTTGATCAATCACTCTGAGTTATTCAATTTTAACACAATAACGGCAAAGAAAGGCATGAAGACGGCGCAGATTTGCTCTCCAAATGTGAGAGAGCTTGATCTCTGTTTACCAAAGAACCCAACATTACAAAACAAACCCAGAGAAAGAAATGAGAAATCAAATCAAAAGAGTGGGAAATTTTACATTGGAACAGTCCATCACTCATTCGATTCTCCTCGAATAAAATAAAATAAATGGTGTTGAATCACATCACAAATTTTCCAAATCCTGTGTAAAAATGAAACGTCCTTTGATTCTTCATCATCAATCAGTTCACGACAACTTGATCCATTTAAAAGTTTTCAACTTATCCATAATTTTCACATTTTTTTGAATCAAAATGTACCGATCCTCCCTCCTATGTCATGTGAACTTAGGGGTGTCAAAATAATTGAAATGGTCAATCCAACTTATTATCCATTGGATTAAGAATTAAATGCATAATAGATTTACCTAGTCCATTTAACTAAATGAATTAGGTCAATCTATTATCCATTTAATTTGATGGGTTAATGGTTAAATAGTTTGACCCATTTAATTAATTAATAAATATATCAATAAATTAATTCTTTAATTAATATATCAATTAATGATCATAAAATCAATAAATAAATTATTATCATAAATAATGATAATCATCAGTCATTCTGGAGGAGCAGTTGATTTAGCAATTTTTAGTCTTCATCTATCATCATGATCATCAATATTATCATCATCATCAATATTATCATCATCATCATTATTATCACCATCACCATCATCACCGGGATCACTATCACCATCATCATCATTATCATATTTCGGTGGAAAAAATACGAAATCAAATTTTTGGCGGAAAAATGACAGAACCGGTTTTTTGGCAGAAAATTTGCGGATTTCTCATTTTACGGATTTACATTTTGGTTTGAAAAATTATGAATCAAGTTTTTTGCGGGAAAATGACAGGACCGTTTTTGACGGAAAAATGACGGGACCCTTTTTGATGGAAAAATTGTAGATCCGTAATTTGGCGGAAAAATTACATATATGTATTTTGGCGGAAAATTTGTATATTTACATTTTGGCGGAAAAATTGAGAGATTATGAAAATTGGTTAAGTTGGTTTGATTTACTTTTAAGAAATTGATGGGTTAAATGGTTAACCATCAACCCATTCGATCCAACTCATTTGATTCATCAACCTATTTAACCATTAACTCATTTGACCCATCAACTTATTAGAGTCAAAAATTTCAATCTATTAGGATTCATGAGTTATGTTAGGTTAGATTAGGTTAGGTTATACTCATGATGACCGATTTTGACACCTCTATGTGAACCCTTTTATTTATTTTTTTATTTATATTTTGTTATATTATATGATTTCTCTAAATATACACTTTTGTAACTGTACTTTATGCAATGATTACTAGCTCACGTGTATATATATCTAATATGTTGTTGGTTAAAGCCTTGGATGATTTTACTCTCTACTCATTAAATATCAAAACGCCTGGAAAATCAATGAGGATTTAAGATGTTTGGTTGATAGTAACTAAAATAGCTAAAAAATAAGAAATAAATGAATAATCTATAGTCAGTTGATAAAAAGTAAAATATAATTAATTGATAAAAATATTATATGTGGACAGTATTAGATTATTTGTTGCCCAAATACTATCCACAATAAAAAAATCTATTTATAGTCTAGAAAAATATTCATAAGGGACCATTTAGTCCAAATTGTATTTTTAAAAAAATTGAAATTTCTTATTTCTTAATTAGTTTGAAAGTAAATATGTCTACTATATGTACTCGATGAAAAATATTGATGTTGAAACACATCACAAGTTCCCAAATCCTGGGTCATAACCTTTGATTCAGGGTTAAATCTGTTTCACAACTTTATCCATTTAAAATGTTTATCAAATTACGCTGATCCATAATTTTCACTTTTCTAGAATCAAATGTACAGTCTCTCGCATGTGGGTTCCTTTTAACATACTTATCCACTAATCAATTTTTGCAAGCACATAAGTTTTGGACCTTGTGATGAATTGTTACCAGGCACGCCACATTGACAATGACATCCCTGGATATTGATGTGGAAGATTACTTATCATTTTGACTATTTTCATACAAATTTAAAAAGAAATCAACAATTATACAACTATGCCCTTATTTAATATGTCACTTATTAAGTGATAATGAATTAAATTTAAAGAAATTTGGTTTTATTTGAGGATAATTAAATTATGATTTTAATTTAAAAATTTGTATTGGAAATGTAAAACGACATTTGTTTTGAAAAAAAAATCAACTCTAAAATAACATTCTGTAAAAAACGAAGGGAGTATATATATATATATATATATAGATATACATAGTATGTTGCTAATTAGGTCTTGGAATTTTAGTGGTAGGTTATATACTTTATTTGAAGTGAATTTTGTTGGCTCAATTTATAATTTTATTGTTTTTCCTAGTCTATATGTTTTGAGAAGTATTGACACTGATATCTGAACATAAGCTATCTATCTCTTTGAAATTTTTCATAGGATTGCCAAATTATCTTACCAGCTATAAAATCTTCGAAATAGTGGCCGACCAACTTAGTCGATGATCATATCTTATCAAACTCTTCAGTTCAAGAGCTAATTGATTAATTCAGTAACTAAGACATTTCAGCATTTTCAGACACAAATTGGAAAATAAGAATAAAAGTAATGATTTTTTGAGATTTGCACGATGCAAAGAGTAGATTCACTTAGACACTTGTCACAAATCCTTTGAAAACCAAAACCAAAACCAAGCAATCTCCTCTGTTTCTACGATAAGCTCATGCTGGTATATTTTCACTTTGTAAGGATCCCCAAAAGAACACAATAGCTCTCTTTATTGTAAGAATCAAACGAATTCAAACAGAAGATCAAACGCAAGACTGTTTTCTCCGCAAATCTGATAAACAAAACTCAAAGCTTTCTTATTGATATAAAAGAGACATCCATCCTTCCAAAGAGATGAGCCTTTTACATCCAAAAACCTAACTAAAATAACACTCATAGTTAAAAACTTGATGTAGAAACTCTAACTAAATTACAAACATAAAACCAATACATTATAACCCGCCTACTCATGGCTCCGATGCAAGCTTCCAAATCTTAACCATTCCATAGTCGCTGGCCGAGGCAAGCAACCGGCTTTCCTTGTGCTTTAGTCAATAAACAGTCTCGAGTCAGTACAATGCAAATCTCAAAATCAGTCTATAGTAAGAGATGATTCAGGTATATGCTAAAACCGTACAAGAAAGTTAAGCTTCCAAATTTTGTAAGAATCAAACTCATTATCAAAATACAAAAAAGATTATGCTATCGTGTATGGGACTGCATTTGTGTACATATTAGCCTATTACTCCTAAAGAAGGAAAGAAACTTACATCAGGTTCCCATTGGACCGAGTTTACATCCATTTCATGTGCTTTCTCCTTCTTAAGCAAAAGTTTGTATGAAGGTCTATCAACCTGGTAAAATGATGGTCAACATTTCATGCTACGACAATAGCACATTAACGTATGGCAAGAAGTAATCAGACAAAATGCAGATGAAGATGATGATAAAAGAGGGCGTTGTGGTTATAGGTAAAAGGGAGAAGAGCATACAGAGTCACTGTTGTCGTCCACAAATAACCAAATAGCATCATCGCTTGCTCCACTGGCAATAACAACGTCCCTGTCAAGGTATCAGATCTTATCAAAAAACTTTAACCGATATATCCAGTAGGACAGTTTTGAAAACAAGCATAGGCTCGGTAAATAAAGAAACATATCGCAGAACACAATGAATGTAAATTCACTAGTCATTAGAGATAAATGAATATTGTTAAGCAAAGCTTATTACGAATCTTGCTTTATTTGATCAATGACTTGGAGACGGAAGTGCTATAAGTCAAATAAAGCAAGATTAGTAGGACTTTACAACTGTTTCTTTCAAATGTGAGAAGTCTTATACCTTGACCAATGAACTGAAAATATGTTACGATCGTGAAAACCAGAGAGTGTACAAAGATGGGCCCTGCAAAATTCAAACAGATAAATCCCTTGCGAATGAAGAATTTTTGTCTGCATGCATCTTATGTCAAACTTATATAGACCCTAAGAAAACAAGGACTTAATCTTCAAATTGGTATGTTAAACTCTATGAAATGATAATTAATTTCCAATTTATTCTCACCACGGTACATATTCTTCACCAGATTGCATCCTCGCAATATCTGTCCTCCTAAACCTTTTAACAAAAAAAAAATATCTGTCCTCCATATTTTCACTGTTAGATCATCACTACAAGTTCAGACAATCCTAATGTTGTCAGACCAGGTAACAGAGACAAAATCTCCTATCAGAAACAATGAAAAGAAGAAGATTCACCAACCTACAAGTGACCATTCTGCCCCTGCAGCATTAAAGGAGATAGCCCAAACAGTAGAAGAATGACCACTGTGTGAAGATTCAAGGCAACATGTGTTATTTTACGCATAGAAGAAAGTTTATGAAAACAATTGCATCATAGTAGGAAAATTTTTGAACGTGTGAGGAAGAAGAAGATGATATAATACTTGTTAGATTCACTTAAGGTTTGGACACAGTTATATCCGCCATATTCATCCTCAAACAGCCAAACCTGTTAATAGAAAGAAACACAAGGATTGCAGTTAAATGCTTGTATATGGATATGACAGAACATTTAAAAGCTTTGATGTCCAATCCATTTGAAGCATTGTTCTGTTTACCTTTGATAGTGTTATCATAACTGCAAGAGAACAAAACATCCATAGTGGGATGCCACTGGACCATCTTAACATCTTGTGTATGACCACTTAACACTGCAGCACAATCAAATTCATTTTCCACTAGTATTTCCCAAATCCACACAGATTTGTCTCTACCACATGTTGCAAGCAACGAACCAGATACATTCCAAGATACACTTTTGACTTCGCTTTCATGTCCCTGCATCAAAAATATTCCGCAAGATTCATAGAAGTCAATAAACCCAGACATATACAAGAGAGTAGTACTTATTAAGTAGCACCTAGGACCACAAACTTCTATAACAGCTAGCTATGTTAACAAGAACAAAAGCTCTGTTTACTGTAGCAATATGCAATTCATAGCTTCTCCATGCATATACTCTTCTTATTATATATGAACCTAAGCAACTAAAAATTATCGATTCCCAAGCACAAATTTCAAGAAATAGGTGTGAATATTGGGAGATGGAGATACCTGTAAAACGGATACACACTCGGGATCAGTAGTATCAAAATTTTGCCAAACGCAAGTGGTGCCATCGAAACTTGAAGTGGCCAATAACTTCCCAGATGGTGACCAAGCACACGACCTCACAGTTCTTGTGTGCACGTCTTCCAAAACAGCCTGACTAATCACCAAGCTTTCATTACTGACCTTATCTATAACATGCATGCAAGCCAACAAACACACACACACACACACATCAAGTTCGAAAAAAGAGAGAGAGAGAGAGACCTTGCGTGTCCAGGAACGAGGTAGCTCGCTCTGCTCCCAGATTCGTACTGTCTGATCGCCACTGCATGAGGCAAGAACACCGTCGCCGGCGGGATTCCAGGCGACACTCCAAACACGATCAGTGTGACCTTCAAGTGTCTGAACCTCCACTAACCCTAAATTCGTATCCATCAGTTTCAATTTTGTAGTTTGTATACCAAGATTGCTAGTAAGGAACAAGCTTAGATCTTATTGTGTGTGAACTACAAATCAATCTTCAGCCTTTTAGTTCGCAAACACTAAAAAGATTATAAAGAACGATCTTTCTTTATTAATGTTAAAAAAACTTTCTCAAAAACTTAACAAGCTCTTAATATTTGTGATACAATTATCATAGCTCTATCACAACTTTGCTTCTCCTATTATTAATTGAATTAGATAACTCCTAATCTCAATATAACTTTATTTAAGTCTATTTATCTTTATCCGATTTGATAATAATATCTTAGATTTTTATTAATGTTGAAGATTATCCGACAGTTAGCTTGGACTTCTTTGACTTTTCCATGCCTTTTCTCTTCTCACCCTTCTTTTTCCTTATTGTCGAAGTTACGATGGTTTAGTTTTGGCTGAATTTTACACTTACTCTGGGGGCTCGGACCATTTTAATTTCTAGTAATGAGACCGCTGGAACATACTCAAAATTGTTGGAATAAAGTCTTGTAAGATTTTGTGTGTTTTGTTGTAACTTGTTAGTACTAAAGATTGATTGCTGTTGATACAAGAATGTGGTTTTAGTCTCCAATAATTTTAATTAGACGGAAGTCCTATTTAATACTGTGTAAATGATTTGCAGTTAAAAGTTATGAAGATTTAGCAGGTTGTTTAACATCAGTTTGTGTGTGTTCATATTTTTTTATTACAACAGAGAGGCAAATACAAGTCTCGATAAAACATGTAGTGTGATACTTTTGAGAATTAACAAAGTTTTTTTTATATAATTATTTTTGAGTTATCAACATGCAGTATATTATATAGATTTTAATCCAGATGGTTATACGTAGACAATACTAAAACAAACTAGTAGATTATAACATTTGATGTTTTCTGTTTTATCCACTAAAATATAAATGATGAGTGTTTAAAATTTTATTTATAGAAAACAAAATTAAAAGATTTTTTTTATCTCGCCTAGAACCCAAAAGTTATAAGTACGGCTCTGGTAGTCTACATTAATGTGTTATTGATTAGAATCGTAGGCATGATTAACAAAGCTTTCTAGCACCAGTAGATAGTTCGTAGTGTTGTCGACATTATTCTGCTATTAAAAGTTAAAGTCTTGAATAGTATAGATGGATAAACAAACTAAATGATTGACAAAAAGAAAAAAAATGTATAAACAAAGTATAATAACTACATGAGTTTATATCAATAACTATCTATAGTATCATTATTTTAATATTTTCTTAAAGTACAAAATAATTTGTCTTGAACAGAAAATAATAATTTAAATACTTGTAATTAAAGTACGGGTCAAATAACAGAAGACTTGTTTTAACTTTTAATAAACTAAATAAATGAACATATATTAGTAGTATCCATACAAGACGGATCACGGGTCAAATAGGAAAAAAAATCATTGGTTCTTACTTCTTGCCTTATCCCACCCTGATACTTGGGACACTAATTTGCTTTGTTATTAATCCATCTCGTCGGAGGGCATGTTGGTAGTTTTGTACCACTACTCTGCGAGAGCTTTCCCTCTAGTTAAAACAATTGGTGTTGCATTAGTTTTTGATTTACCTGTAAATCTAATTAGCAACTCTTTTTTTTTAACTAGAAGAGCATAATTTCAGATGTGCATATTGTAGTCTACGACTCAGAGAGTTCATCATCATTTTCCAGTATAATAAGACGTAACATATAACGACACATTGAACCAAAAAAATAAATAAAGATTTTGATAAGAAAGGAACAATCAAAGAAAAGGCCAAAGAAATTGATTGATATTTTTGTAAAGGTTACGTAAAATAAAAAAATAGATATATATATATATATATACGTAATAATAAAAATGGATATAAGATTTGATGGCACAATACAAAGACACGAGTGGTGAGAAAAGAAAGAAGAAAAAGCAAGAACCCAAATGGATCACACATCTCATCAATTCTCCTTAAATGGCTAAAAAAGATCTTACCCTTCTTTACTTTTTTCCCTCTTTCTGATTTGTGATAATTGAAACCAGCACAAGAAGACAAGCCATTTTTCTTGTTATAATAATCAAATTTTTTTTTGTTTTGTCTATATACACATACATATATATAGAGACATGTAAATAGTAAAATGTAGGGTCTCTTCCCTAATTTAAAGCCTGCAACCGAAATGAGTGCACTTCTCTGTAGTAAACAGTAACACATCGGTCTTCTTCATGTCTTTGGATTTCTTTTTTGGATTTGGATTCGGTTTCAACCATATATTTCTTGAGATAAGTAAATGAGATTCATTTCCCTCTCTATATATGAACAACATTTTAAAGAGATGTGAATTATAACAAGGAAAAATATATAAGAAAGATTTGGTTCTGATTTATCTTTTTCGATCGGAAGATCTAAAAGATATGAAAATGGATTCATGTCATAAACAGAGGGAGCTCCGTACGTGATTTGGCCCTCCTTTTCCACTTCTCTCTTGATTTTTTTTTTAATTATTTTTTCTCTGAAAATAGTGTTTTTGTTATTTATTAATTATGTTGCTATTTGTTGGTCTAATGCTCTGAATATTTTAGTGAGGCAGATGATGAAGATTCTGGGCTTTTTCATGAAATTGTATAAAAGTAAGGAGAAAAATCAAAACTTTTTGTCTTGTTTTTGTTCATGCAAAAGAGATTAATCAGACCCACTTTTCTCTTTTTCAGTTTTTTTTTTTCTTTAATTTATATATAATAATTTTATTGTTGATTTCTCCTTTTTGGGCTGTCTTTAGGAACATAGAGAAGCTTTGGAATGAAAGTACAGTGTTCTTTCACGGAGAAAGAAGAGAAATAAACACTTTCTTCTTCTGCAAATTTAACACACATTTTGGAAATTTTGATGTAAAAATTCTGTTTCAAACGTTTTGCTCTCTGAGATCTTCCCAAAGGTTCTATCTGCAGAAGAAGGATAAAGGCAAGTTCAAACACCTTTTATGTTCTATGGACATTTGTAGTAATCTAAAGCTTTCTTTTTTATTTACTAGTTCACTGTTTGTATTCACAGATATGTTATATTATTGGTCTGTGTATCATTGAGCCTACTTACAACTTCATTAATTCATGCATCGGTTCACATAAACCCATGTCTATAATGTTAATAATTAATGACAGTCTTACACTGAAGTTCTCTGTCTCTTGCAGCATTTTACATTTAGTACTATTCTCCGTAGATTTGGTTTCTGAGATCTTCTATAAATCCTTTGTCTGAGTCTTAAATACATGTCTTCTTGTTAATGCAGTTTCCATAGAAACCCAATGGACAACGACAACACTTTTAGTTCTCTGGATAATGTCATGACTAACCACAATCCTCTTCTGATGGATTTGATACCTCCAAGAGAAGATTCAACTTCATTTTCAACAATGCTGCCATGGAATTCCATCAGATCAGATCCTCTACAAATGGGTGGCTTTGATATCTTCAATTCTTTCCTGACTAACAAATACTTATCATCTTCTTCACGATCTATCGATGTTCAAGAAAACCGCAATATCGAAACCTTTGAGGTCATGGCTCCTCCTCCTCCTCCTTCACTTCATCCTTTGGATCATTTAAGACCCTATGATGATTCCTCAAACAACATGTGGGGTTTTGAGGCAAATAGTGAGTTTCAGACATATTCAGGTGTTGCTGGTCCAAGTGAACCAATAATGTCTACATTCGGTGAAGAAGACTTCCCCTTTCTTATTTCGAATAAAAGAAACAACGAGCTTTCGTTAAGTCTTGCCACTGATGTTTCTGATGAATGCTCGGAGATAAGTCTTTGTGCTGCTACTAGATTGGCCTCAGAGCAAGCTTCTTGCAGCAGCAAAGACATTTCTAATAATGTTGTCACTCAAGGTTTCTCTCAGCTTATATTTGGCTCGAAGTACCTTCACTCTGTTCAAGAAGTACTATCTCATTTCGCCACATTCTCCCTCGATTATTCATCTCGAGGAACCGAGTCAGGGGCTGCTAATTCAGCCTTTACTTCACGTTTTGAGAATTTAACCGAGTTTCTTGATGATGGTTCTAATAACTCAGAGGCGGGTTTCGGATCTACATTGCAAAGAAGAACATTAGAAGCCAAGAAAACCCATCTCTTGGATCTTCTACAAATGGTATTATATATTCACATTTTTACGTAAGTTAAGAAATGGTTTGTTCTGATTTGATAAAGTTTTGTTTGTGTTGGTATTTTCTTTAGGTGGATGATCGATATAGTCACTGTGTAGACGAGATTCATACGGTTGTATCAGCGTTCCACGCTGCAACAGAGTTAGATCCGCAGTTGCACACCCGATTTGCGCTCCAAACCGTCTCCTTCTTATACAAGAACCTGAGACAGAGAATCTGCAAGAAGATACTTGCGATGGGATCTGTATTAGAGAGAGGCAAAGACAAGTCTCAAGAAAACTCTATGTTCCACCAGCATTGCCTTCTTCAGCAGCTGAAACGAAAGAACCATCAGATTTGGAGACCACAGCGAGGTTTGCCTGAGAAATCAGTCTCGGTTCTACGTACTTGGATGTTCCAAAATTTTCTTCATCCGTAACAAACCTTTACTCTTCTTAACTCTACTTTATGATGACATTGTTAACTCCATTTTCAAGGAAAGTTTTGTTAGTGATATTGCTGTTTCCGCTTGGTTGCAGTTACCCAAAAGATTCAGAGAAACATCTTCTTGCAATACGAAGTGGGTTGACAAGAAGTCAGGTAAATATCTCATCTTTGTTTTGTTATGCAATGACTCATTGATATATAATATCTTTATACTCACAGTAATAGCAAATTTGGTATTCAAATGAGTAATACCTTGAGTTCTTGATATAATGTTACTGCAGTCCTAAGATATTAGCCTTACGTATGTTTTGTAACTCGAGTTGAAGCAGGCAAGTGAGAAATTATTTCTTTGTTGTTTGTGGTTAAAGGTATCAAACTGGTTTATAAATGCGCGGGTTAGGCTATGGAAGCCGATGATAGAAGAGATGTATGCGGAAATGAATAAGAGAAAGCTCAATAACAGTCACCTTCAATCCAACGGAGCAAGACTTCAAATGCCAAAGTCTATTATGATGAGCCAAGCAATGCACAAATAAGACAATAACTTGTTTAGACAATTGCTACTATGATCGTCGACGGTTACTATTATGATTACTTATGTTATAATTGTATATACAACTTCTTTTATCTCGACTATTTCATTTCATTATCCCTGGATTTTAATCATTATCATCTTCATCAAACTCATCACCATTTTTGCATCTAAATACATGAGTTCATGAAAAATTAAGAAAACTATGTAACCGTGTATGTTAGTAAGTACCAACTATTCTGCCGTGAGAAATAACATATATGATCTCTATCACAACCATAATATGCTTTTTTCACATAGCTTGAAATGGCATTAACGTACTGATTTAAAAAAAAAGAAAAACAGTCAAAATGACGTCATATTTGTGTTGGACTGATTGTCTTCGGTCAACTATCAAAAACGCAGCGTTTTGCTTCTTCTACGAAACAAAAGCAGGACACTTTGGTCAGTGAGGAAGAAAGTGAAAAGACGGAACATTGACAACGGCGAATGGAGGAAGATAGAGCTGCCATGACCGGAGCTGTAGCGTCTCTATACGCGCTGAAACCGGCGCGTATAAAAAGCGAGGACATACTCATCTGCGTCGATATAGATGCGGAATCAACGGTGGAGATGAAGACCACTGGCGGGAGACCATTGATGAGACTGGAGTGCATCAAGCAAGCTATTACTCGCTTCATTCACGACAAGCTCGCCATAAATCCTGATAATCGTTTTGCTTTCGCTTCCCTCTCCAAATCAGCCGCTTGGGTTTATACTTTCTCCCTCAATTCTCTTATTATAGTTTCGTAATTTTGGGGTTGCTTTTGATTTTGAGTATGCATAATGCATGCCACTCATTTTTTTTGCTTTTTAGATCACAAATTTGAAATTTTTGTTATGTTCATCGACAATGGTACTCTTTTACTGTTTGTAGCTTCTTAATGTGCTGAGAGAATTAATATTTTGATGCATCATTAAAATTGCATCTTGTGTGGGTCATGAAACTTTTGTTTAAATCCTCTCTGCTGACCGTTTCATCTAAAATTAAAGTTGAGGCCTTTTATTATGTTTCAGCTTAAAAAGGAATTCACCAGCGATGCTGAATCTGCTGTTGCTTCCCTAAGAGGCTTGTCAGCTACTAAATCCTCTGGTCCAGCGGATCTCACACTTCTGTTCCAGGAAGCGGCTCAGGAAGCCAAAAGTTCCAGAGCACAAAACCGAATCTTGAGAGTCGTAAGTTTTGAGAGCACAAAACAATCTTATGCCATATCCTGACAAAGTTATTTTACTGATTTTCGTTTATCTATTGCTCTTCAGATTCTCATATACTGCAGGTCATCAGTGAGACCAACCCATGATTGGCTCGTAAACCAGAAGCTGTTCACATTGGATGTTATGTACTTGCACGACAAGCCGGGTCCTAATAATTGTCCTCAAGATGTGTATGGCTCTTTTAATGATATTTTAGAACACGTTTCCGAGTACCAAGTTTACATCTTTGAGAGCGGTAAAGGGCTTGCACTGTCTGTTTTAAACCGCATGTCAATGTTGTTATCATATCCTCCGCAAAGATGTCCTCAAGTTGATCTCCCCAAGGCTCCTGCAAAGAAGGTGGCAAGTGCTTATATGACTTCCTTCTCCTTGTGCTTTTACAGATATTCTTTTATTTTGTTTCAGCCAGCTGTTTCCTGTGATAAGTCAGCCTCGAATTCAAAGAGAGAAGTGAAGCGACCGTTAGAAAAAACTCCTACTACAAACACAAAGAGCATACACAGCCTAGGCAAACATAAAGTATGTTTTTTGTTGTTTCATGGATAGTAACTGTTGCTCATATTAAAGACTGGGAAAATCATGATTTACCAATTGTGAGTTGCAGTAGTAACTATGCATGGTTTCAGTTTCTTATTCTCTTCATATCGGAGATATTATTTTCTTGAACATATTTATTGTTTTATCTTTCTATACATACTAGTTTCATCTGCTCTGGGTGAGTTTTTTTTTTTTTTTTCTTAATTATAATTTGTAGACTTCGTCATGCTGAATCAATTCCTTGGCAGGCATCTGATCTCAGAAACTATGATGAAAATTTAGTTGGGTCGAGGATCAAAATATTGTGGCCTATAGATTGCAGGTCAGAATTTTTTAATTTCTTATTCAGAATAATATTGATTTATTCCTTGGGTGCTATGTTTTTCCTTTAGATAGCTGAATCTGGACTAGCACCTCGGATGGTTGCATTTCTGTTGACCACGCCTGTAAATGAGTATTGGATTTTTACCACAGGTATTATGAAGCTGTGGTCAAATCTTATGATTTTTCTGCTAAAAAGAAACATCTGGTAAAGCCAATAAATCAGTCTCCTACATAACTATTTCGTTGGTTTTTTGGTGAATCATTAGCCTATCGAATGATCACCTATGTGGTACATATTTCTTTAATTTGATCCAGGTCATTGATAGTGTGTTGTATGCTGAAGCTGTGTTCGCTTTCAGGTTTGCTATAATGATGGAGACAAAGAAATCTTGTATATGAGAAAAGAGAAGTGGTATTTTGTAAATGAATCAAAATCGTCAGAGGTGGGGAATTTATATCACTTATCTATGGGTTTTCTGTTTTGTTTCATTCTCCAGATTGTTTTACGCTTTCACATTGTCTGTCTGCAGGATGAAGAAGCTAATCAAACGGTATGTGATGAAGAAGCCTCCACAATGTAAGCATTACTTCTCCAGTTCTGGTGTTTACATGGCATTGGAATAGCTAGATGAGATTTGTTGTTATGAGATAGACTCCGCTGTTCTTATGATAACAAAGCTATTGTTTCTTCATGCAGGCCCCAGAAGAAGAAAGCTAAGACAAGCAAAGAACAGTCAACTAATAAGCAATCAATGATGGATATACCTCCAGTAATGTTTCCAACATTTCCACGTTATGTTAAAAAAGATGATGGATAGGTTCTTACCATTTCTATTTCAGCAACCAATCTCTTTTGTTTTAAGCCTTTCGACTTATTGTCCTCAGGTTCCCCAAGTATCACGGAAGCTGGCAGAACAAGTTCTCAGTAGCTGTGCTAGCCAGCTCAAAAAGTATCTGATAGAAGCAGTGAAATCATCAAGCCTCTCCTTGGATAAGCACAGTGATGCAGTGGACTCAATATGTGAAGTAGCATTCAATGCATTGAAGGCAGCAGAAGTTTCTACCCCTGAGCTAACTTGTGTACCTAAGAAGAGACTGAACCTGGAGCATTCATTAAGTTTTTACCCTCATGATTTATCTGTTAAAGCAGCTATTTCTTCAATAAATGAGAAACATGAGGCGGTGTCCCCTCGACTTGAAACAGCAACTGAAGGAGGAGTAAAGACTCAGGAAAGGAGAATCCAAAATTCTGTGGCAGAAGAAAAGGATCTTGCAGAAACTCAGGAAAGGAGAATCCAACAACCTGTGGCAGAAGCAAAGGATCTTGTTGCAGAAATTGAGACTCAGACACACACGCAAGCTCGAGTCGAAAGCTGCAGCCTTCATAAAGCTCATGGCGAGCCGGAGAAGACAGATGCAGAAGGAAAACCCTCTTGCCGTTCTCAAAAATCCAGTGCTGAGCCCGGAGAGTTGGAGCGGAAGAAACTCCCTCAACCTTGCTCTGTCACACAGCAGCTGGCCAAGGTGAAACAGAGCATTGTAGACACTATAGCCAGTGTAAGACAGTTTCGATCTGAGCTGGTGGCAAAGGAACAGAGCATTGTAGACACTTTAAGTAGTGTACGATAGTTCCGCTCCGAGATCAAGGAAAAGGAAGATAATCTAGAAGCTTCGCTTCAGGAAATTGACGTGTTAGGTATGTGATCTGAATACTGATGATCTCACTAGTTTTTTTATTTTTTATTTTAATTATGTGTTTTATTTTGGTT
This sequence comes from Cardamine occulta, assembly GCA_028015245.1. Classification (NCBI taxonomy): domain Eukaryota; kingdom Viridiplantae; phylum Streptophyta; class Magnoliopsida; order Brassicales; family Brassicaceae; genus Cardamine; species Cardamine occulta. The sequence goes on along the minus strand of CM051389.1, from coordinate 17,425,786 downwards.
CTATGTCTGTGATTTTGGAACAAATAGGGGAGAAGATAATGGGAATCAACAAAATCCTCAACTCAGAATCAAGTTTAGAGTGAAACTGAAGATTATGAAGTGGACTGCAAATTCTCTTTTTTTCTGTATCCTGAACTTGTTCGGCAATGTAGTTCACTAGAGAGAGAACTCTTTTTGTATAGCATTATCTCAGTCAAGTCTCAAGACGGTTGATTTTCGAATTCTCAAGCCAAAAAAAACATTAGCATCCAGAAACCATGATGTGGTTAGTGGTTACTGACGTGTGATAAAATTTTGCAAAACGACATCGTATTTTTGTTTGACTGATTGACTTCGGTCAATTAGCAAAAACGCAGCGTTTCTCTTAATGTATACAAACAAAGTAGTAGAAGAGAGAGAAGTAAAAACCTAACTAGAAAGAGAGATCGACGGCGAATGGAGGAAGACAGAGCGGCAGTGACCGGAGGTGGAGCGTCTAGATACGCGCTTAAACCGGCGCGTATAAACAGCGAGGACATACTAATCTGCATCGATGTAGATGCGGAATCGATGGTGGAGATGAAGACGACGGGAACAAACGGGAGGCCTTTGATCAGGCTAGAGTGCGTCAAGCAAGCTATTATTCTCTTCATCCACAACAAGCTCTCCATCAATCCAGATCATCGCTTTGCTTTCACCACCCTCTCCAAATCTGCCGCTTGGGTTATTATACTTTCTCCCTGAATTCTCCTTTATATGATTCAATTTGGGGGTATGCTCCTCAGATTTTGGTTTTCATCTGACAAAATTGGAATTTCATGATGTTTATCCGAGAATAAATTTCGAATCAGCTAGATGTCAGTTGCTTGTGAGTTTCTCTGTTCGTCTTATTAGAGGAAGTAAATGAAAATGTTAGTTCGGCTTCCCTTTGTTGCTTTTGTTGGTCTCTCAGGTAGATGGAGCTGCGTTTTAAATGTGATATTGGAATATCCTTTTATGATTCATATGCCATTCAGAGTAAGAGTATTGGAGCATCAATAGTAAAACAAGCCTTAGTTCCTGACTTTCTTCATAAGTAGATTGTAGATTATCGATTGTGGGAACAAATTTTGAGTACTAAACACCATGCTTCTTTCTGTTGATTATTCCTTCCATCATATCCTAAAATCCTCAATCTTAACCTTGTATCTTCTTGATGCATGTTTTGGTGAAGACCTGTTTCCTGGAACATTCTTTGTCTAACTTGACAAAATTGTCACCTGATAATGTGGTTTGTAGCTTCTAAATGGGAAGTGAATTCATAGATAAGATAGACTCCACCGATGAGTCTTGTGTGGGAAAACAAGTCAATTTCGTTCATGAAACTAGAATCTCTGTACACTCTTCTCTCTGCTGACCGATTCATCTGAAATTAAACTTGAGGCCTTTTTATGTTTCAGCTTAAAAAAGAATTCACTAGCGATGCCGAATCTGCTGTTGCTTCCCTTAGAGGATTGTCAGCTACTAAATCATCTGGTCGAGCAGATCTCACACTTCTCTTTCGAGCAGCTGCTCAAGAAGCCAAAATTTCCAGAGCACAAAATCGAATTTTGAGGGTGGTATGTTTTGTTTTCTGTAAAAACAATCTCCTCTAGCCACATCCTGAAAAAAGCTATTTTACTAATTTTGTTTATATCACCTTGCAGATTCTCATGTACTGCAGGTCATCGGTGAGACCAACCCATGATTGGCCCTTAAACCAGAAGTTCTTCACATTGGATGTTATGTACCTGCACGACAAGCCAAGTCCTGATAATTGTCCTCAAGATGTGTATGACTCTCTTGTCGATGCTGTAGAACATGTTTCAGAGTATGAAGGCTACATCTTTGAAAGCGGTCAAGGGCTTGCACGGTCTGTTTTCAAGCCTATGTCAATGTTGTTATCGCATCCTCAACAGAGATGTGCTCAAGATGATCTTGACATCCCCAGGTCTCTTGCAAAGAAGGTGCATGTGACTGACGCCGTAAATGCTGAAGATATTCAGACAATAAGCCAATGAAATCACTGTTTTTTTACCTTTTGGCCATGAATTTGCTGTAAGTTTGGCATGTGAAAAATACTCAAAACTAGTGAGAACTTGTTCTAGGTCTATCAAGTAAGAAGAAACTCGTATTCAAATGAATATAAATGATATATTTTCTTTGTCTTTGTGCAGCTTATCTCACTTGTTAGTTGTTAGAGCCTCGACTAATTCCTTATGAATCCATATAACTTGTGCTGGTCATGAGTCCACGATCGGCCAACTTGATTTTCATACGATTAATTTTGTCGCGGTAATTGGTTCATACATGGATATATATTCAATTAGTTTATGGAAATGTGTGCTTGAGAAGAGAAGCTAAGAAATAATCGTTTCGAGTGTTGCAAAGTCAACACATTAAACCAAAAAAAATGAAAAACAAACAAATATATATGTATATATATATATTTTTTTTTGTATGAATGTAAAATTATATTCATCAAAAAACCTATGTTATATAGAATGCATATTTAGTTTAAAGTATACTGAAACCGAAAATTAGCTTGAACATCAAAAGGGTTTAAAAGTGAATCAAATAGGACATCAACTTTTAGTAGCAAACCAAATTTGTAGACCTTCACTTAGTTGAGGTTGGAGTGAGGAGAGATGGTTACGAACAATGCGATCTATATTTTTCAGTAGAGTGCTTGTAGGAATCGAGATTTTCCCATGTCTTCTTCTATTTCTTTTTCTCCATATAGTGTGGATTGAAACTTAAAAAACATATCTCATCACAAACTTTAGTGTTGAGCTGAGAGTATGATCAGATAAAAACAAGTAGAATGTCACTATACTGAAAAATATATATCGTATTGTTCGTAACCGTATTTATTGTTATTCTGCCATCTCATGTCAGTATAACATATATGATGATCATTTTTTAATTTGACAATCGTTAATTCGTAATTCGTAATTCGTAATTCGTAATTCGTAATTCGTAATGTGTTAATTACTCCATGGACATTTCCAAAAGAAAACTCTTAGCGATTGACGTTGTACTAAATTCTGAAAATGGTCTTGTTCATTTCGTAATTCGCCTTCTCTTGAGTGTATCCTTAGAGCTAAAGCAACGGTCTTGTTCGTAAATTTTGTCCTTTGTATTAGCTAATGGACCATGTTATATGGAATTTTAGTTCAGACAAGATTTAGCTCACGACTTTAGGATACCCAAAAGAAAACCAAAACATTAAAAAAAAAAGAAAAAAAAAAAGAAAAAGAAAGAATGTCGCCATGCATGTGGCTTTAGGATGACGATGCCAACATGTACGACATTCGTTCTCTGACGATATCCATTTAATTTGTATGGGGTCATATGAAAGATGAATTTTAATAACGTTTGACTAAACTATTAAATTGGGAATCCATTTAATCAGAGATTGGAATCCTACAAGATGACACATCATGTGCCTCTCTAAGTGAGTAGCGGGGTACTCTATGAAAATAAAACAAAAATTGAAATAATGCACTACTTATTGTTATATTGACTTTACATCTCACAAACAGGTAGGTGCCAGAAAAAAAATTAGTCTACTGGTTAACTTTTTGGGGACGATTTGGTGTAAAACGGTAAAATAATTAAAATAGACTGTATTAATCTAACCAATAATAAGTAGTCTTAGCTTAAAAATTCCAAAGTTATATAATAAACAATGGTATTTAATTTGCAATCTTAAAAATATCAAAATATTTTTCAAAATTAACGTGTAGTTCCCTACAAATACAACACATTTAGAATAGAGATAGTTCTACAATTCTGAATAAGAGACCAGGTAGTTCTTTAATATACAAATAAAGTAGATAACTATTGATTAAAAGGGATGTGAAAGTTGACCAGGTTTTATCGTTTGATATGTCCAAAAGGCCAGGAAAAGCTGGCCTAATTATTAGTTAATTACAAAGTACATACGTCATATTATATAGTATTATACTATTGTAACATAATAAAAAGTAAAAACTGTTACATTACTTAAAAAAACACGTCACTAGAGATAAAAATAGGCCATAGTTTATCGTCGGTTATTTTTTAAAAAATAACAATGATAGAAGATTGTAACGAGGTGCATGACAATTGACAATCTAATTACTTTTCCAAATGACTTTGAAAGTAAAACGAGAGTCGAAAAAGTCATCAAAAGCAAATGACTAGGCTAAACTTTTAAAATATATAAATATATATCTTAAACTTATAAAATCGAGCAAACTCAGATATTTGCCGTGATAATTTTACTAAGTTATTAACGGTTGCTAACGTATTTATCACATTATACATTATTTACATGGATAACACATACTTTTTTAAATCACAAATCTAAGGCTAAATGACGTTGTGTTTTCTTTTTTTATCACTTTTTTCTTTTTTCACGACGAGAAAAAATATAGTTGTGTTCACTAATTTTTTCACACTTAAAACTCGTTGCATTCAGTAAAAAATCAAGAAGAATTTATGAACATAACTATGTTTTCTCTCATTTTGAAAGAGGAACAAGTGATGAAGGACAAAAAAAACTAATTTAAGTTTATGGTTTTAATACATATTTGTCATTCATATCTGTAAATAATCTATGATGTGGCAATCACGTCATCAACCGTTATTGACTTACTAACACTATCATGCCAAATGTCTGATTTTGTAAATTTATGATGTAAATTTGAATATTTAAAAAGTTGGGGTATGAATTTGCGCATTAATATATATTAGGTATAAATTGAACATAATACTTTAATAATTGAGGTATGAAATAACCGAAAATCTGACAATCGACAAATCATCAACGACGAAACCAAAAAAAGGCTATTATAGATATGTGGGATGGAATTAGCAACGCTAATCTTAGTCTTTAAAATTATGTCACTAATAAATAAATCAAAATAAATTGATTTGTCCATTTTTTATTGGTCTATGTAATCACACTCCATTTCTCTTTCTTTTTATTTCTATTTTATATACTTAGCAAACTTTCTTTGTTTACATATGTGGATGCATGAATTTCCTTTCTAATTAAATAAATATTCGATGAACTTGTTGGCAATGACGAAGAACAGAATCCCGTCGGTAAATTATATTGATAACTTGAAACTCTTATTCATATCCTCGAATAAATCAATTATCAAGATACTAATCACACCTCACGCCACTTTATCATGTGCCCTTTCAATTTAATATTGGGATGGTCCAGATACCATTTTCAACTAAATAATTAACTATTTATTGTAAATTGTAATACGTTGTCACGGCCACCAGGAGCCACATAATTGCCTTATAATTACAGAAGCTATTAATCTACATTTCATTCTTAATTTACTATGTCAAATAATCCGGAGTATCTCATTTAGTCGACTCATTTTACATTATTCTTTAATTCTAATTGACGGCAACGCTACATCTGATATAACTAATATTAAAAAATATAAATATATTCTATAAATATGTAATTGTAGAGGTTAACCAAATATATCTGATTAACATAAAGATTAACACTAATTTCCAAAAATGTTATATCATCAATAATAGAATATAGATCGACCGTCTCGGAATTGTTCTTCCTAAATGCCAAAAGATACAAGTCATCGAGAAGAATATATAAATCATATACAATAATATATAATTTATATTCCTAAATAAGATTCATAAACGGCTATAAAATGGCATGCAATAAGCAAAGTCGTGTATCAAACTCTTTCATTTCTTCTTCTTTTTTTTTGTCATCAAAACTCTTTTCGCATACTCAAGGAAAAACAAAAAAAAAGATGGGATTTTGTTTGTGTTTATCCTCAGGAGGATCAACAGATCAAAGTCAGATTTATGAGATAAATGATTATGGACAGGAAAATGCAGTGTTATACTCTGACCAAAATGGTGTTCCTGAAGACTTTGGCTCTGTCTCTTCTTTAGCTGGAGGCAAGGGCTTGAACCAAGATGCTGCCATCCTCCACCTGGTACTTCAATTTAATTATTACCATTATTTTTAAGAAAATAAACTCACTTCGAAAATATAAACATATGTTTGTCACAAGAATTGATTTTTTTTGTTTTTAATGAATGATAAAAATTGTAGGGATATGGAACAGAAGAAGGAGCGATATGTGGAGTGTTTGATGGGCATGGAGAGAGAGGTGAACTGGTGAGTAAGATCGTAAGGAACCAATTGCCATCTTTAATCTTAGGTCAGATGAATAATCGTTCAGTGAGTCGAGACTCCAAAACCATTTGCGAAACTGCGTTTTTGACTATGGACAAAAGAATCCTTAAACTTAAAAAGATTCATGATTGCTCCTCTTCTGGAACTGCTGCTGTTGTCGCCGTTAAACATGTAAGTTTTTTAAATGTTTATATATACCGCTTCATTTTATGCGATGTTTTGCTTACAAATGCAAAAATATAGTTTCATTTCTTTTCCGACATGATGTATAGTAAATGACTAATAATTATTTTTATTGTTCTTGTCGTATAGTTTTTATTAGGTAGTTATTTATAATGAAAATAGAGGTTATTTTTTCTTTACTATTATTAACAACAATTAATATTTGAACAGGGGAATCAAGTGATGGTGGCAAATCTTGGAGATTCAAGGGCTGTGATGATTGGAACAAGTGAGAATGGAGAAATCAAGGTGGTTCAATTGACGGATGACCTGAAGCCAAGTGTCCCAAGTGAGTTTTGATAAAGTGATCATTTTGTGAACCATAACAAGTACCGGTTTCGTTATGGTTAAGCAATTTTGATTTTGCAGGCGAAGCGGAGAGAATAAGAAAACGCAATGGAAGGGTATTAGCTTTAGAGTCGGAGCCTCACATTCTTAGAGTCTGGCTTCCGAATGAAAACAGGCCCGGCCTAGCTATGTCGCGGGCTTTAGGTGATTTCCTCCTAAAAAGCTACGGTGTCATTGCGACTCCTCAAGTCTCTACCCATCAAATCACTTCGACCGATAAATTTCTTCTCCTTGCTTCAGATGGGGTACGTACGTTTATAATTGATCTTCATTCTTGGATATGGTTAAACTAAAATAACTGATTATAAAAAAATTCAAATCTTAATATGGTTGCGGCCCAACCATTTAAGGCTTTTCTGAACTATTAATCTTATTGGACTCAAATAACATACCAAAGCCTAAGTAAAGCCCAAATTTAATTGAATGATCCATGTAATATAATAATGAATTTCTCTTGTTCTTGTGTGTAAAGGTGTGGGATGTACTTGGTAACGAAGAAGTGGCAACGGTGGTGATGAAGTCGGAAAATGAGGGAGGAGCAGCCAGCGCGGTGACAGAGGCGGCGGCTAATGCGTGGAGACAAAAATATCCGAATGCTAAGGTTGATGATATCTCTGTCGTGTGCCTCTCTATCAACAACAAGAGGCACTATCCTCAGCCACAAATTTGAACTAACCCACTTGCTGAAAGAAAGGAAAAAAATGATCACACGACAGCTCACTCAGACTTTTGTGTTTTTGAGTGATTGTGACTCAGTATATATCTACGTATACCGTTGTATGTTGATTCGTTGGATTAGGAAAAAAGAAAGAAAATAAATGATAGATTTATGTACCCAAAGAAACAAAAATTAAACAATACAGATTTCATTTTAGGAGTAACTTGTGTCGTGGGATAAAAGCAACAATTACTTGGACCTTTTTGGACATACGTCGTGGGAATCTAATGTATGTGTAATTATTGGACTTACCGGACTAATTCAAATTGATTCTCTTTTCTCTGACGGCTATAGAAATTTGATAATAACATCTAACAAAAATAAAAATATCATATTGATTTCGAACAATAGTTATAAGTTAAAACCACATATTACAGATATAAAATATTTTAATGATAAAAGTATCATAAGAGTAGTTATGATAATTATCATGGTAGGTCAGTTGAAAGCATTTTTTACCATTAATTGACAAAAAGGTAAATGTTTGGCATCTCTTACACAATTTTTTCAATCGATATATGTAATTTATGAATATACACTTTGCATGTATTAAAACAAAATTATGCTAAAAAAAAAACTATGAATTTCAATGTAATGAATTCATCTTATCATCTATTATAATTCTTATCAAAAGGAAAAATAACCTATTATAATCTTGAAAAAGAGAGTTTGATTGCTTTGATTATCAGTTAAGTTAGTGACGGAAAATACAGTAAGAGATAGAAAGAAACAAAAGCATATATTTGCCGAAATATCCAAAACAAATACTTTCGCAACTTGCTAGAGACCATAAGGAAAAGATTCTCTTCATAGATTTTTTTTTTTTTTTTTTTTAATTCTCTCACTCTCGTTTCTATCTTGTTGCCCCACCAATTTTGGCATTTCATCTATGAGTAAGAAAATATGTAATGTCCCCCCCCCCCCACTTTTATCTTCATTCACATGATAATAAAAATTACTTCTCTATTTTGAAATTAATACAAATTGGAGGTTTTTTCATAAAAAATTATGACATAAAAATATTCAATTTGATAATATAGATAGAAACCATTTAAAAAAAAATTAGCTTCATACATGCACCATCATTTCTTTCAGAAATTAAAGTATTACTAATTTTGATTGCTATCAATAAATTGGAGTGATGAAATATCATGTGGGTTGGATCAAGATTGTGTGATAAGGTGTGTCCTGATCGCGATGTTGCTTGAGATACTCGCCGAAATGATGTACAATAATTTTTTTGGGGCTTTTATCATCTTTTTTGTTAATTCTAGTGTTTTTTTTGAATATTTTCTTTTACACATTGATATTTGTGAAACAATTAAAAAACTCAAAAAGTACACAAAAATGCAAATATGTACATTTTTTGACAAAAAGTGTCATTTCCCGATAGGACTTTCAAAACGGGTCAAAATGTGCAAATTTATTGATTTTGAGAACTGAATAAGTAAATAACCAAATTTGGCTTGCGTGTACATTATATAAACAGCGGTTTTGTTCTCCAATCAGATAAAAGATTCAATATTTAATAAACCCCGGCAATCAAAAGATTCCTATCAACATCAGCTTTCGCCGGATAATATCCAAGTACACAAAAATATCCGGCCTCAACGATGACACGTGTCGCCGTCTGCGTTCCCCTTCTCGTTCTCTTATTCTCACTGATTGCCGTCTCCGCCGCAAGAAAAGGTCCTGATGATGTCATCAGACTTCCGTCGCAAGCTTCTAGGTTCTTCCGTCCTGCTGAGAACGAGGACGACTCTTCCGCCGGTACTAGGTGGGCTGTCCTAGTCGCCGGATCGAGCGGATACTGGAATTACAGGCATCAGGTATTGTCGCGATTCTCCGATTACCGACAAACCTTGCTCTTTTCTCTAATCCTCCGACTCCAACCTCCGAAGTTGTGGTGTGGTTTTTAAGGATCAGTGATGAGAATCATTAGCTGACACTTTTTCATTTCTGAATTTCGCAGCTACTTTAGTTTAGGTTTATAGTTGTTTAGTGGTTTTAATACTTATGAGTTTACTAACTTTTCAGGCCGATATTTGCCATGCTTATCAACTTCTGAGGAAAGGTGGATTGAAAGAGGAGAATATTGTGGTATTCATGTATGATGATATTGCTAATAATTACGAGAATCCAAGGCCTGGAACCATTATCAATAGCCCTCATGGCAAGGATGTCTATCAAGGAGTTCCTAAGGTCTTTTGCTTTCTCACGGGATTAGATTAATTCTCCCAAAATGAGTTTACTTGATTGGTTGTGGTGTTTTTTTTTTTGTATGGCAGGATTACACTGGAGATGATGTCAATGTTAATAATCTATTTTCTGTGATCCTTGGAGACAAAACTGCTATTAAAGGGGGAAGTGGGAAGGTTGTGGATAGTGGTCCTAATGATCATATCTTCATATTCTACAGTGACCATGGTGGTCCTGGAGTTCTCGGTGAGTTCCCTGAAACCTGGAAAGTGGCTGGTTTGGAGTTTGGACCCAAAATATTGATGGTTCTTTGTTTTTTTCATTTGCAGGGATGCCGACTTCTCCTTACCTATATGCAAATGATCTCAATGATGTCTTGAAGAAAAAACATGCTTCAGGAACCTATAAAAGCTTGGTAAATTGCTAAGGTTCCTCTGAAATGCTTTTGTTGTTGGTATTTCCCTGTGAGTAACACCAAAAACGCAAACTTGCAGGTGTTTTATCTCGAAGCTTGTGAATCTGGAAGTATCTTTGAAGGGCTTCTCGAAGAGGGTTTGGACATCTACGCCACAACTGCATCAAACGCCGAAGAAAGCAGTTGGGGTACCTATTGCCCTGGAGAGGAACCTAGCCCTCCCCCGGAGTATGAAACTTGTTTAGGTGACTTATACAGTGTTGCTTGGATGGAAGATAGGTAAGCTAAAGAATCCCAAGATGCTAATAGAAGTAGCAGTGTTCTATCTCTCATGTTTATGAATCTCTGTGAATGTCCCTTATATTGATTCTAATACTTTGTTTAAAATGCAACAGTGGTATGCACAATCTACAGACTGAGACTCTGCACCAGCAATATGAGCTTGTAAGCTTCTAGTTACTCTGGAAAGCCTGCAATGATGGAGCTATAAATTTCTCAACTGAAAATTAGATTGTTAGCAAATGTGTGCATCATAAGTGTGTCTTTGTGTTTTTAGGTGAAAAGGAGGACTGCACCTGTTGGGTGGGCTTACGGTTCTCATGTGATGCAATATGGCGATGTAGGACTTAGCAAGGATAAGCTCGACCTTTATATGGGAACAAACCCTGCCAATGACAACTTCACCTTTGTGGATGCGAATTCACTGAAGCCACCTTCGAGAGTTACAAACCAGCGTGATGCAGATCTTGTCCATTTCTGGGATAAGGTTCTTTTTTTCTATTCTTGTTTACATCTTTTAGATAGTCAGAAGTTTCTTGAATTGCTAAATATAAGTCTTTTGCATGTGTTTTTTTTCATGAAGTACCGCAAGGCACCAGAAGGATCCGCAAGAAAAACAGAAGCTCAGAAGCAAGTCCTTGAAGCCATGTCTCACAGACTTCATGTTGACAATAGCGTGTTACTCGTCGGGAAACTCTTGTTTGGCATTTCAGAAGGTCCTCAAGTGCTAGAAAAAGTACGGTCAGCTGGGCAACCGCTAGTCGATGACTGGAACTGCCTTAAAAATCTGGTAAATTAATACGTCAGTTGCCCCCTTAAGAATTTTTCCTGTCAATCTTATCATCAACTCCTATGGTTAGTATGGAGAAACGTATTGATATGGTCATGCAATCACATCGATCATAATATCTCTTATAGAGAGGTTGTGGAGCCCATCACTCTATTATTATTACCAAGGCTGCAGACAAGTCAAGACACTTGGGTTGCTTCTGGATTAAAATTTGAAATCATATCATAAATCTGGGCCACACTAATTGTCGTGCAGGATTGTTTACTCTTGTCCTATTTTTATGACTGATGTTTTATATAGAGAAGAAACGCATAACTTTGGTTGTATGTTTAGGTGAGAGCTTTCGAAAAGCACTGTGGATCGCTGTCTCAGTACGGTATCAAGCACATGAGGTCCTTTGCAAACATCTGCAACGCAGGGATCCAAATGGAGCAAATGGAAGAGGTAGCTTCACAAGCTTGTACCACTATTCCACCTGGTCCTTGGAGCTCGCTTCACCGTGGATTCAGTGCATAAAACCCAAAACCCTCTTCGCATTTGTTTATACTACCAAACCCCAATTATTCATACATCCATTTGTAATGATTGTATCATTATTCTCTCTGTATATCTCACTATCATTTCCCTCTTCAGTGTATAATTTCAAATTACCCATTTGCCCTGTACAAATGCGTGTAGAACTAAAATTAATGTATAGAAGAAGGTTTGTTTATTGCATGTTCTTGCAAATTCTCAAAATTTGAATGGTTAACTTTTTGTAGCAGAAACAGTGGAGAACATAGGAAATGAGTTTAATTGAGCTTTATTTAGAAATTGAGTAATGATCTTCTAATGGTTTTTACATACACCAAAAGTGTAGTGAATCATAGAATAGACAACAGACACGGACTTTACTTGGTGACGCTGAAGCTTGCGCGGAAGTTGGATAACATTACCGGGCACTCACCCTTCTCATCATACTCTGTGAATTCCTCCCCGCTGGACAAATCAATGTCATCAAATTTGGTTCCAGATTCCTGTTTAGACCCCCAAAAAAATTCAACTCATGAGAGTTTAAAGTAGTATTGACATCAAAGACCTACTGGAAACAAAGCTTGGAGTTCTTTGTCCAGAAAATTGTTGTAGGGGATCAGAAAACAAAGTGAGGCTGTTATAACTTACAGCTTCAGCTTTCCAATATCCACCAAATCCGAAATCGATGGGTTCATAGCCCCGACAGTCAAACACCATAAGAGGGGCATGTTCTCCTGCCTCGGAATCTTCCAAAGTTAAAGGCCGGCCTTTGCCCGGAATCATTGTCACATTCCCTTCCCTTCCACAGAACTTACACTAGAAGAACTCATGAAGACAACCCATCAAATTCTCATTCTTCAAAACATAGCTAAATGCAACTTAAGTTGTATAAAAGCATAGGGTATGCTACGAGACAGCTCTAATCCCTAAAACCATGAGACTGTGCTAATAAACCACAGCCAATATTAGCAGAAAGAATGTTCTCAAAGATACATACATACTATGAAAAAGAGCCTAGGAAAGATTACCTTCTGAACAAGATGACAAGTACCCCTACCTCCAGGAGGAGTAAATGTCTCATTCAAAGTCACACATGTTTCTTTCTGAGTCACCTCTCCACATCTTTCACATTTCAGCTAATACCAACATAAACATTCTGTTAATTTTTCATACCGAATATGAGGGACAATACAAGGAAAAACTTATTTTCGTATACACAAGCAGGAGCAGTATTCATCGCTCATATACTAAAGTATTGAGTAACAAATGGTCATTCTATTTGATCTTCAACACTTAGAGAAACAAAAGCCCTAAGAAGTTAGTTTCACTCAACCCTTGAAAGTTACTTTGTACCAATCTGTCAGATTTAATTACATACAACTCTAATTCACAAGGCGAAATTAAAACCCTAAGAAGCTTTTACTAAATCCTAGCAGTAGATTATTTCTCACCATGAGCCTAGGCAATGGCAAAGACTCGTCCAATCAATCATACCCAACTATATAACGAAATCAACAGGTAAGAAAATGATGGAGGAAGAGAGGAGACCTTGAAGAGGTAAGGGAAGTTGGAATCATCGCAGCCACCGGAGGGCTGAAGATTAGTGAGATTCTCCAGATCAGCGCTGATTTTTAGCACATAGTTCACCATTTTCTTCTTCTCCTTAGCTTCTTCAATTATGATCGTTCCTTTACGGAAAAGTGAAAACAAAAGCAGAAATTGTATAATTGTAAAAAGAGCGGCTACAATTTATCAAAATGGCCCAAATAAAAAGAAAGTTTCTTTCGCAGCCCATTTAAAAAAATTTGACCTATCAGTCATTGAGTCCATAGCAACGTTCGAAGAAAACCCAATTCAAAGTTTATTTTAACTTTAACGCTCGAAGAAAACCCAATTCAAAGTTTATTTTAACTTTAATCATAGTAAGCCATCGTCAAAAGGTTAAATAACATAAATATTCGTTTTTCACAAGTCCTAAGAGCATTAACATCCATCGTCTCTGCATTTGAGTCTCTCATTTAAAGTGTGAATACACTTTTTAAGTGTGAACACAAATGATAATAATTATAAATTAAAAACTATATTAATTAGCCAATCATATAAGGACATGTGTAAGAAACAATTGACACTCTCATCTCTCAGCGGCAGTAACATCGGCATTAATGAAATCTGGGCTAAAAAAAATTCAAGACTTCATCGCCAAACTTTCTGGTCACCTGACGTCGTGTTTAAGAGATTGGATTCGACGGCTTCCAGCATCAAAATAATCATCTGACAAGTGCTTGTCTGCAACTTTGGTTTTCAGTCACGAGAAATTAAAACTCTCTAGTTTGTTCGATCGACAACGAGACTTTTCTAATTCCTTTCTAAATCTAACGAAGTCAAGGTGCTATGGGCTTATTGGACTACTTTTGTTAAACTTTTTTACTTGGTTTAATTCTGTTTTTTTTTTTGTGAGTTTATTGAACTTTCAGATATAAGTTTATAGTTGGCTTATGTAAAACTTATAAACAGTATTGCTTCATTTAAATTAATGCATAAAAATTTTCAAAAAAAAAAAGAAACATTTCTTATGCATCTCTTGTTTAAGAGACGTTCCTCTTTCTCTTACTTCGTTTTTATATTTTTTTTGTTTATTTAAATGGTACAAGACGGTCATTTTTTTCAACCGATGATAGTGATCTAAAAATTAGTGTGTTCGTAACTTTTTGGTTATCAAAAAATTATGTGCAAAATCAAATTCTTAAGGCTAGTGGAGTACAATTATGTGAATTTTTTCATATTCACTAGACAGTTAGTCAAACTCGGCCGATTTATAGCTCTTTTGGTTTTAGTTGAAACTGAATATAAAGACTAACTCGAAGTCACTAATAAATATTTTTGATTAATTTAAAGGTTTTATCATCCATCCGTTTAAGAGCGAATCTATTTTTACATGAAGTATAAACATATTAGTCTTGATATTCATTAATTCCTTTGAGACGAAATTCTCCAACAAATAATAGTTCATTCACTAAACCATGTATGCACTTATTTATCGCTTATGATTATCTCCACTAAAGTTTGGAAAGAGAGAAAGGCTCGAGCGATTCATTTTGAAGTTATCTCGCTTATATCTCGTATTTGTATCTGAAAAATTAGAAAATTCGATTAGATCATCAACACCTTGTTCAGTATATTATACACATATAGAAGAGCTTTATAAAACAAAAAAGAAACATGGAAAAACTTTCTCCAATTGCTACGCTTTGTTCATTTTTGACATAAAATGACACAAAACCAAAAAGGAAAAAGCAAAAAAAATGTGCGTGTAGTGGGAATGCACCAACACGCAACCTCTTAGAAGAATCGTCGACTACCAAACACGTTGAACAAAAGTCAAATTATTGTCTTGCCATTTGGCTTGACGTCGGTTTCGCAACACTGAGGCAAAGCCACACGTACATCTACACTTAGCTTCATCCCCAATCAATCCCAAATTCTACCATTTCTTCTACATTATTGTCGTCATTATCCTTTTACTTTTCTAATCAATATTTTTATCATTAAACGTGACAAGTACTATCTACATTCTCCAACACATAAAATAGAATCTGAAAATAAATAATTAGAAAAATGAGTGCTCTTGGTCCCTCTATTATTAACCGTTAATCTATCACTTTCGCAATAACCTCTTCTCTCTATTTTGATACTTTTCTTATGTACTAAAACTAGATTTCAAAAAAATTCAACTTAAAAAGGAAAAATTTTATGTTCGCGCATAAAGCAAAAACAAATATCTAATGAATAAATGATACGTGAAGCCAAAATAATAGTATATGATATGTTGAAAATTAAATTGTGAACCTTTTGTCTTGTGAATAGGTAGGTTTATTGAAACTTTGACCCATTATTTTCGACTGTCAACAGCAAGTGGATCTATTTTAATATTTCTGTTGAACATATTTAAGTGAAGTATTTTCTATGGCTCGTGAAGTTTTTCTATTTTTTTAAGAAAGAAAAAAAGAATCTCAAATTATCCAAAATTTGCAAGATCGAATTTGACTTATGAAATCTACAAATTAATATGAAAACTAAAGAACCATCCTTAAACTATTAAAATAAAAATATATATACAATCCGAATTCAGCGTTAACATTGTGTATTGTGATAGTAAAACTTACAATATGCATTATTTTGGGTTAATGATTGAGACAACAATATTGAAAAATGCATGTCGTTTTTCAATCACAAAAAGACACACATGTGGCAACACGAAAACGAGCTCAGACCTTGGAAATTTTGGAGAAAATCTCAAAGCATCTTTTTGGAAGAGACCACCTAGGACCCTTATCAGAGAAAAAAGATAAGGACAGGTTTAAACTCCTTAAAAACAATCAAGAATGATCTCTTTTTCCGGTTCAAAATTAACTTATCTGACCAAGAGAAGTCCTACGTTTTCAAGGGTTGATCTCTTTCTCCGGTTCAAAACCTTAAATCCCCAAATGCGCAAACATGAAAATTTCTTGAGCCTATGAGGCTGTCGCATTGCTGGATTATTAACTAAATGAAGAGCTGTTTGATAATTTCTATAAATCGAGATTAATTTTGTAAAAAATAGATAGTTTGAAGGTCTTTTTTAGCAATTTCCCTTTTTTCCAAATGAAGTTTTCAACAAATTAAAGTAGATAGTTTATTTTTAAGACTAACGATTAAAGTAATGTCTAAAGACTCTAATAAAAGGTTTAAATTCAGTAAACTTAAGTAAGACGTGTCATAAACTGATTGGTAAACAAAAAAAGAAAGTCTCACGTGTAACGCAAAAGCTAATAGCTTTCTAAAAATTTCTCCACCATTTACCAAACTAAAGCGCGCCTCTCCTCTGGCTTCCTTCAACCTCTATGCTCTCTCTCTATCTCTCTCTACGAACCAAATTTATCTTCTTTCTCTCTAAAGCTCTACTCTTTCTTCTTCGTCTGTGTTTTTCTTCTTAATCCTGACTTTGAATTTCGTAGAGGCGCAACGGTTACATTCGTTTTCCAGAATCCAATGTCTTCGTTTCGTGTAACAATGGATTCACATCTTTAGATGATTTCGATTTCATCAATTCAATGGTGGGATTCTTCTGTCTCCGTTTCCTCTTCTTCATCCTCTTCGTGGTATTATCTACAAATCCCAAATTAATCCATTCGTGGGATGAGAGTGCGATTAGATTCGAACCTCCGACACCTTCTCCGGCGCCTGAGCCTCTTCCGGATGATGATGATTCGTCGGTTTCATGTGTGGATGACCTAGGCGGTGTTGGCTCTTTGGATTCCACGTGTAAGCTCGTCGCCGATTTGAATCTCACACGTGATATGAATATCACCGGGAAGGGTAATCTCCACGTCTTGCCTGGTGTTAGATTGGTTTGCCGATTTCTCGGATGTTCGATTACAGTCAATATCTCCGGGAATTTCTCATTGGGTGAGAATTCGATGGTTATCGCCGGGAGTTTCCATCTCGCGGCGGATAACGCTGATTTTGGGGCAGGCTCGACTATTAACACCACTGGATTGGCTGGAGAACCACCGTCGGATACGAGCGGCACGCCGGAGGGAGTTGAAGGAGCCGGTGGGGGATACGGTGGAAGAGGTGCGTGTTGTTTGTCGGATACAACTACGAGGCTTCCGGAAGATGAGTTTGGTGGTGAGGTGTATGGTTGGTCGTCACTGGAGAAGCCGGAGATTTATGGAAGCAGAGGTGGATCGACGAGCAATGAGGTTGATTACGGTGGAGGTGGCGGCGGAACGGTGGCGATGGAGATATTAGGGTATATAGGATTAAACGGCAGCGTTTTAGCAGATGGGGCCAGTGGAGGAGTTAAAGGTGGTGGTGGGTCCGGCGGCAGCATCTTCGTCATGGCACACAAAATGTAACTCTTTCACTTTTATTTCCCTTTTTGTCTTTTTCACTCTTTCTTTTTCTTTAATTAAATCAGCTAATCTAATGGCTTCTTTCTTTAATGTGAGAGAGTTTTGATTTCTAAGGCTTTGCATTGGACCATTGGTTTTGTGAAGTTCAGAAAATAAAGTAAAATAAGAGTTGACTCGTCTGGTTCCACATTTGGTGGTTGGTGGTAAATTAATGCAAAGGTCTTCGGTTGTTTAGGAAATAAAGTTTTTAACTTTGTTGAGTTGTGGCCCATGAATCCTTAACTAATGCATTTAGCAATTGCCTTTTTTGATGCCATGTATACAATTTGCTTTAACAAAATGGGGTTTGTATTTTGCTTGGTTATTATAGAATTGATCGCTGAAACTATTGTTTTGTTTCATGCCACAGGACAGGAATTGGTCGTATAAGTGCATCTGGTGGTGATGGTTATGCTGGTGGAGGTGGTGGACGGGTATCGGTTAATGTATACAGCCGCCATTCTGACCCAGAAATCTTTTTCCATGGTTAGCTTCAGTTTGCTTTCAATTAATATTTTTGATAATAGATTCTTGACTCATCTTGATGGGTCCCTCCTTTGTTTCAGTATTTGTGACAGTTCAATTTGAATCTCCTCTTTTGTAGGAGGTAGTAGTTTAGGTTGTCCAGAGAATGCTGGAGCCGCTGGGACTCTGTATGATGTCATTTCAGAGAGTTTAACTATCGACAATCACAATAAGACAACATATACAGACACTCTTCTCTTGGAGTTCCCTAACCATCACCTTTTCACTAATCTGTATATCAAAAATATGGCAAAGGTTGCTGTTCCCTTGCGTTGGAGCCGTGTCCAGGTTTGTGAAAGTAGATTAGATTCTTCATACTGTAAGCATAATCTTTTGTTCACTGAATCCAAGTGATATTTTCAATGAAACAAGTTATTTCCTCCAGTGAGTACACACTTTGTTTTCTCTTTCTCTTGCTTTACATTTTCTTGCTTTTTACAGGTTCAAGGCTTGATAAGTATGTCAAATGGTGGAGAGTTGAACTTTGGTCTTCCACGTTATGCTTCTTCTGAATTTGAGTTATTTGCTGAGGAACTCTTGATGAGTAATTCTATAATTAAGGTACCTGACTAATTTTGAAAAGATATATTTATCTTCTTTCTTTCTACATACTATGTTAACCTCTATGATGTGTATCAGGTGTTCGGGGCTTTACGTATGACAGTCAAGGTGTTCTTGATGTTGAAGTCAAGAATGTTTATAGATGGTGGTGGAGTAACAATATTGGGAACTTCAATGCTCGAAATTAGTAATCTGTTGGTGCTCAAGGTATTCTAATCAATATTTTAACTATCAGTTTCTTTTTCATGGTGCTGAATTGTTGACACTATTCTATGCTCTTTTCTTATATTTAGGAGTCATCTATGATACAATCCAATGGAAACCTCGGCGTTCATGGGCAGGGTCTGTTAAATCTAACAGGCACAGGAGATACAATTGAAGCACAACGTCTGATTTTGTCTCTGTTCTATAGCATCCATGTAAGAATAATGAACTGCATCATGTTGTTGTTATGCTTTGGACTTTTTTGGCCTTTTATGAGCTGTTAGATGTGGAGGTTCAGATAAATGTTATTTTACTTAGTGTGACTTGGTACAGAGCTGAAGCTTTTACTTCTAGGTGAACCTGTAATGGCTAACAGTTATCTCTATGATTCGTGAAGGTTGGAGTTGGAGCGGCTTTGCGTGGTCCTTTGCAGAATGCATCTACTGGTGGCCTGTAAGTTCTGAAGGTTCGAACGATCCTTCTACATAAGTATTTAATCTTTCATTATTTGGTTTTGTTGTACTGAGTCTGTTAAAACTTTTATGTTTGGTTTATTTCAAAGTACTCCCAAGCTTTACTGTCAACGCCAAGATTGTCCTGTTGAACTACTTCACCCGCCGGAGGATTGCAATGTCAATTCATCCCTTTCGTTCACTCTTCAGGTGCTTGTTTACTGGAAAAAAAAACATAAGGAAAGAAGGTGTTTTCCAGTTTTAACTAGTCTCTGTTGCAGATCTGCCGAGTTGAAGATATTACTGTTGGAGGTCTCATCAAAGGATCTGTAATCCATTTCCATCTGGCAAGAACTGTAGTTGTCCGCTCTTCTGGAACAATAACCGCAGACGGGATGGGTAAGCACACATATTCATTATAAGATGATTCTCCTGATTTGTGTCTTTATTATTTTTAATGTGAACCACCTTTTGAGAGATTTAATTTTGCACACAGGCTGCAAAGGTGGAGTTGGGACAGGTAGGTTTCTGAGAAGCGGTATTGGCAGTGGTGGTGGACATGGTGGTAAAGGCGGAAGCGGGTGTTACAATCATACTTGCATAGATGGTGGTGATTCTTATGGAAATGCAGATCTACCGTGTGAACTTGGCAGTGGAAGTGGAAATGAAGAGTCAACAGATTCAGTTGCGGGTGGAGGAATCATTGGTAAGTCATGTTGGTATTTGATATTTTCAAATTTTCAGATAGTATCAACCGAACATAACCCTCATTCTGACATGATTCATTTTGAAAGTCTTCCTAATAATTTATTTTATACAAATTTGTGAAGTGATTGGTTCACTTGAGCACCCACTTTCAAGCTTGTCACTTGAAGGCTCAATAACAACTGATGGTGAAAGTCCCAGGAAGACGCTGAAAGACATAAGTAATTCAAGTCTAGGACCTGGTGGTGGTTCAGGTGGAACCGTCCTTTTATGCTTGCGCTCACTTGAGTTAGGGAAATCTGCAATTCTATCTAGTAATGGAGGAAATGGTAGTCTAAAGGGAGGTGGTGGAGGGAGTGGTGGGAGGATTCATTTTCATTGGTCAGACATTCCTACTGGTGATGTCTATCATCCTGTTGCCAAAGTAAAGGGAAGCGTTTATGTAAGGTTTGTTATAACAAGTTCATACTCATTCTTTCTTTAGTTATATGCATTCTAGTTTCTCTTTCTTAATGCGTTTCTAGAACATAATATGTGATTTCAATAATTAATTACAGTGGAGGGATGGGTACTGTTGAAGATAGCATTGGAGAGAATGGAACTTTGACTGGTAAAGCTTGTCCAGAAGGGCTCTATGGTCTATATTGTGAGGTAGTGTAGAGATTCTTTGCGTGTTATTATCAAACCTGCTCATGCTGCAAACCAATTTTAAAGATGTACACAAAGCTCTTGTTTATCGACAAGAGTTTTTTAGTGTCCTTTTTTTATCTTTTACATTTCTGTATTTCATCCTCCATGCGAGCAGTGGCTCTCAAACTTCATTAGTTTAACACTCTTCAACTATCTACATGTTTCAATATTCTACAGGAATGTCCAGCTGGCACTTACAAGAATGTTACTGGATCTGATAAAGCTCTTTGTCACATTTGTCCAGCTAGTGATCTTCCCCATCGTGCTGAATATGTCACCGTTCGAGGTACCTTTTTTAAATTGAAACGTTGATCAGTCATGATCTAAATCAGTGTATTATCTACTGAGGGATATTGATTCTCAATGCAATCCTCAGTGCGTCTGATGCATAAACTTTGTTGTGTTTCTTGACAGGCGGTGTTGCAGAAACGCCTTGTCCATATAAATGCATATCAGATAGATACCACATGCCACACTGTTATACTACACTTGAAGAGTTAATATACACATTTGGTGGACCCTGGTTGTTTGGTGTTCTTTTAGTAGTTGTGCTCCTCCTACTAGCACTTGTTTTCAGCGTCGCTCGAATGAAATTTGTTAGTGGTGACGAATCACATGGGGCTGCCCCAACCCACCATGGCTCTCAGATTGATCACTCGTTTCCATTCCTAGAGTCATTGAACGAGGTTTGCTTACTCTTTATCGCTTACCCGACTCTGGATGAAAAGTTTTGAAGGGTGATATCATGTGAATGGAACATTATTATATTTTGTGTTTGATCTTATTAGGTGATGGAGACGAGCAGAGTTGAGGAATCGCAGGGCCACATGCATAGGATCTATTTCTTAGGTCCTAATACTTTTAGTGAACCTTGGCATCTTTCTCATACACCCCCAGATGAAATAAAAGAGATTGTGTAAGTTAGTTATTATTAGCTGTTGATTTTTACCTTTGTGGCGATAATATGTTCTTCATGCCTGAAAGTAGTTTTTGAGATACATTAGCTTGGTCTATTCTAATTTGATTTGTTTTCTCTAGGTACGAGGCTGCCTTTAATGGGTTTGTTGATGAGATCAATGCTATAGCTTCATACCAGTGGTGGGAGGGTGCGATTTACATCATGCTTTCTGTTCTTGTCTATCCTCTTGCATGGTCATGGCAGCAATCACGTCGGAAGCTGAAATTTCAGAAACTCCGTGACTTTGTTCGATCAGAATATGACCATTCTTGTCTACGCTCTTGTCGTTCAAGGGCTTTATATGAGGGGCTAAAGGTACATTTTCATCTATTGACCGATGCACTCCGCTCACTACCTTTAGAACATTTTGTAAATACTTAGCAAGAAATAGAAATGGCCAATCATAGTTTTAGTGTGGTCTTTAGTCAAGAGGTTTGAACAAATGGCATGTGGAGAAGAATCATTTGAATTTGTAATGTGCATGTGCAGGTAGCTGCTACTCCTGATTTAATGTTAGCTCATCTAGATTTCTTCCTTGGTGGCGATGAAAAGAGAAGCAATCTTCCTCCTCCGGTTCATCGAAGATTTCCAATGCCTATAATATTTGGAGGCAACGGAAGTTACATGGCCTATTACTCACTCCAAAGCGATGATATTCTGACCAGTCTTCTGAGCCAGGTCGGTTTGTTATTTCATATACATTAAACTATGTGGCTGTGATCTTTCACTTGTTCTACATGTATGGTTTACTGTCAGTGACTTCCATATCTTAATGAATTGGTCCCCTTTGTGTAGTTGGTCCCACCAACCACTTGGTACCGCTTTGTCGCTGGTTTGAACGCTCAGCTGCGTCTGGTTCAGCAAGGGAAACTGAGGTCCACATTTAGATCAGTCATGAGATGGATTGAAACTCATGGAAACCCTGCTTTAAAAAGACATGGTGTACGAGTCGACCTAGCTAGGTTTCAGGCATCGCCCTCGTCATCTTGCCAGTATGGAATACTTGTTCAAACCATGGTAGACGAAGTGGCATCAACAAGAATTGTTGATGAAACAGAACAGCAGCGTCCATGGTAAGAAATTTCACTTTGATTCTATCTGCTGTTTATTTTCCTAGCACGTTACTGCGAAAGATCCTGACGTTTCTTTGAGTTTTAAATATGCAGGGGGACACAAATTGAAAACTCCTCAGGTGATTTCAGGGAGAAAATGCATTTCACTCAACCTCTCAGAAGCGACATTTACCATGTGAGGCATCGAGAGTGTGGAGAAATTATAGACATCGGTAGCTTACAATTTCTCAAAGAAGAAAAAGATGTCCTCTCCCTCATCTCATTCTTGATTCATAACACAAAACCTGTTGGTCATCAGGTAAAGCCTCCCTCTTTGCTTCAAAAAAAATGTTGCCATTCTTTTCTTTAATATTGGGTTTTTGAAATCTGTAATTTTCCGCGGTGTTGACAGGATCTGGTCGGTTTGGTTATCTCGGTGCTACTCCTAGGAGACCTAACTCTAATGTTACTCACACTGCTCCAACTCTACTCGATATCTTTGCTGAATGTTTTTCTCGCTACGTTTATTTTACCTCTCAGCATCATTTTCCCATTCCCTGCCGGGGTCAGTGCTTTGTTTAGCCACGGACCAAGGCGCTCTGCTAGCCGCACACGCGTTTATGCATTGTGGAATGTCACTTCCTTGGTCAATGTCGTAAGTATTTCTCTCTTTATGCAAATGCTACATCTTAAAACTCACCTTCTCTGGTTTCTGCAACTTCCTCTTGCATGATTAAAAATCCTTTTGTGCCTGGTGGGTTCTTGCAGATTGTTGCGTTTGTATGTGGATATGTTCATTATCATGGCTCATCATCTGGGAAAAAGATTCCGTATCTCCAGCCATGGAACATTAGCATGTGAGAGAAGAAAACAAACTTCACTTTAAGTTCAAACCAAACGACACATTCTTTCTTGGATCATCAACTAATGTCTATTTATTTGTAGGGACGAGAACGAATGGTGGATATTTCCAGTAGCTTTGTATCTGTGCAAAGTCTTGCAATCCCAACTTGTAAACTGGCACGTTGCAAACCTCGAGATACAAGATTACTCCTTGTACAGTAATGACTCCGAGCTGTTTTGGCAGTCGTGAGACACAAACCAAACCATAAATTATACAAAACAAGGTGGAGGAAGCTCGTTTTTTTAAAAGGCGTCTTCTGGTTTGTGCACAAGCTGATTCAAAGATTTTTCAGGTGAATATAGCTAACTCTTAGGTAAGTAGAAAAAGGAAAGAATAATCCTGAAAGATTGGGAGAACAAAAGGCACACAGTTTTATTTAAGATCCATCTTGTGTTCTTTTTGGTAACATTGATGGATCTCTCAGATAATCCGGATTGAGATGTTTGTTTTGTGCTTTTAAATGATGTATGTCTTCACTACAAAGTTTCTCTTCTCTTGGTTTGGTGATATGTGTTGGTACACTCTTGCTGTCTCTCTTGTACGTACAGTAGTCCACATCCAAGTATGTCACGAACTTGGATGTTGTGGAGCAATAGTTCCGTCCAGGTTCATAACCGATAGGGCCGAGCTCAAAACAGCCCAGCCTATCACAACCATTCTATTCAAAATGAATTGAGTTTAGTTCCATATACAAGGTTGTGGTGGTGAGTTATGAACTTGAATGTTATAGAGAATATAGCCTGTGTGAGACTTGACAATTTTGAAGTAATTTTGCTCTCCTCTCTCAACTAATTATAAAAAAACATAGATGCTGGAACAAGAACCGGATCTTAGAATAAATCTCTCCAGCAAAACACCAAGACGCTGCACTGAAAGACGAACACCCACAAAGAACATCAATGTGCAGTCTTGTTTCCACTAAGGAGATATATCTTACAAAATAAGCTAAAAATATCATAAGCAGATAAATATGAGGAATAAGAGTTAAAAGAGTACCTGAAAAATTCACTCTTTGTTTAGTATTTTAGGGACTTTTAAATATGCCTCCTCAAAGCTTGGAATGGAAGCTCTTATACTTTCGCTGTTTGAGGAATATCAGAACTCTCAACTTTAGGAGATGTCTTTCATCTTAAAACTGTAATCATTCTATTATTCCAGATGGAGAAAAGTGTATGAAGATCAAACCTGTTCTCAAATGTTTCGGGAGCATCCTCTCGCAAATTTCCACCTTCCATTTCTACAAGTTATATTTTATTTTTAGATAAGTAAGGATCAAGACATTGAAAAAGGTAGTTATCTTTCTGATAGCCGACCAGATCAAGATTGATATCTAGACCTCTTATTACAGTAAAACCATATATTTGTCTCCTCAGATTTTACCAAGAGAAAGTGTTTAGACCACAAAGACTTGCAAGTCAAAGCCTAATCTCCAATAAACTCTAGCTTATTAAAATCTGTCGCATGAATCTACTTAAACAGAAACAAACTCATGATTCGCCATACATGAGATGCATGCCACAAATCTTACTTGAAACAAAAACAAACCAACTGGTGGATTGATTTCTTACCGGTGGTGACAGACTAGCTAATATAATACACACAACCCAATATGAGATGAAACTCAGAAAAATGCTTTTTCATAGTTTTGACAAAAAACGAGGCAAACGAAACAAAATCATATAAAAAAAATCAAATAGAGCAAATTAGAAGAAGAAAGTTGTGTAATTGATCAGATTAGTCTGAAACTGACCTGCTCTAATAGCTGGCTCTACACTGTTAACATCAACTTGCTGAAGCTGCCCAAACCTGAATTTGTCACCAATCAACAACACGAACACTTTGGTTCAAAGACATAATCATGGAAGCCAATTTCGACAAGAAAGAAACTATCTATAGAGGAGGTAGATTAATTACCAGTCGATAACTCGACGAATTTTAGTTTCACATTCCTCTACCTGAAGAAAAAGAAGAGGAACAATGTGATAACTCCATTGGACAAAAGTAGATTCGATAAAGATATAAGAGTAAAGTGTACCTCGGCCGGTGTTAGAGAGATTCGAGCTGTCTCGGCCAGACGGGACACGTCCGGCGGCTGAAGTTCGGATGAATTTGTTTCAGATGAGTAACTTCGAGCTATTAAGTGGATTTTTCTACTATGTCTTTGTAAATGAAGACTTAAAGAGGAAGAAGAAGATTGGCTTTTGATCCTGCTCGATGAGATGAAGCAGCGATTCGGAGACGAAGATATAACGGCGAGTAAAGCTCTGGTCGCCATGGCCTAAGTTGAAACACCTCTATCTCTCGCTCTCCACTCCCCGTGATGGTGGCTGGATAGAAGAATTGAACAAATATTGCTAAAGCTGTGTCGTTCGTTCTAAGGACTAACTAAACCGGTCTCAACCTAAACCGAATCGATTTCTTTTTCTTTTTCCTCCATCAAAAAACACTTGCAAAACGAACCAACATACATTGCGTACTAGTTTTACCAATGGGGAAAAAACTATCTTCTTTACTTTTGCAATCATTGTTCAAACTACTGGATGATGGAAACCCGAGTGTTACCAGTCTATTTTGATATGAAAATTATAGTCAATGTCATACGAACAGAAACCCAGACACACATACATATGGAGCTCATCATTTAGCCTCAAAACCAGTCCTAACATTCTTCAAGAAAAGCACGTCCCAGATTATTTGCCAGAGCAAGTCTCACAGAACCCACAGCTTGAGCAGACAGATCAGATTCGATGAAGCCTGGTCTTAACCTTGCAATTGATAATTCTTGTAATTTGTTCAACATCAGGTTCGTCTGTGTTACATTCAACAGCGACCGTTCTGGCCAATTCAACAGCTTCAACTGTTAAGTGTTAACACACATACAAACAAAAACTCTTTTAGTTGAGCATTCTCCTAGTTGCAAAATCAAAGCCAAAAAGAAAATAAGGTTTGCTTCTTTACTGAATCATGCAGAAGGGGAAGCCAAAAGCGTTGAGGAGTAGAAGGGCTCTTCATTAGCTGCAGTTATTCAAATCACAACACCAATGTTAATTTTTTGCAATGACAAAAAAATGGGTAAGAAAGATGTATTACACACCAATACAAGTCTCTCCACGGCTTCATGAGCCGCATCTATACTTTTTCCATCATGGACTAGCTTCAGTGATCTCTTGAAATCTCTATACCTGGAAAAATATTTTGGTGTTGATCATAATGTTGAGACAGATTTTTTCAAAAACGAATAATAAGCAAAGAGAGAGATGATTAGTACTTGTGAAGAAAATCGAGACCACCAGAGATCTGGGATTCGGAACCCAGCAACTCAACCAGGCCTTCCCATTGCTGCGTGTGAAAAGAATGAAATGAAAACAATGTCATCACAGATAGAAACAACAGGGAAATTATAAACTGAGATTTGTTTTCGAGTGTGGCTTAGAGAATGTATTACCTTGAGACTTTCATCAGACAATGACTTTCCAACTGAATCAAACAGCTGTTGAGAAATCACGTTGAGACAATGTTCATCCCGGGCTTGCTGTAGCCAGAAAATCCCAGAGCCTTTCCTCCCATGTTTCCAATGATGCACTCCAGCAATCTGAACAATATAGACTTACTTCAGATGAAATTTATTTTTTCTTTTTCCGCCAAATTTTGAGATTAGAGATCACAAGTGTAGGCCTGGTACCTTCATAAGTTTAGCGTTGACATTACTGAGTTCATAAAGACGGCAAATCTCTAGGCTCTGCAACAGAAGATCTATAAGTACCAGGTGAAGGCTTCTGACAAGATCCTAGATTTTAAAACACAAATAAGAAAAAGAAATTGATGTACAAATGCAACTGAATGAACGAAACCTTAATAAGCAGCTGGTTGTCTTGAACAGGCTGCCTGTAGAACAACAACTCTAATAAGCCTAATCCCTGTTTCTCACACGATGCTAGATAAATAGGAGCTAGCTGCATTAAAACAGAAGAAATGAAGAATTTCATTTAACAAAAAAGTGTAATAAGAAAGGTACCGATGTGATTACAGGAAAGGTCCATGTAAAGTCATAAAAGAAAGGTACCTGCCAAGTCAAAGCATGAGAAGAAAGAACTTGAGCATAAACAAGTCTATGGAGCTCTTCCATGTTGATTCCACCCAAGTTTCTCTGCTCCTTGTGTACAAGACCTTCTCCTTCATTGCTTCCAGCTGTCAATAATTCCATGGCATGTGCAACCATCCTGACAACAAACACAAAATAGTTTCGTCCTGATTCATATAAATAAACAATATAGCATACTCAATGGAGTTAGTAACAAGAAACAAAGACTGCTGCCAACCAGGAGCCAAACTCTTTGGAACACTCTGCCAGAACAACCTGCATCAATTACATCATGCTTGATTAGAGAGTGACAAAGAGATGAAACAGTTGCACCTTCGATTAGGTTTAAGATGCATTACTGACCTCCGTATTTTCTTCAAGAATTCCAATAAGCAGTCTTAGAAGCTTATGAGAGGTGTTATTAACTGGTTTTGACTGAGCACATTTCTGGGCTAGGTTATGCATGCCATCTAATCCCTGAAATGTAAAATAGTAGTTATTGGATTTTCAGGTTTCCTATTTGAACGATAGGGATTCAGTAAGAAAATACGAAGCTCAAATTTAAAATAGACAAACAGCGGGTAATGCAATTCACCTTCGTGAATGGCCTGAGATAAAGAAGATGTGAAACAAAAAGCTCCATATAATTACACGTCGCAGCTGTGAGGCAATCAGCATTACCCATCATGATCTTCAACATATTTCTCAAGCCCTCGCGGGTCTGATGGTGAGCACATTGAACCCAGAAGGCACTGCACTCTAGTTTAGTAATCTGAGACTGCCATCTTTCTCGTGTCTGGCAAAAAGGGCAAGATAAGTCTAGACACATAAAATACACTAAAAAGAGAACGAATGATACATCTTTTAACATACTTTCATAAAGTCAGGCTTTGCTGCAAAGCATTCACCAAACTTCCCAGCTTCTAGTTTTGGACGCATCCGTGGCATTTTTGAAATGAGAACAGCAACAGCTTCTACCAGACCATTTTCTGTCTATTTCATCGAATTTTTGTTACATTATCAATAGTCAGGAATCTGTGCATATACAGAAGTACTAGCACCTAGATAGTCACTCTATATGACATGAATCTCAAACATGGACTACTTCATTCTTACCAACCTCACGATTTCCCAGCTGGTCTAGTTGATAAGAACCATGTAAGTGTAACAATTTCACCTGAAAATAAGAGTATGATTAGCGCAATTCTCAAATAGTAACTTTCAAGATCAAATTACAAAGAACGACCTATCTCAAAAAAAGTACGAACCACTATTTCTAGCCAACCAACCGATAAAGCAGATGACATAACTTCCCAGTATCTTGGATCATCCTCGATGGCCT
This sequence comes from Cardamine occulta, assembly GCA_028015245.1. Lineage (NCBI taxonomy): Eukaryota > Viridiplantae > Streptophyta > Magnoliopsida > Brassicales > Brassicaceae > Cardamine > Cardamine occulta. Next base: position 17,396,717 of record CM051389.1, on the reverse strand, counting down.
GCAAAGGCACATAAACGCATAAAGTAATCACTTAATTTCTGAGCAAACTACCAATTCTTCAATCGACTTCTTAGAAAGAACCATACATCCACCATATAAGGTTTTATACCATCGACACCTTGAGAGAGAATTGAAAAATAAAATAAAATACAATATAATGGATATGACAAGACCTGTAGGCCAACAAGTTCCTTTTGGAAATCTTCGAGCTTTGAATAGATTGTTGGATGTGATCTCGAAAGGAGTGTATCGTAGTCCTGCCATGATAATATAAATGGTAAGTAAGAAATTCTAGAAGTTTCAAAATTAAGATAGCTTAAGTGTTGGGGGAAGAAACTAATTACAGATAGCCAATCAACAAGCCGTTCTGGCAACCAAGACAGACATGTCTTATCTGCATAAAATAATTCCATCAACATCCACGCAGCCTTTAAAGAAGTTGGTTCCTCAACATTCTACATATGTATGTCAACGGAAAACTCCATTAACAAAGCTCCCACATTCAGCTATAACTCACTCATGGAAGAGTTAAATTGTTCTAAGAAGAAAATCTTGATTACAGCATAGTAAAGTTAACCAATGTTGAACCTGAAAGACCTACGTACCTTTATAACTGATTTTGGGTCTTCAATCATAGGAACTGGAGAAGATATTGTATTACTAAGGAGAGATTTAATATCCTTGCTGTATTCCAATACATATTCCCACCTGATTACCGATGATAATGTAATCATTCAGATGCAACAATAAGCCACAACAGCATTGAATTGGCAAAATCTGGGATTTTACAAGGAAGATACAACTTGTATAGAAATGAGCAAGAAAAATAAGAAATTTGAGTGTCCTCACCACGCAGTCTGGTACAAAGAGGGACTCATATCCATCTTAGATAAACTTGAAATTGAGTTTCTCCTGCTTTGCAAAAGTGCAAACGGGGAAACCGATCCATATGCGATCCTTCGCCGCTGTGCTTCACTGAATTCGCCATCCTCGCCGCTAAGCCTCACGTTTACGACTTTACCACCAGCTTCTCCGTCATCAACGCTTGAATCCGGATTCCTTAAAACTGTGACGCGTAGGTTGTTTCCACATCCCCAGGAGATGGAAAGCCTATGAACTGGAGATTTCAGCTCGTGTCTTAGAGGATATAGCACCGAAGCTTTATCCTTGGTCGAAATCGGAACCAATTGTCCACCGCCGGAATCCGAAGTTATACCCGGCATTTCGGCAGGGTTTTTGATTGGGTTTTTAGCTTTCAGGAGGGAGAAGAAACTGGGCACTGAACTGTGAGACCAAAAACACACCGAGTGAGAAGGATATTTGTAGTAATTGCATTAGTAGCTATATACATTTAAAAGTTTTCTAATTGGACAATGTATGTTACCAGAATGTACATTTCGCACCCAAACAACTCGTCGTTTTTTAATTACACATATGAACACCCTGACGTTTACGGCTACCGAAGCTGCTCTTATCTCTCTTGGTCGTGGTCATGGTATTCGATTTTAAGGCTTAGCTTTGTTGCTCAGTCACTGTGGAGAATCTCAAGGAGCGTACCATGTGGCCTTCGTCTGGAAACTCTTCGCAGCCTCATGCTACGGTATTAATTTCTCTCTTCGTTTTTCCTTACCTTTCCGTTAACAAACATCTTAGAGGAGACGCGACTAGAGTGTTGAACGACTTCAATTCATTTACTTAGCTGAGTCTTCTTCGATTATTTTCGGTGACGATTGATTCTTAGTTTTTGTAAAGAAAATGTTATTAATTTTGCTACTTCTGTATTGTTCAAATTGCTACTGAGGAATGATGTTTCACACCAGAAATCTGAGACAAATTACTAGTTTTTGGGTTATATTGTTCTTTTGAGCTCTTTCTTCTTTTGTTACCTACTTGATGATAAGATCAGTTACGCTTCAAATCCCAAAAGAGAATTTATCATGTTTTGTTTCTAAAATCTTACTGGGACAGTGGGACTGCAACAATCAAGCTTTATTACTCGGTTGTTTTGATCATATACCGAAATTTCTTGTAGCTGTTAAACCAGTATTCTTGTTGGATATTTGAAAATGTATCATTGGGTCTAATGAACTATACCCTCTTGTGGTTTTGTAATTTTTTTCCCGGTGAATGTGATCACTGATCAGAGACAAGAGAAGAAGTCGATATCTGGGAGTTTTAGAGCAGAGAATCTCATACCAGGAGTTGTGATAGGATTCATCATAGGTATGATATTGGATTTGGCACATCAAGTGAAATCCCCAGTGAAAAAGAGCAGACTTTTATCCAGCAAGATCCAGAAGCAGAGTTCTGTATCAGGCAATGGCAGTGACAAAGAGCTTAAAATGGTTTGTCTATCATCTATTTTAACCATAGTATCTTGTCTCTGATCCTAGATTTTATTGGTTTGGAGCAAAGTATTATTACTTAAATCCTTAATATACAAAATCTAGTGATAATACGAGTTGATTTCTGTTCCACACCCATGCTACGACAGCCTTTTGATTGTAGCTTTATAAAAGAGACTTACATAATCTATACAAGGACGGTGATAAGATTTGAATGATGTCAGATTTCAAGATTAAAAGTTCAAATCAAAACATTGTGTGTTACTAATTTGAGCTTTTCTGATCACAGGTTTTGGTAGTTAGGCAAGACTTAAAGATGAGAACAGGCAAAATTGCATCACAGTGTGCACGTAAGTGCCTTATGAAATGTGTCTGAAGTTTGAACACTAATATTAATTGTGTGAATGCTGAAAGTAAAATGATTTTCTTTCTGATATTTGCAGATGCTGCCACCGGCATGTATGCAGAGTTAATGCAGAGGTAATATTGTCAGTAATGAGTGGTTCACTTGGTAAATAATTCGGAAGTTTATGTTTTTTCGTTTTCATTCTTAATTCTTTCAGTGACCGATACCTTCTGAGAAGATGGGAGGATTGCGGGCAACCAAAGATAGTCGTCTCTTGTAAAAACCAGCAAGAAATGTAAGCAGGTGAAACTCTTGGGGAAACAGACAAAATGCTCATCAAGACATACTATTACTTTACTTCTTATGTTAATAAGTTGTCTTCAATAAATTTGAAAGCTACTTTTATTTGTTTCTGCTCTTAGGAATAAGATCACAGAGTCGGCTGAGAGCGTTGGCCTTCCGACTTTTGTTGTAGCTGATGCTGGAAGAACAGAGGTAATTACAAGAATCCTAGTTTTTTTACTTTCTCGTGCTTGATTGATTATTGAGAACAAGGTCCAATCATAGCTCCTCCTTGTCAAATAAAATCTGAATGTTTCTACTAATCAAATAGACAGAAGACAAAAACACCATCGGACTTATTGAAACACGAGAAGAGTGTTCTTAAATCAAAACTTATGTTGAGATGTTTTTGGTTAAGTGATCAGCTAACAGGTTCTTCCTATCACAGGTTGCGGCTGGATCGAAAACGGTTCTTGCAGTTGGACCGGGTAGAGAATAGTTTCTTCTAACTTGTGTTTCTAGCTAGAGCAGAACAAATAAAGATATTGTTCCTTGACATGTTCGTTACTTGTTCCTATGCAGGATCAAAGGAGTTGGTTGACTCCATAACCGGGAGGCTAGCGTTGCTCTGATTTCGTAGCTTTTACTTGTCGTACTTCCTTTGGGATTTTGATTTCTCCATTACAACTGGATAATGGCAAGGCAGTGTTGTTCTGTAAGATTTGTTGTTAATTAATTTAGTTGTAGTTCTTCTACTGATTTTGGAGTCCGAATTCATGTAAATCTTTCGATACACTTTCAAGTTTTTACCGTTGTAATTTTCATGGTGTTGAGTTCCAAATCCAAGGTGACAACCAGAAGTTTCATAGTCAAAACTAATGATTTTTATAGCTAATAAAGGGAACCTTCTTTAAGTGTTTCTCTTTATGGTTGGGCATCTAAACAGAACCAAATCACTCTGAACTGAAATTCTAAACCAAATCCAAACCGAGTTTCTTACAAAAACTGATCGTTAAATAACTTTAGACCGACTAAAAAAACAGAACATAAATAGAAATTACTACAATTGGATTGACTAAGTTGAAATTTACTAAAAATTTTCATGAAAAATTCATACTAAATACTTATATATATCAAATAGATAACATACTCTTACTAAAATTAATTATTTGTAAGGTGGAAAAAAAACCTCGTCATTTCATTTATTAATGGCTATTAGCCAATTTTCTTTAGATCAAACGTGTAACTGATATTTTCCTCAATGTATGTATGTATGTACGATATACAATGATTTTTATGAGAATCTAATAATAATTTTCCTAGCACCAACATGTTCTGACTCTCATCATTTTAAAAGCTCCCGGACAATACTAGTAAGTAGCAACGTACAGTGGCACCTTTTTCCCTGTCGTACCACGATACTCAATGCCCTAGTACGTAACATATCTCTGTGCTTTTTGTGAGACTTACCGACTTAGATTGATAGATATGATTCCGAATTTCTGATTAGTGTTTTACTTGTACTTATATCGTTTGTATGTGTGTAACAATATTAGCATATCTCGTCCTTCTCATGTTTCAAGTTTTTCTATTATTTCTTTTTCCCCTTTTGTTCTTTTTATATACATATTGGTGACTTTCGAATGGATTTGTATTTGATACTCTCTTTGAGTGACGTCGAAGTCTTCCCCAAAGTCCAGAACTCTACGTTGGACCGTTATGACTCCACATCATTATATAAATATATTATATGCACCACATGGTACACTGTATACGCAACATACTCACATGACTCCATATATATATGTGTATATATATATATATATATGTGTGCGCTTTTACGTATTCTTTTCGTTCTTTTTCGGATATGATATAGAACAACATGGATAACAATGTGTCAATGTCTAATGTTCATAAACAAATAATCAATGTTTCTAAAATTCGGATCAAACTGTCGTTTATACAGGATTTAGGTCTTAGGCTATATAAGATTATCGTTCGACTGGCGTCAACTGTTTTTCCAAATAATGTAAATAGTAAAAACTCTGGCTTCAAAATATCATATGAATTTCTCATAATGGTCCCCGTGATATAGTAGTTACAAAGGAGGAATTTCTAAAGATAGTATTATATAATCCCATTTACAGTGGAATACATAGGCTTTTGTAAAGGAGTCGAGCCGCTACCATTTGGTAAATTGTCAGATCAAAATCTAAAAGTTAGAATGGAGTGTATATAAATTGTTTGCGCATACATAAAAAATCTAATACTAACGATCACTTTAACAAAATAAGACAAAACCGACTGTTCTTTTATATATTAGTTCCACATCTCAAAATTAATGTTAGGGGGCCAATGCCAACTACTTTCAAATGTAAGCATGCTCCTTAGCAAAAAAATAGATCCGTAAAACCACCATGGATTAAGTATCCGGACTGAAAGGGAATCTAAGTGGCCAAGCAAAAACACAACGAGGTAATCTAACTTCCTTTTTTCTATACAATAAACAAAAATAAAAATTCATTTGGACATTAGATATTACAAGTACGGTCCGTGGACCTTTACCTATATTTATCAGTATAAAATAGTTTAATGTTGGTTAAGAAGATGACTGCTTTTATATTATAATACTATCCACTTGCTCGTTAGGTTTGCATGAGAATGCATGTGACGAGCACCTCAATCTATGCTCCAGTTTCCTTTATTTAAGAAAATAACACTTATTTATTGCTTTTGTGCTGTGCAAATTTGTATTTGTCCCTTTATTTTACTGTATATCTTTTAAATAAAAAAATAATAGAATCAGATTTCCTCGAATATTGTCAGAATGTAAAACGAGAAAGAAGTTAAAATTCTGGGAATAATTAAGTTTGATAAACTATAGTAACCCATCTGTCAAAATGAGTGAGCATCCACCTTGGATCCCGGTGTTTTGGATGAATAATATTACTGTATAAATTTAGATACAATACATTAATGTACACTGATCTCTATCCAAACAAATACTTATTGAAATACAGTTAACCTGATCAGTTAATAAATGTATATTTGAGTTTCTTACATGTTTCACATACAATGGACTCAGTCCAGGGAAATACTTACCTTTTCACTAAATCACAATATTATGTAATCTCAAATTTTCTCTGAATTTTATTTCAACTTGAATGGAATAGTTCTTTACCTCGACAAGACACACACATATACATCTATAAAGTCTTTATAAAAAGTAAAAACGGAAGATGATGGGAAGAACTATATTTGGATTTTTCATTTTGAGTTCTAGTTGGTTCAATTATTTCGTGACTAATAATTCATTTATAAACCTTTCTATTTGAATTTTGCTAAGTCGAAGACCAAAACAAAAGTTATAAAATATCAGTAGTAGTAGTCTGCAGCAACTGAAAACAATTATTAAGATGTTAAAAATTAAAAGGAAAAAAAAAACAAATTCTTCCGAAAATGTCCACGTGGAAATACGAAGTTAGATTAAGTGTCTAAAATCAGGAGCCACGTGGTTATTATTATGGATTAAGAAATCGTCACCGTTGGATCTGATATCCATCAACAGATTCTCACACCTAAGCTGACTCAGCAAATGCTCGTTTCGCATCTCCTTCTGTCGCCGGAGCTCCATCACTTTCCGGTGAGAGTTTGAGTGCCTCGCCATCACAAACGTCGGGCTCAAAGCTGGTCTATACTCCGGCACTAGCCGCCCTGATTTGTACCGTACTCCACACGCGTTGCACAGCGTCTTCGGACCCATCGGTCCCGTCCTCCACTGCGGCGTCTTCTCCGTCGCGCAGTGCAAGCACCGTCGTCCTCCTCCGGTTTCATCGCAGTCTCCGTTGATATCTCCGGCGATATTGTGTTCTTTTACTCTATGTAGTTTCTTCTTGGGATTGGTTTCGTCGGAGGAGCCAGCGATGGATAAAAGGCGGGAAGCCCAGGTGGAGGCTGCAGAGCGTGATCTCTTGCTTCTCGCTTTGGCGGGAACGGCGACGTTGGAGTCATCGGTGTCGGTGGTAATGATGAAGTGATCCAATTCGGGTTCGGGTTTAATTTGGTGGGTCTGGGTTGACCCGGTGGTTTGAGGGTTTTTTAAGCCGGATAATAAGTGAAGCTTCTCTTGATCTTCTTTTGAGAATGATTCTTCCACCAAATTTGATAGCCATTCTAATTCAGCTAAATCTTCACACTGATAAAGTGATTATCAAAGAAGAAAAGAAAAAGGTGTAATTAGTTCACAAAAAAAGGTTTTCTTTTTTCATGGAAGGATCATTAAACATAATGAATTAGAGTGAAACGTGTTTACAAATTTATTCCAGAAATAGCAAATTATGTGAAAGTGAGCTTTTTTAGGCGTTAAATTAGAAAATACCGGAACGCAAAGGTCGTCAGAAAAGTCAGTGCCGTCGGTGAAAAGAGAGGAGGAGTTAGAGCTGTCGGCGAGAGTACCGGCGGAGACGGTGGAAGAATCAGGAAAAGTGTCAAATCCGTCGTCAGGTTGGCCGTCTTCGTTAGTAAAGTCAAGGAGGTCGTCGACGACGAAGAGCTCCGAAGCTAGCCTTTCCATGTGGGCAAAACAGAGAAGGTGAAAACCGTAAATAAATGAAAAAGGAAGAGCTTTTCTGGGGGTGAGCGAAGAATGTAGCGGAGAGAGAGAGAGAGAGATGGGTCTATATTTGGGGTTGTGTAAAGGAGAGTGATGTTAGAGAAAGTTATGGTTCATGTGAGATGAGAACGAGACAGAGGACAGCTAAAACAGAGGAACTTTGACTATGAATTACTCTCTCTCTTTTTCTTCCATTAATATTATTAAATCACTTCTATATTTACAACCAACGATAGAAATATCTCGTCACACATTTGCTTAAATACAAGGGAACCTGAATCCCAATAACAATTCATTCATTTCTTACTAATACTCCACATTGAACTATCTTTACTTCTTTTTGGTCAACCTCTCCAATTCTATAAATCCATATCTTTTCTTGAATTTGTAACTTGTAATCTTGAGTCTGTGTCTTTACGTACAACAAAAGAAAATAAATACGAAAATATTTCACAGCCTTTTAAAGTATATAAGTGTTTTATTTGACTCAATAAACAATATATTATTTCGCTAAAAAAAATAAACAATATATTATGTTGTAGTAGCGAAGAGAGCAACCACGTGCTAAAGATTCTGCTTCCAGCTTACAGTGTTCCATCACGCTCTAAAAACAAAACCTAAATGGGCCCTTTTTTTTGTTCAAATTATACGCATAGTAACAAGTGATGGTAGTTTATACAGTCACATACAGTCATGTAAAATTTTACATGAACACTTACCTGAATTCGATTCCCACCATTTTACATGGTGCATTGCATGTCTTAGGATTTTGGAAAACTAAAGGCCGATAGGCCTAAACTTCACAACTCTCAAAAAAAAAAGATAAACATAATTTTAAATTGTAGGTTGGGTTATCAATTTTGGCACCCCTATTTGTAGCTTTGATTCTTGAACTCACTCACGTGTTACTAGTTGTAAATTCATTTTATCATTGTATTTTATGTTAGACCTTTAAACTCCAATGTGTAAGTTAGACATTAACATTATGGATATGTAGAAGATGGATATTTTAATTCCTGTAGATGTGATCAATAGTTGACAAGATTAAATTTGTTTATTTAAATCTATTTCTCCATTTTCAATTAGATTTTTAGATAAATACTTGATCTTTAATTTTTAAATAAAGTAAAGTATAGAAGTACAATTACTCCACCCATGATTTTGTTGTAATAAAAATAATGTAATTTCCCATTGAGATTTCATTTTTGCTCTTATCGTTGTTTGGACCAAAAAATCCATCGTAAAAGTAACCAGCCCAAAGCCCAAGTCATCAAAAATGAAATTAAACAAAAGCCCTTTTTAAGTAATGAAAACCCCCTAACTTACAATTGTTTTCATAGCAATCTTTCATACTCTAAATTACAATTGTTTTCATAGAAATCTTTCATACCGAACTCTTTTCCAAGTTGTTCAGACAACAGTTTTATTTCTGCAAATGATCGTATGTGATTCTTTAAAAATTTCTTTGGTTTTTACATAGTTTAATTTGATATATTTTGCTGTTAAAAAAAAAGAATTAGTTATTTTGCTTTTTGAAAGAATTCATAATCATCATTTATTTTAATCTTTGAAGTTTAGTGTTTCTATTTTCAATTTTTGAACTGATAAAATGATAATATCAATGGCCATCATTTTCATTTTATCCTCTATTAATTGCTTTTCAGAATGATGATAAAATAATTAATTATTATACTTTTCATTCTTAACCGATAAAATTGATTAATGCACTATTTTAAGTCAACAAGATAAGTAGATTTTATCTAAGTCCACATCAAAGACGGTCACAAATTTCTTCTTTGTCAAATACACACGTTATAGCGCACTATTTTTGTTCGGTTTAATCGTTAGCAGAAGATTACAGTTTTTACACAACGAAAAATTTGAGAATTTTATATGTCATACTATATTTTTACAGGATTCAAAAATAGTAGAAGGTTGAAAGGTCCTAGAAATTTTCCTTTTTTTTGTTCTGTCAGTGACTGTGAAATGAAGGGTTCAGAAATGATTAATTATTTGTAATTGGTACATTTATTTAGTAATAACTCTTCAAATACAGATATTGCCTTTTTAGGTAAATTGGCTAAGATATAATATTAGAGATCCCACCACTTTATTAAAGAAGAGATTTGGTTTGGCATAAAAGTGCGGCGCCAAATATTCGCCATAAACTTTCTTAATTCAATAAGAAATTAAAGAATTACGGAGTCACACACAAATTAGAAATTACATCATACAAAAAATAAAATAGTGTTTAGTACTGGGCCTTGGTGGCCCGTTTAGCCTCGATCGCAGCTGAAAGTAGGTCCCACCACTTCGTTGTCGGCCCACGCTGAGCACCGCTCTATTTCTTTGTGCGCCTTGGCGTGCCTTTTTATTTTATTTCTTAGAACTTTCTGTTTTCGGTACACAAATTTACTTGACTATTAAAATTTATTTCTTATCTTAAGTTTCACGACTTCAATTTTCTATTTAGAAAAATATAAATTATTATATTTTTTTAATCTGTGTCTATCTGGACTCTGGAGATTTTAGTACTTTAAGGTATTCAACGTATACTGTATTAACTTGTAGTATCCCTATTTTTAATAAAGATCCGAATGATCACAGTGATACGATGGTGTAAAACAAGTAGAACTAGTGAAATAAATGTAGTTTTTTTTTAATGGGCATCAAAGAAGGCCCGGTTTGAGTTAACCGGGTTACAAAAAACCATAAGACAAAATGGATTTCCGACTAGTAAAATAAATGTAGTAAACGGTATGGCACGGACGGAATAAGAAGTTGATATGTCATACTAATGATCAAATTTTGATTACATTTATAAAAAAATTAAATGCCTCTGAACTATCTAAAAATAGTATTAAATTATGATCGGTATCCAACGAGTTGAATAAACTGTGACAATTTGTCATCAACTTACCTCATATGGAAATGGAATTAAATTTTAAATACGTCAATATTTAATAATCCGTTACGGTGACGGAGCAAACGGACGGCACGATTGTCGAAAGGAATATGTCTGGCGCCACCGGAATACTATGAGACACGTGTACTGTTCTCACGCGCTCGTGTTCTTCCCAAATGTAAACATACATTCCTCGTTTTTTAATTTGGTTTTGATAACTTTCCTAATTTTATTTTTATATTTGGAATACAATTAAAGTCAGTAATACGAGAGATTTGAGTTTTCTCATAAATTTAAGACTAGTTAATTTTATTTACATTTGGAATCCAAGGTATGGTTTGCTTCTACAATATTAAAGTTAAAATATAGTATCAAACAGAATTGAGAATCATGTAATTAACTAGTCTTAATATTGTGTATTAAATTCACTTTTATTTAACCTTGGATTCGTTAAAGAAGCAAACCCACCAAACATGGTCTGCCATTATTACCGTCTTTATCAAGCTTATTTTCTTTTTATTTTTCATCAACCATCGAAACGACATGGTTTTATTTCTTATGAATGATAAAATTAAGAAAATTAAAATGAAAAGTAAAATTATTATGGTAGTTGTGAGGTGACTTAGCATTGACCTGATAAAAATCAAATCAGGTGGGAGGCATTGACTCTTTGCCTTAATGTTGAAAACAAAATGATACCAAAAACAAAAGTTTATTTCCTTTTCTTTTTCCAGTCTGGGGGTAATCCTTTCAATTTACTCATCCTTTCGATAAATTTTGTTTTAATCTTCCCCCACCCAACATGTTTCACTCTGTTTACTTATCATTCTTGTTTTCACCTTTTTCAATTTACTCCTCCTTTGGCTAGTTTATTTTAACTTTTCCAATCCCAAAAATTTTCTTCTATTTTCTAAGTATTACTACTCCCTACATCGTTATTATATAAAAGTTACTAATATATATATATATATATATTGGATCAGCTACCATAAATAAGATAGATCTCTGATATTATCTGTATATTGTCTGCCTAAAATTTAGTCCATGTGAAGTCATTAAATTTTTTCGAACTTATTATAATGAAAATAAAGGTTGAGTTTAGATAATTCATATGTTACGAGGTTAAAGTATAATTTTAGGTTGACGAATGAAACTCGTTCGCCCGTCATTTATAGCTATAGGCAAGAAACGAATGACTAGGACTGCATATACATTTAATAAGTCGAAAAATACGTACACTTAAAAAACTTGAAAAGGTTAGATATCATTCCTTCATATATATATCTTCAGGGTCATCGTTAAAATAAAGATATAGATATCAAAACAAATATTAGAAAAAATACGTCCACTAAATTAGTGGAAACTTTGGACTTTGCTTGCTTTATACTCTTATGCATACACTTCATTATTAAAGGGTCCACTATTAATTTTTTTCCTATAAGCTTTAAAAAAAGTGTTTTTTAAAACAATACATTCTTTGTTATAATTGTTTAGAAATAATATTTACACATGTAACAGAGATGCCCGTTGTGTTTTCTTTATAGAAAGCTAAAACCATCTCCAATAGAGGTTTTTAGAGAAGGGTTTTTAAAATTTTATAATGACAAATAATGATAAATATTATAGGGGTTTTTAGCATGAGGAGAGTGGGGATCTAAAATTTTTTATTTAAGAACAATTTTAAAATTTTTTAACATGAGATTTTTAAAATTTAAAATTAAAATATTGGTAAAAACTTTATAAAGAATTTTACCATTGGAGATGCTCTAACGGTTCTCTGGCACCGCATAATCACATGCCAATCGAAGATAACAAATAAAGTCCCCTTTAGAGAAATTATGATGAGTGACAACTAAGTATGTGCTATATATATTCCAATATATTCGATGCACAGCAACATAGCGTAAGCCATATATACCTTTATATACCATATATACTAGGAGATCTATAATATGAAAATTATTAGCGTTTCAAACTAATTATTCAAATAATCTTAGTTAATTATAAACATTGTATTTAAAATGTTAAGTACTACATGTTGACAAACAAACTAAAAAGAAAAAACTACTTGCGAAACAGATTTAAACCAATGATTTTAATTTAAAATGTTTGATATTTTCCCTAAGAGATTGCTTGAAGAAATCAGAGAGTTCTGGAGGTGAATCAGAAAAGAATATCATGTCATCGAATTTGGTATCGTCGAAACGGCAGAGGCATGAGATTCCGTATATTCCTCATCATCAGTTCATCACATATAGTAGAAAATTATAACATGTACCCTGCATTAAAAACTATAACAGACATTCTTTTTAACTAGTAAACAGAATCAGATTTTCAGAGAGCCGATAGTAATATATTTAACCTTTTTTGTCAACACACATTCATTAACTACGGTAAAACTTCATCACATTTTCACAAACGTTAAAAGAAGTTAGACAAGGTTTTGGTCGTTGTATTTGAGCTAATTAATTGTGTGTTTCAAATACTATCATATATAAGATCTTAATTTTTTGTGTGCCAAATATTATATTTGAGTTTCTAATGTTATCAAAGAACAGTATATATCCTCAACAATTGGAACCGGAGATGCGAATAATGAGTAATGTAAGAAAATCGTGCATGGGCTTGAATATAGTGTGCCTTATCGCAGGGGACAATGTAGATAAATTTTGCATGCATGTCTCATCTGGCTCTAAATATTCCATTATAAATATCACGACTACAACAATGATCATAATATGAAAATTTTCTAAGTTTTTATCAGAATGATGATTGACGATAATGATGATGACAACAAGGATTTTATCTGCGTTACAAGAAATCAAGGACGCATGCAACTTTTTCATCATTCTGTCCTTTCTTCAACTACCATTTGAATTTTTATTTATTACAAGGCAAGTTTCTTTAAATTATGTATATCTTACTTGTCCCGAAAATAATTTAAAATGGAAATTGAAATGGAATTTGAAATGTACTTCGATTTCTTAATTTTATTTACTTAGATGTTATTTTTATAAAAATCGGCACAAAAAATGTATGGCATCCGTATACGCATGCATAATTTTCTTCGTAGCAAAATAGCAAGATGGCCTACAACATATGGAGTTGTAAATCAATATTCAAATGTTAAGTTATGTATACGATAAAATAACCAGCTTTATCTCTACACTATCATGTGGGTTTTATAAAAACCTAGGTTAAAAATTAGAAACTATTTTCAAGTTTAAATAAAAACATATTTCAATCACTTCGAATATTAATTTTTGAATATTCTAATACAAAATAATGACATTATATAATTAGACAATTAGGAAATCATCTAGAAGTCTAAGCCATCTAGATCATGTCGATTAGTTTTAGGACAAACGTTTAGACCGATTAAAACGATTTACAGGCCATTTAAACATCCATATAATTAATCGGTTGAATTTTCATCCACCAATTGCTTTTATTGATTCAATCAAAATAACAGGGATTAGACGGTTTCGGTCATGTAGATGCCTAAGCGTTCTATGTTTACAAACTTTCGGTTATTTTTATAGATGTGTTAAAATAGGTTATTATTTTTGAAGTAGAAAAAAGTTTAACCTAAATCAGAAGTTGTGGAGTATAGCTGGAAATAATCTACATATATTATTTAATTATGTTTATAGTAAATAATAGCGATGTTGGGGCGGCGCATCCTGCCACATACACTCCATTGGGCTAGAAGAGCAGAAGAAGTCCTTAGGAGCAATCTAAATTCTTCATTTCCATGAAAATTATGAATTTACCATACTGAAAATAATGGGATTAAGGTTTTGAATTCGATACTTGTTTTGTGTATATGATGTTGATGTGACGTATTTTTATGTGTATTTGAAAGGAAGGCCAAACGAAATGGCAGAAAAAGGGAACAGAAACACTTCAAAATAGGAAATGAAAAATGAAAAAAAAAAAAAAAAAAAAAAAAGGAAAAAGTGAGAAGTGGTGGTTGTCTGGTATTAAGGGTACTCACTTCTCTCTTTTTCAACACAGCCCGACACACATGTCTTCTTTCATTTTTCATACACACATTTCTATTTAATTAGTTTCCTAAAATAAAATATATAAAAAAGTACACCCACCCATAAACTAAAGATTTTCTCTCTCTCTTCCCACTACAAATTCTTATATACAAGTTTCACAAATCTTGACTCTTCACGTTGTGGATCTTTCTAGAGAGATAAGTAGGAGGGAGTGAGAAGAAGAGTAAGCAAGAAAGTGGTGTAACTGTAGCAGAGTCTGAGGTTTGAATCTTGTAGTTCCCATTGAAGCATGCTTCACCGTTTTTTCCGAAGGAAGTTACTCATCCACTACTGAGAGAGAAAGAGGATTTGTAACTTTTAGAGATAGAAAGAATTTTCTCAGATGGGTTTGTGAGAATTCACAGCAAGAGCAGGAAACTTTTATATCTTTCTTTGCTTTCAGAGATCAGGTTGATCAGAAACAAATATTCTACGGTATCTATTTGTCCTCCTCTTTCTCTCTTTTTTTCCCCCTTAAAAGAGAAAAAAGTTTGCATCTTTCTTATAGGTTCCAATGGAATATGCAAAAGAAAGTTACAAATTTTGTAGCGTCAAAAAAAAAAAAAAAAAAAAAAAAATTGTAGCGTCAAGAACTTTGTTAGGATCTATTATTACTTGAGCTCATGTTCATAACAAGAGACAAGATCATAATAAGCTCATAGTCTGCTTCACTTTCTATTTTCACTTATATATATATATATAGGTCATTAATCTCAAACAAGATCTATATATTTTTTTATCTTTGTGATTATAATTCAATACTTCATCAAGTGTCCAGTTCATTAATTAATTACATCTCTAATTTCACTAGGACATATAAAAACACGGATCTTTTTTAGAATATCAAGAAAGTTCTTTGAAATACATCAAAAGAGAACAATAATTTCAAGAATACGTACATGATCTATTGGGTTGTGTTAAGAATAGATTTTCTTTTGTCATAAAGGAATAGATAGAGAGATCGAGAAGATGGGAGGAGTGAGCAATATTAGTAACAATATTGACAACGGGAAGTACGTGAGGTACACTCCTGAACAAGTGGAAGCCCTAGAGAGACTCTACAATGACTGTCCTAAACCAAGCTCTATGCGCCGCCAACAACTAATCCGCGAATGTCCTATCCTCTCCAACATCGAGCCTAAACAGATCAAAGTCTGGTTCCAGAACCGCAGGTCCATTTTTTCTTAATTCTCATATCATTGCTTGACAACCAAGAAACTCTCTACAGTTTGTTGACTCTTGGTATTGTGAGTTTATACAGGTGTAGAGAGAAACAGCGGAAAGAGGCTTCACGACTTCAAGCTGTGAATCGGAAGCTAACAGCAATGAACAAGCTTTTGATGGAAGAGAATGACCGGTTGCAAAAGCAAGTGTCTCACTTGGTTTACGAGAATAGCTATTTTCGCCAACACCCTCAAAACGTATACATATTATTTCATCTTTTGATTTTTTTTTTCACCTGATACTTGACGCATAAGTTATGTAATTGATCGTCTCTCTTGTTTTTCTTGTGATTGGAAAATGGCAGGGGAACTTAGCCACCACAGATACGAGCTGTGAGTCAGTGGTGACGAGTGGTCAGCACCACTTGACCCCTCAACATCAGCCCCGGGATGCTAGCCCTGCTGGGTAAGCTTAAATAAAAAAAAATATTTGGCTTTTGAATAGTGGCATCCTTCAAAGTGGACTAGTCGGTTCAATTTTGCTGCCACCATTCAAAACTTCTATCTTTGTTAATTTCTGGTTTCTAAAAGAGTGATATATAAATCAAGGGTTTGAATATTTTTTTGTCTTTCTTCAGACTATTATCCATTGCGGATGAAACGTTAACAGAGTTCATTTCAAAGGCCACTGGAACCGCCGTCGAGTGGGTCCAAATGCCTGGGATGAAGGTAATTCACATAAGTTTAGATCATCTTCTTCGTCCATGATTCAATGACTTTCACTTCCTTACTAACTAATGAATTTGCAGCCTGGTCCGGATTCCATAGGAATCGTTGCTATTTCTCACGGATGCACGGGAATCGCAGCCCGTGCTTGCGGCCTTGTGGGTCTTGATCCTACAAGAGTAAGTATTTTCACTTCTTTCTAAGAGTTACATCCTCATCAGTGAGGCAAGAACTAAAATCATAATTCTGTTTTTCACAGGTCGCGGAGATCCTAAAGGATCGGCCTTGTTGGTTGCGTGATTGCAGATCTCTCGATATCGTTAACGTCCTCTCCACTGCAAATGGTGGAACTCTCGAACTAATCTACATGCAGGTACTGGTGATGATCAACAGGAACCCTAAAACAGTACATTTTCCACACAAACCAAATAATCGAATCACACAAAACTAAATTTTCCTCTCTATTTTGTTATATGAAAGCTTTATGCGCCGACAACATTGGCACCAGCTCGTGACTTCTGGATGCTACGTTACACATCTGTAATGGAAGACGGGAGCCTTGTGGTATACATATGAAATCATCCATAGTTACTCTATTAACATCGATATTTTGTTTCTCTTACGACCAATTGATGATACTAAATCAGGATGTTGTTGTTGCAGATTTGTGAACGGTCGTTGAACAATACACAAAACGGGCCAAGTATGCCTCCGTCTCCTCATTTCGTTAGAGCAGAGATTTTACCAAGTGGTTACCTCATTAGACCCTGCGAAGGAGGTGGATCCATTCTTCACATTGTCGATCATTTCGATCTTGAGGTACAAAGCTTTTATCTTCTCATCAGTTAATCAAATTTCTTTCTTCTTACACAAGAAACCTAGTTCTTGGTCTGAAACTGGTTCCTCTGTTTCCACATTTCAATCTTTATTTCTGGTCAATATTGTTTTGGTTTCAAATAATCTTCAATAATCTTGGTTGAAATATTTTGTAGCCATGGAGTGTGCCAGAAGTTCTTCGTTCTCTCTATGAGTCCTCCACGTTACTCGCCCAAAGAACGACCATGGCCGTAAGATTCCTAATTAAGACACATTGTTTTTCGTGTCTTTGGAAAAAAAAGTGTGTAATAAGTTATGGTGTTTTCAGGCTCTTCGCTATTTGAGGCAAATATCTCAAGAGATTTCACAACCTAACGTAACCGGTTGGGGAAGAAGACCAGCGGCTCTTAGAGCACTTAGCCAAAGACTCAGCAAGTAATTAAAGCTTCTCACACTTTCTTCACCTTTAAAAACATGTCTTCTAAAACCTAACAAATATTTCTTATAATGTCAGAGGATTCAACGAAGCAGTTAACGGGTTCAGCGATGAAGGATGGTCGATGCTAGAGAGCGATGGTATCGATGATGTTACTCTTCTCGTGAACACCTCTCCTACAAAGATGATGATGACTTCAAGTCTCCCATTTGCCAATGGCTTTACTTCTATGCCTAGTGCGGTTCTATGTGCCAAAGCTTCCATGTTATTACAAGTAACTAAGCTCATAAAATCTCAAAGTTGAGATTCTCATTTTCCTCCTTTTCGATCCTGTCACTAAGGATATTTTTGTTTGTGCAGAATGTTCCACCCTCAATTCTTCTGCGGTTCTTGAGAGAACATAGGCAAGAATGGGCAGATAACAGTATCGATGCGTATTCGGCTGCAGCCATCAAAGCAGGGCCTTGTAGCTTACCAATCCCTCGTCCAGGGAGCTTTGGCGGTCAAGTCATTCTTCCTCTAGCTCACACTATAGAGAATGAAGAGGTAAGTGTACTAACAGATCCTCAAAATCTCAAAAAAAACTTGAACTTATGCTGTTTATTTGTTTTCTCTGTTTTGACAGTTTATGGAAGTGATTAAGCTTGAGAGCTTGGGGCATTACCAAGAAGACATGCTGATGCCTGCTGATATCTTCCTTCTTCAAGTAAGACCTGATTGTTTTTAAACCTTAATCATGTGTTTACGCTTGTGATTAATTACATGTGAAAAAGAAATTCACATCTTAAGTAAAGGTGATTCATCTTGTTGCAACTATTCTAATATAAGTTTTATGGTTTGATGATTTAGATGTGCAGTGGGGTGGATGAGAACGCAGTTGAATCATGCGCAGAACTTATCTTTGCACCAATTGACGCCTCTTTCTCTGACGATGCCCCGATCATTCCTTCCGGCTTCCGCATCATTCCCCTAGACTCCAAATCAGTACGTTCAATTCATATAACAACAAACTACAATCAATAATTAACTCCAGTCAAACCAAATACTAATCGAACTATATATAGGAGGGGTTGAGTCCTAACCGGACGCTAGACCTAGCGTCGGCTCTAGACATCGGGAGCAGAACAGCCGGAGACTCATGTGGAAGCAGAGGAAACTCAAAGTCAGTGATGACAATAGCGTTTCAGCTAGCGTTTGAGCTGCATATGCAAGAGAACGTAGCCTCAATGGCTAGACAATATGTGAGAAGTGTGATCGCGTCGGTCCAACGAGTGGCACTTGCTCTGTCTCCTTCTTCTCATCAGCTAAGCGGCCTGCGTCCTCCACCTGCATCACCCGAAGCTCATACGCTTGCTCGCTGGATCTCCCACTCGTATAGATGTTACCTTGGGGTTGATCTACTTAAACCTCATGGAACCGATCTTCTCAAGTCTCTTTGGCACCATCCTGACGCAGTGATGTGTTGTTCACTCAAGGTCATTTTATCTTACTTTCTTCTCATTCGCATTCCCACGCATCAAATCATATTAAAGTGCCTAGACGGTCTAGATGGCAGGGAGCATGCATCATATTTTTATTTTTCGCATTAACATGCATATCTAATATTTACGTAAAATGTACTCAATACATAATTTCTAACGAGAAAGTGGACTGGTTTGATCAATGCAGGCCTTACCACCGGTATTCACATTTGCGAACCAGGCTGGTTTAGACATGTTGGAGACGACGTTAGTGGCACTTCAAGATATCACTCTCGAGAAGATCTTCGACAACAACAACGGCAAAAAGACGTTATGCTCCGAGTTCCCTCAGGTCATGCAACAGGTACGTTAAACCGAGTTATGCAATATAATATTATTAGCTCAAGTTTGAAAATTTGTATTTTATCAAAATAAAAAAAAGGTTTGAAAAATTTGTGAAACGGTGTCGGTCCCGTTGATAAGATCATAAATATGGGGTCGTAATTTAACAATAAGAAAGTTGCAGGGGTTTTCGTGTATTGATGGAGGAATATGTATGTCGAGCATGGGAAGAGCAGTAACATACGAGAAGGCTGTTGCATGGAAAGTGTTAAATGACGACGAAGATCCTCATTGTATCTGCTTCATGTTCCTCAACTGGTCTTTTATCTGAGTTTTTGTTTTAGTTTTTCATTAATTATCAAAACACAGAGAACCTTTTTTTCCAGAGATATATTTCTATATATACTCTTAACTCTTAGTTTATTTGTATTTAGTTATAATAGTCCCGAAAAAGACTATCATCTCTACTTTTGAAAGTATTTATTTTCTTTTCTGTTCTTTCCAAATTCCTACACTCTTGTTTGTGTTAGCCCTGTTTGCGCTGTTACGCATGAGATCCCACTTTCTTTCTTTTTTTTTTTTGGTATGGAAAAATCAATCTTGACGATTTAAGTTTCTTCTAATCATAATAGAGTCAATCTAGCCCTTGGTGCATGGATGATGCTTATATATTTCACAAAAATATTAAAGATGGATGGCCCAAGCAAAGTCCAAATAAGCTCCACACAGCCCCGGTCCAGAACCCAGACAACTAAGACAATGGTTTAGGACATTAAAACTCATATTTTAAGTAAAAATTTTTAAAGCCTATTTTTGTAAGATTAATTTTATTGGGACTTAATTATAATTGTGGGTTTTAATTTAACAAAACATTAAATTGAATGTCTTATTAAATTAGATATCTTATTAATAAATTTTTAATTTTTTTTTCTTTTCTATTAGATTGTTTATGAAATTAGAAATTTTTTTATTAAGTAATATTATTATTTTCTTTGAATTATTATTATTTATAATTTTGTATAAAAAAAGCATAATTTTTTGTTTTGCGTAGTGCATTAAAAATCGTTGGACCAATACTGGCCCCCACAAAGAAGAATACTGACGTATGACGATTTCCGCCACGTAACGATGGAATCCATTCCCGAGACTCATAAATTCTTAAAGCCATTCGATTCTTTTTGTGCAACGCTTGTAGTTAATGCTGTTGTTCCCAATAAATCTTCAAATGAGAATTATTTTTCGTGGTTAATATCCTTTTAGAATACTTTTGTGGTTAATATTCTTTCAGAACAATTTGTTAAGTATCCTTTAATTGTTTGAAAGTCAGATGTAATAGTCTGATGGACGATGAAAAATCAAACTAAAATGTAATGGAACAACGACTAGCAACAGAAAACGTAAGGGACAATTCTTTAGTCAGATCTTAATTAAAAGAATTTTATCCAACAAAGAAATAGACATTTGCCCTATTTATTTGAAAAATGCTCAAATCTATGGAAAAGAAGTTCAATAGAATCATAGAACGCATCAACTAACGATTTTATTTTATTTTATCCTTTTAACATGAAATCCTGTATCCAGATTGACATGGTAAAAAGAAAACAAGAGCTTTCACATATTTTTTCCCACCAAGAGAAGAAGAAGAAGAAGAAGAAGAAGAAGGTTTTAGAGATTAAGTTCCATTTTCTTGGCCATATGTTGAAGAATAAAATCGATATAGGAATCAAGGTCTTCCTTCTTCCAACCATCAACAGGATCCGCTACAAACGACCACTCGATTTGGGACACTTGATCTTGACCGTCCACTGGCATTACTTTGACCGTCGCCACGTAAGATCTGAACCCCATGTTATTCTCGATAACCTCATAGCTCAAACACCGTTCGATGGGATCGATCTTGACCAGCCGCTCTTTAGCCCACGAGGTCTCCTCCTTGGTTTTCGTGGCCGAGACGTATCGGATCAGACCCGGTTCACCATCGGTTCCTTGGACTCGATAACACGTCTCCAGTGCTGGGAACCACTCCTGGATGTTGCAGAAGTCAGAAAAAGCCGACCAGACTTTCTCCGTCGTGACACCGTTGACTTGAGCGACATGCTTGCCTTCCCACTTATACGACGCCGTTTCCGTTTCCGTTCCCATTCGACCAATGACTTTGATTGGTGGCTTGGTGCTATATTTATCGAGTTTACTAGGGATTTATGCGCATAACAAGCGTGTAATTGAGATATAATTACGAATCTACCCTCGATCCTCTTACGTATATATTTTTGTTTTTCAAAGCGTATTGACATTTGTTGACATGTAAGTTCAATCTTTATCGCTTTAATGGACAAAAAACAAAGAAAAATATTCTATATAAAAATATATATTTCCTTTTTGTATTTGTGGTATCGGTTCAATCGAGGAAATGTGTTAATTCTATTCGAATCTTCCATTTTAACATTCCTAAAAAGTGAGATTATTTTTATTTATAGATCTCTATTTTTCATTTAAAAAGCGAATAATTCTGTATTATGATTATCTTTAGATCACCTATAAGAGAATTAAGTTGGGGTTTATATTTCTTATACTGCGGTTATTTTCTCAACTTAAACCTTTAACAATTGCCATCAACAGAGGCAGATGCAAAGGGAGAAAAGTGGGTGCACTTGCATTGCATGGTTGCACCTACTAGCATTTTTTTTTCTTGTGATACAAAACTAGAAAACTTCATTATATTAGTTAGAAAGTTCTCTTTGACGTTGCGCCTAGTAAGTCCACGTTGGATGCAACCTTGCCCCGATCTTTTCTTTTCTTTTCTTTCTTATGAAATTTTTTATTTCCTCTTTTCATTTTGTTGTCTATATATATACCCCCAAAAAAATTATTCCATTTAAAAAAAAATTTGTTTTAGATATATTTCTCAATAATGCATAAGAGAATCATATAATACTAATTTTGATATGTTTATAATATTAAGAGTTTAGATTTTTTACTTATTTAAAAATGACATTTGTTATGAAATGGTAACATATATTATAATTCTCTTTTTAGCTTTGCATAATAACTTAAAGGTAATGCTAACATAGCTAACATTATAGGAACAAACGATAAAAGAAATAAAATGGATTAAAAAGATAACCAACATTTTGAAATCAACAACTACCCAATAAACCTACAAGCCCAAACACAATGCATAGAGTGAAACCCACAACGCAACCCAAAATGAAAATATAAATTTGTTCTCTCTCGCTTACAGAAATGTATTTATCTCTCTTTATGATGATGGGCCTAGAAATGCATTTTCAGATTATTTTTCTCCTTAAGTATCAGATCCCAAGTATTTTTCTTACCCCAAGTAAAAATCCAGAATCTTCAACAGTTTTCACTTTTCGGTTATTGTATATTTGGATGATTCTTGGTTATATATAAGTTTATAACATGTAAAGGAACTATTTTCCCTAACAAATGAAGGTTACAGCAGTCTATTTCTATTTTCATGGCAGTGACAAAAAAAAAACAAATGATCTTAATTCGTTGGACCAATAAATTAAAAGTAAACTCTCTATATTATATTGTAATCTCTATTTCTTTCCAAACCAAAACTTTTCAAACCCACTATCCGACACTGCAAAGATACTCCTCCACTAATATAGAAACTACGAGACATTAAAATTATATTAGCAATTAGCAAAGTAGGGATCCTATATCGTTTAGTCATCATTAGCTATCCGAAAGTCTACAGCAACCTTAAAAATATATACTCAAAGTGAAATTATAACCAATCTTTTGTTAATTAAAATATAAAGGATAATGTTGGCCACCGCTTCTGGGTCATTGAATTAAATAAATTTACGTATTATCCGGTGTGCATATGAACTCACCAACCGCTGATTATGTGTTCACCAACCGCTGATTATGTGTTTACTTAGATTATTTTGCATATTTGTTTTGCTATTAACCCTTTTTCACCTAAATCAATACGAACTAGGGTTGCGTTTGATCCACAAAAAGAAAAGAAAAAGAGATCTAGTGTTGAAGTAAGTACCAATAGACAAACAGTAGACTTTGAATTTCAAACAATTTCAAAGTTACGTATTAGTTTTAGGTTTTCACTTTGAATTAGACTCTTTAGTTATGGATATTTATATGACCTTTTTCAAACACCACCAAACATTCCCTTATTTAAAACCTATATGTACTGGTGAAACTAGAAAGTAGTGTTAATAGAGATATTACCATTGAAATATCTTGACCTACCAAACTCTTTTATGTATCAAAAGATTCAAAACTGTATATATATATATATATATATATATATATATATCATCTACCAACTATTATCTATATAACCCATATAGACATAATACGAATTTTAAGACCAACAAATGAGATGTTTGGATTTATGCAAATTACATTTTCTCTCTTACTAGAACTTAAAGCATCCTATCATCCTCTTCAAATAAGCGAGTTGCAAAATAAAATAACCAGGTAAATATCATTCATCGATCTCTTAAAACTATATAAGCTAATCTTAATCAAACCTTGCTTAAGAAGGTGTCAAATTGGGAAAATGTAAAAAGCTTTACCTTACTTTGTTTTCTTCCATTACCGTAGGACCCATTTTCTTTCCTTTGAAGATATCCATCATAGTCCTCAGCCCCATCAATTGCCTAAACCTTAAAATACATTAGAAAAAAAAGAGAAATTGTAATAACTTCTTTTTTTTTTTTTTGTCAAACAGAGAAATTGTAATAACTAATCATGGCAATTTTTTGTTCAAATTATTAAGCACTCATTGCTCAACGATGCCTGACTATTTACAATATCTAGGCCTAATTTTATTAGGTCGGATAATGCGAAATTTTATATCACCAGCTCATTGAGTCTTCTAGGCGTAATGATTATCTCGTTATTATATAAAAATAACGACAATTGCTATTTTAATAATAATATAAATATAATACCATAATCCGAATAAGTAATTACATGGGAAAGTTAAAAGAAGCGAAAAAGTTACATTTTCAACTTTACGTGAGGGTTTATTGCCTTGGTAAGAAACTTAGAAACTACTAAGAGTCAACAAAACTACACTATTTACACAATTAACAAAAACCCAGTCTTGCTTTCAAAACTATTTTATCTTTTTACTAAACTTTAAAATTACTAAAACATATATATATATATATATATATATATATATATATCTCAGAAGTCCTAAGAATACTGAAACATATATATATATATATATATATCTCAGAAGTCCTAAGAATTTGTATACCATTTTTATTCATCAATAAAACGAATTATTTAGTTCTCCACAACCCACAATGAATCGTCAATCTATAGTTGTATACTTATATCAAAAAAAAAAATTGACGGCAAAATAATTATGAATTAATAACTCAGTTATACCATTGATTGGTTAAAGTTTTCCGCGCGAATGATCCGAACGAAAATATCCCAAAATGTTTAGTATAATATAAATCAGTGAAAAAATAAAATAAAAAATAAAAAAATCAGTGTCGTCCGTGGAAGTATCTATACGAAACTTGGGAGCCCGAGACATCCAAGTTTGGAAGAAAACAGTTCATGAATTTCCTTTCCACAAAAAATATTAATTAAATTATTCGATAAGATTTTAACTCTTTCGATAAAGCAATCAAAATCAACTTTTCTGATAAAAAAATAACAGTATATGACCAATGGATCCCTGCCGGTATTACACTTTTCGCATTTGCGAACAACTTAGAGAGACTAATACAATTACATAACCAAAGACAAAAGTTAATTTAATATATCTCCCTTCTCTATTTTTTACCAGACAAAGAAATTTAATTAAAGAAAAGAAAAGAAATATAATTAAAGTAAAGACATAGAAAAAGAAAAAGTAACCAAATATTAAAATCCATAAAGATAGACACGATTCAAATAAAATTTGTATAATGCAGCTGTTATCATTACACTATTTAAATATTGTTTAAATGTTAAATTAAATTTCTTTTCCAAGTAATCGAGTCGCTGTTGTTGATAGTTAGATAGATCCATCTTCAGAATCTGTATTTACCAGATATTTGCTCCAATTGTCCAACATGTGATTTACGAGGAATTAATAATACTATATATATATATATATTATAGTTTACGAGTTTAATCATTTCTATTTTAAGAGATATTGCCAGAGTACTAATTTCATGTCTTTTTGAAAATTTCATGAGTGGATTTTAAATTTGGGTTATAGTTAGTATTTTAAATATTTAAATTTGTTTTTACACATGAATTGTTTTTCGAAAAAGAAATCTGTGACTTTCTATAGTACCGTACTTTAATAAAAATATTTAAAATTTTAACAAAACAGCAATAAAATTTAAAAATCTCATAATATTGTTCAATTATCAAATCTAATAACACATAATTTTAACTGATAATTTAAAATTAGTTATTGAATAACAATAGATAAATGGTAGACTTCATGTTGAGTTAAAATCCACGAATTGAATCAATAACAATGGTAAGAAATTTAAGTTATAAGAACAAAAAAGAAAAGAAAAGAAATTTAAGTTATGATTTTTTTAACAGAACCCAAACTAGAGTCCCTGCTTTAATAAAATCCATGAAAATGTTTTCAACGGTTGAGATAAAACTAATGGACCCATCGACTTCTTTTGTTCCTACCTTGAACTAAATTTATGATAAACTAATTAAATTGCAGTAACTCCTATAGCGGAATAAATATAATGTTTCCGTTATATAAAGACCATCATGATCAGTTTCTTCACTAATCCCACTTTATTTTCTTTAAATCCTATCCCTTTAACCCTAAGCCAAACCCTCTCTCTCACAAATGCAAACACACGAAGCGATGGAGGTTTGTTCAACAGTCACGACGAAGAAGCTCTCGAGCCTCGCTAAGCTAATCCTCTTCACAATCCAGAAGGTTTCAGACGCCTCACGTCACAAACTCCTCACCACCCTCGATCCACAACTACTAGCGAAACGTGGCAAGATCCTACGCAAGTCCCTAAACAACGCCGTATCAAACTCCCACTCCCGTATCACATGTCGTCCCTCCGACCACCAAGATGTCCGATCCTCCTTCATCTCCCCTGTCCCGATCCAGCTGGAGTACGAGTTCAGCTGCAGCAGCACCCCACCGAGACGTTCCTACGTCAGCAACGGAAGACGTAGCGGGTCCCACAAACCGCTCATCAACAAGCTCCAACGCCACGCGTACATCCGGTACAACACACTCCCCAAGGCTCGTGACTCCATCTGGGACCGACACGTGGCGGCGGCTGTGTTTCCGGATGTAGCTAGCAGCGCCAGTACGATGGACAGCTGCCACGTGGACAGAGCTGCGGAGGAGTTTATACAGAGATTCTATAGACAGCTGAGGCTGCAGAAGTGGATGATGGCTCAGGAGGTTTAAAACATTTATTCATCAGCGTAACTCTCGGTTATTCATAATATCATAATATATCAAACATAATAAATATATAGTACGTAACTTTCCTAGTTTTGTTTTGACTTTCTAATTTCTCCTTGTAGGAGTATATATTTTCCTAGTTTTCCGTTTTTTCCCCCTTAAATCCATGATCGTGTTTCGGATCTGCTTGGATGAAATTGTAGGAAACTCGATCTTCGAAATAGTTTTGTTTTTCCTTGTGTATATGGGAGCGTACATATTAATATATAATCATGAAAACTATAAGGTATGAAAGATTACTTCTAATGACTATCAACGTTAAAAAAATTAATTAATGACTACGAACAATAGAATTACTGGCTCAATACCAAAGGTATAGTAAGCAAGTGATTAGTGATTCATCACTTGGAGTTGGTTTTATTGTCTCTAGTTCAATTTCTTTTAAGAGAAGTGATATTTTCAAAGAAAATAAACTAAAAGCTGTTTCAGAAGACACAAAATTAGAGTTTATATCCGTACTTTGAGGTTAGAAAAAGAAAAAAAAATTCTGGCTCAAAACACATCACATGATCTAATTGGCTACTATAGAATTGACTTCTTGGCGACTAAGGTATACGTGCATTTGTATACACATATCATGTATTTATATATAATTAAATTTTCTTAATTGGTCCTTATAAAGTTATAATACCAATTATTAAGCCTTTTAACAAAATAAAGAAAAGTTATAATACCGATCGCCTCCGGTGAAAATATTCAAATGCTTTGAGTTTGATACAGATACTAATAAAATGGTTTTTCTTTGTCGTTTAATATGCTTCGGCTGTTTAGGCATAAACATAAAACGACAAAATTTAAGAGCCTATACTGCCTAATGATGTTTGAAACACATATCCATCGTTATAAACTACGTATCGTATAATTTATACTTTGGTTACAAGATTAGCCAATTATAACTAGTTTTGTAGTTGAACAAGTCAAAGTAGCTGTAAAAGCTTTCTCCAAATTTATCGGCAAAGACGAAGTGTAGCATTTCTCCACCAAATCCCACTAAAAATCTAGAGGGTTGGATCTTATAACTCTAGATTTTGTCTTATCATATAGTATCTCTGTACATAAAAGAGAAGACAGAGAAAGACAAGACAAACTAGATTAAACAAAATAAAGACGTAATGTGACTATTTAAGAATATATTTACGAACATTAATTTGCTAATTAATTACCTTATGTTCGTGACTTCGTGTAAAGAGAATACGCAGTAGTATGTATATGGGTACTGGTTGAGACTGGTTCTATATATATTCATATCCAGTAAAATGTTTTTTTTTTTTTTAAATCCAATAAAATGTTGTTTTCAACATGGTAAGACTTTCTTAATATATATATATATATATATATATATATATATATATTTTAACATGCATTGTGCAGAACTCGAATGATAATGCATCGACATTCTAGTATAAACTACTAAACAATAAAATATTGATACTGCGTATCTTCTTTACACAAACCACGAGGTTATCAAATTCATTGATGGTCGAGAAAATTTCCATGCTAAAAAAGGTAGATATTTGTAATGATGTCACTACAGAGAAGTTTGATATCTATTTTAATTTGGCCCCGAATGTGAAAGGTAAACACCATATTTTCGAGTCAGTCAATATTGAATGGGTGTGTACTGTTTCTTCTTACTTACTAAATCTTTGTCACGTTGTAATTTTGATAAATCCACAAACATGACTTATTTCCACAGACAGTGTTTTGCCGTGGGAGAAATTCGAACCACTCGTGTTTTCCAATAGAAACTCTTTCGTGAATCCATTTAACCAGTTTTGGTCCTCCCTATATACGATACGAGGCTTCAATCAATTTTCCATCACATTCCATTCTAAAAAGTCAACAACTTGTCTTGAAGCAAAAGAAAGCATTAACAGTAATGAGTCATATGCAGATTACACGCTAGCCATTTGGTATAAAATCAGAAAAAATCTCTTTCAATGTCATGCATTGTTATAACTCTCAACTGATCATCGGGAGACCAAGTTTAAACAGCAGAACACCAAAACAGAGCACAAGGAGGCGGAATAGATCTTATATACAAAAAGGGTAAAAAAAAAGAAAGAAAAAAAACCCACAACGATTCAAGTCAAAGCCCCAAGGGGACCAGAGTCTGAAGCGGACGAAAAAAAAAAAAAAAAAAAAAGATTCACTTCCTTGCTTTCATGTTACGAGTGATGGTCATTGTCTAACCTCGTGACGCATACTGAGCTTCAGTCGTCGTCTAAAGCTCACTAAAAATGCCACCAACAACACAAATCCATCCCACGCTCCTGCTTCTACCTTCTCTTTCGGTTTCCATTTTTCTTACTTATCTTTTTTTTTTTTTTTTTTTTTTTTTTTTTTTTGTAGTTTCCAAATGTCATCTTTTTCTTTTTATACTTATTTTTCATATTAAACTTCACTTACCAAAGGTTTTGGACTGTTGTCTCTCCTCTGCAACAATTTGAGTTGATATTCCCTTCTTGATAAGTCTGGTTATCACGTCAACAGCCTAAAGGACGTTCACACAGTGGACTTTAAGCTTAACCTGCTTGTGCTATTAAAGCACCAATGAAACCAAAACAAATAAAACAACAAAAAACATAAAGATGTGATGATTTTGCCTTATCTGTGACTTCTGCAAAGATTCTGACCTAGCTATGTCTTCCGACTTCTCCATCCCGCTCACCAAAGTGTTTGACTGAGACAAAACAAGATTACAAGCACCAAAATAAGTTAGCTGTATATTCCAAATAAATTAAAGGTATGAAGAGAGGAAAATCTATTCAATAAGTTTCAAGCGGAGTTGCTTTGCAGTGCAGGACCTGCCAACCATATATATGCACTAGTTAGGCGGTATGCAGAAACAACACAAGGCAAGTGAAAACACAGCAGAAAGATTGACCTCTCAAGTAGCAAGAGGTAGTACTGTTTTGGATATGGACTACCCTCAAATTCAAACTTAGCTCCACCCTATGTTTCTTGACTATGAAACCACGTAGTGTGAAGGTTTGATGCTTGCTTACTAATTGGAAATTGATTTTTCAAGCAGCTAGAAAACGTGATAATCTTTCAAAAGAATTAAACTTATGCCAACTACTACTGAGAGGTAGCTTAAGAACCTGAAGGTCTTCTGACATGCCACTTTGAGAGTACAAGTTCTCCTTCCCCACAAATGGATCTGAGTTTGCAGCAGGAAACTCGAAACCCTGTAAAGACACATCATCACTATGCCAGGTACGTTCAAGCAATTATTGCCAATTTTCTGGTAACACACCACAACCCTCGAACAACATACAAAAAAACTCACCTCATAATCACGGTTCTGCCCCCCACAAGATCTGCTCAGCTGAACACTATCAGCGATTTCTCCAGTTTTCCTCATCCCACTAAATGACTTTGATTCCCTCTCAACCTCATCGACAACACCTTTCATATCGAGTAGCCTAGTACCAGTGATCGATACAGACCTCAAGTCACGATCCAAGTTTTCTTCATGCCCACTTACACATGCTACCACATCACTAGAATCAGGTGTCACACACTTTCCCAAAGGCTCAGCTGGATCAGAGCATTCTTGAACTAGAGCAATACTATCCACTTCCAAAGCTTGCTCGCTGCCAGACTTACACTCATCTCGAACAAAGTTTGTGAGTTCAGCACTCTCAGTATTCAATTTTTCAGCATCAATTTCCTCACCAGGTGGTCTTCTATGGTTGCAAACAGGGGGGGTCCAACCAGTAGTGATAGCACTACTTTCAGGAGAAACAATGTCTAGACTCTGTGGACTGAGTGATGCACGCTTCTCAGGTTTCTCTGGCCTCGCATCCATCATTTCATTATCGTTTTTTCTCTTGGCATGCCTCTCCACCACAGAGTTGGAATTAGAAACAGTGCCATCTTCACCAGATTTTCCACCCTGCTGATTTTGGTGCCTGGACTGTCGAGGTCTTCTATATCCATTTGGGAAAACAAAAGGTGGAAGCTGTCGTCTACGAACATGCGAAACAAACACATCCATCCCAGGTTTCCAGAACATATACATGTTTACTTCTTGTCTGAACTCATCGACAGTACCACGTATATCAAACTGTTGACATTCTTGACCACCAACTCCCTCTGCCCTTTGCAAGCCCATGAAAAAGGCACAATGCAGAAACTGCCTAGACGTGTCTACATATTCATTGGGTTGCGGATGGCACATTAACATCCCATTTGTGTCTCTTTCTATCTGCATTATTGAATTAACAGAAACGAGATCAAGAACCGTTAAATATTTTTTCCCTACCAAAATGAATATGATAAAGTACTGAAGATGCAGCGAGTTTATTGCGGTAAAATCAAATAAACAGAGGAGGCAATATACCTTTAAGGTCAGCTGTCTGAACCGCGACTCCACCCAACCCTTCCAAGCCAATAAATCCTCTGCATCTGCTGCTACTATATCAACCTGAAGGTAGTTTTTATATGCCTCGAAGAACATATATTGTTCAAATAAAGAGCTCCAGTGTTGTTTATTTAATTCAATCTCCTGCATTAACAATTATGCTCAAGTATAGGATCCTGAATAAATGGTTGAGGAAACAAGACCAAATTTTTGCGCTAATACCTGCAAGATATTGTTACCAAACTGGAACTGCTCTGACATAACACGAAGAGTGCTTTGAGAGACATTGTAACTAGAGTTCATGCATGGGTAAGCTGGAGTTATTATTGGCATAAGGTGATATCGATCGCGATGATTTTTACGAGGGTCCCAGACAGGAAATCCAAGCTCATCCTCTTCTATTGAACAAAGCATGACTGGGTTTGGCCACCGCCATTGAGTATATACTCTGAAAAAACGAGAAACCAGCATACTAGGAATTGCATTTGGATAGAGCTGGCACACCCGAGCAACCAATAGTGCCCAGTTTACACCCCCCAGAAATCCAGTCACCTGCCCAAAAAGATAAATATGACAAAGAGCTTGAACATGAATTTTCAATAAATACAAATTACAGAAAGGTATGATCTTACATTTGAATAGACCCCACGCCTCTTAGCCCAGTGCTTCAGGCATCTTAATGTTGTCCGGAAGTGCTACAATTGCACATAATATCAGAGATGGCAACAATAGTTCAACAGTATGTTAACATAATGACTGGCAATCCGTGAGTTTACCTCAAAGTTTGGAACAAGTTTAAGAATCTGATCAGCAACTCTACAACCATTAAGACTCCGAACAGTTGGCTCATCAACATCACACAGCACAGAAGAGTTGGAGATATCCAGATCCTGTTGAATGTTGGTAAATTAAACCCAAGAAAACAAGAGATCTGATTCTGCAAGCAATTATGAACTACTACGACAGCTCATGGGATCAGTTTTCCAAATGAAGACAGATGCACTAAGAACAGCCAGCAAACTTATCAGCTCTCTTTCAAGCTTGAAACTTCTAAAATAAAATTCATTAATATATCTGCCCTTTGAGGAAGAGTAGTAAACTATCTGTCACGATCAACATGCAAACAAGCAAAATTTTTAACATATTATGTACAAGTTAACATATAGTTATCACATAACATCACTACAGCTTCAGCAAAACAGAAAAAGATACAGTGAAATTCACATATAGAATTACCTGTGGCACAACTAAAAGTGATATGCTAGCATAGAGCAGATCAATTGATATTCCTTGAAACTTAAATTTCATGACCGGAACATGGGCGTCAGGAACAGGTTGAAGCGCAGTCACTTCTTCCATCTCAGCCAATGTATCATGCAAGATGATGAAGAAATCCTCCTGTTAAATTAAGTATTAAGAACCAAAACATTTGCATCAATAAGAGGTAAATTAGTAAGAGTTACCTCCCGGTTAACATAAGATGGCCCAACACACAAAGTATCAATGTCAGCCCCAGGCCCATGTACCTGCAAGTCAACAAAATGTAGTTTCTCAGCCTCAGAGATTACGATTGCATAGTAGAGACAAATACATAGCTAACATTGAGAAAAGGCTCAATACCACAAAATGATCCTAGTAATCCATATTCATATCCAAACATATTAAATGCAAGGCAATGGTACAAATGAAGCACTTACGCCAAGTCGGTAAGATCCAAAGGTGAAAATAACAGCATTTGCATCCTCCACCATCTGATCTGTATAGCCCCTTTGCTGTGTTAACTGTTTCACCCAGTGCTTAACAATCTAGAAGAAAAAAAGTATGAAGAAAATTATTAGATGAACCTAGATAAAGAGAGTACAGTGAACATCCTATGAAGAAAAACTCAAAACATCAAATAAGATCAAAGGACACAAGAACATATACATTACCAAGTCTATTTCATATCGAACTATGAACTAAGCTTACCCCAAAATCCACAACCAGACAAAACACGAGTAGAACCAATACAGTAAAAGACATACGACCGTAAAAACATAATTTTAGTTCAAAAGTCGTTGTATAATTAGCATCACCATGTTTTAAAAAAGACTTTGTTCTGTAAATACAGTGAGTCACCTGATCAATGCGCCCAAGAACTTCTTCTCTCCGCATGGTATCCTCCTTAAACTCGTAGAGTCCCTCGTCAACCAAGTACTATAGCATAGAAAAAAGTCCACATAAGGTAGCCAAAAACATAAGTATCGAATCCTTTGAACAATTTCTAGAGAAACAAAAACTGAGCTTACCTTTTCTAGCTCCACATTACGCTTAATATCCGCTGCAGAAGGCCCAGCAAGCGAGAGCGGCTTCGTAATTCCATAGCTTTTAGGGGAATTCACCGGCGGCAACGAGCCACCTAGATTCTGAGTACCCACCATCATAACACAATTGAAATCCTAAGCGATCCGAGCAGAAGAGCAGCACAAAAACACATATAACCGCTCTCTCTTCACGCTATAATTCGAGGGAGATCGGATCAGACGCCCAGGTTGAGATGAATCCGAAACCCAACAGGTGAAAAGAAACGAGACGAGACGAGACGGGAATTGGAGAAGGAGAGGAGGCAAAAAAAGGAAAATTTATAAGGAAGGCGAGAAAAAACTGGAAGAGGAAATCGGAAACCCTAAATCGATGGAAGGGGAAAGCGACTACGGTGTCAAAAAAAGTCAAAGAGGAAAGGGAGAATCTGAGAGAGGAGGTGAAATCGATGGACTAGGAACAAAGAGAAGAGAGAGGGATGGAGAAGAAGAAGGGGGCTTGAGGGAGATGGAGAGACGAGAGGAAAGGTTGTGTCTTGGGAAGATATTAGGTACACGGCGATTCGATTTTTAATTATTAATTTTGAGATTTCTCGCTAATTAACGTGAGTGATGATTTAACGGAGAAAGCTGAGAAGTCTCCGTCAAATTTTAAAAATAAAGAACATAGTACTAATTTGAAGGAAAAAAATTAAAATCAACTAGCTTTTCAAATATTTTAAATAAATAAACATTTTTTGATAAATTTGTCAGTTTGGATTTAGCTACTATTATCTTGCGAGCCAACGTCCTAAACTCACAACAAACGTTGATTGAACCACAAGGTCCACAACCCATTTTTTCATCTTATTCAAAACTCAGCAATCAATTTTTTCTTTTCAAAATTGTTTTTTCTTTTGCTTTGACTGAAACGTTCAAATAATTTTATATTTATCAAAACCGACAAGCAGCAGTTAAGATATATATATATATATATATCTTAATAAAATGTAACGTTAAATTTTAGTTCTATCCGTTACACTAATTTATTTTTGTCATTGAATTAATAATTTTTTTTTTGTTTTTATCTATTGATTATTCGGTTCAAGAACTCTACCTTAATAAACTAATTACGTATAAATCAAATTTTAGATTTTTTTGGCTAATCACGTTTTTTTTTGTTTTAACTGAAATGTTAAAAATAATTTTATATTTATCGAAACCGATAAAATGGCAATTAAGATATATATATATATATATATATATATTAACCAAAAAAATGTAACGTACCATTTTACTTTTTAACTATTAAACCGTCTACTCGTTAGACTAATTTGTTGTCATTGAGTTAATAAATTGTTTGTTTTTATTTATTGATTGTTCAGTCCAAGTACTCTAATTCCAATGGGTTTTCTCAAACTATCAAACAAAATTTTATTGTTATTTTTATTTTTGATTTTAGATGACATATGTTTTAAATTTACAATTTTTAGTTGTTTGAAATTATTAGTTAGTAGTTTTGGAGGGAAATTATCAAAATGACAAATCAAAATTTGGTAAAATATATGGTAACTAATTAATGTGAAACATATGGTAAATATTTTGTTAAATTACAATTACACAATATGAAAAAAATATTTGAATAGATTTTTTTAAAGCTAGAATCATTATATGACCGATACATTAGCATGTCGTAAATAGTACAGTAGAACCTCTATAAATTAATACTTGATAAATTAATAATCTCTTAAAATTAATAAATTATCTTGGTCCCGAGTTGGACCAGTGTAATAATTAACACATTTTGATAAAATAATAAGATAATAATGTTTTAGAAATCTCTATGTAAATATATAGTCCCATTAATAGTAAATTAATAATCATATAAATTTATTGTATACATATAAGATATTTTAGTGAAATATGATTCTAACATTATTTATTTATTCGTAAATTTGTAATTTTGTTGGAGTTTATCTCTATTTTTTTAAAATATCAAAAATATGTGATATTATCTTCTCAAATTGCATCAAAAATTATTAAAATTTTTTATATATGCAATGATTATTTTCTAATGTGTAAATGCATTAAAACACATCGAAGTATTGTCTTCATTTTTTTACTTTTTATATAATATTTTTTGAAATTCGAAAAAATTCTCTATAAATTAATAAAATTCTCCGGTCCCAATATTATTAATTTATAGAGGTTTTACTCTAATGTCAATTTTTCTAAGGAAAAAATGTCATTTAAATCACGAACTTTCAAATTTAGGTCATTTAAAACATGAACTTTGTACTACGTCATTTAAAACATCAACTTTCGTTGACTAGGGTTTTTAGGTATCAAGTTTCGTTGACCCAGCCAAACTGGACATGATGTTAAGTCCGCTAACAGAGCCACTGACATACGTTATTATGTCGTTAAAGACTCTTTATTAGTGACAAAACGACGTCATTTTCAGGCGATCTTAATGTCATTTAAATCACGAACTTTCAAATTTAGACCATTTAAAACATGAACTTTGTACTAGGCCATTTAAATTATCAACTTTCGTTGACTAAGTTTTTTAGGCATCAAGTTTCATTACTTTATCGTTAACAACTCTCTGTTAACCAAAATCCTAGACATCAAGTTTCGTTAGGGAATTTTAATTTAATTGCCTCAAAAATCTATAAGATAACCCAAAAACACAAATTAAATGGAAGATACGATTTTAACCGAAATCTTAGAAGAGAAAAAAAAGAAGAAAAACTTGGGACTTGCTAGAGAGTGAAGGCCATACGAGGTTATGGTTGGCGAGCCAGTCGTAGAGAATGGGGATGAGACCTTTTCACTGAGAGTACTTCTCGTCGACACTCGGTTGTTGCTGTATTTTCTTTCCACCTTCCTTCATTTTACTACCGCTCTATTGTTGCAACGACATAGTCTGAAAGTCGTCCTTATTTTTAGGTTTCGACCTCTCTTCTTCATCCCAAACTCCAGTTTTTCCACTCGGTGTCATTGGTTCAGGTGAGTTTTTAAATTAAAATTCTCAAACAAAACTTTGATGTCTAGGGGTTTCGGTTAACAAAGAGTCGTTAACGACAAAGTAGCGAAACTTGATGCCTAAAAAACTTAGTCAAGGAAAGTTGATGATTTAAATGACCTAGTATAAAGTTCATGTTTTAAATGACCTAAATTTGAAAGTTTGTGATTTAAATGACATTAAAGATCGTCTGAAAATGACATCGTTTTGTCACTAACAGAGAGTTTGTAATGATAAAGTAACGTCTGTCAGTGCAAATCCGCTAGGCTGGGTCAACGAAACTTGATGCTTAAAAAATCTAGTCAATGAAAATTAATGCTTTAAATGACGTAGTATAAAGTTTATAATTTAAATAACATAAATTTGAAAGTTCGTGATTTAAATGATATTTTTCCCGTTTTTCTAAATGCTATATTTTTAACAGAATATATGATCTTTCTCTTTTTCATGTATAATATGTAGTACATATTAATTGGATAAATACTTAGTATAGAAAAAGTATACAAACAGCTTTAGAAATAAAGAAAATAAGAAATTATATATATTGTTAGTGTTCATCCTAATCTTGTCTAGTCACTTTGTATATTTAAAAAAATAAGAATGGATAAGTACCGATACTTTACAAAA
Source organism: Cardamine occulta (assembly GCA_028015245.1). Taxonomy (NCBI): domain Eukaryota; kingdom Viridiplantae; phylum Streptophyta; class Magnoliopsida; order Brassicales; family Brassicaceae; genus Cardamine; species Cardamine occulta. The sequence continues at coordinate 17,359,467 of CM051389.1, read as the reverse complement.
TTTTATGCAATGTTTTCCAAATTAAAAAATATTTATATATTTATACCACGAATCAATTCTGAAAACCGGAGAGTGACAAAGAGGAAAAACCAGCCGCCGTTTCCGCTGGTATTTCGGCAATGTCGGAGCATACCAAAAGATAACGATGAGTCAAAACGACGTCGCTTTCTCGTGTTTAAAAACCCCCTTCTGTTCGGTTCTCTTCTTACTTCTATAGCACTCTCGCAACTTTAGAATAACAAATATAAGATTTAACATACGCTTCAAAATTCACATTCGCTTCACGTCAGAAACACAGAAGAACAAGGTATTAGGTATGGCTTCCAATGGCGTCGATACGCAGATGAAGTTGGTGGAAGGAGCTGCTGGTTATGTGCTCGAAGATGTTCCTCATTTGAGCGATTACATTCACGATCTCCATGTATTGTTTACTCCGTCCTCTCTACGATTCCATTGATTATTTCTTTGAAATCGACATTTTCCTGGATCCAATGGTTACGATTGAAGCATTTGTACACCTCCTAGTTTTGAAATCAGTCCGTACACGTGTACGAATTTGGTCGTTCGTTCGTGCGTGCGTATGTTTGTATATCTGGTTTCACCTATTTCTAATTCGTTTCCGGATATTGATGTTATCTGATGAGTCCTTATCTATATACTTTAGATCCGGTCGCTATCGTGGTACATAAATACTTTTATCCTCATAGTGCACAAAAATGTTAAACATTGTGAACGTGGAAGTGTTTGATTAGATCTATTGATCACTTAGAATTTTATAAATTTGATCTCATTGGCGAAGGATATATCATACATGTAGAATAATGAATAATTACGATTGTAAATTAGTCCAGCATTGAGTTTCAATTTGAAAAAAGGACTTTTGGAACAGATTGCACATCCTGTTATAGTTTCATTTCTTCTTCATACTAACTTCTGTTCTTTGGATTTTCCAGACTTATCCAAACCCGTTGCAATCGAATCCTGCTTATTCAGTAGTTAGGTAAGTCAAGATTATACTTTCAAAACTTGTTTGATTGAAGATTAAAGTTAGTTAATTGGGTTTATGTTCTGTTGGATTTTCAGGCAGTATTTTGTGCATGAGGATGATACAGTCCAGGAGAAGGTGAAACTCATTGCTACGTTCCTTTCTTACGTTTTGGCCTTTTTGTTCTTTGCATATGTGATAATGTCATATGTTAGCACATTCCTAACTTTTTCTTTTCTTGTCGTTTATAGATTGTTGTTCACAAGGATTCTCCTAGAGGGACACATTTTAGACGTGCAGGACCGCGCCAAAAGGTATGTCATCTCTTCCATGAGTTTCCTGTGCTCTGAAGCTTCTGCATCTAATGATGTAAAAACTGCTGATTATATATGTTGTGTTTAGATGTATTTCAAGCCAGCTGATGTGCGTGCCTGTATTGTCACATATGGTGGCCTCTGCCCAGGCCTTAATACAGTAATCAGGGAGATCGTGTGTGGTCTTCATTTCATGTATGATGTTACAGAAGTAATCGGTGTTGATGTGAGTTCAATTTCAGTACCTACTTTTTATGCTTTTAGACTGTATTTTCTGGAGACTGAATACTTTGTTCTTTAGCTACTATTGCAAATTGTAGTAGAGCTGTAATAGAGGAATGGCAGATTTAATATACCTGTGGGAACAGGAACCTCTAATAACTGGTGCTCACTAAAATGGAAAGCAAATAATAATACTTTAGCTATTAATAATTGACTAGGATTTGTTTTGGCTCATCTGGTTTCCGATACTGCAGTGCGGGTTTCGCGGGTTCTATTCCAGAAACACTGTATCACTAACACCAAAGTCTGTGAGTGACATCCACAAGCGCGGGGGAACCATACTAGGAACCTCCCGTGGGGGACATGATACATCAAAGATTGTTGACAACATACAAGATCGCGAAATAAATCAGGTTTTCAAGAGTATATATATTTTTATATCAGTTTGTTTCTGTTATATGGAGAATAGTTTCTCCTAATAAGTGTCAATAGGTTTACATTATCTGCATTTGTGATATAGGTTTACATTATTGGCGGTGATGGATCCCAAAAGGGAGCATCTGCAATATATAAGGTTAGTTACTGATTTGTTGTATTGTTGGACAATACCTACCTATAACATTCTATGAAGAGAACAGTCTAATTAAATTCCATGGGTGACATTCTGATCTCATTAAAAATGAACTTCTAGTTGCTAGAAGACATAGAACAGGCTTCCTAATAATTGGACTGGTAAAGCAATAATGTTCATGTGTTTGTTAATTCTTCTTCCTAACGTTATCTAGATATGGCAATCACTTTAAGTTGTTGAAGCAAATATTTTGACTGATGCTGCAGGAAATTAGGCGCCGTGGACTTAAAGTTGCAGTTGCAGGAATACCAAAAACCATTGACAACGACATCCCAGTAAGTCCCAGATTTTCGAAATTTTAGTCTGCACTCTCAACCTTAACCTCCTCCCCATTCTGGATAGTTTGCAGAGTAGCTTGATTTGATAGTATCTCTGATTTAGGTCATTGACAAGTCCTTTGGATTTGATACTGCGGTTGAGGAGGCTCAACGTGCTATTAATGCAGCGCATGTTGAAGCGACCAGTGTGGAAAACGGCATTGGACTTGTCAAGCTAATGGGTCGCTACAGTGGTAAGTTCACAGAAGAATCTAAAGAACGGGTACACAAAAAATAGATCACAGAATCATATTCTTTATGATGTTTCTCCCTGCGTTTTTGTCTAATCGATAGATTATACACTGCAGGGTTCATTGCAATGCATGCTACTCTGGCCAGCCGGGATGTTGACTGCTGTCTGATTCCCGAGTCACCTTTTTACCTTGAAGGCAAAGGAGGGCTTTATGAGTTCATTGCAAAACGGCTCAGAGAAAATGGCCACATGGTTATAGTGATTGCTGAAGGTGCAGGTCAGGATCTTGTTGCAGAGAGCACTGAACAACAAGATGCTTCGGGAAACAAGCTCCTTAAAGATGTAGGACTATGGATGAGTCTTAAAATTAAGGTAATTTATTGTGAATGAGAACTATATTGGAATTTCAGTCCCATATTTTCACCTAGAAGATGATGAATATATGTGGGTTTATAACCCTTTTTTCCATTTCTGGCTTTTGCAACAGGAACACTTTGCGAAGCCGAGTGGAATGGACATTACTCTCAAATACATTGGTACGTTTGTCCTCCCATAATTTAACTCAAGCTACATAGTTTTATGAAATATGAATATGTTTCAAACCATGTTTCAGATCCAACATACATGATTCGAGCTATTCCAGCCAATGCATCTGACAACGTCTATTCAACTCTCCTCGCCCAAAGCGCAGTCCATGGTGCAATGGCTGGCTATACCGGCTTTGTCTCCGGTCTTGTTAATGGAAGGCACACCTACATTCCCTTAAACGTAAGTTTCTCTTTGCCTACATATCTATCCATGCCATTGGATCATCAACCCTCAAAGTTTGAATCCTTTTTTCATTTCTCTTCTCTGGGCAGCGAATAACGGAAAGACAAAACAAAGTTGTGATTACAGACAGAATGTGGGCACGGATGCTGTCATCCACGAACCAGCCCAGCTTCATGAATCCCCCTAAAGGAACCACCGAGGTGACTGACTAATGCCAAAAGCTTTTGGCAAAATTTCATTTCTTCGTTTGTAATTTTGACCCCAGCAAGATTGAATCATATGTAAGACGGTGTCATTGTTTTCTTGTAAACATTTTTGTTGAAGATACAAAGTTGTTGTGAAGGTATGTTTGGTCTCTTATAGATTGGGAAGAGAAGCCGAGAGCACTTTTTTTCATGAAACTAGACCAACATCTTCCATTCATGCTTTTGCTTTTCCTTTTTTTTTTTTAATTTATAGAAACATATAAGATGGAGAATATCAATTGGTAATAATGTCTTCAAAGTTTTGCCACTTCTTACTTATGAACTATTCAAGAAATTGCTTTGACTTGTGGAGTGTAGTTGTTTGGGCAAGCGGATCCATGGAATTAGACGTTAACAACATAGTACAGAGATACTTGGTAACAACAATGTATTTTGTTGGGATACACATATATGTGTATATATATATTGAAATATGAACTAAGGGAAAAAAAATGATTGGTACGCCTACACTGGTGTTTGGCTCGAGATTGCCAAGAACTGAAGCGTTTTCAACCTCTGTAGATTCCAGAAGGATCAGCATTTTGCACAATCCATGGATGCTCCAGAAGTTTGTGCAATGGCAGACGCTGCGAAGACTCCTTGACAAGCATCTATTTATACATACAATTGAGAAATACTGTATGTGAGATTTTAGATTCGATAACTAGTACTTGGATCAAACTCTATGTGTTAGAATGAAGGTATAGAAAAACCTGGCTAATTAGATCCTTAGCAGATGCAGAGACAATTGGTTTTGGAGGGAACTTGAGATCCACTTGCACAATCCTGTTATATAAGATCATTTGTGGTAACAAACTCATCAAACAAAGCCACAAGAAACAGACTATAATTGTAGATTTGAAAATACAGCTTTTTTTTAACCTTCTGTATGTGTCTGAGTGCTCCATGGCTTCAAACGGAGGTACACCATACAGAAACTCGTAACAGAGAATCCCAAGGCTCCATATATCTACACTAGCGTCATGTTCTACGCTTTCGACTGTTAAAAAATCCAAAGGCCAAGGTTAAAATGAATTCAGATCAGACTAGAACTAACTTTCAAGTTAAGCTTTCAACTTTACCCATCTCAGGAGGAAGGTAATCAAGTGTTCCACACATTGTCCTTCTGCGGTTAAATGTGTGTACCGACCAACCAAAATCTGCAATCTTGAGCTCACCCTGATAGTAAATTAAAATCCATGAATCTTTTTGTGTGCTAGTTTCAAAATCAAATGGATAGATGGTCAATGCAATAAAAAATGGTAAAGCTTATCTCACCTGAGCACCAATTAACAGATTTTCTGGTTTAATATCTCTGTGTATCACATGCTTGCCATGGCAATATATGAGAGCCCTCGCCAATGACGCAACATACTGGCACAATGAACATACAAGGATATCAGTTTTTATACAACAAATTAGCTTGAGAGGTCAAAAAGTAGAAAGAAGGACTAACTGTTGCAGCTCGTCTTTCGCTGAAGTATTTGCATTTCTGAAGTTCCTTGTAAAGTTCGCCTCTAGCAGCATACTCAAGTATCAAATAAACTCTTTTCTGCAACAAATGAAGAACTTTATCATGCTCAAGAACTTGGATGTTGTATCTGTCAATAAAAAGGAGAAACATTTAACTTACTTGATCATAGAAATAACCATAAAGCCGGAGAATATTGGGGTTCCGAAGATGAGACTGTATCTCAACTTCTCGTCTGAGCTGATGTTCAACTTGAGATTGTTGAAGCTGGTTCTTGAAAAGAACCTTTAAAGCGACAATGTGATTGCTCTGTTTCATATTTGCATATATGTGTGAGACTGGTGAAAAAAACAATGAAGGATCTAAAAACAAAGCTGAAAATTCAAAGTTAAAAACATAATGACCCGTTTCTCTCTGGCGAGGTAGACGTGACCGAACTTTCCTCTACCAAGAGGCTTTCCAATGTCGAAATCACTTAAAGTCCATCTCTTTTGTGCAGCTGCAGAAGCATCTGAAGCCTCCTGATAGCAAAATATAATGATTACCATTTTCAGATAAATCTGCTTTGAAATTGAGCAATTTATGTCCCGGAAAGGCGAAAGAAATTGTAAATGTCAGAAATGAAGCTTTTGACTATTTTCACTCCAAAATTAAAATCAAAACATACATGGATTCACAAGATTACCAAACCCTAATCCTAGCGATGTCATAGGATTTTAGAGATTTAACTAGAGACAACGATACAAAGCCTATTGTGCAATTCTCCCTCAATTGAAACCCCAACACAAAGGAAATGGAAAAAAAATCATAAAAAATATTTTCTTTCATTGAGAATCTCAAAGAACACAATCCCTATATACGAAAGAAATCATCAGGTATAGCAGTCGTGTTGTTCCTTACCTTCTCCTGCTGTTGTGTCTCCGTAGCGATCGCCATGGAAGAGATATACAGAAGAGAGAGAGAAAAAGGGAGGCCAAAATTTCAATTGTAAAATAATGGGAGGAGCGGGCTTAAACCTTTAAATTAAAAACAATCAGACCATTTTCTAAATAAAAAGTGCAACAACGGTCGAATTTTTAAGGCTTGCCACTTTCCGACCAGATTTCGTTTTCTATTTCTTTTTTCTTGTAAGAAAATAGAAATGGCTAGTTCGGTTCGGTTCGGTGCAATTTTGATTTTAGCAGTTTCCGGTTTCATTTCGTTTACAAAATTTTGCAAATACAGTACAAATGTAGTTTTAACTTTTAACTGTACAGTAGAGTTAATGGATAGCCCAATCAAGTTGATTGCATACAGAAATGAAATAGGCCCATTCAAAGTAGAGAAGTAATGTGAGTTAACCGAATTAGTTTAAGACATGTATTTTTGTTGAAAGATGAACAAACAGCTGCTTAAAAAGTGTTATAACTCCGTTAATTTTGAGTTAAAAAACTTCTCTATACAAGTGTCTTCAAAATAGAGGAGAGGACTAGAACTTAATTGCAAAATTACTAGTATATAATAGTAAAAGTGCAAAGTATAAGATCTCTTTTTGTAATTTTTCCATTATCGGAGTTTCCCCCTTTTACAGTCGGCTAACGGAGAGTTGCAAAATAAGCCATAACAGTGGAAGAAGAAGCAGGGACTACTTACAAACATGAAATTTAAAACCCTAATGTGTATAACGGGCATCAATCCTAGACGAAGTTAGAAGATTTTCGCGCCAAGAGCTCTGGATCACGGACTACTGAAAACCCAACCATAGACCTCCTCTGCAGCTTCGAATATCAATATGGTATGATAATTTCCGGGCAAGATTCAATTTTGATGCTTTAAAGCTATTAGGGTTTGAATTTTCATCTGTTTTGCTTCTTTTTTTTTTTTTTTCCTTTTCTTCAGTTTTCGATTGCAGCGATCAATGATACGGAGTCTAAAGAGAAGTGGGAGCCTTTAGCTCCTAGCAAAGAAGCTCAGGTTTACTTCTGATTTAGGGCTGTTTTATTGTCAATTTTTCTCGTAATTTCAATTCTGGGTTCCTGATAGAACATTGTGTTGTTGGTTGCCTGTGTTGGGTGAAAAGAAAGCTTGGAAATTTTATATGTTTGTGATTAATAACTCTTCTAATTAAGTGGAAGCTTAACACAAAATTTAGCATAAAATTTTACTTGGTATAACGAAGAGAGTGATGTATAATCGGAAGTCAGATAAGTTCATTGTAGAAGTAGACATTGAACTGTTTTTTTTTATTGCCTTTGTCAGGAGTTTCATCTTTCACAAACATATCATGATGGTCTTCTCAAGTTGCAAGCTAAAGACTACGAAAAGGCTCGGGAGCTGCTAGAATCTATCCTTAAGGATCCAATAATAGCTAACTCCAAAGTAAATAAACTTTTTTAATTATTCTGATGATTTCTTTGAACAGTGAACTGTTTCTTATAGACATTGAGTCATTTCTTTCCAGGTGGAGACTATTGCAAACGACAATCATCTACATCACCTCAGGTCAAGCTCCATATTTGTATTCATCAAGCTACATTTGATTATATGTCTAGTAATTGATTTTGCGTACTTCAAATATGTTTTATTAGTACTATGGTCGCCAATAAAGAATTTCTGTATGGTTCTTTTTTGCAGATTTTTGGCTTTGAAGAATCTTGCCACTGTATTTCTTGAGCTAGGTTCAAGTTATTACGAGAATGCTCTAAACTGTTATCTTCAAGCTATAGACATAGATGCAAAAGATTCTGTGCTGTGGAATCATCTTGGAACCCTATCATGTTCTATGGGACTACTGAGTATTTCACGATGGGCATTTGAACAAGGACTTCTCTGCAGCCCCAATAATTGTATGTTCTATTCTTTTTCTTATATATAGAAGATATATAACACATATATGTATTTTTATGTTCAGATTTAGAGGGAATCCTCGTTACTCGTGGTTTAGAAAGAGAACATATCTGATACTATTTCCACTGATATGTTTCTGCATGACTTATAGCGTATGCAATAGATGATGAATCTTACTCTCTGTTCCTGGGTTCACATAGGTCATATGATCGATTGTTTCATTTATGCTTCCCTCACCCCTCCCCCCCCCCTGAAAATTGAATGGCTAATGTGCAGGGAACTGCATGGAGAAGCTTCTAGAAGTTCTTATTGCCATAGGTGATGAAGTTTCCTGTCTTTCAGTTGCAAATCTGATTTTGAGGCATTGGCCATCACATTCTCGTGCTTTGTATGTTAAACATTCTATCGAAGAAACAGATACAGCTCCTTTTGCGCCCAAGGGTATAGATAAGCTTGAACCTCAGCACGTTCGGCTCAAATTTCTTGGCAAAAGAAAGGTATCTGACATGAATCAAGACAAGGATGCTGCTACCAAGAAGTTGAAAAAAAGAGTGCAAGTTAAACTTCCTGAAGCTTCATGGGTGGCACTGATAAATACTCTACTAGGGATAGTGCATCCTTCGCGTAAAACGGTGGTCAAATCAGCTGATATACCAATAACCATTGAATTAGCTTTTAGTACAGAAGCTCTAATGCATGCTCCGGAAAAGAAGGATCATTGTGTGGAATCAGATTCAAGTGTTGTGCCTGTTAAGGATTGCAACATCGAAAGAGAAATTGGTGGTGCTGTAAAAGAAAAAGAGCATGCAGTTTCTGGGGAGCACCCCCAAGAGAGGCGGAGTACTCGTCTTGAACGGCTTCGGAACCAGAAACCTGAGAAGGAAGAGTTAGAATTTGATAATAGCAAGGATCCTAGCAGTGGCATCCTTCAATATCTTGAGACGTTTGTCCTCGAAAGGGGATTCAGTAGAGTTTCTGCTGGCTCTTTATGCCTTAAGGAATCTGATCCAATTTCTGAACACACTGTCGTTTCTAATTTTGTGAAGGAAACTTCAGAAAACTATGGTGCTCATCATATGGCTCACTTGCTTCTAGAATATATTACTAGTAAATGTGAACATTTGAGTCGTGATACTGCCTTGAAAATTTTGGAGTTAGAAAAGCTCACAAGACATTGGGGCCAAGATCGGAAACCTGAATGCAGTCTTTTTCTTGCCGAGCTGTACTATGACCTTGACTCTGAACGGTCTGATATTCCTGATGAATCTAAACGATCAGATACTCCTGATTGCCCATCATGCATGGTAGAAGTAGCATACCATCTCTCTAAGATAGTTGAATCTGTTTCCCTTGATTATGCTGTTGACTCTACACCTATTTCATGGGAGGAAAGTATTTCTGACTCCTCGTTAAAGAGTTTTCAAGGTGATCAGACTGCTAAGGAGGTGTTAGATTATAGTAAAAGAGCTTTTTGGGTTCGATATTTTTGGCTGAGTGCACGGTTATCAATTTTGGAGGATAATAAAGCTAAAGCACATACAGAATTTTTCAGATGTTTGTCATTGTTGGACAAGGTAGATATTGGAGAATCTTCAATCTTAATTCAGCTGCCTCATTGCAGAAGAATTCGAGAGCTGGACATCAACAGAATCATCCATGAAATAAATCTGCTTAAGATTGATTTCTTGTTGGAAAAGACCATACCCGAGTTGATGGAGAAAGAATTGTATTCGGAGTGTGTAAATTTACTTGCAACCCTTTTATTTCCGAATAAAGATATCTTGCCTGCATCTGCTGTGAAAACAGAAGAAATCTCCTCTCTTGAGTTATCAGCACTTGACGTTTTAATAAAAGCATGCCAGAAGAGTAAGTCTATAGATATGGAGGTTTATATGAACTGTCATAGAAGAAAGTTGCAAGTTCTCTTGAAATCAACGGGTATGAGGGAATCTGTTATGGCACCTAAAACCTCATATAAAAATTCAAGTGAGAGTTGGGATCAGTTGGTGGCGGAGGAAGTCAAGGCAATTCTTCTTTGTATCTCTCAAGTGAAGAACTTTCTTGACCAGTCAGGAAACTCTGTAAGTATGAATTTTTTTTTGACATCTATGGTATGGTTCCCAAAAAAATATTTGAAAAGCTAATTATCTTTGTTTGCTTTGGATATGTGATTCCGATTATTCTAGCACAAGCGTATGAGATCAATTATACAGATGGTCATTGACCGTGTTTGAATCATTTAACTGCACTATCTGCTTGTTCCTTGCTTGATATTCTAATCCAAAATTTGTCAAGCTTCAGACTCTTGTACTAGAGTAGAGACTATGTTAAGTGTATAAAAATCTAAATAAAATTTGCATGGGTAATTACTAGGCCGTATAATGTAAAAGAGATCAGTATCAGAACAACTTTGTGGTGGTCCTAAATGGAAAAACTTTGTGACCGTATTTGTTGATGTGTACGTTTGTGTGCAGAGTGACATGGTTGCCCCAAGAGATTGTGTAGCTGCTATACAATCTTTGCTTTTGACGGTCATGTCAATTATCACGAGGCATTTACTTTCTAAGAGATATTCAGATTCCCAACATGCTGATGGGATTGAAGAGAAGCTGAAGTCTTGCTTTCTCGATGCAGCTATTGGATTCTGTAAACTTCAACACCTTGATTCTACCACGTCTACTAAATACCAAGTAAGTCATGGCTTACTGGGGGTCTCAGTTTGACATAGTTAGGCGAGTCTGTTCGGTGAGACAAATTAAGAATGTTGTTGTTTACGATTATCAGCCATGATATAAAGATATTTTGGTCTGCTGCATTGTGATATTGAACTTTCTCAATTTGTTTTTTTTAGGTTGAGTTGATCATAGGTCTCCACAATTTGCTTGCTGAGTACGGGCTTTGCTGTGCTGGTAAAAATTGTGCGGGGGAGGAAGGAGCTTTTCTTAGATTTGCAATTAAACATTTCTTGGCTGTGGACATGAAAGTCAAATCCAGTACCAACTGCCCAGATGGCCTTGGACATGATATGGGTTTGCCTGACAAATTATGCAGGAATGAAATAAAACCATCTGTCGCAAAGGTGCCTATTGAGAAAAACGAAAACAACAAAATTGATTCTAAGAAAGATGGTTCTGAAGAAAAATTTGGTTATAGGGAAAAAGAACAGTCAGAACAAGAAAGCACACAGATTCTGGAACACACAGAAGAAGTTGCTGAAGAAGAAAAAGATGACCTTGAGTTGTTAATCAATAACGCTTTAGATCAATGCTTTTTCTGCCTGTATGGTCTGAATCTTAGAGTCGATGGTTCTTACGAAGATGAGCTTGCTGTGCACAAAAACACTAGCCGGGGAGATTATCAGACCAAGGAACAATGTGTTGATGTTTTTCAGTACATACTACCCTATGCCAAGTCTTCCTCTGTGAGTGATCTTTTCTTAACTTGGTAGGGTCATTTGCATATGTGAGTGATCTTTTCTTAACTTGGTAGGGTCATTTGCATTTGGTGCATATCTTATTATACAAAGGAGAATGATTCAAAGTTAGTAACTCACCTGATTGTGACACGTGTCAATTAAAATGATTAGATTTCGACACGTGTTTAATTAAATAAAACTATAGATTATAAGAAAAAAAAAACAAAGGAAATTTTTAAAAAGAATACAATCCTAAAATAGAAAAGGAATTCTAATATTCCATCTCTATAATCATTAATTTAAAAAAAAAGAAACAAATGTATTTAATTAACTAAAATTAAATTTTGACAAATTTCATTTGAAAAATGAAATTTTAAAGTTAGATCATAGTACTAAAATGTAGAAAAAAGAATAAAGCCATAGATTATCAAAAAAATAAAAATAGACTACAATTCTAAAAGAAAAAGGAATTATAATTTCCTTTTTTTTATTTGAAACATCTTATCTTTTTATATAAAGCTTGGTCACACTCACGAGAACTCGACACGTATCAAAATTCTAAATAACAAGATTATAACATGTGTTGCTTATTCGATGGTATTTTGACACATGTAAATAATATTATTTTGTTTTTATTTTCCACAATAGAAAAGGAAAATAACAAAATAAAATAAAATAATAATATAGATCAAAAATTTCTTTCTATTTTTCTAATATAGATTAAATTTTATCATCTCAATAAAGTTTAAACTTACTTTTTCAAATTTAGATTTCTAGAATTTTATATTATTTAAGTTACAATGATTTTTTCTTACACGTTTTTAATTATTTGAATTAAAATATTAATTATTCAATGGAATTTGGACATATGTAAAAAATATTATGTTATTTTTATTTTTCATAATAGAAAAAGAAAACTAACAAAAAAAATTAAATAATAAAATAGATAAGTATTTGCTTTCTATTTTCTAATATAGATTAAATTTTACTATCTCAGTAAAGTTTATACTTTCCTTTTCAAATTTAGATTTTTTAAATTTTATATTATTTAATCATTGATTTATTTTTATTAGACTCTTTTATTATTTGAATGAAAATAATGATTATAATTAGCTTGATCACAACATGTGTTGCTTAATCGATCAAATTCTAATACCTGTAAAACAATATTGTGTTATTTTATTTTTTTAATAGAAAATGAAAACATCAAAAAGAATGTATGTAATTTTTACTTTCTGTTTTTCTAATATAGGTTAAATTTTATTATTTCAATAAAATTTAAACTTTCCATTTCAAGTTTAGATATTTTGATTTTTATATTATTTAAGCTCCAATAATTTTTAATTACAAGTTTCTAATTATTTGAACGAAAAATGAATGAGTATAATTGAATTATATAAAAATGAGAAAATTGGTTAAATTTTTATAAATATAACTAAGAATTTTCATATATTTTTGGTCAATTTAGGGTATTTTAGTTATTTCGGTATTAAAACATCTAATATTTTTTGGGTTTATGATTGTAAGGTAATTGGTTTATATCAAGTTTAAATATAATTTGGATTTATGGATATATAATTATATTTCGAGTATTTTGGGTATCAATTCAGTTCTCGGTTCGAGTTTGGTACTTCGGATATAGAAGTCTAGGACCCATTCGGGTTGGATTCGGTTTGGTTCTTTGAGTCTTAGATATTTTACCCAACGTTGGTCGGAAAAATAAACAACAAGATGAAATTAAAAGCTAATGGACATGATATATATTTTTATATGTTAATAACAAATTTTAATATAGAAAGTTAAATAAATTTATTCATGTAGAAAAATAAACTTTTGTAAATAATTTTTTTTTCTAACAAAATTTTTTTTATACTTATTTCCCAAAAATTATTTAAGATGAATCACTAACAACAAATATTTAATTTAATAAATTTTCTTAAATTTAATTTATTTTAAAATTTAAAAATCTGTCCATCGGGCGGATCCTAATCTAGTATCTATATACAGTCCAAGTTAACTTGGTAGGGTCATTTCAAGTTTTTCCTGTTCCATTAGAAAAATATCATATACCAAAACAGCTATTCACTTCTTTAACTAGGCTCATATGTCAACTGGTGTTTTAACATATAAGTTATAAGAATGCACGCTTCAAGCCACATGTGCACCCTAGCAGTGTTCAATACACGTACTGTGTTTTCAAGATAGTCTTTGGTAATCTTATACCTATCTTTCTTGTCTCAGAGAACTGGACTAGTTAAACTCCGGAGAGTCTTGAGAGCAATAAAAAAGCATTTTGCACAACCACCAGAGGATCTCCTAGTTGGCAATGTGATAGATAAATTCTTAGATGACCCTGATTTATGTGAAAACAAACTTTCATACGAGGCTGATTCTGAAGGTTTCCTTGAAACCATAACTAAATGTATAATTCCCAGCAGAACTCTCACTGAGTACAAGGCATCACTGCTCCACAGGTTTGACTAAGCATTTTTTATATGAGTTCCTCTTGCCAAAAATAACTTCAAAGCCTTCGCATAATTAAGAGTATATTGGATTAGTTTCCTAGAATCATGTTCTTGTTCTAGTAAAAAAATGATGAACTAAAGAGAATTTTCGGCCACTGCCAAAGAAGAAATATTGGATTTTTAGCGATTTGTAATGTTGGAATATGTAAGGATGTTGTATTAACTTGCTTCCAGTTCCAACCCCTATTTGGATGTCTACCGCAACCTGTATTATTTCCTAGCTCAGTCTGAGGAAGTTAGTGCTAGTGATAAATGGCCCGGCTTTGTCCTCACGAAGGAAGGAGAAGAGTTTGTACAGCAGAATGCAAATCTGTTCAAATATGATCTGCTCTATAATCCTCTGCGCTTTGAGAGTTGGGAAAAGCTTGCCAATATTTACGATGAGGCAAGTTCTTTCACTCGCTCTTGTTGTTACCATTATTCTATGTCAACTTGTAGAATATTTTGAAATTACACTCAAATATCAGTGATGGGTAGATTTTTTTTTTATAAGGTAGCTTTTTGGGATGCGTTATTTTCCCTTTATTTAAGAGAGGGTGGCTTTGTGTCTTTCGTTGATGGGTCTTTATCCATCTTTTGATCATTGCTTGCGTTTCCCATTTGATTAAATCAGGAAGTAGATTTGTTGCTAAATGATGGGAGTAAGCACATAAATGTTGTAGGATGGAGGAAGAATTCTACTCTTTCACAAAGAGTTGAAACAAGCAGAAGAAGAAGCAGACGTTGTCTGCTAATGAGTTTGGCGTTGGCAAATTCACCAGATCAAGAGGTTTCATTTGCCACTTTTACTCATTCTTAGTTACTCACTGGGTAACATAAAATAGATGGTACTTTTTTAGTACATCCCCCATTGGTATGCTTATAGGTGGTACCACTTAAGGGAATATGAAAGAGAGACAAGAAAATCAACATTATGAACTCAAAGGGAAAGCACTTAATTGGCGATTAGTTTGATGATTTTCTAAAAAGAGAGAACAATATATGATATAATTATCCTCCATTGTCAGTGATGGTTAGGAATTACCATAGATGTGAGGATTACTTTATGAAAGAGGTTGAGCTGAATTTTAGCCATACATGACTTAGTTTCGTTTTTGATCTTATTCTTCCTTTATCTATCCTTAACCTAAATCACTCTACTCGGAGTTTTGTGTTAGTATATCTAACTTGAATTCACTACCTACCAGATTTCTGGTGGTAGTAGCTTTAGTAGGTTTTAGTAATATATGAATTTGCTTCAAACAGAATAAATCTTACTTTTCTATGGAGAGAAAAGAAACTTTGATTATATACCTTTTAAGTTACGAAAATGGGCATAACTTGCAGGAATTACTTACAGCTTGGATTTTGATTTAGGAATGGGTTTTTGGAGAGTTGTCAGTTTTATTCCTGTAGTATATTATAACTACCTCTTGCTGTTATTGATGATGTTTACGCATTGATCTTCTATTGTAGTCTGAGATACATGAGCTTTTGGCACTGGTGTACTATGACAGCCTTCAGAGTGTTGTGCCATTTTATGACCAGCGATCTGTGCTACCCTCCAAAGATGCAACGTGGAAAAGTTTTTGTGAGAACTCAATGAAGCATTTCAAGAAAGCCTTTGCACATAGGTAAAGTTTATTTGTTATTCAAAGTGGCTGAGAATCTCTATCCCTTTCCCTAAATCACCTTGGTCGATTACTTAAGAGGCTGAGAATTTATTTTTTCTTAATCCATCTTGTACAGAAAAGATTGGTCACATGCATTCTACATGGGAAAACTCAGTGAAAAGCTTGGGCATTCGTATGAAATTTTTTTATCCTATTATGAGCAAGCCATGACATTGAATCCGTTAGCTGTAGATCCTGTTTATAGAATACATGCTTCTCGCTTGAAGCTGCTAAATGCTTGTGGGAAACAGAACTTAGATGCCTTAAAGGTTTGTGGTTGACGCTCTACAGTTTTTCTCTTTCTCATTTGCAGAATAACAGGCGTCTTTTGTTCAAGTTGTAAGATGTAACCACAGCCTCATGGTTTAAAAAAAAATCATGTGTAAATCCAGTCTCAGCTTAGGAAGTCCACTATTGGTTTACTTATTCAGTTATTTCCTTTTGAGATCTTTCATGGACCGTCTTTCCTGTCAAACTTTCAGGTCCTTGCTTCTTATTGCTTTGATGAAACTATAAAGGATACTGCTATGACAATCATTGGTACAACAACTTTTGGATCCTCTCGTACACTGGAAGAAGCGCAAGATGGAAACTTGGAAGCAAGTTATGCTAGAACTGGAGAAGGATCAATTCAGATGGAAGGGGTATGGCATATGCTCTATAACGACAGCCTTTCGGCACTGGGAACCTGTGTAGAAGGAGATCTTAAACATTTTCATAAGGCGAGATACATGCTTGCCCAAGGGCTGTATAGAAGGGGTGGGAGCAGTGATCTGCAAAGAGCAAAAGATGAACTTTCTTTTTGTTTCAAATCATCCCGGTCAAGTTTTACGATCAATATGTGGGAGATTGATGGCATGGTTAAAAAGGGAAGGTGCAGACACATTCTTACTTGCCCTTAAAATTTTTTGAGTTAATCTTTGAACTAAGGGGTTTTGACACTGACAATATCATCCGATGATGGTTAAACCTACTGAGAAAGAATATGATAGAAATGGATGAGTATCTGATACCAATCATGTAAATTTAGCTTCACAGATATGATTGTGGGAATATTTCATGTTTATGTTTCTTCTCTTTCTATTTAGGCGGAAAACTCCAGGTTTGGCTGGGAACAAGAAGGCTCTTGAAGTTAACCTGCCAGAAAGTTCACGGAAATTCATTACTTGCATACGCAAGTACCTACTGTTTTATTTAAGACTATTGGAGGAAACTGGAGATGTCAACACACTAGAACGTGCCTTTAATTCTCTTCGATCAGATAAGAGGGTAAGGACTTGATCATTTATATCGAAGACTTGCCTGGTTTCCTTAGTGGTCAGTTTTTCATATATGACACGAACTTTCTTATTAATACGGAAATAAACAGTCGGCCGTAAGTCAAGCTTTGGCTTCCGGTTATCATATTTGGCAATTTGTGTTAGAATACTACCATATAGTAACCACTAGATTTCTATTGCATGATACGGTGGTGATGATCCAACAGCTGGTCAAAGCCTGTGAATTGGATTGTCGCATTAGGAAAGGCTTGACTTGGTAGATTTTAGTTATTTCAGTTGTGTCTAACATCTCCTAAAATACTATAGCAATAGTGAAAAATTATTTCTGGTGCTCTTTACATGCTATGTCATCATCAAGTTGTCATAAGCTGAACACAGTTTGCTAAATGCTAATGTCTCACTCCACAAATTATGAACGCAGTTCTCTCTATGCGTTGAAGACCTTGTACCAGTCGCAATAGGAAGATACATAAATGCTCTGGTATCCTCGATGAACCGGGTTGAGTCTACAGGAGCGAAAATCAACCCTGATTGTCAGTTAGAGAAAATCTTTTCCCTCTTTATAGAACAAGGAAGCATATGGCCAGACATCTGCAATTTTCCTGAAACAAGAGGTCTAGAAACCTCAGAGAACAGTTTATACAGGTAATCAATTTTGCATGAGGCATGAATTTATTTCAGCCTGGCCATTGAATTTTTGCTCTCCGATATTGATGTTTCTTTTTGCAGATTTCTGCATCAATACATTGTATCTCTTGAACTAGACAACAAGGTTGAGACCCTGGAAACCATAAATGAAAAGATTCGAAAGCGTTTCAAGAACCCAAAGTTGTCTAATAGTTTTTCGGCTAAAGTTGGCAGACATGCTTCTCTTTCTTGGTGCCGAGCTCTGATAATAAGCTTGGCCTTGATAACCCCCTTGCAGCAAGTATCCTCAGCGGAAAGTCAAGCAATAAATCCATCATTTGGTTTTCTGGAAAACAGACGGGTGCTTTGTGTTGATCTCCAGTCAGAATTCTGGAGTTCTTCGTTCGAGGATCCCTCAGAATCCCAAATGCTTGAGGCAAAATGGCACCCTGTTCTGTCCAAGATAAAGAACGTACTGATTTCCAATAAAGTTTTGGAGGAGAATCTGGAGATCGCTAATTCTTTACTCAAAAGTTGTTACAATTTCTTCCGAGAAACTGTTTCAGTGACACTTCCTTCTGAAATCAACCTCTATTTGACACTGCCTCCGCTAGCAACAGCAGGGGAACTTCTTCCAGGCGGTGAAGGAGTTGAAGTCATTGATGTAAGCATCCCAAGGAAGCTTCTTTGGTGGGCTTACACGCTGTTTCATGGACATTGTGGAAGCATCTCTCAGGTCATAAAATATATGGAAGAAAATACCAAGGTACGGAATACCAGTCTGCTCATTATTTTAGTCTTTAGTTTATTACCTGCAAACTTGTTTTTAGAGTTGTTGCTAGATATTGAAGTTTACGAGAAGTCATTCATTTGCAAACTGTTTGTGATAATTGTAGCCAAAAATGAAGAGAGGAGCTTCAACTTCATCAGTGGTTCCTTCGGTTCAACCAGGTTAGTTCCGGTTATTTATCTGGATCTTAGATCTCCTTGTATGTGGTTGTGGTTGTTCTGCCAAGGTTTACTAGAGGTTAAGATATTAGTTTTGGGGTTTTCCTATGAAAAGGTCCTGAACCAATTTCCTGAGATCACTCTAGGCTCGAGGCTTCATTTAGATATAGCTGAAGTTGATTTAATATCTAGGTTTGTATCCTGCGGTTTCTTGTTGTTGATTGTCAAAGAGAGAAAAAGAGAGTGCTTTCATTTTATCTGTGAGTTTGAAGATCTTAAACCAACCCCATGAAACTGAAAATCATATTTGCTCATGAATAGGTGGAAACAGTGAACCCGAAGCTGCTCCTAGGCTTGTGCAGGCGATAGTACCCGATTCACTGGGTGGGGATAGTTGTGGCTCCACATCTGCACCATTGTAACAATGTTTTGTCTGTAGAAAAGAGAGATAGCTGAGTTTTCTCATTTTGTTTTCAGCTAGGGACAAAGAAAATTGAGTAAAATGTCATATATTGTTTCTCAGTTGGGTGTATATTAATGTATTGTAGGATGATGTAACTAAATTGAATTGCAAGAATGGTCGGTCGATTGAAATTTTAATAACTGTATCCACCACAATGCGTTCCTTTTATTTTATTTTTTATTTTTTTTTACATTAACCTATAGTAAGCACAAGGGACAACAATCTACAAAACCTGCACGCATTAGCATAAATATATTTAATTATACAAATGTGTATGAACAAATTTCACATATCTTAGTGTTTTGTACAAGGAAGGTATTTTTGTTGAGATTGTAGTCAATTTTTGGGAATCCAGCAACCATGTAAGCCATAAGGAAGACCATAAGGAAACTTGGCTCTTGCTATTTCTTCAAAAGAGCTTCCATCAAGCAAAATTGCAAAGCTCCCTCCATTTTCTTCACTGACTATCGATATCACCACTCCTTCCACAAGACAAAACCAACAAATTAAAAAACACCATATCAAAGAAAGACAAGCAAATCTATGTGTTTTAAAATTAAAACTAACCATCATCCTCATGGGTTGCGCCAGGTCGAGGCACAAAGAATGGTTCGGATGGTATAATACCATGTTCGTGCCAATTCTTCACCTTCTTCTCCCCAATATCAACCTATTTGACATGAGTAATAAAAAAAGATGTTATTCCGCTACCACCATGCAAAAGTATTGAACAAATTGATTGGTTATATAAGTAACCTTGGAGAGAGCATTGGGGAAGTTACAAGGACGTTTAGCACCACATGCGTAAAGGTAACGATATTTTAGACCCAAATACAAAGGATTGATGCTGCACATATCCATGGCTCTCCCATGCTTCTCAGCCTCCACAGCCGTCTCTAGCTTCCCGTATTTGCTCCCGTCCAACGGTATCCTGAATCTCCCGATCCTAACATAGGATTATATATACATTAATCTATAATCAAAAGTGGAAATGTAGCTAGAAAAATGAAATAAGTTACCTAGCATCGGGTAAAACGTCGTGACCATGGGAGGAACGAAGTGTATGGAGGCGGAGCACATCGAGTATCCGAGTATCAGCGTTGTGCTCGCAACAATCTGCAATGATGACCGTCGCTTTTCCCTTGCCATTTTCATCTTCTTCGTATGCGTTTATAAAGTGAAACGTTACGTATGCTGGAACCTCCACGCTCGCCACCTTTACCATTTAACGTTTACGTTTTACTTATTGTATAGTATATTCAAATTAAATGATCAAATCAATTAAACTATATTCTGTTGAATATATAAAGTAAGCATGACTTACGACTTCTCCGGTGAGTTTGGACATGACATGAAGAAAAGCTCCGTCGGCGGGACACCACTCGAACTTGTAAAGTGGCGTCGGCTCAGCTCTAAGCAGATTCTTCACCGAATATCTTAAGGGCATTTCCGGTATCACAACATAATTCTCCGTCACTGCAAACGAGTGGACCCACCCAGGTCCCCACGACCCGGCCCGACACTTCACCCGCCCCACAACCTCCCTTTTATTCGACCCTGCCTCCATCCTCACGACTCGGTAACCCGGTTTAACCAAATCCGGTATCAACGTCCACATCTCCGTCTCCGTCACGATGGGATGCGCTGATTGGATCATATGATCGGACAATCCGTCGTCGTATTCGAATTTCCCGATCGTTTCGAGCGTCTCATGGTCGACTAAAATCGACCCTTTTTGAGTCTCCGTGAGACACATGACCCGCCCGTCACCGAGTCGGACAACTCCAGTGTTGGCGTTGTCTGTTAAAGACTCCCCGGAGAAAAGTCGGACGATTTCTCCGATCCCGGAGAAAGGGTTTTTGAAGTTGCTTCTGGACGGTTTAGGAGTCTCGGAGAATTCGCGGTAACAGAGTTTCTTGTGATTCTTAGCGGCTTTGTAAGCGTCGGATTCAAGGAGACGGTGGCCGGAGAATATACGACCGTCGTCGAATTGGAGCTTGACGAGTGTGGAATAGCCATCGAAGAGATGCCGGAAATCGTGGTCTCCGATGTTCCATAGACCGGGACCGTTTCTTAGGTACGTACCATTCTGCATGTCACTTAACATCATTAATTTTATTGGGGAAAAAATATATGTATCCTGTTGCTTAATTATAAATGGAGTTTTGTTTTTGTAAAAAATTAATTTATTTATAAAAAATAATTATATAAATTCATTATGTCAAGTGAAATATATATATATATATACATTAATTATAAATTTATGTTAACTGATTTTATTTGTTGGTGTCTATTTTGAAACATAGATTATACGATGATTTTAGATTGAAATGGTCAATGGTATCATTCGTAGACGTACCCACCATGCCTAAGCTCGGTATTGAACTTGTAGATATAGAACATAACTAGATGAATTATCTGTGCCTATGTGTTTTTGAAAACTAGCATAAATATTTGTTTAGAAAAAGAAATCACAACCTTTGATCTATAATTTCTTCCGATATTCACTGTATATATATATATATATATACATATGGTATCTGCTGTACTAATAAATATATTCTTTAACAAAAACATATAATAAATATTTACATGCGTTGATATATATATATATATACGTATTAAAAATGGTTTTGTCTTGTATTAATTATAATAATTCATGTGCATGTGCTAGTGTGAGTGTGTTTTGTGTGCACGATACATATTTGTAAGAATTTCCACGAATATATGTAGCTAGGAGATATTTAGATAAAAGACAAACCAGCCAAGTGGGTATCTTTCCTTGGACAGTAAGCTCGCCCTCCCACTTCTCTTGTTGTACACTCGTCCACGCAACATGACACCATCTCTCACCTTCAACCTTTTCTTTTTCCGGTGACAGCGCCGGTGAATTAATTATAGCTCTGGTTACACCGGAGATCCTCCGGGCAAATAACCGGTGAGGAATTTGGGGTTGTGTTCTTAATTGTTGATCGTGGATGGAATTGTCGGGATAAAGAGTAGTGATTCTAGTTGAGGACAAAACATGATGATGACTCATCATTGCTTTGGTTGTGATCAAAGAAGCCATCCTGACAGAGTTCTTTTGATAATGTATTTTAAATATTTAGTGTATTGAAAAGAGGGAAAATTCAAGAAAGGAAATGAAGTGTTAGTGAATTTTGTTGCAACACATATGATGTATTTATAGGGTCTCGCTTAAGGGATCTTGTTACAAATGATACATGTTTGTTCAAGTTGATATAATATATTAATTTGTTTGGGTAAGCGTAATTGATAACTATTTATATTAGTTTGATGGTAAATTTTGATGTGTCATGTAGAATATATACATCTCTTTCAGATGATAGTTCCTTTTTATGGACGTTCGTTTTGCAATCTTTGATAGTAGTGACCAGTAACAAAATTGTGTGATATGTCATGAAGACTCATCGTTAGTCTACAATTTGATAATTCAAATTTTTAATGTTTTTTAGACATTAATCTTTAAAACATGTCGCTACACCAAACTTAGCTTCAGCCGTTATATATTGAACATAAGCAAAAGCCTCAATAATTCATAAATTATCGTTGAACCAGCTTGTAAAATGATCAAAATTTTATCAACTTCAACCAATTGATCCTTGACTTTGATCGTTGTCGTTGGTCGTTAGTATTAATTAGTTTACTGTCTCCATTAGAAAGCAAATGTGCATGGTGCATATCGATTCCGCCGAAAAAATATGCGCAAAAGAAATATGAGCTAGGTATTATCTAATTTTTAGTATGTCAGTTTGTTAAATATGTGTATAGTTTTTTTTTTTTTTTTTTTTTTGATAATGCACATTTATTTGTTTGACATCAAAAAGAAGAAAAGAACGATATGTTGCCAAACATTTATTTCAGTACATGGCCTTCTATTATTCCTAGTCCATATACCCAATTGGGAAAATGGAAAGTGTATAATTTCATATCATTACCATATTCGAAATTTTATATAATATAGTTCAAAACTCCATGACAACTAATATGAGATTCCTTATAATATAAAACTAGATTTGGGTCCATATGTTTGCCACATTTGTTTGTCTCATCTGTTGTGTGTCTCTAGTCTTAAGAATAATCACTTCTTTTAATCATTATCGGTTATTTCCCTTCTTCATTAAAATGCTAGTGAATTCGATTTCTTGTATATATAGTAATTTCCGAGGTGAAAATATGTCCGTATGAGATGTCATCAACTCAGCACCTATGTTTCCCCATGAGGTGAAAATATATTTGGTTTTACTATTAACTTTGTTTCACCAAAAATAAATAAATTATACCTCACAGATTGAATAGAAGATACTTATAAACCTATGTAAATATAGTGATGTATTAAATTATTGTCTAGCGTTTTTATATAAAACATTTGAATATACATAATTTTAATTTGCAAGTTCGCATATGGTCAGAGCAATGGAACTATAGAAGTCCCAATAACACTCAACAACAAAATTAAAAAGTAATCTTTCGCTTAATATATATAAACAAATATGCATAGTTCTCGTGACTCTACTTATTAACATTGTGCGTCACACTATGTGGGCTGTTTTGAAACCATATTAATCGAATTAATTGCAGCACATAGATATTTATTGTTTATATTGCTGATGCAATATGAAAGAATATATTCAGTCATTTACGAAAGAAAGTGGAACTTAGGGATTTTCAATTTCAACTCTTATCTTCTTCTTTTTTTTCTTCTTTTTGTGTGTGTCCAATGCTACCTTTAATAATTGGAAAACTAGAAAACATCTGAAATACAAAAAAAAATCGATGAGCCACTAAACCCTAAAATGCCATCACTAAAGCGTCATGGTGCATGAGATGCGTTGCATTTTAGAACTTGTTGTATGTATTCAACGCCCTTTTTTAATTGCTTAATGTCCCTTCATGCCCCAGTTGATTCCTACAATGTATAAAATCAAACAAAAACCTCTATAAATTAATAATGTTTGGACCATGATATTTTATTAATTTATAATGATATTAATTTATCTATAAATTAATAAATATTAATTTACACTATAAATAATTATTATTAATTTATAGAGATTTTTTTGTCAAAAATTAAAAATAAATAAGTTAAATTTTTTTGATTTAAATAAAATTAATATATTGAATGTTATAAATTTTAACAGTTTTAGACTTGAAAGTTTAAAATTTAAAATAAAACCAAATTATTTTGATAATAAATAACAAAAATTATATATGAATTCACTTATATAAACAATTAACATAAATTTAAATTTATGATTAGTAACCTTAATTGTTATATTTAAACCGTCTATACAACTATTGAAATAAAAATTATACATATTTATAATTATAAAATTTATAGAAAAGTATTTTTTATTTTATGAAACATTTATTTACATTATAACAATAATATAGTTTAAAATACAATATAATATTTTTTATATAAGAAAAGTTATTTATGAGTTTTAATATAAATTCATAAAACAAAATTATATTATTTATATATATATATATTTATATGATTATTAATTTATGTTATTAATGAGATCATATATTTATATAGAGATTATAAAAAATTATTATCTTATCGAATTTTGTTTATTTTTATATTGTTCCGACTTGAGACTAGCAAATTTTATTAATTTATAATATTTATTAATTTATAAAGGTTCTACTGTATATTATATTATTGTTATTGTAATTGGTCACTTGTGGCGGACAAAATCAGGGTTTCCCCACAAAGAAAGCTCCATATTTATTAGTTATTCCTCTCTTTTTAAAGTAATTCTATAAAAGTTCTAAAATAAAAATTTTGTTGTACACAGTTAAACACACTCATTTCCACAAATTAGTAGTTCAACAAATAACGAAGATGCCTTCATCAGTGGGCATAATTGTTTTATTAGTTTTAACAAATTTGTCGGTACGTGAAACTAAAACCGTAAAAAGTAAAAGACAGAAGTGCTTTATCAGCTAGGGCTTCTCTTTCTGTAATTTATACTATAAGTCTATAATAATCATAAGTCAAAACAGGTTAATTCTACATTTTCTTAAACTTGGTGTTAGGTGAATGTCGGAGGAAGTTGCATCTTTGCTGGAAGTTCGTTAATTATCATTCGTAAGACTTCAATAAATGGTTTAACTGGTGCGCCTTAGGGATATTTGTTGAAGATACTATCTTAGTTTTCTATGTTGTTCCACTGGTCAACTGTCGTTTTTCGAATTATCATGTACGTACTATATAGTAAATAACTCCATCTAAAAACAAAATGTCAACAGAATCC
This sequence comes from Cardamine occulta, assembly GCA_028015245.1. Classification (NCBI taxonomy): domain Eukaryota; kingdom Viridiplantae; phylum Streptophyta; class Magnoliopsida; order Brassicales; family Brassicaceae; genus Cardamine; species Cardamine occulta. The sequence goes on along the minus strand of CM051389.1, from coordinate 17,334,298 downwards.
TAACAATTTTACAATTATATATTTTGGTACAAATTTATGACGATCCTGATTTGCTTTAGATTACGTATCACAAATTCGTTGAAAGAAAATTAGATTACGTGTATGCTAATTTAGACAGACTACTTGGCCCGTTTTATATTGATTTTTTTTTTTCAATTTGCCTCGTTAATTTTGTTTATGATGATGATTTGGTTCATCTAAATATAATCGTATTGACGTGGACGAGGAAAGTTAAAAGCGTAATAAGTATATAATGTTATTTTGATCGTTGGAAGTGTTTCCTCAAAATGTTTAAGTCAAAATCTAAGTTTGAATTGACAACATGATAACTCTACAAAAGCAATACGCAGAAGCTAAGTTACAACTTTCGATGTTGGATGCCAGACATCAAACGATAACACCCACTAATCTTCACAGCCATCGTAGTCTCCAAGACTCGAAACAAAAAAAAAAACAGAGTCCACCAATCCGTTCACCTGTTCTCTAATATGTATCACCGATTGGTCCTGAATGACACAAAACCGAGAATTTGCGAAACATAAACCATATCAATATCCAAATGTTTCACGAATATATAACACGTTAAGCAATCGGGGACAACAATCAACCACTAGCTTGTGTCTTATGATATGGAGACAGCCCATATTGTGTCCATGGACAAGAATGACAAACCAAATAGAAATTTCGTTTAATTTACATCAACCGAATTTCTATAGATTATTCATCTTGAAGAATTTGAATTGATGGTCGGGGACACATATATCATTCATTCATTCATTCATTGGATCAATATAGCTTTAATAACATGTAAAGATCTAACCAAAAACAGAAATTTAAAATTATTATTATTTTGGTTAGCTAAACCAATTGGTTAGGGTAAAACCACTACTACAAGCTCCCGGTCTAATATCTAAAAAATTGTATTCGCAATATTTTGGTAAAGATATTTTATATACGAATTATCTCACACTATAAGACCTTCAATCTTTTTTTGGCAGATTTTTTTTTAAAGAAGTAAAATATTACAACACAAAATTTGTTAAAAAAAAATTTCGATATGTACCTTCTACAAATGAGGTGAAGGGTTTGGAAACATTTTTGATGAGAAAATCACCAGTAGTATCCAAACGCTTTTAATCCAGATCGACTCGGAATCGATTCGCTGATGTTTGTTTTCGATATTTTTCATTTTGTACCTTGGCCCATGTGATGGGGACATATATATGCTATCAATTGAGGTCCTCGTACCCATGTGTAGATAACATATGTTACATTTTGGGCTTGTGCTCCAATTTTAAAAACGTATATGGATATAGGGCCGTCTACAAGTAATTAAATAAGTACTCAACCCAAAAGGAGAAGTTGAAGCCCACAAGCCCAAAGGTAGCAAACTTGTAAATTGAAGGCTTGAGCGGTTGGTCTGTTATTACAAACCGACAGTGCCAACCAAAGCAGAGAACACATTGTCTTCTCCAATTTTTTTTTTTTTCCTTTCGTAACAGCGAAAATCATGTTGAAAATATAATGGATCGGTTGATGATATCTGTAACTCAAACATAAATATAATGGATGATGCGGAAATTTTTGTGGAATGTATTCAAAGAACTCATAAATGTCTTTGGTGTTTTTTTTTTGATAAAGTTTTTCCAAATATACAGAGAGAGAGAGAGAGAGAGAGATTATGCTTGAACCATAATCATCCATAGCTTAGGTTTAATACCCTACAACCTCATAACGAAGAGGCTTCTTTTTGTTGCTCCAATGGTTTTTCAAGGATGTGTGTATTATAGGACGAGATCGTAAAATTCATAAGCACAGTCATGTTCTATCGACCTCAAGATTTTAACAAAATCATATCTGGAGAAATATTAAAATAAGTTAGTATATATGATACCCAAAAGAAAATAAAAATATATGTATAACACCGACACAATAGTGAAAGATGGAAAACTCACAAGATACACATGGAGACACTCTTGTTAGGATTTCGCTGTCAATGAATAGAATCACAAAATAAAAAAGGATTTTACTAAAAAATAGTAGGTTGATTTAAAGCGAAATGCAATAATTCATGCGAAGAGAGATCATACGACAATCATAACCCAATATAAGAAAACCCACTTGTCAATTACAGGGATTCTAAATTTAAACATAATGTGTAATTCCAGCACTTGATTTCACCACTTGTGAAGTGTGATGTAGACCTGTAAGTAAGCTTCCACTTCTTTTAAACTTTCACATACATACACTCGCCCATTTGTCAATAGGCATGACTTGCATGCATTTAATTTAAGGCTTTTTTGGACGGTGCATTAAGATTTTATAAGTAAACTACAAGAGGGACGGTCCAGTACAAATTAAAGATTATCTATTACTACAAATTAAACATTTTATATTTTATATTAATCCAGTTATAATTAATAATTTATGGTTTGTGCTAATGTTGTTGATATGTCATTATGTGAACCAAAACAATTTTAAAGAATAATTTGATAATTTTGGCTATACCAATAATTAAAGTAAACATTTATCTCACAGTCTCATTTAAAAAAAAAATAGAGAACTCCAATTATATGAACAGCCGTCAAAATATTTTGATGTTTTGATTTACTGTTGAATTTTGATTAGTGTATAGAGTATCTTCAGAACCAAATTTCTTTTTCTTAATTTTTTTGTTTTTCACATGTCAATGCGTCATCTCGTCGTGTATCTTATTTTGGGATCCTCAAAGCACTTCTAATCGTAGAACTCTTCATAGGATTCTTACCAATATTTTAATTCATGGTTCTTAAATAAGAATTTTTAAATTTTATCTCTTTTCGTATTAAAAACCCCTTTAATATTTATTATTATTTATTATTATAAAATTTTAATAATTCCTCTTAAAACCTCTATCGGAGGTGCTCTCACTCTTCAGGTATAGAGAATACAACACACTGAAGAGACAATCTAATACATATTAAATGTCGATAATTCCATAACCACTCAATTGGAAGAAAATATACGGAGGTTATCACATATGCCAAATTCGATTTGTTATTCGTCATACTCCAAACTTGACTTGTTAAATCCTCTAGTAAACATGTCAGTGGGTGTTAATTCTTTTTTTCTTTTTTTTCTTGTGGGTGTTAATTCCGAAATTAAAGAAAAAGAAACACTTCTCTTTACCGTCGGATTTTTAGGAGACTCCCACTTCGTTTGCACCAATACAAATGGTTGTTTTCCTTTTGTGCATCCAGCAGATTTATATATGGATCCGGTAAAATCTCGAAAGCATATTTAAAATGTGTAATCTAGTTTGACGGTGGATTTAAGGTCCTATATTGATCAGTACTATCATCGGCCAATGATTCGTCCTTGTTTAAATTTAAAAGGACAGAAAATGAAACAAGAGAAAGTTGAGATATAGTTGGGAACACGACAAGGACAGTGATAACTGGACCAATCAAAAATTTGACTTCGCTTCTGTCTTTATCTTCTTTATTTGTTTTGCAAAATGAATAATTTTTCTTTTCTTTCATGGAGACAAATTAAATGCAGACTTTATTGCCTTCCACAACGCAAACATACACATGGACGTTCATCTTCATAATTTAATGGGAAATAACGTCTTCCTTTATAAATTCATCGTCAGTTTACAGCATGATTATATCTCTAACCATAAGATACCAAGGTACTAATCAAATCACTATGTAAATAGAATATTTTTAGAAACCACAGGCATTGATTAAATAATAGTTAGGTGGGGTGGCAATTACGACAATTACAAGCAATGAGCGACAACTATAACTAATTGAGTTTATATTGTAACCACAACCTTTATTACATAAAAATATGTATGATATGTAGTCTACCTTTTTCAAATATGAATCATGAATTTCAACCCAAAAACAATATAATCGCCTCACAAGAAATTGTGAATTTCGGAATGCAGATTTGCATTGAAATATAAGAAGTTGGATTTGGAAACGAGCCTGTTAACTGCGATTGTCAGCCCCACTTTACATTATATGTGGCTCTGGGCTAAGTTATATTGCTTCCTTTTGTCACTATAATTGGATTTACGTGGACCATTCAATTGATTTGACACGTGTTGTTAGAACAAGAATCATGGAGATATTATATTTGGCGATTAGGCGATGGTATCGTCTGAACAATGCTTTATATGATTATATCCGTCTGCTTCAACGCTACGTTCGTTTTGTTAATATAATCAAAAGAGGTTTAATGGACTGATTTAATGAATCCGTCTCGAGTGCCTTGAATTTTTTTTAGGTTCTAAGTGTTGAGCGAGATATGTGGGTAGTCGAGAACTATATGTTTCCATTAATTGATTAAGGTAAATTTAGTACTCCGAAGAACATTAATTTCCAATGTGTGGTACACATAACATTATTTTTATTAGTTGTATATATGTAATTATGCTAAAAGCCTAAAAGTATTTTATAATTTATATTATGTAGAAAGATTTAAACAATTCATTATTTAATTTATACATCAATTAAATGTATTCGATAATCAACCTTTTTTGTTTTCAATATTTAGTGTACCCAACTAACCTAAATGTCCTGAATTGTTTCCTAGTGCAATGGAAAATACTGTACATGGTGTTAAAACTAGGGGACCACATTCTTATTTTCCAAGCTGTGTTTTTAATTGATCTAACAAAAACATGAAAAATTGGAAGGTTAATTTTTTTTTCCCAAAAACACTAACACGAATACACTACCGTCATTATTTGGGCTTAATAAGAATATACACACATACATTTCACCGACTAGGAGACGCATCAAAATGTTATCTATTCCACAACACTATTGGAGAGATATCTCACGCAAAGCCAAAATAACAGAGAGAATCCCATGAAAATAAACACCAAACCGACAAAAAAAAAAAGAGAAAAATATTTTTCAGGGAAAATGTTTCCAAGATTCAAAAACTGAGTTGAACGGAGAATCATTGTTATACGTAAAATCATCTTCTTCCTTACCGTGTAACCACGGAGGCATGAACACTATTTCCTCCAACGACTCAAAAAACACGAACTCGTTTGACTCGTCTAGACTCGTGCCTAGACTCGGTAACTCGACGATCTCGTCCAGATCCTCCGAGACTGTACTTTCCTCAATGCTCATCACGGAGAACGAAGACGACGCCGATGATTCGCTAGTCTCACCACTCTCTGAGCTTTTACTGTTCGACGCCGTTTCACTGATCTCACTACTCTCTGACCTTTTATTATTTGACGCCGTTTCGCTAATCTCAGTCTCGGAACGGAACTGTGTCGTATCCAAGTCCATGAGAGCGGCTTTGGTCGCTGCGGCTCTGACGTCACGAGGGCTGAGCGAGACGGGTCGGGGCCAAAAATCGGAGAGCTCAGGGAAATTGAGAATCGCCGAAGTTCCTTTGATGCTGATAGCCGCCACGTCGTGAGCACGCATGGCCATCTCCGCCGTGGGAAAAGTGCCGAGCCAGATTCTTGATTTTTTCCGTGGCTCACGAATCTCCGATACCCATTTTCCCCAACTCCTCATACGGACTCCACGATACACCGGCTCCTTACTTCCCTTCTTGTCCTTATCGGAAGACGAGTCTGCCATTGTCATCTGAAGGTTTAAGCTTTATGTCGTCCGGACAAAATATCAAAGACACTGTTTTTTCTTTTTTTTAATGGGATTTTAGATTTGGGCTGTTATAGAAAGAATATAAAGTATTCAATGCAAAAGGAGTGAGACATATTTTGGGGTATAAGAGTTATAAAAGATAGTTCTTGTTTGTATCATTTATTTGGTGAAATTTCGAGTTCTCGTTTTGGATGTTTCCGACTCTCTTACCAATAAGTCTCTCAATAATGATTTTCAGAATTTAGTTTTAACTTACATATATATACACTCGTATATGTGGTGAAATGAGAGGGACCATAAGGTAATATAGCTTACCTACGAGGTTGGTGGATGTAAACTACGATTTTTGTTAAAAGTTTGTATATCTTTTTCTTTTTATTTTAGAACGCGAAACACGAGATGATGTTTTTATATCTTTTGCTTTTTATGATGTGACGAGTTACAAGTTCGTAGATATTTTTATTTTTGCATTAGATTTGGTTCTCCATTCGCCAAAAATTAAATAATTCGATAGGACGCTCATCATCTTTAGTATTTACTATTTTCATCTGCAAGGCTCCAAAGTACAAACTATGGTAGAGATCTAAAAACTTATATTAGAAGTACGTAGTTACCAGGTCTGCTGGATTTATTGAACCCATATCATAAGAAGAAAGCATTTTTAAAAATATTTTAGTCATTACTCCAAAAATGTATTTTACTTGAAACATAAATGAATTGGTTAAGTCGGCAACCCTACGACGTAATAACTTCTAGCTAAGAAGTACATATGTGCATTAAATCGCGCCTTCTTGAACCGCTGAATCAGTAATAAAAATATATTAATTCAACATTAACATAATAACCATAAAACCTGCACTGATCATTTATAACAACAATAACAACAATAACAACCTAAAGTCTAAATATAATTTTGAAGAAAAGATTAATATATCAGAATTTTCAGTTTATGATTTATAACTGAAAAAGCCACTTAAATCATATTTTATGAAGTGAAAAATGAAGAGAGATATAACGCTTTGGATGTGAATTAATTACATTTTGTTTATAACCAGGTCTCAAAAACAATATATAACATACTTTCTGAAAATTAAAAAAATCCGGATGGTTTACTAAGTAACACGATTATATAAAAGTCGATATTTCTCTAGAAGCAAATTTTTGGACGAAAACAAATGTACAAAACCATTATATGGATAGAATTAGATGCTGGACGAAAGAAAATGAAGATATGCACTATTAATTGTTTTCAGTTGGGAATGGAAAAGAAACCGAAGTATGGACACGTGCGTGGGTTTATGGACATATGAACTCCTATTTTGAATAGTGATGCAATGGTCAATAGTTTCATTTTACAAGCTTCAAAACGTTGAACACCAAAGTTTTATATGAAAACTTCCACAGTTCATATGTTTGTGCTATTCAATCTGTGATCAAGATAAAATTTTTTGTTCGTACTACTCGAAAGACGGAAAAAGACCGCCTCGTAACCCTTCTCCAAACACAACATTGGTCTAATCACCCTCAGTACCCCACCCCTTCTAATGTACCTAATTTTTTTGTCTAAAACTTATTATATCTAATGTACCAAATTTCCTTTGTAATCTCCTTTTCAGTAACCTCAAGTTATTACATATAAAATATCATCTATAATAAGAATTACATACTTTGTGTCGCCTAGAGACGGGTGATTAATATGTTAATTCTGTTAATCTAAAACTACCCAAGGTGAGTTTATAAAGCAAAATATATACCATCATCGCGATGGATCTATTCAAATATTATATTATGAAGGTGTCGTTTTCTATATTTCCTTTGGTGGTAGGGTTTCAAAAAAGTCTTCAGATTTAAAAAGCTGGTCCATTATTACATCATCAATAGTCGACAATAATTAAAAAAAAAAAATTTGTTCTTTCGTCGTCTACCGTCGACAATATCAGTGATAACGCGGACTTTTCAAGTGTTTTTGCTTTTATTGCTGAGAAAATATATGAATGTCTATCTATATATTTCAGGAATGTTTATTTGTATGATAACTTTTGTTCATAATGTATAAAAAACTCATAAGAATGGATAAAGGTTGAAGCCGTATATATCCATGAATATGCACTATAGCTTATCAAATCAATAAAACTTCTGAGCAAAGTTTTGTACGTACTATGAATCAATATGCATGATAGCCTATAAACCATGCACGAATTTAATAACAAATATGGCTACGAGGGCTTCACTTAGTTCCTAAAGCTCTCAGTCAATACGGATCCAAGGAACCTTTTTTGTTTTGTTTGTAGATATGTTACGAATTTAAAGCAAATCTTTATTTGTACTTTTTTCCCTATCAAATAACATAGGTTTCAGAATCTTAAAATCTTAAAATATTGATTTAACAAAAAAAACATAAAAGCTTTTGTAGTTTAAAAAGGAATATTAGAAAATCGTAGAACCATGATAAACAATAAGTTTCCAAAAGTTCTTCTTTCTTTTCTTGACAACATGAACACGGTTAAAAGCTTATTTTCAGTAATTTAAGCAAGTGATAAATGTTTGTTTTATACAGAAAAAAACAACTAAATCATTGAATATATATAGGTAGTTATAAGATAAAGTGTATAGTCTTTGAAAATTAATCAGCAACTTATGTAATTAGATAATAAATGTAAATTTATGGATCAAAAAAATAAATTTATAGCATTAAAAATTGAAGTACAACTAGAAATATATTCAAAATTTTCTAGCAAATCTATAATGGTAATTATAATGAAATACCCTTAATCGTATAATCATTCTAAACAAAAGTGTTTGATCTATTTCTATATATAAACTGGCAAATATACGAGATTTTCCATCTTTATAGTTCTTATGATAGTAATTGTTCTAAAACATGAAAATATGCACATTTCAAAAAAATTAATTTTCATATCATCACATCATTATTTTTGGTGTTTGATTTTAGATTCCCAATGAAAACAGTGCAGGCATAACGAAGAGAATACATGATAGTTGGAATAGTTACATATGAATGAACACAATAAAAGTACTCTACCAATGCTAATAGCAATAATATTTTTTTTTGAAATAACTCGGTCTCAAATCGAACGACCAATATAGATAGACGAATTTAAATAAAAGTATGATATTTTGATAAGACTGGGCAGATCTACACTTAGACTAGTTTAGTGTTTGAATGATTTATTTAAAACTTTTTAAAATTAGGATATGAACTTTTTAGTGTAGTTTAAAATATGGTCGAGTATTGCAAATAAATTAAATAATAAAAAAAATCCGACTTCTTACATGAAGACTAATTTGGATTATATATAGGTTTAAGATTTCCAGTTATAAAGAAAGAGATAGACTCAGGTGTGATTAGAATATTTTAAATAGTTAGAATTGAGAAACTGCGTAGTTTTAATAAAATTGAAGTTCGTCGTAACCGCGGAAGAACCATTAATTGTGTATATAATATATCTTTGTCCCTTAGGTACAATTTGTTCATCATCGTCCACAATCCACACAGAATTGTTCTTAATTTTTTATTTGTCGGCGGTCAGCTTTTGTATTTTCCACCCACTAGTATTTTCCACCCAGCTGGAATCAGATATCAACAGCCCAAAATATTGAATGTATTTTAATGAGAGACGCAGTTAATTATGAATAAAAATCAAAAAGTAGTACTAGTACAAAGAGTGAAAGAGGGAGTGAAGAAGTCGACTCATGTTGAAGAATTAAAAAAAAAAAATTGTACGGAAAAGATAATCCAGCTGTCTTGCTGGGTATCGCTGTTCGGGTTCTCGACAATTTTGGGACCCTTTTGAGTTTTGACTACGATTTGAGCTCTGCATTACACGTGTCTCAACCACAACCAACCAAAGATCTCACGTGTTTCAATTATTGCACCTTACACCATATTATACTCCATTGAGTTTCATTCACAGTAAAAGTACAATGTGACTAGTCCCCAAAAGAAAATACAATATAGTAAAAACTAACATTCAATCACTAAATGTGATGTTAGTGTTTTATTTCAATATGACCAATTGTACGCTAACATAACCTTTTTTAAATTGTAAAAGTTTTGTTAGTTGAAACTTGAAAGCAACAGTAATTCGGTTCAAGAGTTTGAAATAAAACACCAACATATCACATTACTCCTAAAATAAACTGAATTTCAACAAATTATAGTAAACTGAGAGTATGCAATTCTCTTACTTAGCATCTAATCCGAATTCTAAACTAAACACATAGGATGTTTTCATACTTTTGATTCTCTAAAAGCCTAATTGCATGGATTCGATGCCGGAGTTCTTTTGTGACACAACTTAAAACACCAGCAAAAATGCATCTATGGTGGTTGATAGTTTCTATTTGTTGGTAACCATAATTTTTATTTTTATAAAAAGAATGATAATTTCTGAAACCTAGAAACAACAAATTCTTTTGAGTTAGATTCCGATTAATAATAGTTTTTCTTTTTGAATTTAAATCAATGAATCTTAAAAGAATAAATATGAACAATTCTTGTTTATATCCTTGAGGAGACTTGTAGAAGGTGAACATCCAATAATGAGATGCAATGTTGCTATTGGTGGGAAATATATAGAGCGCAAAACTAATTCAATAGGAGCCAATAGCAGGTTGTTGTTTCTTGGTATGCTGCACGAAGAAGAAGGTTAGGCAAAATAACTTAGCCTTCCTCGTACAATTCTTGTTCGTATATATATATATATATACCATTCATAGTTTTAAAAATGATTATTAATATAAATATATATATATATATATACACTAAATAATCTCTATATTTGTTATGACTTAAAAATATAAACAAAAGCATCCCTCAAAAATATTCTATGAATTAAATCACCATAAATTCTCTGATTTTTAAATCAAAATATCAACATACTAGTTTTACTACCTGAGCATACTATTTTTAGACGCAGAGGAGAAAGCATTATGGAACTTTTTTCGTCCTCCCTTTGCTAAGAGCATCATGAAAATCATCATCATCTCCTAAACTCGGAAAACCTTTTGTTCTCTGAATATTTCCAGTTCTGAATCTCTGTCCAACATTTCGTTTAGGATTTATTTCCAAAAAATTGCAAAGAAAACCCCCAAGTATTGAGCTTTCACCTAAAAACCCCAAGAAAAAGGAGATTATTTTAAAATCCAGCCAATTGTTTGAATGCGTAAATTAAACCAATTATAATAATAAAAAAGACAGTGGAAACATAACCACTAGACTAGATTATTATAAACAATATTGTGGCCCCTTAAAAGCATGGGCTTTACCACCTTTAGGCCATATACACCACACAAATTCAAAAGCTATAAAAACAAAAGAAAGCCATTGCGACGATAGCTTATTTTGAAGATTGTTCTGCTTTGATAACTCTTTACCAAGTCCAATAAAAGTAGATTATTCCATTATTTCATTTGCTAATTCCAAATCAATAAAGAAGCCGCCTTGGATTGGGCCCAAAATTGTTAACCAAATTTAGGAGCACATTTTGAGGGCCGCATGCATCTTGTTTCTTACCATTACTTAGAGGATTTGAACAAATGTTTTTCTATATTTCATGATCTAACATTCTACGTATTTTGGTGATCATGAAACTGGATGTACAATTGGGAAAAATAAATAATAATAATAATAATAATAATAGATACGTACGTTATTCGGTCCTCTTTAGAAGAATTAGTGCAGGTGATGGTTACAAGCAATATCTATTTTGGTCAGATAGTAGCCATTAAAAAAAAGCGGCATTTGATATATATACGTCTGTGATTTTATTTTGTATGTAACCAAAATAAATTTATGGCTTTAATGTAAGACACAATATACACAAAAAGATACTCCATTAAAAACATAACCAATTAAAGTAACTAGTTGGATAGCCAAACATGTCTTTTTTAAGCCAATGAAAAGAAGGCCAACTTTATGGTGTGTCCAAGCAAAATGTTTGTCGTCGACTATTGGCAAATTGATGTATAAGTTCTTTTATAAAGATGAATCAATATCGAAGATTGTTCATGCATATTTCGCTGTTTTGGGGCCTAAAGACCGATCCCTTTCAACCTGCAACATGAAGTTGATGATTACATGTGTGTTTGCCATCTATGATGAAAAATACCAATGACTCACAGTCACACATTCAAAGATAAAAACCACATGAAAAGGTTTATTTACAGAAGGTGGAGCATAACAGAATTGAATCAGGCGTGTTTTTTGCTATGGGAACACGTAAATAACCCGAGTAGTTTGTGCTAATGTGCTGGATCGCTTGGCCAAATTCCAACCATTGATCAGAGTGAAAGACGTGTTCTTATTGTGAGCGATGAAAAGTGTTTTGGTAACGAGCTAAAATGTGACTTAATATCAGTGTTTAGGCAAGCGCTTGTATAAGATTTTTGCAATTTAAGATCTCGGGCTTAAGCGGTTTGTAGCCGCAATTAGAGAGTTAGAGTTTTGCAACAGGCATTTTGCTATCAACAAATGAATGAATAAATCTATGCTAATTACATGTTCAACTTTGAAAAACTCTGTTGTACCAAATGGAGTGAAGTATCATATGAAATATGTCGAATCTCTCGGGTTTTGAATGCCAAAGGAAATGCTTCTGCACCATCTTCACTCTCATCTGCATCTCCCTATACCTTTCCTCAGTTATCGACACTAATATCTGCTTCAAATCAGGAATATCTTTCTCCAACACAAACACCGCAAAAGACTCCCAATTCAGGACTTCAAAGAAGGGAGGCACGAAGTTATTGGATATGATAACCGGGACACACTCATAGAACATTGCCTCCACAACCCGAGGGCTATTGACTTCGTGCCCTTTTGGGCAGATGCAATACTTGCTGCTCTTCATGTACTCCATGTAACTCTTTTTTCCTTTAGATTTGGCTATCTCACTGAATATTTTCATGTCTGGATCTCTGTTACCTCCCCAGCTTTGTAATAAGCGAGGTCTAAGGTAACCGTGCATTCCGCCTGCAAAGAAGGCAAGTATTTTCCTCTCTGAAGGGGGTTTGCCTCCGAGAGCCCTAAGTGGTCTTCTGGGAACAAGAATAGTTGTCTCAGGAAGAGCTACATCTTTACCAAACACAAATCCTTCTGAAACATCAGAATTGCATAATGCTCTGATGCAGTTGGCCATGTACTGCCTTGTCTCGGAAGGAGCCTGAAAGCACACGGATTACAAACAAAGAAGAAGCAGCTCAAATGAGTTTCAAGGAGATTGCAAACAGTGAAGTAGCAGATAAAGTAGAATTAAAAAGAATACCCAGTCATGACAAGCGACCAGGAAATGATCTGATCCTCCAGTTTTATTCCAGAAATTATATTTCGAAGAAATCATGTCTAAGTAGCTCTTCAAAAACTCAATGAGATTCTTATCGCTGTGAGAACCCGGGACATACAGAGTTTCTTCCAACATTTTGGAGCTGAAAGGAAGATAAAATAGGTGAGCTTTACGCGGATTCTTCGTGACAAATGTTTTGCTGGACTTGAGCTGTTTCATAAACCATCCCTCAGAAGCATATATTCCTTTCAGAACCGGCTTATGCAGTACAGGTCTTTTTCCTTCCCTGTAGACGTATACTTTGAGCTTTTTCTCCATTAGCTCATAGCTCCTGCAATGTGAAAAATATAGTAGAAGAGACATAAGAACCCAGCTAGACACAGCTTAGAGCCATTTTGGCCAAAGCAAAAGCATCTATAGAGATCATCATAATGGGGGAGTACAAAGATCTTAACAACTGAAGCCCTAAACAGGAGATCAAAGATCAAAAGAAATTATAAAATGACAGCAACTGAACCACTAAGGGATACTGTAGCTTCTCTAATGAAGTAAATTTTAAATAAGCAAAAGTGCAGTTCCTGTGATCATGGTCTATCTTATCTAGAAGAATTCCGTAATTAGTGATAACATACTCAGCTGGAAAAGCAGAAAGCAAAGCTATGCTAGATACAGGAGAAAGCAATCGAATTGCATGATAAAACTATTATGTTAAATTACCTTTTGAACATAGACAAATTCCAAAACAGAGAACCATGCAGTAAAGGGTCGTTCTCTATCATCGGTGGGTTCTCAATTTGAGTTCTTGCATATAACAGCTCTTGAGCAACAGTGGAAGACCGTTTTAATTTCTGAAAAATACAAGAAAACATCAATAGTAAGCTACAAAAGTGTAGTAGTAGAAACAAGAACACAGCTTTCCTAATGAGAGACTAAGAATACAGACCGGTGAGATATGAGAAGCGCGGCTTTGATGCAATAAATTCATCATACCAGTGATAGAAACCACTCCAGAATTTGAAACCTGCATGAACCTTTTCACGTCTGGGGAAAGATTATCAACAGAAGGATCAGATCCAGTCTCCAAAATCTCCACTTTCCTAGTATTTTCAGAAACCATGTCAGCATCTTCTACCATATTCTCGTCACTCCTGTTTGAGCCATTCCTTGTTCCTAGCAGGAAATCGAGAGTTTCCTTATCTTTTGCATCATCCTCTATGAAAGTATCATGGGATTGAATAGTGTCATTTTTATCAGAGCCAACAACATGGTCTTCTTCTAAACCACTTCTTTCCACTTCATCTACCTTAGCGGATCTAGAACTAGTAAAATTCACTCTTTCCTCTTCCTCTACCTTAGCGGATCTAGAACTAGTAAAATTCAATCTTTCAGGATCTAACAACGGCCTAATGGGTTCAGTGCTTACAACTATTGATACCGGAAACTTATCTTCAGAAGGTAAAGAGAAAATAGCACCACCAAAATAACGTATGTTCACAAATTGGAAAGCTACAATAAATATGAAAACTAGAGAAGCAAATCGTAACAATTTCATAGCTTCTGACTCGCCTAAACTTAGCAACTAGATTCTGGTGGCAAATGTTATTATGTTGCCTAATTCAACATCTACTCCAATGGCACAGTGAACATCACCATCTTAACCACAAAATCTGCAGGATAGAATAATACAGAGAATTTGAATTCAAACACACGAATTGGACTGAATATTAGAGTAATGGATATTAAATCTGAGATATCATGTCAAAAAGTAAATATTTTTCAGGGGATCTTATAACACTATCTCCTTCATATGTGCTAGGACGAATCTATCAGACTATGACCCATTTACCGGAAAGTTAAAAGCAACAAGAAGAGCTGAATCGAGATGAAGAAAAAAACAGATCTTGGAGTGACCCATAAAATTTCATACAAGACTGCAGTAGAAGAAGATAGCTCGAATGAATTTTTAAAGCACTTATATCCCAACTTCAATACGAAATTGATTCAACAGAGAAAGAAGAGTTAAGAAATTGCAGTCTTTCAATAAGCAAGAACTCACAACAACTGGAGAGGATTAATCAGCAAAAAGTTCAATTGTTTCGTTGCCGAGAATTTTCCTACTATTTCAAGGAAAGCTGCGGAGAAGGAAGAACATAAGACTGACAAATATAATTTTTTTTTTCTTTCTATTTCTTCTATCTTTCCCTCAAAAACAATTAAAGAAGAAAAAAAAAACAAAAACCCAAAAATATAGCTGTGACTCGATTAAAGGTGTGAAAGACCTAACTCAACCACGCTCTCGTGTCTCGTCTGTGACTCGTCTCTGCCGGGATGTAATTATTTTTCTACTCAACAAATAGAGTAAGTGTAATTAATATCCATTGGCCGAACCAGATCCACCCATCTGACCGAAATTGTTTCTTTTTTACTCCGGTTTACATTTTGTTTTCTATGATTAGATTGACACATGTCTTAAGATGGTAAATCTTTCAGCCATTCCTTACCTAGATCAACATGTATATGATATCACGTCAAAATTTTATAGTTGTTCAACTAAAAACTTTAGAGTGGGTCTATGTTTTAAATTAAATATGATTTTAGATCCTATCTTATTTTAACATTCTTATCAAGAAAACATAGATTCCGAAATCACACCAGACAGATAATATCATCAGCTCAATCCTCATCACATAATGTTCAAACATGAAATAGTCTTTTGATCCAAATCCTAATGTTTCCAGAGGATACTAGAACCGGTTTCAAGTGAGTTAAGAAGCTGTTGAATCCCCTCTATCCACATTTGCTTCTCCCTTTTGTTTACACATTCGAATTCAATCACCCTTTCCATGGTTTTCACCCCAAAGTAGGCTCTCCTCTCTACCATTTTTTCGACTCGTCCTCTATGCGCCCATTCAGGTATATCTCGGCACACTCCACTCACAACGCCTGCATCGTAAGAACCGCCAACATTCTTGGTTTACTAAATGTAACACGATCAAATTAGGTATTCAATATCAACCGGTTTCATATTAGCTTACATTTCTTCGTCTTTGTGAAAGTTCCACCCACATGCTTGCTCTTCATCTTAAGAACCACCTATTTCAAAATCAAGAGCCTATGAGGAACATCAAATGCTTTTATAACAATCTTGATGGAAAAGGATCCCAAATAAAAAGAACTTACTTGCCAATTTGAATTGATGTTAAAAGATACTTGCTTCCAATGAAGATCCCCTGTCACCATATATTCTTCGAAGCTTAACTTCCATAGATTGTTCATATGATCAAAATGGTTTTCGTGGATCACAAGTTACCTTTGCGGGTGCGTTTGAGAAGCTCTTCTCCTCTAGAGACGAATGTCATCGCTCCAAATACATTTCTCTCTTCCAAATCTACGTTCTGATCCTTTGTTGCATATAGCATTGCTTTGTTTTCGTTATTCCTTTCCATTCTTGACCTTAGAATCGCAGCTCCTCGCAACGCTAAAATCCCTCAACAAACCTCAATATCAGCTGAAACCATCCATTCCAAACCATAACTTTAATATGCGATTAACAATAAATATTACCTGTTGCAGCACTTGCCGTTAAAGCCATAACGTCTCCGTTAGTCCTTGCGTTGGTGGCAGAGCTAACGGCCGTTGCGATTTGGTTATAACCCGCCCCTATCTCTCCCGCCATCTCCATGCAATGCGAAGCGATGAGAGCGGCTGCAGAAGCGACCGCAACTGCAACTGTGGTTGATTCGACCGCATGCTCTGCGGATGCTATCGCGTTAGATGCCGCGGTTGCGGCTACAACCGCAGCTACTCCTGCGACAGAGACTGCAGCGTGAATCTCAGCGTTGTGAGTTCGGTTCTCTTGTTTCTTCTTCTCCTTTTGATCCTTCAGTCTTCTTCCCATTGTTCTTCCTTTTGTCATGCTCTTGTACAGATGCTGCATCATTCATATTAAATTGGATTACACAACAGTTTTGTAAGAAATTGAATTACAAAACTCTCTACAAACGATTCTATTTATATTTTCTAAAATTTTTGGTTTTCTAATATTTGGGAATTTGACTTTCTTAAATGCAGTCTCAAGTCTTTGTTGTTGTTTGTCGACTTTTACTGTCATCAATTTATCAATCTCATTTTTTTATTCAAATTATTTTGAACTAAAGGAAGTAAAACAAATCAGAATCTCCTCTCTTGCACTTACTCATTATGTTACCTTTTTCTTATATCAAAAAAGAAAAGAAAATGGATTGAATTAACAATTGCATGGATTCATCATGACAATTGATAAAAATAATAATGCTTTCTCTCTTTTCTCTCGGTTAATTAATTCTTTAATATACCAAAAGTCCAAAACCAACCAGTTTTTTTTTTGTTTTTTTTTTGTTTACGTCTTTTTTTTGTCATCCTTTACGTCTTCTTTCAAATAAAGATATGATTGATTTGAGACACAGATGAACCGGACAAAACCGGTGTAATATATCGTACCTTCATTTCTCTGCCTGTTCTTGGAGTAATTGGAGGGCTGGTTTTGTTTCCTATATGTGGCAGTAGCTGAAAAATGATTGAGGAGTGTAAATTTTATATTCAATTTATAGAAACTGTAACTATATAAAGTCACGCTTTAGTTAACCTTGATTTACTTCTTCTTTACAACAAAAAAATAACTAATGATAATTGTCAAAAAGTGTTCATGTGCAAAGTTTAGTTACTTTGAACCAAAAAAAACAAATAATAAAATTGTGAGGTCGTGTGATAAAAAAAAAAAAGAAAGAGGAGAATTTGCTAAATAGCAAAATTCATAATTTTAACCAAAAATCGTGTGATTTTATTTATACTTGTAAAAATATTTGTATATAGTATTCTAGTAGATGAAAATTGGTATAACATATTAAATCATGAATATTAGTATAACATGTTAAATCATAATGTAGAACCTCAAAATAATTTAATGCATGCTTACATAACTAAAATGAGAGAATTTATTTGATAAATTGGATCCACATAGGAAAATGAAAAATCACGGGAAAGATAACCATGCATCTCACAATGTTTCGAATTACAAGGGTAACAATATCATAACATGTTTGGACCTATTTTACTTATTATAGCAAAATGACTCGTTGTCAAATTTTAGTTATCATTTTTACTAATGTTTTCTGATGCAATTTCTCATTAAAAATAAAATAAACATACCGAATAAGACCAGCTAACAGGTTAAGAAAAAAGCAAGAGATGGCTTACAAGGTCACGAGACGAAGCCATGGAAGTAGAATCCTCTTCATCTTCTCGCTCTTCTTTATTGGTATTAACAATAGTAGACAGAAGAAAAGAGTTAGTGTCGGCTGTGGAATTGTTGAAGAAAGCTCTTGTGAGTTCGACGGCGGAAATGCTCCATGATCTCCCTAGAAACTCCATTGTCTCCGTCGGCGTCTCCGGTGGTAACGCCGTCTTCACTTCACGCGCCACCGTTGCTGGACCTTCTTCGTCTATGTTCTCTAGTTTTTTCCAAGAATTATCTCTTCCCGTATGGCACATCATCACTGACAAAATCAAACATCTACACAATTAGTTTGGTCAATTAAGGAAAGTAAAAAAAAAAGAAAAAAAAAGAAAAAAACTTACATTGGTTTAAAGTATTGGGATTTTGAGTGAAGAGGGTTTTGTGCAAACTTGTCATTGTTGATAGAGATTTGATTGGAGAAGAATCACTATGTGACTTTGGCTATATATAAATGGATTCCTTCTTTCTATATATTTTCTTATATTTCTACGAAAAGTAAATCATTCCTTTATAAAGAAACATTATAAAATACAATTCGGTGATGTTTTTTTTTTAATAAAGTTTTCTATTAAAGTGCAAAGTATTTTGTCAAAGCGACTTGTATAACAAAATGAAGTGAAAAAATCAAGAAGCCTAAGTTTGTCAAACCGTTGAAGTTATCGTGCTTCTTTTAGTGGTCTTTTGGGATTTGACAAAACAAGTATATTGGAGGCCATATTCTTGATTTTCCGGATTCTTAAATGTTAATAATGCATATAATTTTGTTTACATAATATCATCAAAGAGAATTTTGCATTATGTAAAATTTTTTTATATACAGGTACAGTTAATATTCAATTTCGGTATTACAGTCCTAACCCAAAAAAAAAAAAAAATAGAACTAGTTACGGATACTTTTGTTAGTAATCGTTTATCCCTAAACAAATTACGTCACATATTCATATCCAAATTTAACGATGGATTATTGGATCTCTAAGATAACTATTGGAACATATATAGAAATGCTTCAACAGGCACAAGTAGACAAAAAATAATCTTAACTATTTTCTTTCCGAATGGCTTAAATAGGCTTCATGAGTTTTTAAAATATAAAACAAAATGATGGTTTTGCCATTTGTGTTCTAATTATTGCCTACATTGAAGATTTTTAAAGAAGAAAAAAAAGCAATTCCTTGTTTAAAGTTCATATATCCTAACTTCATTACTAAAATAATCCATTGTTCGCATTTTTGATAGTGAGGTAATGTCATATCTTTCAATTCGTTGGGAGAGAAATGGGTAAAGGGAAACTAGAAGGGGTTAATATATGAGCGGAAGAATAAAAAGTAAGAGGTTGGTGGAGCCATAGAGTGTGGCATTTGTGATGATGGTGGACAAAGTGAGCCGATATTAAGGAACTTCTTCTTTCTCCTTTTTGCCTCCCACTCATATTTATACATATCTAACAAGTCGAGCCTATATGATTATCAATCCATTATTTTGATCGTGGTTTTCTACCTAGGAAGATTGAGTGGGAATAACAAAATATATATATCTAAGGCAGTTGCGAAAAAGAAAAGAGAAAAGACATGAAAATGAAATATCGGTCGAGACTCTCATTATTACAATTCATGCATAGTTCATAGGCTTAAACAACTATCTGGTAAGCTTGGTTTTTTTAAGGCTTTCATTGAACTACACTTTACACTGGCTAATATATATAGAGACTAGTGAAGTTAGCATGGCTGTTTATCAACAAATAAAACACTCATTGATGTTACAGACCCGGTGGCTTGAAGAAAGGGACCAAATCATAGGCGGTTTCGAGATCCAATGGGACCTGAAGAACTTGTTTGAGTAGCTCAGGCGTGTTGCTTGTATCTCCTTTCCATGTCCCAAACCAAGGTCCTCCTCCTATCTCCACTGCTGCCATCGAGCTCTTTGCCTCCAGTATCACCTGCATCAATCTCAATCATAACCAACGTTTTTAGTCTTCTTTAACTGCCTCAGAGACTAGCTAAGACTTTTAACTAGGGGGATGCATTTGCATTTGCATGCATACCTTGCCTTTACTTCCATCATATAGCCGTTCCCATATCTGCAACTTCAATTCACCGTAACAACTATCTCTGCAAGCCGTAGCTAGCCCAGCTTCTGAGGTAGGAGCACGCAGAGGTGTACCCACTTCATTTGTTCTTGCCTCTAGTTCCACCTGCCACAACATTCACTGTGCGTCAGAATCTGAATGATGTCAAAGTGAAACTGAATGAATCTGAGCAGGAAAAAAAGTTTACCATATGGGTTTCATTCTCTGCAGTCATATTCCAATAACCCCATGGAGACGTTTCCCATCCAACAACACCGTTCCACGGAACAAACTCGTAGAATTTTCCATCATAATGTACACAAACCTGCACAATTTACAAGGGCTCAGAGATTTTGACTACTTGGCTTCTAAAATTGTATCTTCACTGTCACTGCTTAAGACAATCTTAATTAGTGAATACCAGTGCAGCGTTTTCATAGGTCTCAGTCAATCCAGGCAATTGCCTCAACCCGCCAGCTGCGGTCAAAGCAACTTCTCCACTTGCACCTTCAAATACATTACACTGAACCTGAAAGAAACACGGACATATTTGCTATTAACAGAATTTAAGTGTGCAGAATCCAACTCGATGTCTATAGTTTGCAACAAGAAAATGTAGCAAAAGGATGAAAGTGATTACCCAAAACCATTTTCTTGGGAAGCCTCCCCCCCAATTCTTCTCTGAATAAGAAGGTGCATCTCGAAATTCAAACCTTTCACCGCCCCATTCTATCCACCCTGCAAATTCAGGAGATATCACATAAGAACTAAAGTAGAAGTTTTTGCTGATGAAAAGAGAATAATTAAGCAACTAAACTTAACCATATTTTTTTTTTACAAATTTTAGTCAATCAAGCAAAAAGCTCAAACCTGTTGAAAGGCCTCCTGCCATGCATATCTGCCAATGAGGCTCAAATACAGGAAAAGCTGCAGGCCAGCCTGCAGTAGACTTCTGTTTGGCCCCAACATCACCCCAACCGAAAACAGGACGAGTACTATACTCCCAGCGAGCAGATTTCACAGTTTCTGCATAGTCAGTCCTGCCAAAACAAGTCAGTTCAGATTTAAACACAGAATTTTTACATAAATCAGAGAGTTCTACTACGACTACTCATAATATGCCAAACTAATCCAACACTTGAGAGCGCCAGTTCCAACATTCTTTAATTTCTGGGACCGTGCATGACGATTTAGAGCATGTCTAGGATTAGTTTCTGACAAAATTTAGGTTACATTAGGAAACATTTCCAAAGAGCAGGAATCATGACCAACTGAAGCAAGCTTTGTAGGTGATCTACAATTGATGCCTAAGATATGAAGGAGACAGCTGCATTGCCGGTTCTCAAAGACTAAACAAGATATTTTCTCACAAGCAATTCTAGTCTTGGGTTAGGCTTCAAGTAGTATTGTCAAATAAAATGAATTCTTGCTGGGAATAGAATCAGATAGATTACCTGCCATCATCGCAAATGTGACCTTGATGCCAAAGTGGGGTAGCTTGGAACCCTTCTGACACTCTTCTGTTGAATTCCTACAATCAAACGCCATGTTTTACAGATCAACATTCAAGAGAACAATAAGAGTAACAAAAGCTTGAGAATTCCTACAAATAGAAGTAGAACACTACCATGACAATGACTATTTAAATCACTAAGTATTATTTAGGAAACAGCCCGGACATAATCAGAAAGATACTTAAACATATAACAGAGTAACCGAACGAGGGAGTTTTTCTCTACCTCCGGTGGAACTTCCCTGTTAGGAGACCTTGCGCCTGGCACAACACTGAAAGTATTCCCGAAAACTAGCTCATGCCTATCTACACAGAAGTAAAAAGTTTAGGTAAGGAATCTTTATTGTCATATAAACTAATTTATATTAAAGAAAACAGCATCAGTACCAAAATGTAACAAAAATCAAGATAAGCTGACGATATAAAGAAGTGCAAGTAGAAACTCATGGAACAACATCAAGGATGAAGAAATTACCTCCCCAGAAGTTGTGAGACTCTTCTGTGTATTGACATATATACTTATCATTAGCACCAAGAATCTGGGCTCCGACACCAGTGAATCTAGGTCCATATAGAGCCACTTCCAATGGTGACAATCTGTTCCGAAATGCTGGATTCTCCACAGAATACATAAAGCAAAAACTCTCCCTTTTCTCTGGGATTGAAACTCTGAAATACCATCCCTCGAAGAACTTCCGAGCTGTTCCATCAAAATGGTATCTGTTTTTTTATAGAAAAAAACATTGTTAACCATAAAGGGAAAAAAATAAACTCTCAGATGAAAAGCTCTACTAGCCTTCGAGACACCAAAGGAATGAAAACAAATCTTCAACTAGTAAAACGAAAAAAAAAACCATTGAAGCAGGAAAGGAACAATATTTCAAGTCACAATGATCGTAACTAGAAAATGCAAATCAACAAAAAATCTAATTAAACGGAGAAACTAAACCAAAAATTCGTATCGAATGAATTAATTTACCCACTGTGAGGAGTCCGGAGCTCGCGATAGGGAGGCGTCGGGACGTAAACAGGTTTCACAGTGATCTTGTCGGTGTCAATCCCATGGCTGGAGGAAGAAGTTTCATTACCTGGAGTGGAGATCGACGCTGAAACACTAGAAATGGACCAGGGTCGTATTTTAGGCAATCGGAACGGGGAGAGTAAGCGAGTGACCGGAGATAGAGGCAGAGAGAGCTCAAAGGAAGAGAAATTAGGGTTCATAGATACAATCAAGCTCCGGGTCTCCATAATTGAAGACCGGAATCAGAATGAGAAGAAGAAATGCAAAAGAATGTGAAATTGTGTGTGTTTGGTGACAAATTCTAAACCGAAGAATAAGCAGAGGAGAAGAAGAAGAAGAAGAAGAAGAAGAAGAGGAAGGGAGCGGAACATGTGGCGGTAACTACTTACGTGGCAAATGCCAAATGTCACAAACGTTGTTTTTCAATTTCTTGCGTCTTGTGCCGACTTGTTATTTTATTTCTTCTTTGGAATTCTGAAAATATTTTTACTTCTTTCGGAATTTTATTTGCAAAACATTTTTGAAACTTTAGACTCAAAGATAAACTTTTAATTCTACTAAAATTTTAAATAACAGTGTGCTATTTAGAGATATTTTCCTTTTAAAATATTTACATGTTTCCAATATTTCACAATAAAGTGAGCTTGTTGATATGTTGTTATCACAACAAAGTAAAAAATTCATTTCGTCAACAGCAGGATTCGAACCTGCGCAGGCAAAGCCCAATAGATTTCGAGTCTATCTCCTTAACCACTCGGACATATTGACTTTTAATTATCATTAATCTAAACGTAATATATATACTCGTTTTGATTTCTTTCATACTTGCAAGACGTTCCTTTTACGTTTATGTAATTGACACCGTTAATATAGAATTCATCAAAATTTAAGTGAGATTATACAGTGCCATTGGATGTCTCCATAGACATAGACATAGACATAAAAGTTGTATTCAGACAAAGAACAGAAGCACCCTATTGCCATTGATATAAATCTTTATTGCAATTGGGAACAAATGAAACAAATGAAATGTCTGAAAACCAAATGATATTAAAAGGTCCTAAAATAGAAGAATCTTCAGACAAACCCCAATTCGCTGAATTCTGAACAAAAGATTTTTCTCTACAAGAAATATACAAATCCATTACCGGTCATAATCAACGGTAAAATATAAGGAAGAGATCACATATATAATATATGTATGTATGTATCTCCCAAGAGGGTAAAATCAATAATGATGAAAGCTCAAAGAAGAGAAGAAAGCGAGTTAGCTGAGTAAAATATAGAGGAGATGAATACTTAGAAATGATGGATGGATGGGAGGATTTTTCACATGGTACCAGCTCTTCCCGAAGTCGGTGTTGTAGGCTTGAATTTGGAGAGATCGACAAGATCCCCAAATAGCTTGTCTTCTAGTTTATTCTTAGGTTTCATAGGAGGCAGATACGATGTGGTAGATGATGAGGATGGTACCTGATGTGAAGTCTGGTCTCTGATCGATAAACCGTACATTTGCTGGTCCAGATACGGGCTGCTTCCTTGTGGTTGTTGGTTATAGCCATAGCCGTATCCTCCCATTTGGTTTCCATATGCCTGTTGTTGTTGTTGCTGTTGGGCATAGACCTGAGCCATCATCATCTGCTGCTGCCGCTGTTGCTGAGGTGGATACCCTGGCCCTACACCCTGATTGGGTTGGTTTGGCATGTACATACCGCTGCCGTTCTGTGGCATTTGAGGATATGGACCGTTGTTGTTAACAGGTTGGCCGGTTTGAGGCATTTGAGGATATGGACTATTGTTGTTAACTGGTTGGCCAGTCTGGGGCATTTGAGGATATGGATTATTGTTAACCGGCTGAGCATGTGTGAAGGCAACCTGAGTCGGAAGCATTTGAGGAGAAAACGGACTTCCTGACTCCGCAGTGGGACTGAAGTCTTGGTGCTGAGCTTCCCATGGGGGAGGTGGAAATGCCATACTGTCCTGGGCACCTTCTTCGCATTACAAAATTACCACAAACACAACAAACAAGGATTATATATGAGACACACTTAAGCTGATTCTCCTGAATACAAAAGAGTAAAATGCTTTCTCGTTGTTGCATATGTCTCAAAAGTTAAGGTTTGTAACTTAAAATTAGATATATTACCATAAGATGGCTGATGTGGTTGTTGGAACTGCTGTGGATGCTGTGCAGGCTGACTGCTCCAGGGAGAAGAGACTCCTTGCCCGTATAATGGCTGCTCAAACTGCGAATAACCCATTTGAGGAGCAAATCCATTGGATTGTTGTAATCCAGCTTCTCCAGCTTGACTATTTGGTTGCTGTTGCAGTTGAGGATTCAAAGGACTACTCTGGGGAGCTGAATTGCCAGTTGGTGCAGTTGCAGAACTTGGATTATTAGTATTGTCTGAGAACATATCGATAAGGGCTAGTGCATTTTGATCTGACGCAACCGGACTTGCTGGTTGAGGAGGTCCAACAGGAACAAGGGCAAGATCATCGCCACTGAGGAGGTCTATTTTGGAATTGGCTGAACCATTGGTTACAGGTGGTGCAGGTTACAGGTGGTGCAGGGAGGGCCAACTGATTTAGAACCCCGTTACCAGAACTTGATGTAGCTCTGAGAAATTGTTGGACATAGTACAAATCAGAAACTATTTATTAAGACAAAAATCTTTTACCAGGTCTTTTGAACCGAAACCCCAGTTCTTACTTGGTAAGTTAAGAGGCACAAATCAACACCATTTATATGAAAATGGTCCTAAAGTTAATCTCATCATCAGTAACTTACAGCTTTTTCATCCTAGATTGCAATTATTTCTATGTGTAAAGCATATATCGGGCTCACACTTGCAGCTAAGATTGGTAACTCGTATCCAAAAACAGGTAATTTTATCCAACGCTCTTAGGTGTATGACTATCAAGTTTGGTATGACGTACCCATTTGACTGATTACTGCTGTCCCCAGTATCAATAAGTGGACCATCAACATCAACAAGGGATTTTCCTATCTCGGACTTGGGCTTCTCGATTTGAGCAGAAGTTCCAGGTAATCCAGAAGCGATTGCTTCATAATTGGTTAAGACACGCTGCAAGTCATCATTCAAACCCAAACCTTGACATAACAGAGACTCGTCCCTGGACAACAAAGAAACAACGTAAAGAAATAGTAAAAAGAAACATATGCTCTGAAGAATAAACACAATTCTCATTGATTGGACTATTCCACGGGATATCCATTTGAGACGTAAAGTAAGTATTTCTCAGCGATAACTCAGAAAAGTACGGATTTGAGATATTTATTAATGAAGTGATCCCCTCTCCTCTTACATAAACCTAAACCCACAGAAAACATAAATGCTTCCCCAGTCTCTCTATGCTTTTCAATATAAATACAGAGCCTAACAAGCTATAAACCATGGTTCCAAATATTAAATAGAAGACATCATCTGTGTCTATTCCAAAGTCAACTGAATTACCATGGAAGTTCACACTAAGGAGATCGGTGTCATTTATGCATGCATAAAAATCAATCTTTCGCTACTGAATCCAGGGGTAATACGTATACATATTATAAGAGAATATAAAGAGAAATCTAATTGCACTCCAAGCAATATAACTTATCTGCGACATGAAAGAGATAAACTACTTGCAACTGGAGAGGAAAATAAAGAGCTCTTACGAAGTCGAATTGACTAGGTGTACCACTCTTTGTTTGTATGTACGGCACTGCTCCACCAGATCAACCATCACCTCCTGTTTAAGGTCCTAAAGAAATTCATAAAAAAAAGGAGAATGATCATCCTGAGATAAATGCGTAGAAAGCAAAACAGTTTCCATGTCCAAGAAGAATTCAGAAAATGTTCATCTAATTAAGTATAGTTTGCACTATAGCAAACACTTGCAAACAGGTAGTTATCTTTCTATGCAACTAAATAGTGTTACCTCCCTGTTTCCTGGCTCTAATGCACTCAGCATTTCCGCAAGCACATCCATGATACCTTTTGCATTTTGAATTTCCGACAAACTGAAAAAGAATTTGACATACAACAGAATAAACTTTTGAGAAGCAATAGATCCTGACCAACTAAGGCATATGCCTACATCCTAAATAAAGCAAGCAAACAGATGGAAAATTAATACTTGCAGACAATAACATACATTCCTACCAAATCCTACAAGAAAAGATTGGAACTCCACTACTACACAAGCGTGCGTTTTGCAAAAGCTAAAGAAAAGTTACTTAATAGTAATTATTTCCCCGATTCTAATCACCTCTCAACTTCGATTCACCCTATATCTAGGCTTCCAACTAGGGTTACTTTCTGCTAATACATTTCCTCTGAACAAAAAGTAGCTAAACGTAAATAAAGAAAATTTTTCAGATAACTCAAGGACGTTGAAATTTGCCCAAGCAAATTAACTATGCTTTAGTCAAAAATTCATCAACTTAAAACACCAGAGTTGCAACAGAAGATATCTACCTCAGTGTTGGAAAGTCTGGCTCTGCTGAAGCTTCAGGCATATCATTACCAGGTCCAGCGTTACGAAGATTTGGAGGGTATGACGTCAAAGGCTGTGTTTGAGGAGGTGTGAACACAGGAGCCGATCTCTCTGATCTCTGAGGGAAAACAGCCCCAGCACGCTGAAGAGACAGGAATCAACAGTGCTGGTTAGGCAAGAGTAGTGGAAGAATTTTTGACAGAACTCAACTCACAAAAGGATATAAGAAGAATTCAGTATGAGACGTATTTAAAGTTCAGTATGAGATATCTGGACATTTAGAGTCAGAAATAATATTTTACTGAAGGAAAAATATCAAAATAAATAAAACCAAGAAAATTATATCACACAATAATTTCAGTAGACCTACCAACAATTCCTGGTATCCTGCATAGTATTGTGGATATCTTGCCCTAGGGCCACCAAAGGCCTCTTGCCATGTATCGATAAGGACCAGGATCTTCTCTTTGACATGGAAGTCCGGCTATATGCATCAATAGATACATTGAATTAGAGAGAGATAATTTTTCCCGACAAGACCAATATGCGAGAACTCTTACCTTCTTCTTTACTATCCGAACCATCTCATGAATAACACCCTTCTCAGCCACATGCAGATGAACCATGTCACCACAGTTCTTCACTATTGTCTCAAGCAACTAGAACACAACAAATGCACAATGAGTGAATATACATTATCATTCCAAAACAAACAAGAGAGATGAAACGATGTGAAAATAATGTATCAGCATATCAGTCTTCTTAGGAAACTTGGAAGTCATAAAATCCTCATCATGTACACAAGTAAAGGGGCAAGATTAGTTCTAGTGAGATTTGATGTGTTTCCTAAACGACATTTATCATGAACAAGTAATCTCTGCTCATGTCAACTGCCACTAACAAAGAGACAACTGCCAACAGCATTTCTCTGCAACTCAATCACTATAGCATCGGAAGAAATACTGTGAAACCATGGCCCACAGATTTTTTCGACCTTTGGAGTTTGAAGCTAGATGCGTTACTAAAACAAACAAGCTATCTAAACGTACAATTACTATAAAAACATTGGTTATTTCAATGAAGTAACCTTACAGGAAAATATAAAGGAGACAGTAATCTAGGTGCTCACTGTTAAGGCAAGAAGTTGAGTTTTTGGATTTCTGCTACCAATCCGTTTTTTTGTGCCTTTCACAACATCTTTTGCTTGCCTGCAAAACAGAAACCAGTTTCAGACATCATGTAGGATTCTTCCAGTTAGTAAGAACATGTACCCCTGCTTCTTCCAATCACAAAACATATAAAGAAAATAACTTCCCAGCTTTTACAATAAATCCCTAAAAAAGATGACTATATACTGTTCCATAAGCTACTGCAGATCTTAATCAGCTGCTAATCCAAACCACCATAAACAAAAAACGTTCTCGAATATCAAGAAAGACTCCTTCCTCAACTGTTAACTGTACAGAAAACAACCACTAACCATGTCGACTTTAAGGATTTAAAATTCAGCACTGAACCCTACATGGACATCAACAAAAACACTTCACCCCTAACAAAAATTATCTCTTTTTTCTTAAACCTACGCCAAAATTGGGCAAACAGTAGGCCAAAAGTATTCCAATAGCTCCAATAAAACATGGAAATATCTAATTCTCCGGAAAAAAATGAAATTTGATTACCATCTTAGTGTTAACTCTCTTCCTGAACCAAAAAAACCAAGCACAAATTCAAATCGGGATAGAGAGTTTCAATTGTGTTCAAGAGACTAATCGAAAACTTTAGAAAACTCAAAGGTGTACAAAGAAGGAGACAACAAAATCAAAATACAATGGAACAGAGGTAGCCTACGCTGGATCGCTATTAAGCATGTCACAGATCTCAAGGTTCATAGCCCAATCAGGTCCGATCAGCATCTCGCTCGTTGCTCTCTCCACCATAGCGTTCACCATCTTCGCTTTGACCCCAAAGAAGACCACCGACGGGAATAAAAAAGACGAATTTTAACCAACGAAAAAAGCAGCCGTAAGATCACGCAAGAGATTACTCCGGCGAAGAATCTCTCGCTCAGGAATTCACGCCCCTCTCTCTCTCTCTTCTAGTGGAAATCTTTTTTTTTTTCTCCTTTCTCTTCTCTATTATTAATTTACAGAATGTCTTTTTTTTTTAATATTTTCTGTTCTTCAAATTATCATATAATTTTTTCGCGAATTAGCAAAAAAAAAAAAGAAAAAGGAAAAAAACGAATATCTTCGACCTTCTACAAATGGTAGTTATCCTTTCTCCTCTGACTTAAAAATGGTAGTTATCATTTTTTCTCTTTCTTTTTTGTCAGCTAAATAAAATAGTGTGAAATAGTTTGATTTAAAAATGGATGAAATAAATTTGGTTTTGGAAATCCACGTAAGTTTAAAAAAAAATAATAATCATAATAATAATATTTGAAAATCCATCTAAGTGTTGTGTTGATCAGTCTGACTCTCAATAGATGCCCGAAATACAGAATTATGAAATTCATCATCAAAAACTTTTTATACTATTATTTAGTGATTGATCTGATACAAACCTAAACCAACTTGCCACAAAGTAAAAGCTTGCCACACATCTATTACTCTATTGAGTTTTTCATTTTTTTATCACTTTCTATGTGGATGTATCCACCCACTTGCAGAAATAATACTATAAAAGATTTCATATGAGTGTTAATTCAACCTCATCAGTTGAATTAATTAGGACTCCAAGCTAAGCATTCTAATTTCTATGTCCATCTATTGGATAGTTTCGAAGTTTGACAAACTATTGGGGTCAATCTATAAATATTACAGAAGTTGTCGGATGTTAATAACTTAAATCCAAAGCACGTATCTTTCTTGTTACACGCGCCTAATTGTTTCAGCATCATCGTCTTAATTCTTCTTCCTCATTTCTCAATTCGGGTTTCATTGATCTAGGGTTCCTGATCAAATTCGAGAAACCCTTGTTTGATTTCTTCGAGAATTACAGCCTGGTGAAAAGTGTTTGTCTTCGATTAGGGTTTTTTTTGTTCTTCTTCAATGGCGATCATTGGAGACGCGTTGCGTCAAGCATTTATGCCAAAGCAAGAGTACGAGAGCCTTAGAGAGGAAGATAGAGCCTGGATTAAGCTTCAGAGGCCGACATTAATGGCGATTGTGGCTTTCCTTTGCTTTGTTATCTTCACTAGCACGATCGTCAGCTTGAAAATTGTATTTCCTTCGAATTTTCTAAAGAGGCCATTTTGCAGCGACGTGAAGCTACAGACTTTGCCCATGTATGGCAAAGCTCGTGACTCTGATCTGTTTGCTGGTTCTTTTTACTTGACTGATCAAGAAATTGTGGATTACTACTGGATGGTCGTTTTCATTCCTTCGACTATAATCTTCCTTGTATCATCTGTTTATCTTGTAGCAGGTGAGCTTCAGTCTCTAGCTTGCATTCTTTCTTCTTTCACATTTCCAGAGTTGAGCTTGCAATTGATTCCATTTGATGATGATGTACAATACTCAGTTCTGAGTGGATTTACTCTAGATATCTCTTGATTTTTTAGCACATTTTTGACAAATAGCTTCTAGCTTTTTCGATTGGTGAGGTGAAAATTTGTTAGAATTTAATGTCCTCAAAACCTGAATGCTTGTTGTTAGGTTTAGTTCTAGAAACCATTAGTTTTGATTGAAGCCACTATATGAAGACAGGTCTAGTTTTGTGTTGGTTCAGGTTTATTGGGGTTTTGAGGTCAGCCGTAGAGCAAGTTGGTATTCGCTGGTTTTTGGTAATCCAGTTACTGTAATTCCTCTGATAGATTTTGTTAGATTAGATTTTATATGTAAGGAAATATGTGAGTCTAATTTCTTTCCCTTTAGAGCTTTCTGTCTCGTATATAGCTAAACCTCTCTACAATTTCTCCTTTGGGTTGTCTTTTGTTAATCTTTTCATAAAGGTGTGGTATGTATTCTTCTTACTCTCGTTATTTTGCTGCAATATTGCATGAATTTTTGTGGCTTATTCCGCTCCTCACCGTCATGGGTTTCTAAAAGTAGTTGAAAATAACTACTGTACTTCAAGAAGGGGTATACTCTCTCGTTAAGATGTATTCGGCTTTCCATATTTATGTTTTGTATTTTCCATTAGATTTATTCCTTTTCAGTGCCAGATCTGCTATGAATGACAATGTTTCCACATTTGAAACAAGTTTCTTATCTCTAAGATTGGACCTCAAGTAGGTTATTGATCTTCTTTTTCCTGTCTAATAAATTCACAGGTGGGGTCCGTTGCCTGTCAATTCTGAATGTTGTGTTTGCTATCATCTATGGTCTTCTCGCTATATTTCTCGGCTCAAGCCTCCTGACACTAGGAAGCAGCTGCTCTATGCCATTGTTTTGGTGCTACGAGATTTCTTCATGGGGTTTGGTAATCTTATATGTTGGAACTGCTTACTCCCTTAGGAGAAGTGCAGCTTCAACTATTGACGAAGGAGAGTTTGGGAGCAGAAATCATCAGGGCTTGGAGATGCTTGAAGCTAATCCTTTGGAATTCACACCAGAGGTTGAAAGACGAGTGAACGAGGGGTTTAAAGCATGGATGGGATCATCTTTGTTATCATC
Source organism: Cardamine occulta (assembly GCA_028015245.1). Taxonomy (NCBI): domain Eukaryota; kingdom Viridiplantae; phylum Streptophyta; class Magnoliopsida; order Brassicales; family Brassicaceae; genus Cardamine; species Cardamine occulta. Next base: position 17,302,377 of record CM051389.1, on the reverse strand, counting down.
TGATGAAGAAGATGAGCCCGAGTTTTACAATGAAGTACCCAATGTAACTCATACTCTTTCTAACAGGCAAAGATCTTGATTCTTGAAAAGAAGAATCTGGTATGACACTTTTGTAAACCTGCAAAGATGTTTGCTTCAGAGATTGGGCTCAGCAAATTGTTGCCTCGGTGATGTTTCTCTCATGTCTCTGCTTTCTGCTGATGTTGTTTGTGGACGGGTCATGAGAAGATTGGATCCGGAAGATAAGTCAAAGCGGTTAGGATTGTAGCGATTGTAGATAAAATACAGTGGATCATCAAAATTGGGTTTGGTTTTGTCTTTTGAGCAGTCCATGGTTGGTTTTGATCGTTTACATTAGTTATTTTCGAAATCTTGGTTAGAGTGTAGGCCTAACATTACATTTTGACAGTACAATAACCTTTACATTATCATAGAAGGATTACTATAAACTCCCAAGTCTTATAGAAGAATCAGAAGAAGCCGTGACTCCACCATATCAAACTAATAAAATATTGATGTTATGCTATTAAAACCTGGACGGGTTTTCATTGGTTTTATGACTTCATTATCATACCTGAATATCTTGAAAAGTTCTCAGATCATTTAATAGAACAAGAAGAAAATGACTTGGTTCTCTACTGGTATTCACGAGGACTAAGAACTTTTGGAATTAAAAGTTAATTTCTTGAGAACAAGTTACTTTTTCGCTACTTAATCAATTGTATCATGTCCAGAGTTGAGAGATCTACACATTAAAAAAAAATAGAACAAGAAAATTAGACAAAGAGGGAACAAAAAAAGACATACACATGGGATCAAAAAATTGAAGGAGAGAATGAATGTCCCTTCAGAGCTCTATGAACAAAATCAGCCTCTATCTGCAACTCTTCAACAGGTAAGATGATGGGCTCAAGTAGCCGCCTGGAGAAGCCGAGGATACCTTTGCTTTCCCCGGTGTCCCGCAATCGCTGAAGTCCAAGGTGCGACGCTCCACCTGAATTTCCACACAGAAATGGTTCAGAGAGTCAACTTATAAACTCAAACAAAAACTCTTAACTGGTCAACGAAGTTCTGGATTTGCCTAGGGTCTTGGTTTGGAAAATGGTGGAGAGTTTAGAGACTCCTCTTAGTATTTAAGTCTCTTCTAGGGAACATTTTTTTGGTGAATAGAATAAAGGAGTTTTATTGGTTCCAAACTTATTAAGAGTATATACGATATCTATCGTGTAAGTTGAAGCTGAAACCTGGGATCGGTTTCCAAGCTGATCATGAGGCTGGTGGTGATTTTCTTTCCCTTGAATGGACTTGTTCAGCTGTCTCTTCTTGAGTATCGTCTCAGGTGTGTCATTACCCAAAACTTCCAAGGCATCTGCATATGCCGTAGCTGAATGTTCACTCAAATGCTTCATCAGTCCTATGGCATCATAACTTCTCTCTCCGGGACTCATAAAGCACCCAATATCCTTAAAAGAAAAGAAAAATAACAAAGAATATACGTCCATCAACAGGCACTTTAATTTAAAACAAAAAGTAGAACATCCAGAAACTAGTTTTCTTCAAAGTGATTCCATCTCATCTTACCTCAAATGTAATTTCTGAAGGCAACTTTGGACTTTGCAAGAAAGAACCAAAGAGTAAAGGGGATTTCCAAGGTGAGGTATCAAGCAGTTTTTTGAACGGAGTTCCATCAAATCTGGAAAACAGTGGAGCCAAAACAACTTAGGATAAAAATTTCCAGCTAATATGATTAAATAGCAAAATCAAGTATCAAACACATACAGAGGAAAAGTAAAACTTACATGCTGAAGTTTTCAATATCAATGCTGGTCTCTGCAGTGTTGGTTTTATTTCCTGCAATTGTTGATAAAGGAATAGAGTCTACTGCGCATGGAGGTTCCAATGAGATTTCTTCGGTTGGAATATTAGCAAACGACCTTTTGTGCTGGTTTGATGGATCTTTTGGACTTGTATTAAATTTGTTATCTGGTCTAGATCCAGTTTTAACAGGAGAACACAGTTGCATCTCAACAAAACTTCCAGAAGTTTCTTGGTCCTGCTGCAAGGGCAAGCAAGAGATCTAGAGGTTAAAGTTTAAAGCTTACAAGGTTATGTTATTGAAGATTTAGCACCAAATATAAAACTATGATCCTTGAAAAAGACGGCTCAGATAACTAGATGCAATGCGTTTGAGAAAAAGAGATTGATTCGATCCCACAAGAAGAGATTTCAATGAACTAGAATGATGTATTAAGCAACAGGAAGTTCACTAGTAGACCAATAAATGTACACCCAACAGTGCACCTTAGAATCATAGAAATCAGAGAAAGAGATGACTGAGATTAAACAAGTGATACCAGATAATATGCAAGGGCAAAGACAAACTTACGTTTTTAGCTGAAGCACCACCGTCGTTACATCCCTTTTCATTTTTCATAGAAGTCACTCCTCCTGACTCTGAGGTTTCCTTTGGTTTCTCATCTATACGAATCATTTCTTGATCTGACCGACCTGAAGCAGAATTCCTGTTATCAATGGCTTCGGAAGGGGAGGTACATCTATTTTTATAGTCAGGAGATTCTGATGGATGAGAGGACTTGCAATCATCTCCGTCGTCAAGTATAACATCTAAGCGTGAAAAATCTTTAGCCAATGAGGAAGCCGCAGCCCGTTTAAGCTTTTTGTCTTTTCTTCTATCAAGCACAGGTGACAGCAAGTCTCGATGCCGCTTCTTTAAGATGGATGGCGCACCACTATAACTTTTGGCAGCATCTTTAAGCATAACATCAGGGCTCCTATCGTGACATGGTGAATCCCATAACCTTAACGGAGTTGTACAATTCATCGAAGAAATCATCAACTGGCGAATACCAAAGGGACTGTACTCTTGCCGTAAGTCACTATTTGATGGTACAAGATCACAGCTGAAGAAAGGAATATCTGCACTTGGAAAACGTGGAGGTTCATAACAAAGAGATCCTTTATCTTTTTCAGCTGGCTTATCATCGATAGGAAAATAAATCTTGTTCACTCTAGAAGGAGAAGAAAAACTATTCAGAGGTACTAACTTCAAAGAATCCTTGGGAATATATGACCGCCCCTGCTGTTCTGGGATACCATCATTATCATCATTGCCATGGGAAGTTAAATGTCCATCAGTGTCGATGAAACCGTCATTTGTATCACTTTTACATTCCAATGTAGTAGCTCCAAACATGTGACAACCTTGTATAGGGTCATTGGAGTCATTACAGAGTGAAAGTGAGTCCTTCACAGCTGAATCTGACAAAGGAACACAATTATGACCCGTCAGGCCTTCAGAATTTGAAGAATGCCAGGATAATGCTAGAAGTTTTCCAGTTTCGTGAGCATGGATTTCTGCAGACTTGGAACAAAGAGATCCTTCACCCTTTTGAGGGTCAACCATATTTCGACCTTGCTCACCAGAAGAAGTACTGCTATCTTTCATAGTATCTGAGAAAAGAACCCTACAGCACTCCTCATCCGTGATCAAAGTTTGAGCCTGTTGATCACTTAATCTGACTGAACTTTGAAAAGCTTGTTGGAGTGCTTCATTCTTTTCATCTTTGTCCATGTTGTGGGTCAACAAGTCTAGATCGAGGTCCTGTTTAGCATCATTAGATACACCTTGCAATTGATCCTCCGAAGCTGTGGTAGTTCTAACCTCGTGAGAACAATTATGATTCTGAAACTTCTTTGAGCATTCTGCTTCACAAGAAATTTCGGGGACAACAATTTTGACATCTTCGAAGGAAGGGTAGTATGGTTCTGCATGAGATGCAGCGTTTGAGATTTGGTGCTCTGTTCCTGAATGAAATTCAGGAATGTAGAATTCCTCATTTCCAGGTTTAACCTCATTTGGTAAATCATTGGTTGATTGTGAAAAAACAGTTGAAGCTTGGCTGCATTCTGATTCTTCAGCATCAGCCCCTGGCCTGGAATTACCATCATCTCCACTGCTGTGCATCCACGAGGAAGATGAAGCGATAGATTTGTTCTGAAGGGCAACTAATGACAAGCTTTGATACTGATCTAAAAGACCTGATGCGTAGTAGGAATCCAACTTCTTCTTAACTGAGCTGTTCCAGTGATTTTTTATTGAATTATCTGACCTATGGGAAAGTAAGAACAAATAAGAAAACCACCAAACAAGGAAGGGGAGACCACAATCATCAGTAGCAACAACTTTTATTCCATCGCCTACAAAGCCACCAAATTTTCAGAAACATGTTATACCTTCCTGGCAAGAACTTCATTAGCTCTGCCCATTTATTCCCGTAAATTTGATGTGCACGAATAAGAGTCAGTTCCTCTTCCTGAGTCCATGCATTTTTATTAATGCCAGGGTTGAGATGGTTATGCCACCTACATCAGCCACAATATTGTTCATGTGCGTCGAAGTACCACCCAGTGTAAGAAATGTAGCATAAATCTATCATTTTGTTGGAAAAAAGAAGTATGAGCTTACCTTTCCCTACATTGCTTTCCTATGCGCCCAGGCAAATGTTGAGATATAGTAGACCATTTCTTTGGCCCATATTTTTCTACCAGAGCAATTATCATGCCATCCTCCTTCAAAAATATGGCAAAACAATATGTCACGAAACACATTACAGATGCAGAGGTGTAGAAGACTCCTTTTGAGTAAAGCATATTAAGCAACCACATTTAGAAAATTACCTCTTTTGACCACGGCCCTTTCACAAGCTCTGGGTTCAAGACCTTTTGCCATCTATGAAGACATTGTACATCAGTCCGATCCTTAAAACATTCAGCTGAAAAGGCGAAACAAATAAAATCACACATTGGTTTCACCATACTTACTGAAGACTACAAATAAATGTGGCAGCTAAAATAGAGTATTGATTGAGAGGATTTTAAATACCTTGGAAAACTAAACTAGGAAAAACAAGAAGGAATCATAATTCACTATTTGACTTACCTATCTTCTTCCAGTTCTTGCCTTGAAAACGCTCGACAGCTTTGCACAAGACTTCGTCCTGATCCAGGGAAACAGAATTAAGCTAACAAAAAATCTTCAGTACATGCAAAGGATAGCTAATGTGAACTGGTTAAATCAAACTGTACAAATCAACAATAGGGTGTGATACAACCAAACAGTGTTCCAGGATAAATTTCTGACTGAGAACTTGTCTGATTCATAATAAATGAAGCATGGGAGAATCAGATAGACAACAAAAAAAAAAAAAAAAAAAAAGAAGAGGAACCAACCTCTTCAGGCGTCCATTGTCCTTTGGTGGATCGTCTTGCAGGGCCAGATGTCCTCCTAAGAAAGTGTCAGAAAGAGATTGCAACATTAACCTGAGAATGTCTAATTGAATGCCAAATTTGGTGCTAAAAGCAAATTCAACATCCAACATTGAAAACCAACAGAAGAAAGAAACTGAGAAGTGAGTGATACCCGTGTTTCCCTTTCAGGTCGCCTTGGAAACTCTCAACTGGAATATTCGGGGCTTTCATCTCACGCTTCATACTTAGCAGTATAGCATACCCCAAAGCCCGTTCCTTTGATGTGTCTTCCAGATCATTATAAGCCTAGCACAATGCTACAGTCTGAAAAAAAGATAAAACCATAAACTTTAAAACACAGTCGGACTAAGAATCAGCATGAGCTTACAGATACAAATTCCCAGAAACAAAAATGTCAAAAACCGTAAAGAAATTGCAAGTGAAGAAGTCAGAAATTAGGCTTTAGATTATGAGATTTAAGTCCACAAAACCTAAGACTAGAAGTCGAAATTAGTTTCAGAAGACCGGAAAAAAAACCCTCCAAAAAGCTTGGAATTTGTTCAGAAAAAAATCTGGAAAAATCGAACTCGTTGAATTCAAAAAAAAAGTAAGAGAAGCTTGAAAGATCAGATTTTGACGTTGGTTCAAAAATCAGGAACAAGCTCCGTAAAAACTAACCAAAATGTGACCTTAAGAGAAGGAGAAGACGGTCATACAGGAGCGTACGATCAGTGAAAGCTCACACTTGCAGATCCACGAAATCCAGACGAATCTCAGAAATTAAGACGAAGAAGTAACATAAATCGAAATAGAGAGAGAGAAAGAGAGAGAGAGAGAGAGGTGTATTCAAACATGGAGAGGCGGAATTCGAAGTGAGAGATGAAGCAAAAGGGAAAGTGATCTGAGCCGTTGATTCAAGCTATGAATCTCGTCTCCATAAAGTTTTATTTTCTTCTTTTATAATACGTTTTCTTAATTTCTTCTCTTTTCAAGATTCTGCATCTGTCTTTTTAATTTTTTATTATCCAAGGTAGCAGCAGACGCCTTCATTAGTCATTACCATCTCTACTTTTTCAACCCTAAACAATTTAAAAAACAACTTGGACCAAATGATTTTCAAACTTAATTAAAACTGACTTTTAAGTAATAATCTATTTAACACTATAGTGAGTTAATACAAATCGTAAAACTTCAGATATTTTTTGTAGTTCGTTTTTTAGACAGTTTCCCAAAATAAAACTTTAAAAGAAAGATTTAAAATAGGAAAGAAAAATGTGCATAAAGGCACAGTAGAAAAAAACGAAAAAAAAACTAACTTTTAACCAAAATTTGCTTTATAAGTCACAAGATCACAATGCGGTTTTGACTCTGAAGAAAGGTATACATAAATTTAAGTCTGCAACTAGAAATATATTGAAAGAGCTCAAGAAAGACAGAGTAGAGAAAGCTCAAGCTTCCACCTTCTGAGCTTTGTTCCAACGACCACTCGGGGAATCTGATCCCCTCTTACGCCTGAATCTCCCTCCTCTTCTTCCTCCCCTGCATACATCATGACCCAGTATATCTTATTGCTATACAAATTGAATGTCTTGGCCTAACAGATTCAATACAAAAACATGTACTCACCTTCCTCCACGGCCACCCTTGTCAAACCTATCTTTGCTGCGAAGGAGAGTCCAATACTCCTTTTCAGCTTCGCCTGACACCGCAATACAAACAAGTAACCATTTTAACTCGAGCAGAACACATTGTAAAAAAGATAAAATGGAAGTTGAAAAAGTGTTTTTACCTGTAACAGGTTCTAGGACGGCAATAAAATTCTTCACAGCTAGTCCACCTTCTTTGGCTAGTACTGCTGCTGCACGGGCTTTCTGGGATCCTTCAGGTTCATCAAACCTAAGGTAACCCGTCTCAGCTCCCATCTTGAAATCCACAAACTTCACAGAGAAAGAATAATGGAATCATTATCAACAATAGGTGGTAATAAAACAACAAAATGTTAGCAAGCACAAAAGGTATATCAGCAAGTATATCATCATGGCCAGAGATTATGTGAATTATATGAGATATTGAATCTAATTCATGTAGACAGCTACAGAAAAACTGTTGTAGTACCTTGACATCACCAAATTTTCCGAAAACAGCCTTAAGATCTTCACGTAAGACAACATCCTTATTGTCTTTGTGGGTAGCTAGAGCTCCCTTTTCTTCTCTCTCCCCATTTTTAGTTGGAGAATCAGAAGACTCCTCATCAATTTCTTCCTCAGCTCCCTGGGCCTGAACCTGATCAGTGTTTTCTTTATCAGCATCGGGATTATCTGCCGGCTTTGATTCGTTTTCATCCATTGTCTTATCAGTTGGCTCCTCAGAGGTTTTTTGTTCTGTGGTACCCTCTTCAGCTGAGCGCTTGAGGGTGAACGAAATGATCAAACCCTTGGGATAACTATAATATAATAAAATAGCTATAATCAGATCAAGAGAATTACTAGCAAAAAAAGACAAAAAAATTAATAGCAACAGTCGAAACCCTACTCTGGCTCATATTCAGAATTATTCTTGTGATCAGAACCATTCTTCTGATTTGCAGAGGCCTTTTGAGGACGGTAATTAGCAAATTTTTCTTCATCCTTCTCCCTTTCTTCATCAAACTCTTTCCTGAAAATAAAATATCATCTTTAAGTAAGGCATCTAAACAATCAACAGAAAGACTTATAAAATGAGAAACAGTAATGTCCAAGTAGGATTACTTTGGTTTCAACTCCAGCTCCTGACCAGCAAAGACCAAATTTTGCTTCATAACATTCTGGGCGTCCTCTTCTGTAGGGAACTCAACCAAGGCAACACCACTAAATACCCTCGTCTCTGCTACATGACGAGGCATCCTCACACTATTAACCTGAAAGGAACATACATACATATATTTGTATAACCAGTTGATTTAACTGTTAAATAATTTTTGCTAAATTTTGAAAAATGGAGAAACACTTATAATTCATTCTACAATGGATTACCTTTCCGTATTGACTAAAAAAGGATTCCACATCTTCCCTTTTAACATCATATGAGAAAGGTGACGCAGCTACTGTTCTAGCATTGAGTTGCTCAATCAAATCTTCAAGCTTCAACAATTCTGCACTCCTACCAACCCTTTTCCCTGTGTAAGCAAATCCAAAAACAAAAGTGATCACTAAACTGTAAGACATATTTGTACAAACTTAGCACCATAATATGAACAATCTTGTAAATTCCAAATATATTTGCATTACACAGGCCATTCACTCATATTTGAAACTCTAATACTACAATTGTTCTTCAAAGATTGAATCAGTAGTCCAAAGCTGAATCAATAAAACATTGTAAACTACATCCAATCCCACCTAAAACAACCCAATAGAAATCTAATTCTATCATGCACTTATAAGACTCACCATCTTCTGAAATCTTGAGAGCTGAAGAGGTTCGAAGAGTATCAGCAACAGCTTTAATCGTATCTTCAGGAATATCATCTCCTTTGGAATCACCCAGCTTCAAATATCCTCTCATCTTACTGAAGGAGCAAATCAACGCCAAACTGACCACTGTTTTCAAAACCAAAAATCATCACTTTGCAATAACAAAAAAAAAAAAATCAAAAAGACAGAAATTGAATTGTTCGAAAGTTAGAAACTTTACAGCCATCTTTGCTCTCTCTAACAGTCTTCTTGAGGAAATCATCAATAGGAAGATTACTATCACTGAAGTAAAACTCCACCTGAATCATCGATACCAAAATCAGAACATAATTAAACAAAAACTGGTGAAGCCAGAGAGAGAAAACGAATGATAGAACGAAGAAGAAGAGAAGTTTGAACCTGGCGAAGAACTGTTTTGGCTGTCTCTTCGGTTAGACAAGGAATCGACATTTTTGTTCACTGGCTCGAGAGAGAGGAGGAGGAGGAAGAGAGAGGAAAACAGAGAGAAGGGTACTAGGGTTTAATGAGAGACTGCTTCCACTCTTTTCTTCGAAAATTTGGAGTCAATTTGTGATTATATTTTCTTCTTTTTTTTCTTTTCAGTTGATTTATTTAAATTTTATACCATCTAATTTACCCCCACCAAGCTTTAGAATTTAGCATAATTTACCCAAATAATCTTTCTATCAATTTACCCCCACTGTGCTTTAAATTTTGGCAAAAATTAATCTCCTCGTAAGCAATTGATAAAAAAAAAAATCAGTTAGATGTGATTGAGAGACTCCTAATATTTGCAAAATAAAATCATAACTCCACTGAAAATTTGTGTGAACAAAAAACATTATACTAGCATAACATATTTTCGGGTCGTGTGTGTGTCAACTGTCAACATTAGAAAATACAAATTCTAACAACTCTTCTTATTTAGTAGTAAAGATGTGTTGGTTTATGGAGTTACAATTTAAGTGTTTTTTTTTGACAATGAGATTTACATTGGCAGTAATGTTTGTATTTGTGTAACATGACAACGTTATTACATGTGCAACTAAGAAAGTTTTTTGTAGATTGACTCGTCATGTATCTCTTGCACAACTTTTCTCCGTCGAGGTCTCCTATTGTTGTATTGTTGTACACAGTTCCTCTGCTTCCACTTCTATTATTTTATATATAAACCACACAATAAAACGTTAATTTCTAGTTTGGAGATAATCGACAGTGCTACAAGTTCAAAATTAAACCATGTTCTAGAACAATAATTTTGTTTTATTAATCGCAACACTGTTTTGGATTAGAACATTATTGTTTTATATATTCTTCGAGTAACCAAACAATTAAAAAGAAAAACTTATATAACCTTTACCACCGCTCCAAACGAGAAACATGAGAGTACGAGTAAGTATAAACCAAGTAGCAGTACTTCTCATTATTAAAAAGTTGATCAGAATGATTCTTTCTATTAGTTGCAGAAACCTATTGTTTGCCTTATTCTCTAAACATTTTTTTTGTATCAACAACACTCATAACAGATATACTCAACAATACAATAAAAATAGATGCACCTATTTTAGAAATTTATGCTGTGGAAAGTTCAACGAGGCAACTTAATTAACGAGTTCGACGGATCAATTTTTCTATTTTTGTAAAATTCTTCTTCGAAAATCCACTTATTTATTTATTTTTCATTTTTTGGTGTGTTCTAATAGTGAATAAAAATTACCTTAGTTGAACATATCGTGTATGCTTTTGTGATAATACAGACATCACCTATGCATGCCACATAAGCTACTTCATAGCCTAAAAAGTCACAAGATCCATTAGACCATTCATTTATATATAGATGTTTTTTGATGTTCAATCCACTAAAAATTTAATATAGACACACATTCAATTATAGAACTAACTTCCATGTTGTCTGGGATCAAAATCATAGCAGGAAGGAATTACTGAAAGCAAAGGTGTAATTGATAAAATTCTGAGCAACTCGAGGAGATTACCATCGATACATAGGTGCATCCGTTTGAATTCATGATCACTCGAGGATAGGTCATGGAGACGAAGGTTTACACTGCAATTTCTGAGGCTTGATTTGACGGATGAAAAATTTCTATGTTCAAGGAGGACGCTATATGGACGAAAAGGCGTAGATCATCAAGGATAAACTCATAAGCTTTTCACAAAGTAAACGTTCAATATCACATATATACGCTTAAATAAATAAATAAAATGGAGCTATCATGTATACTATCTTTTTTTTTTTTTTTTTAAATTTAGCATGTATACTATCTAGTATTAGTAATATTCAAGATATTGTATTGTGGGTTCGCAGAGCGTCTGTGCTTCCTAAGCTAAATACCATCTGCAATTTCTCCTACATGCCCGAGTTCATGGGTCTGTACGTCGCCTCCCAGTCAAAGCTAGCTGTCTAGACCAGGTCAATCCATCCTCGACGATAATCACGTCATTGACACCATCGTCGAGATTCACATATCTCTCTACCAATTTTTATTTTTTTCTTTGTCATTTTCTGTTGTACGTAAACTCTAAATGTTGTCTCATTTGGACAAGGACGAAAAAAGAGAAGTAAAATGGTACATCAAAACAAATTAATAGCAGTAGTACAACGGCAGCTAATGACAAAATGCGTAATATGTTTTACTAGCCATTATAATATTAAACATATATTTTCCCAATTAACATGCATATAAACAAATTTCTAGATAACTAATATATAATGATATAACAAAATATAATATTTGGATTGTTACAATGAGGAATAGCTTATACTTATAAAACATTAACTCATAAGTTTGTCAAAAATTTATGTGAAGAAACATTACAAACTCTCTTTATTATGGAGTTGTATTTTCATCTTGTGCAGTGATGTTTACACTCACAGAAACGTTTGGTCTTGTGTAACCTGAAGAGGTTGGTACATGTGCAACTAACATGTCTTTCCTTTTTATATTTATTCCTCATGAATTTTAAGCACTCCTGCTCTCCGTGAAAATCGCAATTTCCGTCGATGTCTTATATTCTACTACACAGTTTCTATGTGGTGTACAAAGACGAGGCTACTCTTGTTAGGTTCTTAGCGAGCTGTCCTGTTCTTGAGGTTTTGTACGTGAAACGAAATAAGAATGACAATGTGAAAAATTTTAATGTGAAAGTGCCTTCTTTACAGTACTTACATTATACTAATGATAATAATAATAGATCACTAGATATTGGTAGGTGTTTGGCTATTGATACTCCAGCATTAATAGACTTTCTAATCGTTGATTATTCAAGAGACTCTTGGTCGATCGAGAATATGCCTTGTCTTGAGGATGCATATATCGATGTTAAGTCTTTCCCTGATATTGACAAGTCCAAAACATCTATTTCCGCGGTCTTGTCTCTTGTGTTGTTTATGACCGATGAAGTGGTAGCTCTCTAACTCTTTATCTATCAAACAAGCTTGTTTGTTGTTATTAAAATATTGTTCCATCTAATAACGTTTTTGTTTGTTTCATTGCAGCTTGTGCGTTGTACCACCATCAACTTCTCTCGACTTATAAAGTTAAGTATACATCCACATGAATCAGAATGGTTGGAGCCACTTTCACTTTTACTTGGAAATGTTCCAAAACTTAAAGATCTTTTAGTAACTTATGTACGTATATATCCTCGTGTTCTTCTAGCTTTAATGGACTAAATACTAGTCAAAATTTTGCTTAATATATAGCCATCATTGCTTCTCAGGAATATACCTTAATACCTGTGGATCGGATCCCACTTTCATGGACCCAACCGAGTTCTATTCCGGGGTGCTTGTCGTCACAACTCGAAATATTTGAGTATAGAGAATATGGATTTAGAGACGAAGAGAAAGAATTTTTGACATATATCCTAGCTCACTCTAAATGTTTGAAGACTGTAACAATCTCTGTGAATCCCAGCTTCGATCTTGAAGAGCAAGAGTTCATCATCGACGATTTGAAAGATATCCCTCGGGTTTCAACAACATCTCAACTCTTGTTCAGGAAGGTCAGTTAATGTGCAAGCTCAGCCTTATCACGGACTCCTAAATATAAATTGAAAAACTAAAATGTATGCTTTTAAGTTTTAACCACTTGCAAGATTAGAACTTAAAGTTAATTAAGAAAGCTAGACAAGGTTTTAATCTCTTGTCGCTGTATTCCTTAATCTTATCCTGCTTGTTCTCTAATTCTTTACTGAAATCAAATCTTAGCATCAACCTCTTCTCGTGCAAGGGAACAATTTCATTAATGAGGCTTGCTAACCATTTAAAAAAAAATTTAATAACATAATAGAGTATTGACCACTCATGGTTATTTGCATTTTGGTATTTTTCTGCTATGAGTCGACTTATAATTCAGCAGTTTTCTGACATGCGTAACAAAATATTTTCAACATATTAAACTTGTACAGCAAGATTACAACAAATGTATACATAAACGATCCACAATTTAACACAAGCAGCTTTCGTCGGAACCCCTTAGCTACAAATGAATGAACTTGTTACAACCCAAGACGATTGTTAACTTAAACCAAGAATTGTGGTGAAACTCACTTACTCACCCTATAGAACCTGTAAACGAAGTACTCACCTGTTATTGTTCACTGCTCGACTGAGAAGGGTTGATTCCATATTCTGAAGTGTAACCATCGCTAGAATCCATGTCAAATCTCCGCTTACTTGTTCCATACCGTGGTGTGATGTCATTTGGGTTTTCAGAAGAGCTATAGGTCCTGCTATTTCCCTGTCTCTTCGACCTTTCTTAGGGCTACCTCGCCTTCAAGAGCACGGATTACCTATTCAACATTTTCAAGATAAAAATATGTCCGTGAAATTAGGCCTGTTCATTTCGGATGAACAAGTATAAAAAAACTACTCTAAACCTGGCTCATACGGGGCCGAAGCGATGCTGATTGGCGTATGCAAGCAGCAGCACAAGCAGCCATGTTAGCCATCTGAGTTGTATCGTAATTCTTCTCCAACCTCGGGTCCACTACAAGGTCAAAACTTTCTCCAGAAATCGCTTTCGCAAGCAATGGTCTCGCCTGAGGAGAAATCAACAATTCAAGCTTGCATTATTTTGGAGTTTACTTCTCTTTTAACATACTTTGGAAAAAAAAACATCATCATGTATTTTGACTTACCCAGTCAACTAAACTCTGGTTTGTGTTAGGATCTTTGACGAAAATTGAAGGACGTCCAGTGATGAGTTCTAAAAGCACGACTCCAAAGGAATATACATCTGATTTATCAGTTACTTTACCACTAGAAGCGTATTCTGGAGCCATGTATCTGTGTAATGAAGAATACCAAATAGGTGGTTGACAAGACAATTAGAGATCAATCTATCTTTACGATACAAGAAGGAAGAAACACACAATGACATAACATATAAAACATGGATGGTGTTTTTACCCGAAAGTGCCTACCACTCGAGTAGAAATATGAGTGAACGATGAATTGGTGTCTGAAAAGAACTTGGCTAGTCCAAAGTCAGAGACCTGCAAGAAGCAAAACAAAACTTAATAATAGAAGAAATTTGATTGATACCCATATTTTATCCTAAAAACCAAACTTAATTGAGCATATCACCTTTGCCTCATATTTGGAATCTAGAAGAATATTAGCTGCTTTGATATCACGGTGAATTATAGTTGGACTGCCTGCAATTTGAACCACGAGAAATCAATACGAATGTCGAAAAACCGAAGAAAGCCATTCTCATTCTCATCATCAAGAGAAACTCACAATCCTCATGAAGATACGCTAATCCTTTTGCTGCTCCTACAGCAATCCTAAGCCTCATTTCCCACTCCAACACACTTCCTCTGTTTCCTACAACACAATACTCAACAAAATGACTTAAAAGGAATTATAAAAGACAAAATCAAATCCTCAAAAGGGACCAAATCATATATATTTTTACCATGCAAGTGAAACTCCAAGGTATCTTTAGGAACAAACTCGTAAACCAACAGTCTTTTATCTCCATTAACGCAATACCCGACCAACGAAACAAGATGCTTATGATGAACCCTACTGATTGTATCAACCTCAGCTTGGAATTCTCTTTCTCCTTGATAGCTCCCAATCTTGAGCTGCTTCACCGCAACTTCTATTCCGTTTTTCAACACTCCTTTGTGAACATAACCAAAACCGCCTTCTCCCAAAAGATTAGCCTCTGAAAATCCACCAGTTGCCACTGAAAGTTCTTCGTAGGTGAACATTCCAGACGGCATTGTAATGTTTTTAGCAACAGAATTGTTCTCCTTAGTACCATAGCCTCCACTAGATGAATATTCAGGTGGTGCAGCATAAATTGGAGGTGGCATTGTGATAACATGGGCCTGGTTTGGACCAACATTACCGCCTCGATGATGTTGAACTGATCCAGTAAAAAAAAGATTGATATTGGTATCAAAGTTTATATATTTAGCACTCAAAACTAATGGAAAATGTACCAAGAAGATTAAATTTATTGCTTCAGAGCAGAAAATTTGAATTAATAATACCTTTTGATGGAATTTTGGATTGATGATGAGCAGAGTTGTTATTTCTATTTCTGGTAGCTCTGTAAAAGACAAAGAGAAGTCCTAACAGAACAAGTAGAAGACCTCCAACGATTCCACCGCCAAATAAGAATCCGGCGGAAGATCGGTGATACGACGTCGTCTCAGCCAGACTCTTCGGTACCTGTGGCTGTGGTATTCCCGGAGATAATGATTCGCCAGGACTCGTCTTGGGCCCGACTAGAGGCCCAACAGGTGATGCTGCTGTGCCATCTGGCTTATCCGGTAGTGGGCCAGTGGGCCCAAAGAAAGGAAGAGTTGCCGCCGGCGACTTCTTCGGTGGCGGAGTGAATGAAGAGGGAAATGGCGTCGTTGGGACCGGTGGTTTACGTGGAGGAGAAGTTTCCGGGAGAGTCGGAGTGTTTGGAGAAGGCTTTGGTGGAGAAGAACTGAGTGGAGGAGGAAGTGAAGGGATTGAGCCACGGCGGCGAGGAGGAGACGGCGGAGGAGAAACCGTATTCACCGGCGGGACTGATTCGGAGGGAAGTGACGGAGGTGGCGGTGAAATCGGAAGTGAAGAAGGCGGCGGAGAAGGTTTGGCGGGAAGAAATGGTAATGGCGGTGAACTGGAAGGAGCTGGGACCGGAGGAGACGGTGGAGTTACCACTGGAAGTGGCGGTGGAGATTCCACAGGAGGAGGTGGTGGAGGAA
Organism: Cardamine occulta; assembly: GCA_028015245.1. Taxonomy (NCBI): domain Eukaryota; kingdom Viridiplantae; phylum Streptophyta; class Magnoliopsida; order Brassicales; family Brassicaceae; genus Cardamine; species Cardamine occulta. The sequence continues at coordinate 17,286,418 of CM051389.1, read as the reverse complement.
CGGTGGGAGCTAAGAGGGGCGGTGGTGGAGACAACGGCGGAGGAGAGTTCAATGGCGGGGGAGTTGGAGGTGATGACGAGCCAGGCGGAGAATCCACCGGAGACGGCGAGGTAGACGGAGAGAGCAACATCAAAAACGAAGCCGTTTTGAAAACTACACTCAAAAGGATTGTAAAGCTTTTTCACTTTCTCATAGAGGAGGAGGGAAGATGGGAGAAAGAAGGAAGCAGGTGAAGTTTTTGTCGTATAGAGCTCTGTTAGCTTCTGACGCTGCGAATTTGTTTTCAGCTTTCACACCTCTCTTTTTATTTTTCCCGGTGATTCTTGATTTTTAAATCAATTTTTATTGACAGCGGAGCTAATCACTCTGGTTAGCATCGCCGCAAGTAAGCAACCATTTCTTTTCCTTAATTATACACATTTACTTACCTATTGATCCTATTTATAAGAAATCCATTAACACTATATTCTTTTTTTGACAACTGGTCCCACTAAAGAATTTCAATCATATCTATCTCAGTTCACGGGATGAGTCTAGTGCTACTACTAGTGGCCGTTGAAAATAAATAAAAAGTTGTAAGATTTTTATCTGTCTTTTTCTTAAAATATCTATATTCTTTTTGATTAGTCTGTCATATACACTTAAATGTCTTTTATCCTCGACTATTTATATATAATCAAATCTAAATCTATAAAATAGAGTACATGATTAACCAATATATTTACTCTCTTGGAACCATGAGTACATTATAGACAAAAGTTGGCACTAGTATTTACAATCAAGAAGGTGAAATTACTTTGCCTAATCTTTCTACGATTTTGGTCATGCTAAAACTCACTGTCTAAGTAAAACTGTGGTAATTATTCAAGTTACCTCTTTTTGGTCAGAACTTACAACTTTACAGAGGCTCTCTTTGGAATGGCTGAGCACACAGCAGAAGCAAATCCCTATGGAATGGTCCATTCTTATCCATCTCTATCTCTCAGCTTTAAGAAGCAAGGAATGTCAAAGAAGCCGGTGAAATCATTTATCTTCCTCACTTTATCAAGATGAACCAGTGCATGGCATCTGACTCAAGCTGTGGATGTTGTTGGAACATTTTGATGCATCAAATAAACATATGAGCGAGATGCTCAAAACCATCCGAGGCACTTAACTTGAGATTTGAAGACTTCTTCAAATTTTGCTCATGCCTTAATCAGCTTGATAGGGCTCTAAAGAACCCCATGTTTTCCCAACTTTCAGTTTCACATGTAGAGGGACTGCAAATACAGAATATAATCAATCAAAGTTAATATATGTATACACATATATACACATCACATAATAAGAAGCATAGTATATGAGGAACATACCAAGAAGTGAAACTGCATTTTCCATGCTGGATTGTAGCAATATTGCAGCTTCTTTTGCGTAACAAGGATCAACTTCCAGCACAAGTTCATCATGTACCTGCGTTATGATGTCCCAAAATTAAAAGATATAGACAATATGAAAATTTTACTTGCAGAAGTACAACATTGAAAATATGGAAAGAAACAAAACTCAAACCAAAAAACGTCCAAAACACTCACTTGTAGAAGAATTCGGCATCGTCCCTTTAACATGGGAAATCTAGTTTCAGTTGAAGAACTAGATGCTGTGGTACCAACATCTTCAGCAATTGCAGAATATATGTTTATCATCGCAATCTTGATTATATCAGCAGCAGATCCCTGAATAAAACCACAACCCAGTAAAATTATATGGTCTGGAAGCAAATGTTTGGGACTTATCCAACAAAGAGTTCTCTCTTCAGGGAATGAGAACCTTTAAAACCACTACTACCAACCAACAAGCGAAAGTGGTATATAGACAGTCTAATAAACGTGAGAGCATAATATTAAGCTTCAGGGAGAAAAAGAAGAAGAAACATGATCGGACCTGGCACATGGAATTCACAGCTTGCCTTTGAGCCTTAGATTTCTCTTTGGCATTCCCAAATTTTATTTTCGACAAGAATCACCTTCTTCCCTTGAGTGTCTGAATGTATCTGCATATCAAAAAGTTCTGCAATTATAATCATAGTTCATGAAGAAGCAACCCAATTAATTATAAAGCTGACAATTCTGTCTTCAGCAAGAAATAATGAAAATATAGCTCCCAATTGATCACATAAAATATGAGAGAGATAATGATTTAAAGAAACACATGGGACTGCATTCTAATCAAATATAGAAGGAAATAGAGTGTAACATCCTCACCCCTTTTTCTGGCAAAATGAAATCGTTTCGTTAAGCCAAGAGGTGACAGCAGGGAAAGAACTTTTAAAGCTTCTAATTTTCTCTTTGGCTGCATCTGAGCTGCACTCAAGCTGTTCTGCAAGCCTGTTTGCACCCATTCCATAAAGGATTCCATAGATCAATCTTTTGGTTTGATCTCTATCATGTGGACTAACAGAATCCTCAGCCTTTCCAGTCCATTTTGCAGCTATCATCGTAAAGACATCACCTTCTGGCTGACTAAGCTGTGCAATCAACGAGGAATCTCTAGAAAAATGTGCCATAAGTCGCAACTCTATCTGTGAATAATCTGCCGTCAAGAGTAACCAATTTTCCTGTGGTGAAAAAATCGACATTATATTCAACCTTCACGAAAACCAGAAATCTTTATGCTAAGGGGATTGAAAAAACCTAGCATCAAAGATGGTGTGCATACTCAACACTTTGCCTATAAAAGCCTATTTAGGTGATTCTACACTACTGTGAAGTTGTGCAAGATTTTGTTGACATCTTCATTCCCCCACACTGAAAGAGCTTTAATAATAAGAATACTTTTGACTTAGCAACTATGCGCTTCCAATACCTTTTCAAATGCATATGTGAATCCCCTAAACCTCGGGTTACTAGCCCAATAACTCAGGAAGACCCAAACTACTTATCTCTCAAAAATAATGCTTTGGAGGAAATAAATGATTTCAGTTGTACAACTCTTTTTTTGATAATTATGTCGTCTTGTTGGCCTAAAGACCAAAGACACAAAACTTAGTAAGAGAAAATTACCTGAGTAGGAACAAAGAAATCACGTGCATTTATTTTGCAACGATCAGCATCTGAATTTAACTCCTTTCCATTTTTATCCAATATGAACTCTACTTCATGCTCAACAGACTGCAGAAAAGTAACATGGTCATTGATTTTTAGATACATGATAGAATTAAATAGGAAACATAACAGAAGTCATACTTGGAGATTAGGCTCCTCTATGGAAAGTCGCCCAGTTGCTGTTGATGTTTGAAGCCAGCGGCCATGCAAAGTATACCTTTGCGTGCTCAAGCGTAGTTTAGCAAGCGAACAAATTGATCCAAGTGTACAATTTAAGAGCTTTGCCAAAGTGCGGTGCTCTTTGATAACTGGGACAGCAGGATGCTCATTCCTGGGACAAAGTTGTATTCCAATGTATGGTCAGGCTAAAATAGAATCACAGTAACTGAGGGAAAAGAAAATCATGCTCTTGATAACCACAGACTTTCTCTTTATATACTTTACCGTTGAAAGCACCTCAAAAAGTCTGAATTCCTTTGTGATGAAAAAAAATGAACACAATGTAAGGAAAAGCAATTAGCCCTTTGCAATACCTTAAAATATCCAAGGAATGCTTATCAGTGCTTGGATGAAGTTTCCCTTTAGATTGGTTTTCCGGTATGGCCAACTTCAACTTTCCATACAGCACATTTGCAATATCAGCTGGGTTGTGCAATGAAAATGTCATGCCAGCCAATTCAAATGCTTTCTTCTCAAGGGACCGCAGTTTATCCCGCAATATATTCCGTGCCCTAAGGCATCCTTCTATATCAACACCTATACCCCAGAGCTCCATGTCTGCAAGGACATTAACCTGAAACACAGAATATAAGCATTATGCTGCTGCAAAACAACTAACATGACAGAGTTAAAAATTTCTTTGAATTTACTAAGGTGAAAATTAAAGAAGATATACTAGTGGCATTTCAGTGGCTGTCAGTGCTTCAAGAAGTTCTTCAGAAACAAGGATCTTCCAAAGAGCTGAACAAAGAGCTCGTGTTTGAGCAACCCGTCTGCAGCAACCATTGTGGGCAACCCTTCGGATCTGATTCCTCCACCTGCCACTGCGATTAGCAGCTTCAGCTGCCTCTGGGGACAGTCTTTTCTTTACTTCCTTTAACATCACATGGACAGTTTTAGAAACTTTGCATCAACAAATATACTATGGAAGTACCTATAAGCTGACCTGTGAGTGATGATAGACTAACAAACAAAAGATAAAAGCTAAAAAGATAACTATACTAGATTGTTTTTCTCAATTACTGTCATCAGGAGACATATGATATACATTGTATTGATTCCACTAATCGTCAATCTTTACCTTATCTATGTTTGGATTTGAGTGTCTTTCCTCATCTGGCCAAAGAATCCATGTCACAATGCTCATGTCGAATGTGTGGCTTATGCGAAGCGGAGGCATCATTAACCAGGAACCATCCACCAACTCAAGATCCCTGATCCCTTCAAAAAGATTCAGGCGAGCGCATCTTTGGATTGAAATGGCAGGACTCTTGAGCACCTGAATCTGAATTTTCAAATTCCACGTGAACTTTCTTATATTTACATTTCCCATTATTTTACTGATTCTGGTCCACCTAGATTTAATAACATCAAACATGTTGTGGGTAGCCAAAATCTCGTTCTTGCCAACAACAGCATCCTTGATAAGCTTTTCTTTTTCTGCACATTCCAGGTTGGGAAGATCCTTATTAAGATTCACATAGTATACAGGGGAGCTATTCCAGCAGATAGCAATTCCATGTATCTCATAAGAGATGCGGGAATTCATATCTTGTAATTTATTATAGTGAATATCAAAGAAAAATTCCCCAGCAGATTCCCAAAGTTCCAGGAAAGAATCAAATCCACCACTAATATTTCCTGCAGTTATTGGACCCTTTTCACCTGTACCATCCTTATTACTATGGGCAATCCTAGTCAAATGCTGCTCAACATTGTCCTTGGTTTCTATCTCTCTGCCATCGTAAACAGGGAGAGGGAAAGTATCATTGGAAAGAATATTAGTAGCACTAGGTCCATCAGTGCCGACTGTAGGTCCTATGGGTTGAAAATTAGGAAGACGACTGGTCAAGTTAACTTCTGATGAAACCCCTAAGGTAGCACCCAATACTTCCTTTGGCTTTTCTCTGTGATTATCCGTATCAAAGTTTTCACATTCCATGTGCCCCTCTAAGCTTGGTTTTCCTGGAAAATGTTGAAACCCATTGGGACCAACAGAGCCTCCGGAAATGTCTCTTTCAGTAGTTTCTTGTCCATTGGGACTCCTAGCAGGAGCCAATGGCAAGGGATTTGAAAACTCCTGAAGATTCAAACCAAGTGACTTAAAAGCAGAGAATGCAGCAGCCCTCGCCTCTTCTGCTTTCTCAAGAACAACTTTGCGCGCCCCATTCTTGATTTTCTTGGCTAATCCCAAGTGTATCCTTTTTTGTCCTGTACCTGGTACACCATATCAACTCTGAGGACATTAGATGAAAGAGGATACAATATTCAATCCGAAAAACATTTAACTTATCGTTGCTTATATAAGCTGGAGAGATCTCAATGAGACAACAAAAACATCAATTTAACTGTCTAAGAAAACTGATTTACCTTCTGCAGCCCACGCTGAAGATTCAAAGAGAGCTTTGACAATTTCAGGGATGGATGCTTCAGCTATCGCCTGAGATGTGCGCAGGCCAGCTTTGTACAACGCTCTAGCTCTTGAACCCTATTTATTCAACACCAAAAACCATCTTTGTCAACAGCACTCTTCATATCCTAGCTATAAGTTCCTGGAAGCTGCAAGTACCTTTATATATGGAATGCTAGTAAGTTCAACAATCTCAGCCCTGACACCAAATGAAACACGGTTCTGGAACTTGGCAACTAAGCCTTCCAAATCATGCCATCCAAGCCTCTCACAGAACACTGAAACCATGGAAGAAAACCTTCCAGCATTTTCCTGTAGCGCTTGAACCATACCTCTAGCCACTTTAAAGGCTTCACAGACCTCAGTCACAGAAGCTTCCTGCATTCCATAGTTCAAAAGAAAAAACAAACAACTTGATAAGCAGTTTAAGAACAATATCATGAAGCGTAGGTGATCATGCAAGCTGCTAGGGGTTTATATATATATATATATAAAAATGAACTAAAATAAGAAGCGTTAGCATTGATAAATAAAAAGTACACGAAACCAGAAAAAAGCAGTAGGGCGTTCACCTGAACTAATTTTGATAAGAGAAGAGCAACAAAAAATCGTTTGCACACTCGAAGCATTTGTTCATCTGAAAGCATCTTCATGCTTGTTGAGCCATGCCGATTGTCATATTCTCCGCGCAAATTTTTTTTTACATTCTGTGGTTTGTTTTGAGTGCGAACTGTTGCACCATGTGCCATGCGCATCAGGAAAGGTTCGACCACTCCAACTCTATTGCCAACAGACTGAAATTGTAAGATAAAAAGTGACAGCATCAGTGTATAAAGATTTTCTAAAACTACATACCCATATAACAAGACCTAACTTCTATCAAAAAAGCACTGCAATTGAGGGTTGCAACTCAGCTTTCCACAACAGAGTGAAGGAGAAAGAGAATGCCTAACTATTTTGCAAAACACTAAAAGTTTAATAAAAAGAATAAAATCAGACTAGAATTACAGTCAACATACTTCTTGCTTATCAACACACATAATAATGCCATATATTATTAGAATATACAAAATTACCTGTTCTAAAGGAGACAGTTCCATGAATCGTTCATAATACAACTCCCAGTTTGGTTCAACACCAACATTGATTGGTGTGACTAAGTAGACCAAATGCAAATCAGAAGCCATAACTAGTCCTTCACGTGCTCTTAGAAGATCATCCAGCACTATCTGCAGCAACACCAATTACATACATGTCAAGCAACCTTACATAACACTATATAAGATTGCATTTTCAATAATAGAAAGTCAGATTAAACTACAAGTGACTCCTCTGGGCAGAGTGAACTGCCAAAAGCTCCACGTCCAAGGGGTGTTGTAGTGTATAACTTTGTCTCTTCATTCCACTCAAGAAACTTCCTGTGGCACAGCCACCGAAGAGAATCCTGAGCTGATTTAACCACATCTTGGAAGGGCTTTGTAGAGTTCAGAAGTGTACACCTAACATAGCGATGAATATCTTTGGCAGTCTGAACAATTCCACCTGCCACAACTTCTAGTATTGCATGAGTCATTCCATTTTTATCCTCAGATAAACAAGACTGCAATGGTGGGCAGGTTTCATTAAGAAGTGCCATTATTCGCTTGAGTTCTCCAGGTTTGCAAATCAACACCTGGAAAGAAAATATAATTTAGAACATTGAACACTCCAAACAAGAAAAAAGATGTATGTGAACAATATGTCTAATGATATGGCACAATACATGCTTAGCAAGACAGAAATTCTGATATGAAGTTTCCAGCATCACAGAATTAGACATACACTTTCTCCTTTTGTATCAATCCCAGTCCGACCAGCTCGACCAGCCATTTGCTTGTACCTTGTTCCATCAATAAAATCACGGCCAATCATTGGTTGTCGAAAAATGACCCTCCTTGCAGGCAGGTTAACCCCAGCCGCTAAAGTGGAGGTAGCTGTTAAGACACGTACGAGACCCTTACGGTAACAGGTCTCAACTATCTCTCTTTCTTCTACCTGTAATGCAAATAAATTCATTTGCCCATTGGGTGCTAATGAATGGAGATATTCAGTAAAATTCACCATCGCACATGTAAGTAGGAAAAGAATCACAATCCCAGTATATAATCTAGCCACGTCAAGAAAAGATATATGGTGAATGTGTATACATACTGTAAGACCAGCATGGTGATAGGCAACCCCAGATGGAAGAGTTTCTTCTAGTATAGGATCTACTCCAGACGGAGACCTTCGCAGGGCATCAATAGCAGATCTGATATCCATAAACTCACTATTTTCACCATCAATGTCTATGGGCACTTTTTTAATGAGCTTTGAAATATGCCTAGCAGTTGATTCACATCCTTTTCGACTCGAGCAAAATATCAGCACTGAATTGCCCTCTTGAACAACCTGGAATGTGATATTACATGTGAGTAATCTTTCTTGAACCAAATACAAGTACATGTTCAATCAGAAACTTATAGAAAAAAAAGCAACTACTAAATTAGGCCTTACACAGCAAGACATAAGAAGACACGTAACTTGCCGAAGCCATTACCTCGTTACAGAGCTCAACTATATGGTCCGGATCTTTTCCTCCCATATCAGCAGCTTTTGGTATAGTCCTCACAACTTCCATCTTTTTATTATAAATGGTGCTGCCAACTTTAATATACTCCTCGAGCGGAACTGGTCGAAACTCTGTTTGATATAAAGCTGCCTGTCAACATGTAATATACACAATAAATTTTCTGGTTAAAAGGCCACAATAACTTTATATTGAGTTTCAATAGAGGTGAAAACAGTAGCTCCATAGAGTAACAAATACAGAAAAACTATCATCATCCATCTAAGATATCTGGAGATACACAGGTCTTCATTTTACAGGAAACGTAAAGTTTATCAACAACACAAACAGTATTTCTGAGCAATTTCATAAAAAATAAAACATATTCTTATAGTTCCCACAGATATGCAGGTCCGTACAATTAGTCACAAATACTTATATACCTAAAGAGAAGTGTCATGCAACTGAGTGTGAGCAAAATATATATACACACACATGTATCAAATTGGGATTTTTACTTACTTGAAGCCAGTCAGCAACTGCTCCAACATTCGGCATTGTAGCACTCATACCCACAATTTGTAGGCCATGAGCAGGATCAGCCTTGCCACTGCTACTCCCTGAACTCTCACCACTACTCGATTCTGAACTGCCTTCACCAGCAGCATAACGAAGTTTCGTCAGCATAAGCTCCAAAAGATAACCCCTATGTTGGTCACCCACCTATATAAAACAGGAGTACTAGATTCCTTTTAATGCATTCATTATAAAATATGTGAGGACAGAGCATGAAAAGAAATAAAGATAATAAAGATGGTTTCAGACAGTTATAAGCTTATCCGAGATCCATGCAGATGAGATATGTGAAAAACATACCATATGTAGCTCATCTATAACTATTATCCCAAGTTCCGACAAACGACCCTCTTCAAGCAACCGATTTATCAAAGAGTTTGCCTTCTCAATCGTGCAGACAGCCACAGAAGTGCCTTTAGGAAGTGTTCCACCACCCTGATTTCCATAGTAACTACGAACATGCTTACCAAGTGGTTCAAGAAGGACCTCAAGGTGTTCCGCCTGCACCCAAATTCTATACGACTTAACTTACAGAACGTAATATTATAAAACGTGAAGGATGCTTGGAGAAACAAAATAAACCTTTTCAGCGCAAATGGATACATAAGGTAGCACAAGCAATGCCATTTTTCCAGTTGTTATGACCCGGCGCAGCATCAAGACTTCTGCAACAAAACTTTTACCAGCACTGTACAAACAGCATGGTTTTGAAATTGAACATATATTCTTGTAAGATAGAAGCCTGCTAGTGAAATTAATAATACTGCAATCATGATCCGAATGAAAATGTATGAAAAGAAGAAAACTTTGGATTGGCAGATTCATCGCTAACCATGAAGATACCTTGTAGAAGCACAGTATACCAAATTCCTTTTTTGCAAAACACCATCTACCTGAAGACACTCGACCTAGAAAATAACAATTTGTATTCAGAAAACATAAAGGACGTCAGAAGCAATAGCATACACTCAAACAGGCATACAAGAAAGAATAAGAAAATGGAAAACTTTTTCAGATACGATACCGACCTAAAGTCACACATTAATCAACAGCACAAATTTAGAACGTATTAATATAAAAATTAAGAAAACCAACATATATTCATGTACAACCACTGCATAAATGTCATGAAAGGAACCATGTATGAAAAGCAGATTAACTTTGGATAGCGAAAACTAGCTGCAGGCTCTCAACTGATATTACACTTTTTATACTGCAATAGAGAAGCAAATACACATACCTATAGGAGTAGGAACATCAAAAATAGAGATCAGCTATATCTAAAAATAATTGACAAATAACAACTCACACATCAACTAACAGTTATGTACCTGCCAAGGATAGAGTTTAGATATTCCTTTCTTATTGTATACACTGCAAACTTCTGAGGGAAGCCAAGTGCTAAGACTTAAACCATCTTTATTACGATGAGAACTTGAAGGAGTTTGACTTTCTTCAGATTCACTAGAATCAACTGGTTTCCTCATGTTGCTTATCATTGAAACATATCTTACACTATGATTTTCCTCGCACAATAAAATCTTCTTTCCATTGGATTCTGGATACAGCCTGCCTGTCAAAATTTTATTTTCCTGAGCATTATTTGCAATATCCAGAGTTTCACATCCTTTATTATCAACCAAGGCAGATTCAGAGATCCCACTGCTTCCTAGTGTAATCTTATTTTCATCAAAAGAAGCACATTGCCCTGGGGTACCATCTGTTTTTTTATCTTGAAACAAAAGTTCAAGATTCTTGACAGGGAGTAGAGATACTTCTTTATTAAAATCTCTCCCATGCTTCTCAAAGACCTTTGAATAACCAATGGCACCTTTATCCTTTACTCTGCTTTCATCTAAATCTAAACTTCTCTTTAACTTCTCACCATTATCTATTTTGTTGCTGCATGAAAGAATAGTTCCATGTTGACCTCCATCTTTAACTTCTATGGAACCAGGGTTCTCAATTGGAATTGACAAACCATCAGCAACTTGAATTGCTTCATTCCAGAAAGCATCTCCAGGTGAGAACATTGAGCTACCTCTTCCTGACTTAGGGGTTCCAACAGGACATGATTTAACGGCTGATCCAGGCGTGTGGCATTCAGTAAACTGAGCAGATGATTCTGGTGCCTTTGTACACTTCCTCAAGCCCATTGGAATTTCAACAGAGTCATTGCTTGGAATCTGTGAATATATTAGAGTAGAAACACACAAAAAATTAAGATGAATAAGTTTAGCAGGAAGACAAGTAACCATGACTGTTGATTCTAGTTATACCTTCTTTGTCGGGTCTGAAACAGATTTATCTCTTTTATCAGCAATACTAGCGAGTGTTTCAGGCTTACTTCTGAGAGGATATGCAAGTTCATCTAGTGATGGTATATTTTTGGAATCACAGCGCCTCTTGTGAGAAATTTGAATATCTTGGGCAAGTGATGATGAACTGCTTCGTCGTTTCAGTTCGCTTTCCTTCTGATGTGGAGGTCGGGGAACAACAGCCTGCACTCCACTGCAAAAAACAGACAAGCAAAATTTACAAAATCTCCTAAATTTCAGAACAATTGGCTAGTCGGACATAATGAAATAATGGATGTTTCACCAACTAACTTCTTGATGATAATGGAATGAATAAAAATTCGGCACAACCAAAACACATTACCTACAATACAAGGACAAGAAACTAGTGGCAAAGTCTCTTAGTTCTGGATTATCTTTCTGATTAGCACAGGACAAACCAGCTATTGCATCAGTTTCAGCTGTAGCAACATTTTCTTTATGCAAAACTTGAGATCGGCTCTGGTTCAAATACCCTTCAGCTCCTTTAGAAATTTTAGCACTTACAGGTTTAGGCAGACAATGGTGTATACTTTCACCAACAGACGAACCAGAAACCTCCAAATCCAATTTTCTTGTAAACGCTTCCTGCCTTGCCTGCAACCCACTATTTGTAATGATCTTGTCATCCAGAGAGACTTTCAAGTAGTTTTCCAAAGTTCCTTTGTCTCCAGGAGACCTTTCTCCTGTCACCTTAACATTTTTCTCATTTCTCCCAGAATTCAAATTTGGTGAAGAGTGTTTCCTCTTCTTCGAAACAAAAAACTAGTAGTACATAGACAGAAAAACATCAGAAAGATTAGTCAGTAGAAAGACACTTTAGATTCAATATCACAAAACTTCTCATCCATTATAACTAATTTCACTGTTCATAGTTTGACTAAAGAAAAAGTTTTCAAAAGCAGCTCTTTTTAACCTAATTTATGGAAAATCCTTATCAAATTTAAAAACTTTGTTCATGACCAAAAAAAAAAAAAAAAAACTCGACTTTCTTTGAAAATTTGAGTTTTTCACTATCTTAGTGGAAAATTCAAATGATGGGATTCCACCAAAATGTGGTTCAATTGAGGTTATGGGTCAATTCAAACAATCCAATGAATCGAAAACTCTAAAAAGTTCATCCATTTGCATCGGTATAGGTCAGATTTCAAACACAAGTTTTTGAAGTTTCGAGAAACTTTAAGATGTTGCAGTAAGCGCGAATTGGCACACAAAGAAAAAGGAGAAGGAGAGGAAGAAGAATTGCAACATCGAATACATCTACAGTTGCTGGAGACAAGTTAATCAAAGAAAAAGGAGAGAAGAGAGAAACGTACCTGATCAATACGCGATTTAGAGGAATCTGAGTCCATGGGCGGAGGAAGAAGAGCAACCGCCGGAGATCTGAAGAAAAACCCCAGTCGGCGGTTTCAGCGCCGGAGGATTGAGTAGCGCCCAAATGCTGGCCGATGTAGAAACAGAATCTCTAGCGTTTGAATTTTGATTTCCCTTCTATACGGAGCTCTATGTGTGTTTTATTATATTCTTCCTTCAAATTTCAACTTTTTTTTTTCACGCTCAAAATTTCAATTTGAACCATAAAGTTGTTTTTTTGGTTTATGAATTTTTTTAGTTATTTTAAAAACTTCTGTGCCCCCGTCTTGTTCTTAGCATATGTTAAGGAAAATATGATAAAATTCGCATTACTAAAGTTCATATAAATTTATAGACAGTGAAATTTTATATTCTTACATGAATATTTCAAAACATTATGAAAATAGAAACTTTAAATCTACTTATTTATATTTGACGACCTTTATTGTGTTTGTTTACAGTCAACTGAGACAGTTTAAATAAATTTTAGTGTGATTGGTAAAGGGTATAAAGGTTCTAAGTAAGATGTCATTTTATTAAAAAAACATGGAACATGATGCTTGTGTTATATTGGTAAAATATTTAAGAAAAAGACTATTTGAGTAGATTAAACTATGAAAACGAGTTTAATTATTGTGAAGTAAAATTTGTAATGTAACATGTTGGAATCTTAAAATGTGTGAGAGCATCTATAGAAGAGTGGTTTTGCAGTGAGAGCAAAGAGCCATAGCTTTCGAGGAAAGACCAATATTCCTGGAATCTGTTGTTAACTATTCTTCTGCTGGTTTATCGGCTCCGTGTTTACACGCACATTGGTGCTTATGCTTTGGTTTCTCGTTCTGATTCTTCAGCTCGTTTCCAGCCACAAGGAAGAACGCGGTGTGCCTGAAACAGATCAAAAACCATCAAACCAAATGCATCTGCTAGCTAATATCTGCAGGTTTCCAATGAAACTTTCATCCATTTGACTCTGAGAAGAAGATGATGTACCTGAAGAAATTCATCATTTTGATTTTTGAGTCCTGGTCAATGTCAAGTGAATCGTCCAGAGCATTTTGCATGTGCTGTAGCCATCTCTCTGCAGCTTGATGAGTCACTGGAAATGGACGGTGACGCCCGATCAAAGCAGGATGACCTATACATTGCCAAGACAAACAGCTTCACAATAAACAAGAGTTTGGGAGATGCCAAGTCAAATTTTAGTCAAAACCAACACACACTGCTGCAACTATGTATTCAATCAAACAGACACAAGTGCGATCTGTGTCTGTACTTAGATGAACATCAAAAGGGCAACTTAAATGGTTTGACCAAACATGCGGTTTCTTAGGCAAGTATACAAATCCTAGAACTAATCATGGCGAGCAACAATATGAAGGTATTCAGCCATCTCGTTACAATACATAATAAGAGAGAAGATTCCAAATGTAAGAAAAGACAAACCTTTCCTTTGAGAATACAAAGGAGGGCCTCCCATACGCTGGACGAAGAACTCATACTGGTTCTGGATAGCATCTTCTTTGTTTGAGTTAGAAAATATGGACCGAAACCATTCTTCTTCGTCATCATATACTCTATTTTCAAATCAAGAATAAATACAAGTCCATAAGTAGAAGCATTATCCAAAAATCTTAAGATTTGTTTAGGGAGCAAGGTGAAAAGACTTGTGAAAGCAGCCAGTAAACCTCGAAATCATACAACACATATCTGAATTTCCAAAGCCAGAAAAATCCTGAAAAATTCTCCTAATTTCTCATTCGAACAAGCATACAGTATGAGTTTCATTCTTCAATATATAAAAGAGTTGAAAGTTTCAACTATATTCCGCAATTCAGATTAAACGAAAAAATCGAGCTTTAGCAAGTGAATAGATAGAAAGAAACCTGGTGTAGAAATTGGTGGATAGGTTGATGAAGGTCTGAAGACCGAGCTTTTCGAACAGATTAGAGTCGTCGATTGCAAACGCCTCTGCCTGATCGACGCCGCTCAACACCGATGCCTTCTCCTGCAGCGATTGCATCTCTCTCTCTCAGTGATGAGAAACAGTGGGCGATTGAATATTTTAGAATGAAAAGCTATGAAAAACAGTGGGCGAAAGAACTAGTAGTGGTCGCGTGGAGGGAACGCTCTCTTGTGACTGGTTAGCACTCGCGCTTTTGATAAGAGACAGAGACACTTGTCTTGTTTCTGTTGGTCCCTAATAAAGAAGAATCACTATGTCAAACTTTGGAATACTTTATTTGGACGCAATTGGGCCTACTTAAATAGGCCTGTTAAAGGCCCATTACTCCAAACGCGGTATTGACGTTTTAGCGTTTGAGACAAAAAAAAAAAGGGATTTAAAATCCGCGTTTAATAAGGAAAGCGCTGACCACGAGACGACGGCGTATCTAATCTAATATTTCTCCGTCGACGAGACTAAAATATTCCGGTGGCAATGGCGTCCAACACCAGAGAAGCCAGGAGGCGTAAGATCTTAGAAAGAGGATCTGATCGTTTAGCCTTTATAACTGGTCAAATCAACGGCGTTCCTCCTCCACCTCCTTCCGTTTCCCAGTCTCATCTCCTCACTGACCAATCCTTACCGGATACGATTCCTCCTCCTGATCAGATACTTACTGCTCAAGAAATCGGTACTTTCTCTGTCCCTCTCTCTAGGGCATATTCTATCATCCTAGAATTGTTCGTCTTAGGTATGCCATTAATTTGACCCACTCGCTGAAATCGAATTGTGCCTACTGTAATGGGTAGAAGAATAGGGAGTAATTAAATTGGCTTCTTTGATTAGATTTGATGTGTTTGTATGCAAGTATGATGTACTAGAACCTGTCTTGAATCATTGGACGTTTGATATCAAATTTAGGGTCGATAACTAAATTTGTAAAGATAACGAGACACGCAGTATCAAAATATACATCTTTTAGTAGATTGTGTCATCGGGTTGAAGTAGTTAATGGGCAGTGAGATTACTAAATACAGATTTTCAGGGAGAACCTGCTTGGCTTTAGCTGGAATTAGATCTTAACTAAGTCAGTATCCGTTTGGAATTTGAATTTGATGTTCTCTGCTTGTGCTTAGACACTTCGTTCCTTGAAATTTTCTTAGCCATTTTCTGAAATTCTTTCTTTCTAGGTGCGGTTCAACTACGGTCAAGTGTTTGGATAACTCATATGTTGTGTTTTTCAATACTTGTCTTCTGTTTTGCCACAAAGTTTGCAAGGAAACAAATGCTACAATGCTTGATTGGAAATTTGGAACCAAACTTTCTTACGCACTTCTCTGTGTTTCAGTTTTTCTGAAAAATCGAAAACCTTGCTTGGCAGTTGAATCAAGTATCTAAAGGGAGAGTTTGAACTAGTACAATATTGACATGTATTTGTTTTTATAACTTGGCAAGGAAAAGCTAGGGGGTAACTTACTGATTTTGATGATCCTGGTTGTGAAATTGCAGCTTTCATAAGTAACCAGGAAAATATCTCCGACGCTGTGGTGCTTGATAATGCAAATCATATCATTCATCAAAGCAGAGCAGAATCGCTTCAGCCTCAGAAGCCTTCTGAAACATTGGCAGAAGCCTCTGATTCAGATCCTAGAGATACAACAATACAACCGTCTTCTGCAACATCAAGTGCTCAAACCCCATCAGTGGTAGATTTAGGTGCTTCTCAAGCGTTTATTCCTCTGGTTAGTTTTGTGGACACCATCACACCAAAGCATATTGGAGCCGCCATTGATTCTTCAGAATACGCACGGATGTTCTCAGCTCTTGTGATTGCGTTTCTTGTCATACTATCTCATCTTGGTTTCTCTTCCCTAGGCAACATAGTAAGCTTCAGGCCTGTTTTCTTACTGCTCTTGACCGATGCCACAA
This sequence comes from Cardamine occulta, assembly GCA_028015245.1. Classification (NCBI taxonomy): domain Eukaryota; kingdom Viridiplantae; phylum Streptophyta; class Magnoliopsida; order Brassicales; family Brassicaceae; genus Cardamine; species Cardamine occulta. Next base: position 17,269,983 of record CM051389.1, on the reverse strand, counting down.
TTGTGCTTGGACGCGTGCTGCTGAGTCATCATGGAGATTCGTCCTCATCCTCGGGGATAGTAATGAACGGGCAGGGTATAGCGGACCAAGTGGGAAATGCTTTGGAGATAGTGATGATGATGAAGAAAATAATGGAAGCACTTACTATGGATTTTAGCTTATACGCTGTGATTCTCATCTGTGGCCTCTTGTTCACTAAAAGCATATTTCCTTAGGTCATCTTCAAGAATAGGTTTGTTTGTGCTCAGTAGATCAGTGTTTTTGAATTGGTTAAATTATACTTGATAGTTCCAATACATAGATGCTTGTTTCAGATATCTTTCTATTTTTTTACGTTTTTCTTTTTGGATGCTACTTGCTTCACTTTGCACGACAATGGTCATTTTTTTAATTGGTTTTTTTCATTGTTGTCCGACTATGAATGTTCATTAAAGCTTGTTAAGTATGTTTGTAGTATAACTTTTACAGAGCCAGAAGTTTCATTAGAAAGTTACTACCGTGATAAATATAAACAATTTAAATACTATATACACATATAAATAGTCTCATAACAAATAATTCGTATTTGACTTTTCTTCATATTGGGGGAGCCATAAGAAAAGCAAAAAAGGATGGATGTAAAAGAAAAGAAACAAGGATCCCAAAAATTGAAGAAAGAGAAGAGAAGACCACTTCCACTTCCAGTGTGTTCTTCTTCTTCTTCTTTCAGGGAAGGAAAGCTTTAATACAACAAAAGAGTAGATAAGGTAGGTCCTCGTATATATCATTTATTTTTCTGTTTTCTTTGTTTAAGATATCTTAAGGAGAATGATAGAGTTCAGTTAGGAAGAAGAAAATTTAAGGTTCTCTTTCAGTGTTTTCTTATAGTTATGGGTAATTTGAGTATCAGCATATCACTGAATTTGGGTGTACCTCTTCTTGTTTGAGATTTTGGGAATCTCATTTTCTTTTTCCCCTGTACAGTATTTTGGTTTCATAGAGGAATATGCCGCACACATCTCAGTTTCATTTTTTTGTTCCTTACAATTTAGTAATTTACATACACACATATCAGATTTAGTATTGGTTCACTGATAAAGACGGGGTTTAGTGTTGTATATTTCATAGTTATCATCAAACCAAATTCTGTAACTGATCCTATAAAACAGGAAAAATTGGCCAATGTGAGTGTCCTAATGGTTTTTAGTTTTTACTTTTTAAGGGAAAACTTGCTCACCAGTTTTCTTGCTTCTGCCTTGAATTTAAAACTTTACATATTTGGTAATTTTTTTCAACAGCCCACTTAAGCAACCAAAACCTGTTCTAGTCATTGAATGTTCTCACGACAGTTGCTATATAAACTCTCTTTCTTATCCCATCACGTATAGTTTTTATTTTCTTAATAAGTTAATGTAGAAACTAGAAAGGAATGTAAATAGAAAAAAGCAAAATTTTCACTGTGATAAAAAGTTGGGTTTTACCGTGGAAGTAGGTCCACAGGAAGCATCGAAGAAATTCACTCTGTGGGAAACTGTAACTGTCAAAAAATAAAGTAAGGAACAGAACCATACGTCATACATAAAACGTTTATTTCTTTTTTTTTTTTTTTATCGTTAATATTTATTTATTTAATAATATATAAATAGGTCTCTTTTTGGCAGCCATTTATTCATTTGCCGGTAAAGTGAAGTGTAGAAGAGAGATACAGAGAGTGAGAGAGACGACTGGAGGTTTGAAAGGTTTCTAATTCCCGGAAATGGAGATTTCTCCGGCGGAAAAAAAACTCGGTGGCTCCGGAGACGACGAAGCTGTTCCCACAGAAGTAACAGATAAAAAACGAAGCTTTAGACATTTGTCGGATTTGCCAATGTCCAGAGGAAACAGACAATCCGTTGAGGCATCCGTGCGCATGTCGTGGCTCCCTCAAATATATCCACTCAGATTGTCTTTTTCTCTGGCTCGATCGCCGTAAACGCAACCATTGCGAGGTTTTAACCCTTTTAAACTCTGTCTCTGCAACGAATTGGTTTTAAAGTTTACTGTTTTCAATTTTTTTCCATTTTTTTTTATGTTCTGTGATTTGAGGAAGAAATCTCTAAAGTATATCTCTTTTTGCTTATTCCGCTGCAGATTTGTAAGCGTCGCTACTCAATAGTTCCGGTGTACGCCGAGAACGCTCCAGAGGGACTTCCAAGCCATGAGTTCTTAATGGGATTGCTAATGAGAGCATTACGTTTCATGAGTTTGATTCTTCCTTGGCTCATGGTGATTCCTTTCAACGCATATTGCTTTTCTCTTCGTCCTTGGGACAAGGAAAGTGTTTTTGTCAACCATAGAGTTTTTGAACTGCCCTTGAAATTTCCTGGTCTGTTTTACACTGCTAAGGTAGTGTTTTCCATCACCCATCTGGTTGTTCTAAGGTTGATCCTCGAAGAGCTTATAAGGACACACCCCGAGTTGTTACGTCGTGTGATCATCTTTGAGAATGGTCTAAGACAGAGAGATGTTACTGGAATTTTGCTGGTGTTAGGGAACTATATGCATATTTTGTGTGATTGGTGGCATGATCAGCTCTTACAGTTATCATTTTTTCGTATCTTTCAAAGGGGACATCTTGCACTAGCGTTTGTTCCTCGAAACACGCCGCTACAAGAATTTGGAGCCATCAGGAGGTTTCTTTTCCTTTTGAATGATAACACTTTTGCTGTAAGTCTTAGCTCTCTTTATTCCTTGTTGTCTTAGCACTCATGATTAACATTAATGTTTCACCATGTTGAGTAACAGATTCTTGTTTTTTTCTTCTTCTTAGGTTCTTGCCATCAACATCTATTGGTCTTTCCTCGAGGTTCTCTTACCATTTTCGATTGGCCGAGTTGTCTTATTTCTCCTACATTGTTTCCCACACGGTTGGATGGCGGAAAATGCATCTGAGATAGCTGTTGGAGAAATGGTTATGTTCTCAGTTTTCTTGGCTTACCTTGGAAGTGTCCTTACTCAGCTGGCACGAAACACATTTCTAACAAGAGTCAGATGGTTTTCACCATCAGTAAAGGATACATTCGTCTTGTGGTTTAAACTCGGTGTTCTGCCTTGGATACTTGGTTTCTGGCTAGATTTCTGCAGTTTCCTTATATCAGGAACAACACTTTCTCACAGGCTTGCGGTTCGTTCAGACTATCCACTCATGGCTGCCATACATTGGCAAATAGGACTGTTGTACTTGGTAGTTGCTTTATGTTTCATGAAGCTTATCCAAAAGGTAATATTTGAATTTTTGTTTCATCCTCGGGCATCATCAGATTTATTTGCGTATTCTTCTTACTTTTGACAGATGGTTCAGAAACAAGCCTTTTGGTATCTGCTAGATGTCACAAAAGCAACCTATAGAATCACTAAACTGCGTCTTGGTCCCATTCTCTTGGCGTTCGCTTTCCACGGGGCAGTAGTGGTGATTGTGCTTCACTTACCAATTAAGGCAATCAATCTCATCAGCCAATCATTTTTCCCTCTCCAATTTGGGTAAGCTCTTCCGGACCTTACGACATAATGTTTCTAATTTCTCGATTTCTTGAACAAATGTATTAAAAATGCATAAGGGATGCAGGGACTACAAGGATGAGCTTGTGGTTGGCTTACTTGGTGCTTCTATATGCGCTTATATGTGCGTAACTAGATTCGGTCCCAGGTGGTTAGCCAGTTTTATTGCACCATCCATCAAACCCATAGTTCACAAGTGGGTTATCACTGTCAGTTCTTGGCTCAAGTTGAGTGATTTCTTGCTTGGAGTGCCCTGAAGAGACAGTGCAAATCATAATGTGAGAACTCTGTTTCGAGCATTTGCCATAGCTGAAGGCTCTATGGTCATTTTGTATGGATCTCAGAGTGATACCACTTGTGAAGAGGATACAAATAACCAAAGAGAAAAAAGGTAACTGATAACATTATTTTAACAAAGATGATTCTGGTACAAACATATAAATTCTGATGAGTTGAAGTTTCAGGTTTATGCGGAGGATTGGAGTGATGTTGGTTCTAGCAGCTTTCAGTATGTTTCTTGTAAGTACAACCTTCATGGCTTTACCAATTATGGTGGGAAGGACGTTCTTCCACTCTATCTCTTTCTTGATGCTAAGTTTCGGACTCAAGCACGACGGTTTGTACTTTCTTTATCTTGCTTCATGCACCTTTCTTCTTTGAATTATGCTTCTAACGTTATTAAAGCGTCTCCTTGCAAATCAATCATTTTAGATCTTTGTGCTTTCTGGATTGGATCTTGTATCCTGCGAGGAGTCTATATCACCATCTGCTTCATCTATGATCATATGGTGACGGGAAGAACCGATTTGGCTTGTACCCATGTCCTAATGTTCATACGGAATGTCTTGTTATTCTCCATATGGGTAAGAAATCTCAATAATTCTTTCTCTGAAAACGTCTGAATATTATGATTTCTGAATCATCTTTTTCTGTGAACAGATCTCTGTCATACCGGTATTGCTTGGTCTCCTTATTGACCTTATGATCATCATCCCGTCACAAGTTCGACTAGACGAATCCCCAGTACATATCTTGCTCCACGATTGGTTGATCGGTGTAGTTGTCCTTCACATCTGGATCTTTCTGGTAAGAAGAATTGTCCATCATTATTGCTTCAATCAACAACTAAATTTTTCTCCTTGCGGAACAAGTAACTGCTTTCTTCTCTCGCAGACTATGCTCACACGGATCAACTGTTTCACGCCTGTGACGTGGAGGGAAAAGCTTCAGAGAATCAGAATCGTTGGAATCAACCGCCTTCCCTTTACGTGGCTGATTCGAGATGTTATTGGTTCGATCATTGTGTCCCTTTTATCCATTCTTTGTGTTCCCTACGTGTTGGTGAACTCTCTGTTCCCAATTCTTGGATTTTCCGGTGCAGTCAACTTAGCCGCCCGGCGGTTCATTTGGCCGGCGTTCCCAACCTTGATCGTCATATGGTTTAGTGCCAAGCTCACTCGTCATCTTATCATTTACCTTCACCGAGTGGAATTTGATAATCGATACAAAGTGGGCGAGAGGCTGGTCGATTTCACTGAAGATCACCAGTAACAACGACCAAAACCAATGGTTATTAGTAGAGAATAGTTTTCTATTATAAGTACATATAGTTTCATATCTTATAAATTATAGTGTCTCTTAGAATCTATGAAATGCAAACAACATCTTTAGACGATGACTAGGATTCAAACGTGCAAACGGAAGGTTGGAACTTTTGTCTTTTATATTTAAGAGATTTTGAAGAATCGAGTCTTTGGGGCGTTTTAAGCTTCATAAGTATGATAATGGATGTTGCACTTGGGTAGATTGCTTGTGGTATGCAATTTATTAGATTGCTTAGTTTTAGACTGTGATGTACGTTTTTATTCTCAACAACACAATGTACAGCATAAATGTAGCGAAACTTGAAACTGGAATTGGAATACTATTGTTTGGTGCTAATGAGAAAGTGAGCTTTAGAATCTAACAAAAAACTTGTTACCAAGTAAAATTCTACAGTTTTATGGTGATCATTGTCATTTAGACACACTTGCCTCATCTGTTTTTGCTTCTTCTTAACTCCTAAAGAAAGGATGGTCAAGAGCTTCGTTTGCCGTGAGACGCTCGGATGGCTCATATTTCAGTAAACCATACAATAGATCTGCAAATCTAGATCTTGTGTTGTCTACATGTTTCGATACCATATCCTGCAAGAATTGTGAACAGTTTCTACTTCAGATTATGGCATATCAAAACATAAGATATATTATTAGACACTAAAGACTAATTAATGATGCTTAACCTTGAGACGATCAAGTCTTTTTACAGCCCTAATACTCTCTCTAGAGTTGGCTCCTTCAGGCCAATTCAGCCTACACCCTCTCCTGAAATATTTCTCGGCACCGCGGCTGCAAAAATATAATGACCGTACATGTAACAAGCAATGGGCATTTCTAATTTTCTATCTCTGTGGAGTTCGTGTACCCAAAAGTTTGTGGAAATAGAAAAGTAACCTGGCTTTTCGGGTCATATGTTCTGGCAAAGGTCCCAATGCCCTCTCCATCATAGCTAGATGTTCAAGGTTATCATGCGTCTGAAAGAGAGCCTCACCCTAATGTACAGTTTAAAAATGTTTACAGTAGTAAGGAAAATAACTCAAAACACAGAGATAATAATTCATACAACAAGATGAGAGAGAGGCTATACCGTGCATAGTTCAAATAGTATACAACCTACACTCCATAAATCACACTGGTAACTCCATCCTAGACCTGCAATGATATGCCACTGGTTAGTTACCAGGAAAAAAATTCTGTTCATTCGTTGGTAAGTGTCAGCTATGGAATCCGCAAGCATGTATCGACGAGCACACAACTGATTTACCAACCTAAAATGACCTCAGGGGACCTGTAATGCCTTGTTTGGACAATGGAGTGATGAATCCGGTTCTCACAAACAGTACTACCCAAATCAATCAGTTTCATGGCGCTCGACTTTGGTAAGCACCTGAAATGTGTCTCATTTGAAGCACCCCTCTGTTTCTAAAAATCAAAAAGCAAGTTATCAAAAGAGTAAACTCTTGAAACAAAGTTTTTTTCCCCAAAATATTAGCTCAACCTTACTACAGAGGCTATACCCAAACCAACCTTAACCTAACTCAATTCTATATACCTTATTGTCAGGAAGCTTTACATTTTCAGAAGACACCAAAAGAATGTTCTCAGGCTTGAGGTCGGTGTGAACTAACTGTAACTCGTGCATATCTGTAGATAAAGGTTAAAAGATGTTAAGAACAGAGAGGCATTAGGTAGAAACAACAACTGCTAAACAGAGACAGAAAGGAATTATGATGACATTCTAGATACAGTAATTGTATAAAATAACAGCCAAAAGGAACAATTCACAGACATGCTACAGATTCCAAAAGCTGGCATCCAAAATCTCGAACAAGAGCCAGAGGAAATGCGGAGTATTTATTTTCTTTAGAAAGTCAAACAAACTTGGCCCAAGCTTCTCAACACCTGGTAACACCATTAGAATTCATCCAAGAAAGGTTCTGTTTAGTTCCAAACATCATCAACAAAATCCACATGGATAAACTAACTACACAAACACTATACATGGAATTGGATTTCTGAACATGGGATTCATCGACTTCTAACAATAACAAACCTCACAGGTCACTGAACATATAATAAATTAATATTAGAGATGCATAGCAATGTTGGTAGCGATCAATGAAACTTAATTGGAATACTTACGATGCAAATATGATTCCGGTAATCAAACCAATCCTTCATCTGTACACATCTGCAAGGACAACGCAGAGATGAAGAAACTGAGCAATAATATACACCTCTTCAGGAAACCATGTGACTCTTTCCATGAGCTAAAATGTAGAAGATAGATAAATACCGTGTGCGGCCTTTATCACTCTTAACAAGTTTTTGAAGTACATCAATTTCAATCATTGCTGCATCCTGGTATTTCTTAATGCTTCGAATTATCTTTATAGCCACATATTCTTTTGTTTCACGATCCCAACATTCCAAAACCCGACCAAATGTGCCTACAACACCAGCAAGTTCACTGAAATGGCACGATTTGATTCACATAAACAGTTTTATCTCGAACACACCATGCCACTTGACAGCTAACCTTCACCCATCTTGCTTAGTATTTTATCTGTCAAAAGAGAACACACATTGGAATGTGTTAAACAATTAAAAGTGTTCAGCAAGGATTCCTAACCGAAAAAATATCATCCATGTACAGCCAGCAACGAGTACACTAGTCACAATGCACATGTAATTTAGATGCAAAATAAGTAAATCTCTTAGTTCTCACACAGTAGAAGGTTAGCAACTTTATCCAACAAAAAAACTCATAAACATGACAGAAAAAGGAAATTTTTATGAACAAAAACTCACATCTAGAAGTGAGATTCTCCCTCAAACTGAAACCGTTCTGACCGTCACTATCCTCTTTCCTGAATGGTGGTGACAATATCCACCCATCGATTCCATGTCCTTTAATCACAGCTCTTTTAGCCTATCCCCCAAAAGTCAAAAATTGATTGTCAGTGTATCAAAATCTCACCAGAAAAAAAAAAACAAACATAAATGCTTGGTCTTTTCTCCACATTATAACCCTAATCCTAATTTGCAAATGTCAAAGAGTAATGAAAAGAAGAAGAAGAAGAAGAGCAGAGCAACCTCAGGTTCAGCTGGGGCCTCGTCCCAGGTCATACGAGGACGTTTTCTGACTCGTTCTTTATCCATATTTGCGAATCCGTTAGCTATCATCACCGACACGGAGAATCGATCACCGACATATCCAGAACGGATTCTGATGCTAATCTGCAGCTAAAGAGGAAAAATTCTTCCAGAAACTTTTTATGTAGAGAGAAAATAAAACTCTATAGAAATAGCGCAAGGCGAAGAACAAGGAACGGTGATTTCTTCCGGAATGGTGAAAACAGAGGGGATTAGGGTTTGGAACTAGAGAGTGAGTCTTAAATCTCCCAATTTTATCGGGTCGAATCGCAACATCAACCAATTGCATTTTGGCACTTTCCAGGGAAAATTCTACACGATGACCCGGAAAATTTCCTCACGCCCACCCGGCCCGGATGAAATCAGTTGAGATCCGTTATAACGAGATCTTATAATCTCGGCCCAAGAAAGTCCAATAGATAGAAACCATCTTGACGTTCGTTTCATTGGTCCTATTATGGTTCATTTCATTTTTTTTTTGGTTCATTTCATATTTTCATTTCGTGCAAAAGGTCAAATGTGTATACATATAATAGCATCGCAAACTAATTTGGTTTTACATATGAAAAACATAGACAAAGTTACTTGAAGTATATCAAAACATATGAATCGATCACTAGGAGTTTTGAACCGATGTTCATATACATATCTTCGTCGGATCTAGGCGACGAATGAATATCGAATTAAGGCCACTAGGCAGATGCTCCTTTCGAAGCACCTATAGGCTCAACAGCTAACACCCAGACCCAGCTGGTTTTAGCCTTGTTATTGCATGCTTCTTAATTTGTATATTATAGTTTTTTTTGATAAAGGTGTATAGTATATATAGTTTTCCATGTGAAAATTGACACTTTACGTATTACCAGTTTACCACGACATGCATCTCTAAACGTATCTTATAATTTTTGAATATGCCAACACCATCAACGACCACCTATATATATATAAGTATAAACATGCTCTCTGATGCACATCCAACACTTCAAAAAGTATATATAACATATATATATATATATATAATATTCACGATTATTAATTAATCTCAACAAAAACTTAAATGATTATGTATCAAACACATACTATAGTATTTCTTGTTTTATCAACGTAATTAATCGTATAATGATAATTTTTTTTCGTCACAGACTCACAAGTATGATATTTAATTCATTTGTATATTTATAGTTCGTATTGTTTTCAACAGTATATTAATCATGTAAGGCCAAGTCTCAATCAATATAATAAAACCAAAATTACGTCAAGATTTGACTTTTGGGATTTTCAATATTTCAACTCCATAGCTAAGTATTAAATAAATTTCGGTAAGAAAAAAGAACCTTATCTTCTAGCTAGTTGCATTGCAGATCTCGATTATCATTATTCCTGATGTCACATTAAATACACATAGCGACGCACGTAAATAGAGGTCAAAGTCGATGAATCCTCCTGCAAAACAAAACAAAACAAAAGGTTGTAAAGAGTATTTATTTTTATTTTTTAAAACTAAGGATTAAACGCAAATTGGTGATATACTGATATTTGTTAACTTTCGAATGTTTAGGGAACAGGTTTACAGTAACACTAACCAATCAAAGTTTTTTAATTTTTTGCAAAAATGATTAGGGAAAGCAAAATCATGGTGAAAGTCAACACAATTCGCTCACCACTTTCTTCATCATCTTCACACCTCCTTATAATTTAAAAAGCCAAAACAATAGCCTAATATAAATGAAAGAGGGAGAGAAATTAAGAGGCAACTATCAAGATTGAAGGAGAAAGAAGAAGAAGAAGGAAAAAGAATGTCGACGACGACTTCAGAGGCGAGATCGCCGTTGCCGTTATTGTTAAGAAGGGGAAGGTCTTCGACGGCGACGGAAGAGAGATCGCCGTTATCTGTACCCCAATACAGAAGAAGGTCGAGCAAAGATGTGAGGAACATAACGTCCGTTTCGAGCAGTCTCCTGCCTGCGTTTGGAACTGTCATCGAAGAAGATAATGCTTCTTCCAAACCTTACATCGTTCTCCACTATGATCGTCGTTACAGGTTCTTTAATTCCTCATTTATAACGAATAACTGTTTTCTAGTTATCAAAAAAAATAGATTTACAGATTTCATAATTCGTGGTTTTATTTACCATACAAAAAGTTAACCTTAGCTAATAATTATGATAGTCCATGAATGGTTTGTTAAATTTGGATAATTATGTTAGTCCATGAATGTTTTTGAAAATAATTTTGTTGGCAGGTTGTGGGAATTGTTTTTGGTGATATTGGTGGGGTATTCGGCGTGGGCATCTGTGTTCGAGTTGGCTTTCCAAAGAGCTGCTGCAGGAGCTTTAATGACCGTTGATCTCGTCGTTGACTTTTTCTTCGCCGTTGATATCATCCTCACATTTTTCGTTTCATACTTGGATAAATCTACGTACCTCGTTGTCGACGACCACAAGCTCATCGCCAACCGGTATAAAATATTTGTAAAAAAAAAACGAATAAAACTACGAATGAATTACTACAAAGAAATGAAGATAAATTATAAATGTGCCTTAGGTATTTGAAGAGCGTGGACTTTTGTGATGGACGTAGCATCAACGTTACCGATTCAATTCATTTATAAGACGATTACCGGAAATATCGGACGAGGCCAAGCTTTTGGCTTCCTTAATTTGCTCCGCCTCTGGCGTCTCCGTCGTGTTACCGAACTCTTTAAAAGGTTTTTTCTTTACTACTTTCTATATTTTTATACAATATTATCCACATTAAATTCTTCATATCCTTTTTTTTTTGTTACAGGCTAGAGAAAGACCCAAATTTCAACTACTTCCTCATCAGACTCATTAAACTTCTTTGTGTAAGTTGCGTGATTTTCTTATATAACTCAATGTTATAAGTCAGTAATTTGATAGCTTGTCTATTAAAATAATGATTCAGGTAACGATATTTTGGATACATTTGGCGGGTTGTATATTATACTGGATAGCCTACCATTACCCAAGGCCTACAGATACATGGATAGGATCACAAATTGAGGATTTCAAGGAGAGAAGTATTTGGTTAGGCTACACTTACTCAATGTACTGGTCCATTGTCACACTCACTACCGTCGGTTATGGCGATCTTCACGCCGTTAATAGCCGTGAGAAGACGTTCAACATGTTCTACATGCTTTTCAACATTGGTCTCACCGCTTATATCATCGGTAACATGACCAATCTTGTTGTCCAGGGCGCTCTTCGTACATTCGCTATGGTAACTTAACACTTTATGTTCATTGCTTAAAAACTAAGAATCAACTTGCGATAATCTTTCTTGTTGTTGTACTTGTACAGAGGAGTGCGATCAATCATATATTGCGGTACACGAGCAAGAACAGGTTACCGGATACAATGAGGGAGCAGATGCTTGCACATATGCAGCTCAAGTTCAAGACTGCGGAGTTAAGGCAAGAAGAGGTTCTTCAAGACTTACCTAAGGCCATAAGATCAAGCATTAACCAACATCTATTCCGTTCCACCATCGAGAATGCTTATCTTTTTAAAGGATTCCCTGATGGCCTCATCGTCCAGCTGGTAAATCCATGGATCAATAATTCCATTTCTTTTTGTTCCTTGTTAAACAAGACATTAATTCATTCTTCTTTTTTTGGTGGGGTGGTTGTTATAGGTTTCTGCAAATTAACGCTGAGTATTTTCCGCCTAAAATGGAGATGATTTTGCAGAATGAGATTCCAACGGATTTCTACATAATTGTATCTGGAGGAGTGGTATGATTGATCATATCTTTTAATTTCATCTACATACTCAAGATATGTGATATTTGACTTCAACTGATAAAAAAGAAAATTTGGAATCACAGGATATAATTGCATCTAAGGGTGTGAGTGAACAGGTACGTAAAACTCTATTTCATTCTAGTCAATAAAGATTTTCTCAAGAGAATGAAGAGTTGGTTTATGAAATGGTGAAGGTATTGGCGAAGTTAGGTCCCGGAACTATGGCAGGAGAGATAGGAGTAGTGTTCAACATTCCTCAGCCTTTCACTGTGAGGACACGTCGGCTTTCACAAGTTATCAGAATCAGTCATAATAAGTTCAAAGAAATGGTTCAGTCTGATAAAGACGTTGACGCCAAAATTATTATCTCCAATTTAATGACTGTAAGTTGAGATTCACTAAACGGCAATATATATAACATCAACAATGCTTTGTAGTTTGTATTGTAACACTTATAATTAAAATTTTCCTTTTTTTTTCAGTATCTCAAGGGATTGAATGATGACTTGAAAAAAGAAATTCCTTTTCTTATAGATTTATTAGCTGACGCAGATGCTCAGGTATATATATATATATATATATATATAGTTTCTTCATCAAGCTCATGTAAAACAAGTGCATAGTCCTCTCGTCACGATTATCAAGTACTGATTTGAGATGACACGGCATTATTTTGTGACAGGAAACAGTTCAGACAGAGGAAACAACACAAAGTAACAATGAGGAGATAGTTACGGCCGCCTCAAGAGATGACAATGAACAGAGTAAGTTAAGCACACTTCAGGTAGATAATTGGACAATACGTTTTTTTTTTTTACATAGTATATGTTAGATCATAGTAATATGATATTATAACCCTTGTTTTATGTTTTTAATGCAGAAGAAGAGAGAATTAGAGAGGGAGTCCCTAAAAGAGTGATAAGTCATGGACAACCTCCAAATCAAGAGGGTGATTCCAACGGTAGACTTATCATTTTGCCTGATTCTATCCAACGTCTGTACGACGTAGCTGGTCAGTTTCAATATTATCATGATTAAAACATTTTGACAATAAATTTTGAACTCATTTTGATTATTCTGATGATTAAATTGGAAAACTTTGATGGATGCAGAGAAGAAGTTGGGGAAACGAGGAAGCACGATTACGATGGCAGACGGTGCACATGTTGAACAACTTGATGCTCTTCGAGAAAACGATCATTTATATATTTTCTAATTCATTTTCAAAATATATTACAATTTTTACTTCCCAAACAAATAATCCACAAATAATGATCTGGAAAAACAATGCTAAAGAAACAAACAAATTATTTCATATTTTACGCTGCATTTTACATTAAAGTTTGATTTGTCACTTTCGCCAACAAAAAATAAAATTATATCTGCAAAGGAAACTTAGTTCGAGCTCAAATAACACACAAGAAAAAGTAACCATACATAATGGATTAGCTAAAGACTTTTGATCATTCCTTTAACAAAAAAAAGTGGAGACTATTGTCTAAGTACATCTTCAAAATGAAGACTGAAGTATCTGCTCTCTTCCCTTTCAGCAAGACGAAAACTTCTCACGCAGCCAGAAGAACAATGTTCTTTCCCTTTTCTACCGTAAATTCTGATTTCTGAACATGACAGAGGAGAGACTTTTTGTAAGGACTCCTAAGAAACAAAGTATCAGTTCATTTTGAGCTGGATTTGGCGATGAACTTGCACGAGAAACTCCACATACGACGGGCCACTTGCTGTCCTGTCCTCTACCATATATGACAGAAACAACATTCCTGAAAAGTACCAAAAATCAGAAGAACAAATCATTATCTACAAAGTTTTATGAAATCAGCACTACCCCGTAAGCAACATTCCATGTTCATGAAATCTGGAAAAATAATATGCTAAGCAACTAAATGTTTTCCCAATGCATGAACAAGTAGTTTCCCAAAGAGATATTAGATCACTTCAAAATCGGAATGTGCCAGGTGGATAAGTGAAAGACTATGAAACTCGATATTGATACTGGCTGCAGACAGGAGCTATGGTGTCACTATTAATAACATGTAGCCTTTGTAGCTGTTACAAACTGGAATTTTATCAAACCAGTTATTTAATGCTAAGAGTCACTTTGAAATCTGTTCAAAATTACTCACCTGATGGATCTCCCTTCTTGCACAATTTTATGCTGCGAAGATAAAACAGAAAGAGGTTGGAAGAATGAGGCTGGAAAAGATTTTGTTAGGAGATTAAAAAAAGGACAGTTACTGCTAGATACCTTAGGTAAGAACATCTTTGCCTCCTTATTTCATTCAATGCATCATTAAACTTCTTTGATAACTCATTATCATACTGCTGCAGCACATACTGTAATGAAAACACAGGTTATGATTGCAATATGATGAAACAACCACAACAGCCATATCTGGATCGTGCAATAAAACAATAACAACAGACATATATGAAGTTGAGATTACCTGACTAGGAATTTCAGTAGCTGAAGGAACAGAAAATAGTTTCTGCAGAATATCAGAGTCCACTGATTCGCCAACATATAGTAGGCCATCTTCACCATTCTCAAGAAAATAGACTCCCTCATTGCTAAGGTGTTCACTTGACAATGGGATTGGAGGAGGAAGGACTGATCCTTCATTGTCCTGATAGATTAAAAAGTCAGAATAATCAAATTCACAAACTGCAAATTAAGATTTGAGAGTAGAGAGAGATATTAACTAAAAGTAGCCCAATCATACCTTCAGATCAAGGTCGTGGAACAGAAATCATCCTGGGATAAACCAGTGGGACTGCCAAAGGAGTAGAAAGGGAAGATACATAATTGATCCAGAATGATCGATCATCAATTCTCCCATCCGTCCTTAATCCCACACTCTTGGTCAATGCTGAATGAAAACCAATTTAAAAGGAAATAACATCAAATCAAAACTTTTGTCGCATGCTTCATGAAAAGCTATATGACCCTGACAAGCCCCATGCAGTATGTTGCATATATTACAGAAACAAACAACAGCAGCGAGTAAGACAACTAGTACTCAGTAATTCACACAGAACATATTTCCAAACATCAGAAGGAATAAAGGTATCTAACTTGCTGCTTGAGTATGGTAGGGAAGCAAATATATTACAATGTTTTCATGGAGGCCACATGTAATTACCACAAAGTTAGCAGAAAAGGAAACCAACAGTCACTTAAGATTACTTAAAAGTAAGAACACATAGCAGGTGAACCTGAAGTTGGGTAAAATTAGCTTAAAGTAGACAAAAGTCACAAGGAATAACCGAGAGTATATAATGGAAAAAGCTTGAGCGCCTCAGGAAGAATAAGTTGTCCAGATGATGTCACTGTAGCACAGAATTTACGATAGGCATAGAGTGCATTAATGCAACTGTTAGTTGCTTGCTCCTTTACCAATGGAAGTGCCTTGGAAGGAATTTCATTAGCCGCTGCATAAAACCAACAAAGATATTGTTACATAATGATAACACGGTTAGCAGTAGAACCAGCTCAGGAAACAGTGACCTACCTTGTTTCAGCATACAAGCAAACTGAGAATCTAAGTCAGCTGCGCAAACAAATTACTGAGCATGTTCAGTACAGGAGAGTGATAATGTGGTAACCCTAATTCTTCTTTCTCCATAGATAGTAGTATACAGAAGGGCGCACTGAAAAAAAACGAGAACTAACATAGTATAATATCATCCTAAATGAGACAAAGTATGAACAGTTTTCACGAAGTACATGAATACAATATATACCTGGAAAGCACATTCAGCTCCATCTTGTAGCTTGTCATCATGCTTTAACGTCACCATTACAGCTTTGTCACAGTCAATCTGCATTAGCAATCAATGTTTGTCAAGAGTTAATGGAGTATATACCATAGCGCATCTCCAGGTAAATTTGCAGCAAAAGAACCATGTGTTTTCTGAGTGACTAACATTGTGTTAACTTAAACGGCATAGCAGTTGAATCTTATTTATCCATAAATCTAGACTCAACAACTTTCACAAAGGAACGCATACAGAGATATGTTTTCAATAATGTTGGCAAGAAATCAACAGCAACACACTATGCTATCCAAAAACTAATTAGTGGGAAAATTTAAGGAGGATCCACCCACCGCTGGTAGATCAATGTCAGTTGGAATGCGTTTGCAGAAATTCCCTGAGTATTCTTGTACTTGAATACCCTACAATTATTGGAAATGATGATTAACAGAAAAATAGCCTTAAGCTGGAGTTTACAGAGTAATGCATGAAGAAAACTCTCCACCGCAAAACATACTTGGCTGCATCTGACTCGCATGACAGCCTCAAAACCCTGTGGCCTAGTAATATTCCATTTAAGATCATTGTAAAGCTTGGGAGGATCTGAGAGAGCTGAGAAAGGATAATAACAATACACCTGGAGAAAATAGTATACAATGGAACGTTTAAAGTTTCAAAACCAAGACTCCAATCTCAAGGTATAAGACATTTAAATTCACATTATATCCAAAAAAGGGTTTATGAAAATTAGAAAGTTACAATCAGATCTTGTTGATAGTCAGAAAGGATAAGGAATATTGGAATATACCTGTCCTCCAGTAGTTCTTGGAATGACGGAAATTGAAGCCATGTCAACATAAGCCTGAGTAGTGATAAATATATCTACACAGACCTGAGACATTTATGGATAGCTTAGATAGGAACAACATATTGCAATTAAGAGAAAATGATACATTGTAGATTATTGATAAGCAGATGGAAACACAATCAGTTAAATTTGAACATCTATCCTATTGGTATACCTGATATTCAGCAAATTCAATAGCCATGGTCCTTAGAGTTTTGTCTGCTGGTTGTAATAATTTATGAGCCTCCTGAATTCAAAATTACAAGATGATTTAATATGTTGCAATGAATCCGACAATTTCTGAAACAAAAAAAAACATGGTTACCTTTTCACCAGCAGACATATTAGCTCTCCTTCAGCCTCTCTAGAAGAAAGTGCTCCAACACCAACAGAACACAAAACTATGGAGAAAATGGTAATCATATCAGTTAAGTTATAGATGTATTATAAGAAGTGAGAGTTGATGCTTCTAATAAATAAATGATTTTCAATGTGCATAGATGGATTCTAAGTGATTGGAAGCACATGCATCAATATAAACCTAATATATAAAATACCCAAATAGAGTGAGTGGCATACCTGATTGACCCACCATCAGCTTCCCTCCTTTGCTGTGCATTGCCAAGCAAGCAGCATAGGAGAAAAGTAGTCGTTAGACGCGAAAGTCAAACACATGTGGAGACTAGTAGATATTATCCTCGGCATTTTTCCCAAAGAAAGGAAGAATGATTCAGTAGAGATTATCTCAGTACCAAAAGCATGCAAACTTGATAACATTGGCCAATTAACCTGAATTGTCACTTCATTTATTGCTTTTAAGCAGATAATTAACTTATATTTTTCTACGCTTATGCAGCAATGATTGAAACCTTTAAACTAGTTGACAAGGCTCTAATGCTTACTAAACAATGAACTCTGAAATCGAGGATGCCATCAAATGTATCCAACTTTTACTTGCACTAACAATCACACATGCAGGCAAAGCATATGCATCTACAGCAATTCCATACCTTAACTGCTGCACCAAAAGCAGATTCAGGAGTCTTACTTTCCTGAAACATCGTTGGGATACTATCCAGCAAAAGCTCTAGGTGTTGACGGCACTGAATTCCAACAGAAAATAAATTACAAAAAGAATGGGAAAGAAATTAGAATAACAAATCTCAAGAATAGCAGCCAGCTTATATGACATCATGACAAACAAGGGAAAATTAATTAGGCAGTACCCAAATAGAAAATAAATGGCCCAGAACTTACCTCAGATAGCTGAACAATGACATCTGTTTCTAATGGTGTATAAACATCTTGCACATCAGGGACAATGAGCATCAATGGCTGCAGATAAGTGACGAAAATCAAAAGGCAGCGGTAATCAGTTGAACTTCTCCAAGATTCCAGGAAGAAAAAGAGACAGCACCCATTTCAAAAAACAATAGCATCGACGGGATGCAGTGTTCAACTCTTAATTGGAAATAACTTTTATGGCATCATAAAAAAGAATATACAGGATTTATCGTGGCAATGCAATAACTGTCGATTCAAGCAACATATACACAATACAATGGTTGAGCCTGTAGCCCAGTGACCCGGAAGGATTACTTGTAGCAAGATGATGACCATCTAGTTCGAGATAAGATCTCTTCTTGCACCCAACAATTACAAAAGAAGGAAAAGACTAAAGCAACAAATCACCTGCTGCAGCGCACGTTTCAAATTATAAAAGTGGATTGTTGAGTCAAATGTAGCTATTCCAACAAATGTCCTAGGACCTTCCTGCAAACGCGCACAGAGATGTATTTAACTGACTGATGATTAGGCAAATAAAAATTTTAAAATCCTTGGTAACATAAGCATACCCTAACGGAAGTACAGTCTCATTAAAGATGAGCTATATACGCTAACAGATATGCAGCAGAAGCTACTCCTTAAATAATTCAGGTATGAACGCCTTAATATGCAAAAGGGTGTGATGCAAGTAACAAAGCAAATACAAACTATCACTAAAGAACACCAAAAAATTGGAACATGGGCAGTTACTTCATTTCTAACACCAAAATAGTAAAGTCTACAGAAATATGTAAACCAAATAGATATTCAGAACAGGGTATATATTATTGACTGTTTCACATAAAACATATGTTTACGATAGAATGTTGGTAACGGTGACAAAACTTACAGGAAGGTCTGAAAGGACTTGCTGGATTGCACTGCAAGCAGCAGCAGTAGCACCTGTTTGTATCGCATTCATTGAGACATCAATGAGGAAAAAATAAACTGCTGGCATTGGATCCCGTACCTATTAAAAAAAATAATGATATTAATTTCAATCCATTCCCAGCCTGTCTGATCATCAACTTCTCCAAAAGGACGTTTATATCAATAGCTTAGCTAGAAAGGAAATTTAGGTGGTGGTTCACTAGATAAACAGTACAGTAAGTATAGAGAAAAATCATTTTCCACCATAGTTATAGGTTCTCTGTTTGCGGGAAAACACAAAATCAGAGGACAGACTGCATAAAAGAAAACTGACATCTTATGAAGCAAAACCAGAGAATTATACATTTATAACCAGAAAATTTCACAAACTAACCATGTATTCTTTTGTAGCAACAAACTCGACGGTTCCCCTACATAGCTCAGGTCTTTCATCAACATCCCTACGTCTACCATCTGGACCCAGATTACAGTGATAGTCACGGGGAGTCTCATCAGTGTATCCTGTGCAAAAAAAAAAGTTGATGAGGAAATGAATCACAAAGCATCCACATTATCAGAATCCCAAAAGATTATGACATTGACAATATATAAGAGTCTCTTAAGCAAAATCATATCACCATTTTCAACAATCAGGTGAAATCCAGTTACAAAAATGTTAGTCTAGGCTTCTTGCTAAGCATATTCAATTATTTCATAACTTGATGCATACTATTGCAGTTACATAGGTATAACTTCAGATTCTGTGGCTTGCATTAACTAAAAATAGTAACATTTACCACAGAAATTACAGATGAACTTCCTTCCTTGGTCAATGAACTGCATGAAAGGATTTATGTAGCCCTTACAGCGTGAACAGCGAACAGGTCCACCCTCACCAAAGTCCACAACCTGCACCATAGCATAGGTTATCGCTACCAAGAATTTATTCTTTGGAAACACACAAAAACGCTTCACAATGACCTGTAAAAATACTGGTACACGCAATCAATAAGACCATAGGAGGAACACAAATTACATATATGAATAGCATAGAAACCAAATGCCGCCATGCTTTGTTTGGTTAGACAAGGCTTACTTGTATAGGCTCTTCAGATGGAGGAGAAAGAGCCAGCGGTTGCACCATCAACGCAAGTTGCATGCCAGATGTAGATAGAAGATCAACTGTACATGGGATCTATTACAAAAAAGGGAAAAAAGGTGTCAAGTTCCTAAAAGACAAGGAACACAATGAAACAATTTCTGAACTGCAAAGAAAACACCTCCTACCATCAACAAACCTATGCTTCATTGTTACCCGATTGATTGTGCACCTCACGTAACGGGGACTACAATTTCCCGTGTCTCGAACTATATAATCACTAGTAGCAGCCTTCAAAAAATAGAAGAGGAATTCAGGGAAGATGTAGCAATTCAACAAAACACACATAGAAAAGATATGACATCTCAGACTAATGTCCGGATTGAAATTTGATCAGGCATACACACCGGGGGAGGATTAGCCTGATTACTCTGGCGAAGTTTCAAACACAACTGGACTGGAGCTTGAACCTGGCCTTGGGATTTGATTCGGATCAATCCTTGAGGGCCCAGGAACAGAGGCACCAGGTTGGCCAATGGCAGAGGGTATGGTGGTCATCGACTGATTTGGTAAAGGACCCATGCCATATCTTGGTGGTTGCATTGAGCCAGGAAAGCCTAGAGGTGGGGCGACCTACCAACATTCAAATTTGAAGACCATCAGAATCTGCCACGCAAAGGAAATACATCTAGTGAAAAGATTTTGCTTAAGAATAAAAAAAGAGATCCACGACCTAAAGCACCTACATAAGCTGTTGCTTAATTGATTACAAGACAGAACGCCAGTTCAACTCTTTCACAGTAAAAAAACTTACAAAGATCGATCAACTAGTATGGTTCCTGTCTAAAAGAATTTAATTACAAATCTACCCAAACTTGTGATTACCTCACAGCATCACATGTTTTCATCATTCTATACATTGGATAAAAAAAGTTATATAGCAAGAACATAAACCATAAACTTATGTGGACATACCTGCGCTGATGGTGGACCATAAGACAAGCCTGATACTGCTGGCCTGCCATGGGGGGGCCCAGGAAAGGTTGCTGGTGGAGGCATTGAAGGGGGAGTAGATGGAGTTAGTGGTGAATTTCTAGAAAGAGGATGCATACCAAGTGGCTGTGGAGGAGCTCGAGCGTAAGGTGCTGCAGGAGGCTGTGCATATAGTGACTGTGGAGTTGGAACAGCAGCACCAGGGAACTGGGTTCCCCTTGGAAATCCATTACTGACTGGACCACCAAGCATGCCTGAAGGAGGAGGCATAGACATGCCAGGTCCAACAGGTGGAGGTGAACCAAATGCCATTGGCCGTGCTCCTGGAGGAGGACCTTGAGGAAAACCACTAGAAGAGGTGGCAGGCTGCGCCACTGGTCCTCCAGTCATTGACGGTCTAGAGCCAAATGGTGGCTGACTTGAAGGTGGACCACTGGGTCTGTTAAAGGGTACATTTGACGGAAACCCAGCTGGCTGTGATACTGGAGGGGACCACCTGGTCTCACCATCCCAGAAGGAGGTCCAGACCGGACATTGGTGAAGGGCCACGTTGTGGAACTCCATAAGAAGGGGATTGCTGAGGGAAAGGTTGTGGTGACTGACCAAAAGGAGGAGGTGGTCTAGGACCTGAGCCAGGCATCATTGGAGGTGGTAGATTCAAGCTCAAGTTCTGCATATTGTCGGCTAAAGCATTTGAGTTCCCTTGTGAACCCGGGTAAAAATTTGGTGGCCCGGAATTTTGCTGGTTGTTGGGTCTAGGTGCCCCTGGAGGCATAGGAGCAACCATGCTTGGAAATCAAATACTAAACCCTCTTCACCAATCTAAAGATTCCAGTATGTTGCCAAAAACTACAAATCCAAATTATCAATCAGCAAATGCAAACAGTTAAAGAAGATGAAGCGACAAGAGAGGCACACAACAATAATTATCCGATCAATCACACAGTCTTGGTGGCAGTTAACTAGACAACTTCTAAAGAATAATCATCCAAAGGCAAGATATTTTTTATTCCTTAAGATCATACAGACCGATCAAGACCATAAACTAGGGGGGACAAATCTACAAAAATCATTCAGAGGTAATAAATCGAGAAACCAAAAATCTGATCTGAGGAAAACAAAAAAATAGCAAGATTCTCAGGAGGGTTCTGTCGAGAAAATTGTAATAATATACGTACCAGAATTGAGCTAAAGAGCGGAAATTTATCAGATTTGGATGATAACGAATCCGGAAATAGTGAGACAACCTCAGATCTACGAACAGAGCGAGTAAGAGAGACACGGCGACGACGGTTAACGGCGTCGATGTGAACAGACTACAGACTCAGCCAGACGGATTAAAAAAAAAACAGAAAAAGCTTGTCCGAAGCAGAAGTCTGTGACTTATGAAAGAAAATTCAGAGTGTCTTAGCGAAATATTAACCAAATCGAAGGGTACAATGATAAAAACGATGGAGAATTGTAGACTGGCTAATACCTTCTGGTCACATACTCACACAGTCACACGTCATGTTTGGCATTTCAATCAAATGCGAATAATTTTGGTTATCCAATCTCTCCCTTTTTTTTTTTTGGTTAAAAGCCTAAAATAATTTAATTTACAAAAAATTTTTTTTTATTTGTCAAAACATGTTTAATATGAAACCTGAAATTATATTTAATTGAATTTCTGCCATTTAGTTTTGTAATTTAATAATTATAAATTATTATTTTGTTGAAATATTTGCTTTGTCCCCTAACAACTTATACACACTCACTATTATAAGATTGTTCACGGCCAGAACAAGCACTAACGATAGATTACATAGATTTATATTCATCTGATTACAAGTAAAATCCTCACACACCAATGTACATTTGATCCAGAAGCAATAGTAGATGATGGGAACCTCTGTTTCATCTTCAAGGAGTCATGCTTAAGAGTCGTAAAATCTTTAAAAGTTATATCTCATTCCATTTCCAATCAAATCTTGGTTAAGCTCTGTCATTCAAATGGATTTCCTCTTGAAATATAAGCATTTGGGTTTGCACAAGGATATCCATTGTTTGCTTGATGAAATGTATGCGCCGTGTTGAAAGTGTTTACTTCAGTACCCACGCCATTCATCTCTTGCCTTGTGCACACAAAATCAATTTTGTTTCAAGAACCATAAATCCATCCAAAGAACACTAAGAACAGTCATACTGATTTACCCGCAAGGATGGGGACATATTCCCTTGTGGTTGCTGCCATATAAATGCACCTAATTTGCCAGGACTCAACTTTTAGAACTGAATCCAACCAAAAAAAATTGTCATATTACAGAAATTTCGTCTCACCAGGGGATGGAAGAGATGGTGAGTTTGGAGATAAAGCGGTTGTATAATAAGGTGACTGAGAAGTCATTATTCTAATGTAATCTGCAGCTGGACTTGAAGAATGTGAGAACCCTGTTGGAGCTGAGACGTGAGGCAAGCCACCTCCTTGCACGTATGCCATAGAAGGTAACTGTAATAGATAAATTAAAGGGAACAGAACTGAGGTTTTTCATTTTCATCAAATAAACTTAACAGGAAATTAACTTTAGGTTTCATACTTGTGGTGTTTGGTTTGGAGCTGTATCATCACAGCTAAGATCAAAGGGATTTGCTGGTTTTGCTGCATATGTAAAGGCTCCCATAGCCTTGCCAAGAAAAAGATATCAGCATTAAAAACCAGATGCTGAAACAATCGACCAAATTATTATGCCAATGGAAAATATACCACAGGATATTGATAATATTGCATGCCATGATGTTGACCATGAACTTGAGGGGTCCAAATGAGAAGCCTCCAGAGAAAAGGTCCTGCCAATGGTTAGATTCTTATGATCGGATATTCCCAAAATAGTATTCAAATTTCTCTAAAGAAAAGGTTTGTTACCTCCAGGAAGCGCCTCTCTTAGGCTAGATTTTGTCTCATCTTGATGATTATGCTCAGATCCAACTCCATGAGCATAATTTGTGATAGCCAGAGTTGACTGTTCCATAGAGATATCTGATGGTCCCTTAGGTGATGTAGATGCCACATGTGTTTGCAAAGCGTTAGCCACATGACGAAAACAAGTTTTATGGAAGCTTGCAAGATAATATTTGTAAACGTGTGTTTAAAACTACCGCAGACACCAACCTGATTATTTGCAGCTACACTTTTTGTAGCTATCTCGTTGTTAGCTATCACGCAAGTAAGTTAAGACTATCATGAACAGCAACAGGTAACGTGACAAAAGAGGTAACACTGTCTGGTGTTCTTGGCATTGTCTGGATCCCAAGGTTAGCTGCAGGGTAATTGTCTACAGAAACAGTAGAGGAAATATCACTTGTGTTCCATTGTTCAGAGTTGTTTGTTCCGGGGACAACAGAAGGAACGGAGATTCCAAACAACAAAGCCTCCGAAGAATTAGGAGCTGGCGCCTCAGTTGTCTTTATAGATACAGGAAGCTCACTTGAACTCTGACTAATGCTTTCATCAGATGGTTCTGAAACTGGTACATCATCATCAATCAAACTTCTAGGATTCTCCATTTTCTCAGATGATGCAGTCATCTGAAAAATGCAACTTGTTCATGTATATACTAACTGTAAAACAAAATGCATAAAAACACAACGCGATACCAAACCAGAGAAAGAAATGTAACTGTTGATTACCTGATTATTCACTTGATCCTTCTTTTTTTTCAACTTTTACAACATTGTCTACACGCAAAGGAGGACCATTGCCGCCTAAGAGTTCGCTGGTATGCCGTACGATGGGAAAGCTTGGCATGTCTTTGTTACTTGAGAGGTCAAGTGATTTGGAGCTTCCTCTTGACTCCTTATTACGTGCATCATATTTCTTAACACTTCCATCGTCTCTAAACCTATCATCAACAATCTCAAAGCGAATAGGACTTTTCGGTAAACGTCTAGACCTTGGATTATGCATAACATGCTGTTGATTATGTTTCTTGTCATCAAAATAAAACTTGAGAGATTCACTTCCACTCCTCCCAACAGCACTATGTCTTTCGATTTCAGATTTATCCACAGAGTGTAAACTTCTTGATGCGAGAAAATTTGCACTGGCCTTCTTACTTTCCCTGAAATCTTCTATGACAGCCTGAATGGAAACACCATAAATTTGCAACAAAAGAAACTGAAAAATGTGTAACATTATAATATTGTCCAAAATGAGTTTACCGATTTCTGCCGTAAGATCTTGTCATTGCTCTCACTAGTGTATCTTTTGTCCACATAAACACTCCTTATAAAATCTCGGAGCTTGAAAATATTACTGAAGAAGAAGCAAGAAAATTATGGTTAACTTATAGTTTAGCTACTCTTAGTGTTTAGTTATAACTCAGCTGAGATTAATAAATGTCCAAGAACCTGCCATCGGGGTAACCATCACGCTGAGTATCCCAGTCTTTAAAATAAATTTGTCTGGCTCGCTGCAAAGAACAAACAAGCGTAAGATGATTATGAAAGTTTACACAGCAGATGAATGATGAACACAAATGATCAAATTCAACATGAAACCTCGTTTCCTCCTGCGCGAAGTGCACTAACTTCTTCTGCTGTGAACTTGGCCATTGATATAGATTTCACACGATGTGTAAATTCTCGACTGGACATACACACACAAAAAAAAAAGGAGTCTTACACATGATTTGTAAAATAACTCAGGAGCAGAAATTTCAAGTTCCAGGATGTTCCTTGGATTGATAGAGAAATCAAAAGCAAAATGAAAGGAATAGAGGAAAGACATACTGGATTCCGCTGCAGTTTGTGCAGACAAAAGTCCAGAAAGTTGAGCAGACATATTGTGGACCCTGCAAGTTTCAGTTGTTAAACTTAAGAACGGAACTTCATTGAACCATAGAGTTTGATTAGTATGTTATATTTTGTTCAAGCTCACTCATACAGATGATCATTGACCAGAAGCAAATTTAAAGCTACAAGTTTTATGAGAGGTATTAAAAGGAGTAACTGAAGATGATCATTGGCCAAGAAACAGCAAAAAATGTGTACCAGAGTATTGCAATTGATGCATCTCCGGTTTTCGGGAAGCTTCAATAAACTCCGGATAGCCTTTTCAGTTCGCTCTTCTTCCTTAATCCTGCTCCCCATTGTTGGAGAAATGCCTCCCTCATCAAGAAACTCAATATCTTAAATGAGAAATCCTATCAAAGAGCAATGCCATCATTACCTGAGAAGAAAGGAACAAAGCCATTATTATCTTTCAATCTTAATCTTACGGTAGCAAGTGAATGAATGTTATATGAGATAAGAGTTGCAAGATTGTTTCTCAAAACTCATTACGTTAACACAGAATCTCATTTCTTTCAAATAGTTTCATTAGCCGAAACATAACTCATGTAAAAGGCGAGAAACATGGGCTCAAAACCCCCACCCCAAGAAATTTCAAGTTTTAAAGCCCTTGTGCTCTAAAATGTTGGAAACCTTAAAAAACCAAAAACAGAGAAGAGAAAAACCTTACAAAAAAGGAAGAAAAGGAAACAGCAAACGTAGGAGACATCCCAAGAGATAATGGAGGTGGAAAGAAGAGAAACAAGCTCTCTCAGGTTGTCCCAAGAGATGACAAAAATAGAGATGAATCCAGCAAACGTAGGAGACATCCTCCGAAAAAACTGCTCACCTCAAAGATTTCCCGCCGTTAAAATTTCCCTGACAGCAATAATATTTTCTCTCATTTTAGCTTTAGTCCCAATATTTTACAAGTTATAATTTATATACATCTTGTTGACAACAGAGAGACAAAAGATATACACATCTATCTTTTGCCAATAAATTTGGAACGAGTAATTAACAAATGTTATTTTATTTTATTGTAAATTTATGTGCAATTTCGTAGTCGACCAAGATGTGTTTAAAGACATGTCATATTCATGAATCATGTTCATCAATTCATGGCAAGTGTTGTAATCTGGCTTCGTTTTTAACATTTTTCTTAGACTATTGATATGCAAAAAGCAAAAGAAGGCAGAGAAAGAGAGATGGTGAAAAAGAGCGCCGCAAAATACTTGCAGTAGAAGAATCTTTTTACTCAAACTGAATCTCTCTACCAAAAAAAAAACTAATAAACCAAATTAATTACAATCTCCTCTTTTTTTTCTTTTTCTTTTTTTATAAACCATCTCCTCTCTTTTTTTTTTTTTTTTTCTCTTCTTAACTACTAACGACGCTCAAGCCGATGGGTACATGAGATCAAGTTTCAGAGTCCCAATTCGGTGTTATTGCTGCATCAAAATATAGCTTACTTAAAGCAGAGGGAGGCTAATTTCTGTACAGTGAAGCTCATTTGGGTCGGTTTTAAATTCATGTCAAGAGTCAAGACCACCTCTTCTGTGGACATGTCGAATCTCTCTCTTCTTTTGCTCAAGAGCTGACATAACCAGCCTAACAAAAGTGGTATCTATCTTCTCATCCTTCACTTGAGCTTTCTAATGCGTCCCTGCTTTGGTCCACAGAAGAAGCCTTAACTGCCTCTGCACACATGAGAGCAGCTGCAGCTTTCTGGATCGCTAGATCTGCTCTGTACCTCAAACTCTCTGCTCTTTCCCGCTTGAGCTTGGCCAAAGTGCATGCTCGCCTTGCAGCACCAGCTGCATCTCGCAATTTGTACTCATCAATATCTGTACTATTTTGTACTTCTTCCAGATGAAGACGCTGAGATCCGTTGGAGTAACACAGAAGATTGGAACTGGGCCATTCAGAATAACCTGCATCCCATCGTTCACTCGTGTTCCTCTTCCCGTTGATTCTTTGCGACTTGTTTTGATGACTCCTATGATGTCCATTTCCACCGGTTGAGAAATATCCCATGCCTAGGTCACGGGGGGAATATGTTCCAGGAAATACCGGTTGCGTAGGAAATTCATTCAGGTGCTCATAGCTTTGATTTGAATATAAAAACCTCTCATCCCCAGAGGCAAAACCAACAGATCTTCTTCCTGCTACAGTACAGAAATGAAAATTTTGGATTAAAGCCAGACTTATATAGGAAAAATATAGTCAGTAGAAGATTATAAAAATGACTTACCAGATGAATTATAGACATCATAATCTCCCAAAGCAGCACTATGCTGAGCATAAACAGAGAGTTTCTTCTGTGACCTGTGTTTTGTTCCCCTGTGCTTCACTTCCAAACCTCGAGGCTTAAAACAGAAAGCAAACATCGCTGGCTTCTCAATAGGTGACTGTTTCTTCTGTGACTCACAGGAATTTGAAGTGTTTGCTTGCTCATAACCAACTCCCAGTCTTTGAGCTCATTGATATTTTTTCCCACAGAGGTGGCTGAATTGCAGGGTGGAAAAACAAGTGTTTACGTTAGGCACAATAAAAAAATATTGCAGCAGAGCAACTACATTATCGTTGAACCAGATATTAAGATTAATCGACAAGGAGTAAAGTCGATAGACTATAGAGGATGCTATAGTTTTGGACTTCCAGACATCTCCATGCAAAACAAACTGTAAAGCAAACTACCAACAAAAAGATGGACTTTGTCCCCTAATTGACGTTTCCTTTTGCATATAACACCCACTGAGTCATAAAATATCCTAAAAAGTAGACTATGTAATATCCTAAAAGACACTAGCCCTACTGTCCACAAATCTGCATATCACCCCAAGTACAAAGAGGTCTATGTAGAACCTAGCCATGCAGATTATGAAACCTCAGGACGAACTTGAAAGAAAAAAGACAATCAAATACATAAATAAATTAAAGGGTGGAAAGGTATCAGAGATTGTACCTGAAGATGCCTGATTAATGGCATTCCCTTCCTCTGCCTCTTTGTTCTCCAATGCTCATATATTGTTTCCGTTGATTCCAAGGATCCAACACCAGCCATCAATTCTTGAATTTCAATTAAGGTAAAGTGATCACGCTGCTTTACATATGAAGCCTTCTCAAACATGTCCATTGCCTTCTCAAACATGTCTTCAGTGATCTCAAAAGAGCTACTCTCAGCATCCCAACACTTACGATTCTCAAAAGGCACTGTTCATCATCGCTGTCCATGTCATACAAAACACGTGAAGGATCCAATGCCATCTCAACATCAGTTTCAGTCTGCCGGAAATACTTAGAAGAGCTGTGAATAAATTCAGTTTCTGTTCCATCAAAATTGTCCTTTCCTATCATGCGGATGCCAGGAATAGGAATATTTCTAACTAAAGCAGCCCGAGAATTTCTATTGTAGCACTCTTCATGCATCTCTTTAAAAAGAGACCACTGGCCCCTCATCAGGGAACTCCAATGTCCAATCTTTTCCACCTTCCACATCATAGCATGTAAACCTATTCATCGAACCCAGGTTGCAGAAACTGATGAGCCCTATGTGAGTATTTAGTTGTCCCTGAGATTTTCACCGCAAGTCTCCATTCATTATTATCAAAAGGTTCCAGGAAAACCTGGGCTCCATATTCTCTACAGCCTCTGTCACCAAGAATAACTAACACATTGGCATCACAAAAACTAGACTCCAAATCTTTCTGAAGACCTCTGGAAACATCAGTAGCAGACCTTCTAATTCTTTTTGTTGGGAAGCCCTTTTTGGAGGGAACCTTTGTTTTAAAATCAGAACCCCAGAAGGCAATGAATAAGACACTTGGGTACGCCGCTTAGGTCCATTAGCCAAATTAGTGTTCAGAAAGTCTCCTTTGAATCCGACCAACCATGTGAGAGATGGCCATTTAAAGAACTTTTACTGATGCCACTTACTTCTGGGAGCAGTGGCCTTGTGACTTGAAGTACTGCAATCTTGAATATTCAAGGCCAGATTACTTGACTGAGAAGTACCATCCTCAAAACGATCAGATACTGGAACTTGAATACTAATGCCATTTACCGGAACATTAGACCTGGTTTCATGCTTATGTCTGACAACAGAAGAACTGAATGACATCAAGTTTTCAGAATCAGACCCCAGCTGCTGCCTTTGAGACGGAGTATGAAGGTCTTTTGACTCTTGTGCTTCTTGCCCTTTCAAAGAAGTGATAATTGGTCCATCATTTTGGCCCTTACTCTTAAGGGAGGGTTCAGAATGTTCATTTGTGCAATCTACTATATCACAACCTCCAGCGGTCACCAAATTGTGATCAGTTCCCAGGAATTCTGCTGAATCATGACCCAGCTCTCTTATCATTTGCAGGCGTAAACTGAGTAATAGTGTAGGTGGTTGAGCAGTAAAAGAAAGTGCAAATGAAGATGTATTTTGCTTCTTGAAGCAAACAGATGTGGGGAGGGTGTTAACAGACGGCAATCCTCTGGAAACAAGGCTAGAGCTGATTCCCAAGCCTAGATTTCTTCTGCATAACCTGATGTTCAAGATTTAAAAAAAAAAACAAATTGGTAGGAGAAAAAATAATACTAAAAAAGTAAAAACCAACAAAGCAATGTACCAGAATCATGCATTAAAGAATCACTGTACCTTCTGCAGGACCTTCATGCTATCGTGTGTACACTCTGCATTTGATACTTGCTTAACCAGCAAAGAATGCCTCCTGACATTCTGTTCCAAGTATGAACACTTTGAATGTTTCTACTTCAAGGAAACTGTAGAATTGAAATGCATGCCTTTGGGAAACCTGGGATGCAAGACACTTGGAGACCAATTGAGAAAACTGGCAACTGCAAGTCAGCATCCGCTCTTTCTGCTCCATGCTTATTAGAATGATCTACTACCATCAAGATACGGATAATCAACTGAACAACTTCCATTAAGCAGCCTTCAAAAATTAGATACCTTAACCCATCTTGGTTATTCAGGAAAATCATTTCCAAATGGCCCCTTGGCCACAAAGTCACAAGTGTACCATGATGAAGCAAAAGATAAACACGTGAAAGCCAGTCAATATCCGCCATACTGAAAGTAGTTCATCAAAGAAATAACTTGTAGGCTGAGGGACAACTCAAATTGTTCTGTGTCATTCCACGGACAATACAGCTCCAGAAACCCAGAATCTTCAATAGGCAAGAACTCTACATCAGGATCCGGACTTTTGACACATGAAGCTGCTTCAGAACCTCAACATTATTGTCAACTGACCCCTTGTATGTTCCCTTTTTTTTCTGTATGGAGTCTTTTCCTATAATAGACAATAGGAAATATACAACCACTACGTAAAACTAGACCTTTCCGACAAGGACTCATTCCTACTACGTCCAGCTAGTCCACATGATGCAAGAGAACTAGCAGATCTATCTGTGTACTGTCCTGCACTGTCCCTAACAACATCCCCTTCACTTTCACAGTTTCATCAGATGTCATTATTTCAGATTTTTTCCGCTTTAATACAGCCTTAAGAGTGGAAGATTTGTCCCATGCATAGACCGAGCCAACCATGTGATGATTGGTACTGATTCCATGTCACCCATGCAGCTATCATCTTCTAACTTTCCTGCTTTTCCTCGTCTTTGATGGATGTATCATCCCTTTTATTTTCAGAGTAGACTTGGACCCTGAAGAGCGCCTTTTCCGTGGTTTTTCCAGGAATTTCAGTAGGAACAACAGAATTTTGAATCTTTCACCCTGTAAGTTGATCCCTCCTCATCACGATCATCATATTTTTACATGATGCAAGTTCTTGTCTCCATCGTAACCATCCACAAACCCATGATACCAACTCTCATCCAAAGGCCAGAAAACTTTTTTTTTTTGTTTAACAACCAGTGTGAATCCACATCTGAAAATGATATTTCATAAAAGTGGCGCCTTTTCCGAACTTTACCCTTCCCATCATGCTTTCTCCTTGGCCGCAACAATCTATCATCAGTGTCATCTAAGAAACAGTTGGAACTAGGCAACTCAGACCGAGGATTAACTGAATTTTTACCAGAAGATAATGGATGCAATCTACTGGAAGATGGTGAACCAGGAGTAACAGAATTTGAAGGAAACTGGGTAGTTTGGATCAAACCGAAGACAGCATTCTTGCTGCATTAGCTTCAAGATTCTCCTCATCATCTTCTCGTGATACCTTGGATTTTCTACCGAAATATCAACTGAAGACTTAGCCTCTTTTCCCAACGCGGCCTGTTTGATGCTGAGGACTTCCTTTTTCTGCTACTACAATTTGTTTGTTTAGCAGCCAGCTGGTCATCTTTCACTGGAGACTGATTAGAATGCCCATTTTCCAACTGCAAATGAGCAGCTGAATTAGATTCTTTGATTTCTTTTCCAGAGTCCCTTCTCTTCAGCTTCTAGAGAGCTGATCCTGAGCACTAGATGCTTCACCAGTTTCCTTAGGGATCTTATCAACCAGCTCTTCCTGACTATCAGATTCCCCTGCAGACTTCTGTACTAGGCCATTCTCAAACATCCCCCTCCCAACAAAATCCCTCCTGCGTCTAGGAACATAAATCATACTACCTGCCAAACCAACTGAAATCCCTTGAGGTCCACTAGTTTCACACAATTTCTCATCCAAACCCACCTTGGAGTCCTCCAAATTGTGCAATATTGTAGTGCCATTGCATGCCTTATCCAGAATTTTCTCGCTTTCACTATCAACTTTCTTAAAGCTACTTAAAGAAACAACTTTCCTGCCCCTCTTGTCCTGCTTCAACCGATCAGCATCATTCCCAGACCTATTTTTCCTTTTAGCTCTTATTAACGGGAATCCTTGGAAATGCTAGACTTATACAGCGTCTTAAGATCTAAAGACCTTGATTTCTAATTCCCACTCCATTAGAGTTCCCTAGTCTATTTTCCATGAAAGCCACCTCGAACCAAAACCCAGAATCAAAAGCACCCAGGTTTCAAATTCCATCATAAACACATGGAAACATTTTTTCAGATCTGTGACACAAAAACCAAACCCAGAATCACAAAGTTACCCAAAGTATGATTAAAGAAGAACACACAAGTTACCAAAAAAACAGATCAAACAACACTCCAGGAAAAATTTATGCATTGAAATCCAAGCAAAACAAAAAAAATCGAAATCAACCAAAATTTCACTGGCAAGGAGAAAAAAAAGAGAAATTTTGCATGCCTACCTGCATCACTTTATCTGACGACATCGACTCTCTTAAGGACCTTTATAGTCGCCAAATCCCAAAATCAAAATTAGGTTTTCTGTAAATCGGATACGAATCGGATCCCTAAATCAAACAATCAAAATCTCTTTTCCCAAAATTATTCGTTCAATTTAGCGGAAAATAAAAAAAAAAGCAAAATTTGCTGCTTTTTTTCTTTTTTTAACCGTGAGAAACGGAGAGCTATTTCATCTGGTTTCGCAAGAGTAAGGTTTTTCAGTTAAAAAGAAAACATATTCCAAATAAATATTGGATGATCGTTACCGTCCGATCTCGACGCGTTACTAAGTCTACGGTCCCAATTTATTTTCTTATAAGCACGATAAGAAAACTCTGCAACAGAAAAATATATGGACGTTTCCAGATCCTCAGCTAAGAAATATTTTTGGACGGTCAGGATTTAAAGTTTCCTCAGAGAGAAGATTATTTATTTTACTCATGTGTGTTGCTAACCTACCGCGATCTTGTATCCACCTAGCCAACAATTGTTAGACATCATCCAACTTAACAACTATTTTTACTAGGTGGTAATTTAAGTAAAAAATCAATATACATTAGTTTTATTCAAACAATTATATACTAATCCTTCGACAGTAAAATAAAAATATATATATATATATGTTTCCTTTAATATATGACATTTTATCCGGATTTTTATAAGAATATGAGTACTATTTTATGTATTTGATAGCGAAATAAAATTAGTAGTACAAAGTTTAATTGCTATATTTTTGATATGTACTTGAAAATATTTTTTTTAAAAAATTGATAAGATATAATAAATTATTTGATTTTGTTTCCGTTTATAAATTTCGTGTTTTATTTAAAAATCCGTTAAAAACACGTTATGAACTAGTTTTGGTAAATAGATTACAATTCAAATTATGATTTAATTTTTTATCTCCTCCGTTGAAAAAAAAAAATTAAAAACATTTATTTTTGTTTTACTTCAAATTAAATTCTATCATGTGTTATGCTCTCATAAATCATAAAAAATAAGGTTATATAATTCAAAAATCTAATTTGAAAGTAAGGTTTAGTTCGATTTTCTAATCTAATTCCGGTTCGATTTTCTAGTTTAATTTCCGGTTCGATCGATAGGAGATAAGATCCATAATAGATCGATCGACCTCCTTGTCGTAAAGCTCAGTAGCCCTAACCTCTACGATTGCCACATACCACATCCTGAAGTAACCCTAATTATCTCGCATTCGATAAGAATCGCTTTCCGAGATTCTCTTCTTTCCCATCGTCCCCCAATTTTTAATTCTTTATTTATTTTCTCTTTAATCAAAATCAGCAGTACATTTTTTGTCGTTTCTTGGTCCCGAAACCTAGTCATCATCCATCGCTTTTTTTGAATCGCCGTCCATTAGAGCTTTTGTGGTTGGTCTTGTTTTTAAAGAAAATTTTTATTAGCTTTTAAATTTCATTTTTCCGTAGAAATTCATGAAAGTTGTCGATTTTTCTTATCCCTCCTTCATTGTTTTAACTTGCTCGATCTTATCTTCCGTTTTCGTTCCATTCTTCGGAGACTTAGAGCTGAAATTGGGGCAATTTTGTTTCTGGGTTTTATCGGAAACATTTGTAATATCTCTTCTATCTGAATCGGATTGCTTGTGAGAGGAAAAAGATGACAGGTGGAAACAGGAGATAAGAAGGATCGATGCTGATTCAAAACACCAACTTGTTTGCTGCTTTGGATACTTTTGAGGAAGAAGGAGAAGTCAGATATGGCTGGTAGAGGCAAAGGTTCCTCAAAGTCATCACCGCGACAAGATCTCACAGAAGGAGCTTGAGCCACAGGTTTTCTGGGCACCTGAATCTCCTCAAGGCAAAGGCTTGGGCTGATATTGATAGCGACGATGAAGATGCATAATTATTACGCAACCACTGTTCCGCCTCAGTCCGTGTGGAGCACTTAAGAAGCTTCCCATTCTGATGCAAAAGACATTCAAGCTGAGGTAACTTCAAGTCTAAATCTTTCTTATTAGCTTTTTATTATTGTTTTTTGGTTTTATCATTTTGGCATTTGGCAAGTGATTGGATTGCTTTGTTGTGTCTAAGATTGCAATTCTTCCTTTCGTCCTTTTAAGGGGAATTGTTGTCTGGTTTAATATGTTTCTGGCAATTTGCTTCCCTTATAGATTTGCTATGCTTTCAGTGATAAGGGCTTGAAACCAGTCTCTTAGAATTAATTATTTTGGGTTTATTCTGTTGTTGATTTTCCCCTAGGCTTTGTACTTGTTTGATGGATATCAATAAACATATTTCTGCTTTGTGTTTAGTGGTGGTTGTATTGTCTCAAAAGAAAATTGAATGTTGCTTTTGGCGGTGAGCCGTTTTGTCTCCTGAAGGTTGGACAACTTAACATATATCTGATTGTAAACCTTTTGTCGGTTATAGAACTTTTTGCTAGGCAATATAAGCTTCTGCTCTCTGGTTGTCTGGAATTTGTGTTGCTTACCCATCTGTTCATTGGTTTCTGACTTTCTGATGGAGATGCTGCAGATTTCAATGTCGCAGGGAAAGTGAAAGCGAAAAAGATATTCTTGGACGGCTGCCATTTATGATGATTTGGAGGAGGAAGATGACGAGGTGGAAAGGAGATCCAAGTTCATCCGGAAGCAGAGCCTGAGGTGAAAGGCTCCCTTGGGGTTCCTGCACCACCCATGGAGGCAGAGAGTAACTTTTCTAGCAGTAGAGGAAACAGAAGGAACTTGTTGAGCTTGAGGCTTTGTTAAAGGAGATTTTGAGTTGTACCCATGGATAATAACAATTCAAGAAGACTCTGGGGCGTATTACACAATTCTACTTTACTGTATCCACTTGTTGGTAACATTTATCTATGTACACCTTTCGACACTGGGAAGGTAAGAAAACCACGTTAGCTAATACTAATAAATTTTCATCTGCAAATACCCAACAGACAAAAAAAAAAAAAGAAAAGAAAGAAGTCAATGGAGAGGAGAGAAGAAGGAGCACGCAAACCGGAGAATCAAGGGCCCTGAAGGAAGAAGAAAAAAGAAGGATAAAATAACAGAAGGAGGTAAAAGAATCTCAGGATGAAGCAAAGAGCAACTCAGATGCTGCAGGGGAACTGGCTGAGCAGGAAAGAGGGTTATCTTCATTGATGTCAAAGAACGGCTAAAGAAGATTGTATCGATGAAGAAGAAGAAATTCAGCCAAGGAGGGTGATGGAAGGGGCAAAGGAGCGTATTGCGAAGCAGCTAAGTAGGGAAGGCAAAATTACGTGTCAAAGGGATAGTAAAGGAGAGAAGAAAAATTACAATCATCAGCCTCAGAGATGAAACTGGTCGCCCACCATTTTGATATGAACACGTTTGGCGGTTTTTTGTCTTATCTCCTTGTGTTTAAGTTCATCACCATTTTGATATGAACATATGAGACTTGCCTAGATAAATTCTTTTTGATCGGACTGTGGTTTGGGCCGTATTTAGAGTTATTATGACATCTTTTAATCTAATCAATAATGGGACATGACTGAAGAAAAGGTTTCCGTTTCTCTTTAAAAAAAAAAATCTTTCATTGCTCATCATGTTTATCCTAGGATTTCAGTTCATCTCAATCTCACCGATAGATACCTGTAAATTTCCAGTCATTTGACCCATATATGAACGACATATTTTTCATTAAACAATGAATATATAAGAATATGTTTGTTGTTGTAGAAAGAGAACCAGAAAAAAATGAAATTTGAGTCTAATTTTACTTATGACTCTCAATAAACCTATGAAAACCTCTAATCTTAAGTAAGAACACACTTATTCTACAGATGAAATTATCAATTATGTTTGGATGAAATAAGCTGATTTTGTTTTCAACTAGGAATCGATGTATTATTTTTTAATATAGCAAATTTTAGAAATGGACACTTTTTACTGTGCCCCTAATATACATCTTGTGAGATAGAAACTGTAGTGGAGCTGTGTAATTATTATTATGGCATACAACCAAAATAAATAATTTTTGATTGTAGGAAAACTCTGAAGAAGAGATTTATGGGAATAATATATGCAAGTTGGGTTAATTTTGATCGAATAGTTTGTTTTCTTAAATCAATAATGAATAGTTTGAAGCCAATAACACAGGAGCTGCCGCTTATTTTGTGGTTAGGGTGGCTGCGTAGAGAGAGCCAAAGAAGGAAGAATTGCAGATTTCCCAGATGAATACATAAAGGTTGACGCGCCAAAAGAAATCACTGAGCATATGAGTCGTTATGGGAACCAGCATTTAGGGAACTGGCTTCTTGACAGAGAATTCAAGTTCTATCATCATTCATAGAAATTGAATAAGTTGTCGGTTTCCCAGACAGTCTCAACTCCTTTTACGGATCTTTGAGAGGATATAGCTAATTTGAATCTGTGAAGAGATGCCACTTGAAACTTTGAGTAGAATTTCTTGTTTTTTTTTCTAACACTAGTGTTAGAAGGGCATAATAGTGAAAGAAAATAAAGCAACATTACAACTATTGCATTATCAAAAAACGTTAAAGGGTCAATCAGAGCCAACGGATTTTATTCCCTGAGACACCTGCCGCGTTGTTTGCTCTCGAAGTAGAAATGTTGAGAAGAATGATCGGAAAATAAAAGTTAAGCTGTCCGGCGTCAGTTGTAGCGGACGCTGCTAGCCAGGAAAGTTGGTGGAAGTAGAAAGGCCGGCGACGTTTCAGCAGCTGTGGATCTGATGCTTCTGCGTGTTCCTCAAGGAACATTACCCAGAAGCTTCCAAGATGACCCTCCTCCGGTTCGTTCCTCCTCCCTTCCATATATACTCATTTCTTCTATTCTAGTATTGTTACTTAAACCCGAGCAGGGAACTGATAACCCCTAGTTACTTGCTGCTTAGTGCGGTTTTGGTTTTTGGTGATTACAGATTATAATTCAGAGATGTATTCGTTTTACTGTGGAATTAGAAGTGAGGTTGATTTGATTGCAGAAAGTGAGTCCTCCTTCACCATTTGAGATTGTGAAAGGATCACTTGAGGGAAACAGGAGCCGTTCTGAAGAAATCTGTTGGAAACGAAGAAATCAGTCTTTTCTGTTATGCGAAGAAGGCCTCCATGGAGGTGAGTGATGATGATTTATGATGGGATCAACCAGTTGTTCCTACATGTGGTGGTGTCTGCGAACTGGGCTGATTCTTTGCATTTTCTTTTGTAGCCTGCACTTAGATGCATTGGGTATTCACTCCATTTCCAAGTGAGGCCTAAACTTGAGGATTTGGAGTTGTCTCACGATCCTAATCTCACACACTGGCCCCTTCTTTTGAGTTAGTTCTTCCTTTAACTTCTCTTTTTAGTTTATTTCGAATCAATTTTTTTAGGTATCAGGCTTTTTTCAAGTTTCGAGTAATTCATCATATGAGATTTAGGAG
This sequence comes from Cardamine occulta, assembly GCA_028015245.1. NCBI lineage: Eukaryota > Viridiplantae > Streptophyta > Magnoliopsida > Brassicales > Brassicaceae > Cardamine > Cardamine occulta. The sequence goes on along the minus strand of CM051389.1, from coordinate 17,231,581 downwards.
GTTTTGACCAGTAGAATAGGATTCACGCTGTCCTTAATTTGTTCACCTAAAGTTGGCGTAAAAATCGAAAGTTAACTGAAGAAGAATATATGTATTATATAATGTGTTGTTTTGAGTACCAATTCGATTGTCAGTGGCCTTTTATTGGTGATTCATTTCTGTTTTAAGCCGTCTCTCCCTCTTGCTACACTCAGAACTGTCAAATTAAGAATAGGTAGTATTGGAATAAAGCCAAGTAATTTTTATGTCTTTTCTGAAGTTAGTGTCTGTACTTTCTTTATTGCCGGATTTCAAGAAACAACAGTGCTGTTTTGTACCTCTTTTGTTTTGTCACTTTCTTGCTGACGTTGAGAAAATGAATTCGGTAATTGTCTAGAATAAATGGAAGTAGATCCTTCAGTTACTGTTCTTTCTTCCCTTTGACATATTTGCAGTAAAGTCTCAATGTTGATACACAATCAGCTTATTTGTATCATGGAGTTTCAAATGAAGGATTAGTCTTTGGTCGTTTCTTTTTTCGCTTTTTCTTTCAATGAATATATCAGTTGTCAATAAGTGAATAAGTGGATTCTGCCGGTTTTTCCCTGGATAGGACACGGAACTCAGGATTTATAGCAAAGATTTTTTATTAACAAGTAAGTGTTTCTTTCAAATGTCTTTTGCAGAGAGCTTGATGAGAAGATGAGAGATGTATTCCATGGCTTCCTAGAGTGAGCGAGGTGTGAACGAGTCTCTTCCCCGCTTCTTCAGGCATGGTTTCATGTAAAGGATCACCGTAACTCATTGGTGATGGTTCAAACCAGTTAAAACATTTGTTCATGAAAACCCATCTGCAGGAAACGCCGCCTAGAAGGACATATCTTTTTCAGTGTCTGGGGAGGATTATGAGGTTAATTAATTGTTTCAGCAGGGCATCTTTAAAGTTTAAATGACAAGGAAGCTGCAATGTTTCAGGAATCAACTTTTGCTTCTTTCAAACTATTTTAAGAACATACGCATCAAGCTGTGATGTTAATCTCAAGAAAAGTTCATTTTTACGACTGTGTTCCGTGAGAGCCCTCTTTTCTAAAAGGCAAGAAGGTACGATTTTTAAGCTGTTCTGCAAATGACCAGTTTTAAGACTGATAGTCTGATTTACAAACCGACAAAGTCAGTGTCTCGTTATTTTAAAACTAACATTATAAGATAGTCGAATTCATTAAATTTTAAAGAGCAGTATACAGTTTATATTTAGTAAGTATATCTGATTATAAAGTGGGGGGAGTCCATGAATAAGGCAATTCAGCTGCACAAGTTCAATGACCCTTGGCTTTCTTAGAGTAGAGAGGCTCTCCTGACAACGAGAATAAATAAAACAAGCATTTGGAACACGCTCAAACCCAGTCACTGATTCTCGAATCTCCTGTCACACAGCCCAGAGGCTTCCAATTCACAACAGCAAAAGCATTTACAGAACAGGATCCTCAGCCGCTTTCTTCACCTTCCCTTCTTCCAATAATGAGAGACTCATTTTGTGTAGGCATAAAGCAAAACCGCTTGTACCGTTTTCTCAATCATAGGAGCAAATCTCTTGTAAGCATCTAGGATAACGTTGCTGGTCAAACTGTTTTCAACTCTTTGTTCACTTCGTTGTTGTTGTTGTTGTTGTTGTTGTTGCAGTTGCTGCTGTTGATGGTTATCATTTTCCCCAGAAGAGAGCGAGCTTAAGATCCCCTTTTGGCTTGTCAAATCAGAGTTCTTCTCCCCAACTTCACTCCTGCATAGAGGGCAAGAGGCATTGATTTTGAGCCATTTATCAACGGACTCTTTGTGGAAGAAATGCGAGCATGGCAGCTCTCTTAACTCTTCGTTATTCAAGATATTTAGCTAAGCAAATGCAACAGACTCAGCAAACATTGTTTAATAATCAGGAGACTTGATCGTGATGATGCAAGTGCTGTCAGGGTGTAAGCAACCCACTGCATCTTTCTCCGGAAATTAATTGTCAATTCGCTGCCACAACTCCTTCGCTAGTATTTCTCTGAACCATTGTCATCAGCTTAATTACTTCTGCTTTTCTTCAGCTTAAATTTAAGAGTTGGCAATGTATTTATTGACTCAGGTGTCGGACCTCGAGCTTGAGTTAAATCTCTACATCCGAAATTGAGATTATGTAGGGCAAGCAGCAACATATTGTTGTGCAGAGGATGAAGGGCATTGCATAGCCACGGCAGCTAAAGGTAAGAAACACTAAACATAACCTATATCATGTAAGAGAACATACATATGGGTCAGTCTTTTGACAATTGTATCCTGAGGTATGAGCCTAATTCCGATATGACCAAACGAATATTACCTGTACAAGCCATGAGCCCTAGCTGCAGATGAATGCCTCCAAATATCCATATACATTACCAACCACAAACCACACCGCAAAGAAGCAATCCAGAGCCATTTTGAAGGATTCCACGATAACTTTAAGTCTGGAAGCCAACTCAAAGACTCAAATCAGTGACTATGAGTAGTAATCATGAATATGACAAACTGATTCGATTAGATTGTGGACATTGTCAATATAAAGAACGATGTCTGACTAAATCTAATAGTCTAGAGAATAAGAAACAATTTGGAGAAAACTTATTCAAAATCCAAACTTCCGTTGAAACGGATCATCTAAGAACATGTGCACATTAATAGACATTACTCGGCAGCAGTTGGTGAACCCAGGATATCTACTAACACGAGAAGATGTAGGATACGTCTGTCGACCATCTCCTTCATAGATGTCCTGATATCGGTGAAGGCAAAATGGTCCTGCTGCAACATTAAGATTAGGGCGATGCTGGCCAGAATCCTGTTCAGAAGCCTGATTCAATATCTCCAGTACAAAAGTGGGAGGGTTAGTAACACATCCACAGGCATAACCCATAATCCAAGCAAACAACGGTGCACGAGGATGTTTGGCAAGCTGGGACAAAGACAAAACAACGATAGCTGCAATGATCTGACCAATAGTGAGGATCTAGTTCAATGGAAAACCATAAATGAGAATTCGAAAGGACTCCTTCTACGACGGACGTTTAGGATTAGACTGCATAGAAGAAGTTAGAAGAAGAAGTTGCCTGAGGAAATCAGACATGGAGGAACAGTTCACAGTCTCTTCCTCATATTGTGTGTAATATTCCAAACATTTGAGATTCTATCATGAGAAGAGGATGATGCAATAGGGGCGATTTCGGGGAGATTAATGATGACATGGTCATAGCTCTGGCTAAGATTACTCTCTGATGATCGTTCCATGAATGTGCAGAAAAAGTATCAGCTTGGATTTGTAATACGATGTTGTTGTTTCAGAAGAGAAATGACTCATCTAGGTTTTGTCCACTTTGCTCATACCATACGACCACATGGAACTTAAAATTATAATCCTGCAAAACCATAAAGAAAACATAAATCAGTTTCCAATTCATGAAATTTGGATAAAGCTTAAACCCTCATGACTCTGCTAACCCAACTACGATAAAGCAAAAATCACATATTTATTTCTGTTTCAGGATTTTCTCTCATCAAAATAGATCGATCTTAACTACAAAATACAGAGCTCAACTATAACTTTAAGGAAAGTAGCTCACACCCAGATTTTATTTAGGAAAAAATCAAAAGCAAGATCGTAGATAGCAAAACCCACGGGGAAAAGATTTTTCAGAACAAAAAAGAAATAATTAGCGCCCAAAAAAATCGTAATCGACAGATTTTAGGAAAACCTAATTCGCACCTGGAATTAATTTCACAACAAAAGTAAGCAATTAGAGACAAACCTCCTTCAATGGTTGATTTTTCCTCGTGGTCGCAATACATAAAACTGGAAGAGCCCCAAAAGAGAAAACCCAGGAAACCAAGACCACGAAACCAATTTAAGAAAGAGTCAACTTTTTTCAGCAATCGAAAAAATCCCTGTTGTTGATCGTATTGTTCTTCAAATCTTTTTAGGATTATTTAGGATTTTCTTTTCCTGTGTTCACCGATCGACCAAGGAGATTAAAAAAACAAAATGCTTTGATATGAAAATTCGGAGCCAAACAGCACCACACAAAGCAAAAAAATTATATATATACGTAATAAATAGCAGTAATGATGATGATGCAGAGAGGGATGCTTCTTTTGCCCTTCGGTGTAAATTAAACAAAAAAAAGGTAAAAGTAAAAAAGTAAACACATGAGCAAACAAAATGAAAAATGAGAAGATATTGCTTTTTGGACTTTTACCCCCTGTTTTTTCGGT